>JANRMT010062849.1:3171593-3220236 GCA_026402145.1 Polypterus bichir lapradei
TGCTTCTTTAACACACTACTTCTCCGCTGCGAAGCGCGGGTATTTTGATATATATATATATATATATATATATATAGAGAGAGAGAGAGAGAGAGAGAGAGATATGACAACAACACTCATATCAATAACAAAACAATTACATTAACAATCATGTTACGTTATTTTTAAAATATTTCCTTTTCTTTTTCATAACTTCTTTAACACACTACTTCTCCGCTGCGAAGCGCGGGTATTCTGCTAGTATATATATATATATATATATATATATATACTGCGGTGGGTTGGCATCCTGCCCGGGATGGTTCCTGCCTTGTGCCCTGTGTTGGCTGGGTATATATATATATATATATATATATATATATATATTGTCACGCACGTGTGAGTGGGGGGCCACCGATGGACCCAAGTGATATCGCAAAATCATATGCCAGGAGGGAGTGGCGGGGTACTAACCTTTCTCTCTTAATTTTCCACAGAAAGAAAGACGCACTGCCGCCATGAATCTGCCTGCACCACTACCCGCACTATGTTACTTCCGCCCTTCCTCAGTATTCAACCCATGACGTCAGCAATCCCACCATTCAACTCGGCTCCTACCCAGCATACCCCTCTTCTTCTGGTCCCTCCTCCATAAATGTTCCTCCTCCGCCAGCTTTGGGCGGTCAAGAACTGACGTGCTGTTATGTTTGACCGTTGTGGATATATTTTGCAAACAAATCTATATTTCTACAGTATACGGGGCCAGAAACCCCAAACCTTTATGATTGTTTCTTGTCTTTTTTACAATATATATAGATATTATATCAGTGGTAAGATCAAAGAAAAAGTCTGAATTAGCATAAGTCACACTAATTTGGGTTGTTCGTTAAATATGTAATGATTTACTTTGTGAGGTAGAACTACATAATATACAAGAATAGCTGTGTCAAATATTTTAAATATTAAAATGTGTGCTTCAGTTTAAATGTTTAAAGTCAAAATATTCTTGAATGTAATAGAAATTTGTCATTTTTACCTTCTAATTGAGGTCTATAGAGAGCTAGATCCTAGTAAAAGATCAAAAATCTCATCATATTTGCAATTACTGACCTTGAAATAATTTAAAATAACCCACATGCTTATGTTTGAAATTTCTCTATTTTAACTTTCTGGAGTGGCTTTTAGAAGGCTAGGACGACTGGTAAAGAATCAAATTTCAAAAATATTATATTCTTGATCAGCAGTTTTCGATATAGCATAAAATGACATTCCACATGGCTGTATTACCAATCCCCTTCATTTTTTCAAAGTTTTGTGAAAAGGAGTAACTTTGTCCCCTCGTATCTCTTTAGGGGGTTAACCCCTACAGCTGATTAATGTGGCATGCACAACTTCAAATGATTCTGATCTGAAGCATTTGAAGGATTTTCCTGAAGATAACTATTGGTTTATTTTTTATAAGGATCTTTTCCTGCAGAAAATATGGTCCAGAAATGCCTCAACAATGAGGGTCTTTCAGAGGCAGAGAGCTGAAAATAGGGGGAAGTCCAGAAAGTTTGATATCTTATATAACTAGACATCAAGATGAGTTTAACTGTATATAATATGTGGAATTTTTCATGTATCAGTGAGTCATAAGACACCGGATGGAAGAAACCAAAGTGATTTTAAGGCACTCATGAGTTATTTCTTTTGAAAGCAGAATGCTTATGGATATGGCTCTTTCTTTAATTTTCAATTCTTCCTCACTACATGTGTGGGCAGTGAAGACCCATGTCTTCCTTGCTTTGTTTAGATGGACTCATACAGTGACACATTGGTTCTTTTATGCTGTTTCTGCTACACACTATGGGAAAGACATCCATTTTAAACCATCAAGGAATGAGGAGTAGTGGGAATTGTATAACATTCCCATCTGAAATGTGTTGTGCAGTCTGTATTACTCCCTTAAAACTTTAAGGGTTTTAAGATATCACTGAATTCATTTGCCATTACATTTTTTTTGTTGTTTTAACAAATTTACAAATATAAGTTTTATATTGGACAGATTACAGTAAACTAAAATGAATGTCATTAATACTCTGGGTAAAAGTTGTTTGGGCATACTGTTTGTATTTAGATTAATTTGAGTATTTAGATTTTTAAATACTACTCTTATTCTTAATAAATAGGCTTCTTATTGTAGAGTATATAATGAAAATATGTGTGAGCCAGGGGATGAGGTCATAACGAGGAAATATTTTTTTTTTACAACTAATTATTGATCAATAAAACATAAATTATTTTATTTAAGAAAAGATTCCCCTAAGGTAATTCATAACTGAACAAGTAAGCTGTTACTGCCAATTGATTTTCTATTTAAGGCTGCTTATGCTTTACAGTTTAAAGGAAACTGAGTGTGTGTGTGCATAGATGTTTGTGCATTTAAAATACATCATATGAGAATATTTCAGAAAAAAATCAACATGAGGACATGAAGGTACTTTGAAAATCATGGCTGCTACAGGAATATTTTGGCTAATTACCTGGCTTGAAAGTGCTGGCAAAGGGTGGAGAAGTGTCAACCAAGGTTCACATTGACTGTCATATCAAAAGTAGGCCAATTCAGGGACCATCGATGATGAAAAATATATTATTTTTCAAACTCTTATCAGTTTTTCATTCTGTGAAATAATTTATTGGCATTTCCAAAGATTCATTACTTTTATATAACAGGTTTTTTTGGTCAGCACTATGACAAAGAGCTCTGCAATTCAGTTCACATTACAAGGTGAAAACAATGTACTTCATATGCAGCAGATAATAGATAAAGACATTAAAATTAACAGAGCATTATAATGGTGTAAATGGTTTACCATCAGAAATTTTAGCTGCCTTATGGCTTCAGTCAACCTCCATTTCAATGGTTTATTGTTTCTTCTTATGCACAGCTCAATATTAATTTAGTTTTTATCATTTTAATACTAAACCATTGTAAGGCTTCTATGCTGCAGACAAATTATGCACCTCTGTCTTTTATGAATTCAAGTCCAAATCTAATACTAAAAGTTACTGAAAACTGAAAAACAGTTTTTATGGCTAATTTTTTAGTTTAACTTTGAAAGAAATTGTAGAATAATAACATTTAAATCCTGTGTATATTTAAAGATGTGTTTTATGAGCTACATTCTATCTTTTACAGACATGGACACATTTGTTGCCACCCCTCATCAAAAAAAGAACAACCCGCAATTGTCTCTGAAACAACGTGAAACTGACAAAAGTAAATGGCACCAATTATTATTTATTCCATATTTAACAAAAATCAGACTTTGCTTTAGACTTTTGATTCAACATTGTATTTCAAATAATAATACAAATGAAAAGGGCATGGACACAAATGATGAGACCCTTTATCTGATATTTTGTTGCACAGCCTTTAGAGGCAATCACTGCAAACAAGTGATTCCTGGAGCTGTCAATGAAATTTCTGTAGCTGTCAACAGGTAGTTTGGCCCACTCTTCCTGAGCAAACTGCTCCAGCGGTATTAGGTTTGAAGGGTGACTACACCAGACTGAACATTTCAGTTCTTTCCTTTGATGTTCGATAGGATTCATATCACGGCTAAAAGAAGGCCATCTCAGAATTGTTTTGTTCGTAGCCATTCTTGGGTGCTTTAAGCTATGTGTTTTAGGTCATTTTCCTGTTGGAGGATCCATGACCAGTGAATGAAACAGAGCTTTCTGACACTGGGTAGTACATTTCGCTCCAGAATGTCTTGATTGTCCTGAAATTTCATTGTACCCTGCAGACTCAAGGCATCCCATGCCAGATACAGGAAACCAGCCCCAAAATATAACCAAGACTCCTCAATGCTTTACAGTAGGTATGCTGTTCTTTTCTTTGAAAGCTTCATTTTGTTCATCTGTGAACACTGTGACTTGCCAAAAAAGTTCCAGCTTTGTTTCATCTGTCCAAAGGAGAATCTTCCAGAACCATTGTGGATTGCTGATATGCATTTTAGCAAATTCCATTCTGGTTTTATATTTTCTTTCAATAGTGGAGTCCTCTGGGTCATCTTCCATTGAGCCCAGTGTCACTCAAAAAGTGGCAGATAGTACAATCAGATACTGTTTGATCTTGACCTTGGAGTTCATCTTGTATCCTTTTGGAAGTTGTCCCTGGCTTTTTGTCTGCCATTCTCGTTTTCCATCTTTCCATTCTGGGTTTGATTTTCTTCTTGCAGCCATGTCCAGGAAGGTTGGCTACAGTCCCATGGACCTTAAACTTAATAATATTTACAGCTGCTCTCACAGGAACACCAAGCTGCTTGGAGATGGTCTTATAGCCTTTGCCTTTAACATGCTTTGTCTATAATTTTTTTTCTGATCTCCTCAGACAAGTCTCCTTTGCTTTCTCTGGTTCATATTCAGTGTGGGACACATGATGATACCAAACAGCAGTGACTACTTTACCCCATTTCATTAGGCTGAATGACTGATTGCCTGATTGGAGACATATGTGATACTAATTAAAGAAAACAGCTAAGTTGAAAAATTACTCTAATCTAATTATTATTGATCTTTTTTAGTGATACCAACAAGGTGTAGAATAAGCTAATACTTTATCTGTTTTCACACTTGCTTTGCTTTACCTATTGACATGTCAAAAGCATGCAGGTATACATGGGACAGTTTTCATTTAATCACTTTTCAGGATGCAGACACCACTTTTTCAATGAGCTGTTAGGGCACCAACAAATTTGTCCACGTCTGTATATTTTTATTTGTTTGTGCAGATCATGAGTTTTAAAAGGGTGTGGCAAACAATTCTGTCACTCAGGAGAAATACATACTTTCTCCATGCAACAGTGGAACAAACTTTGAGTAGGCGTATGATCATTTACACTACAATTTTTGTGGAAGTTTAGGAGTATAGGACTACAGAAGTATAGAGCCTAAAGGCTGCTGCTATGTGCCATTCCACTCCAATACAATTACTTGCCATTGAATAAAATATTTTAAAGCTGGAATGGGATCCTCCCCATGCCAAACCCCCCACCCAACAAGGCAGTATCCAGTTCGGGAACTGAAGTAGGAGCTACCCAGACTGAAGAATTTGAATATCTTGGTGTCCTTGTTTGTGATCAATTGCACAAAGTGATCGTTTCATTATCCTATATTCAAATGCAACGGTGGCTTTTTTAGAAATATAGCAGTCTGTGGTACTTGTGGAAAAGCAAGGGTTACATTCTTTGATTAATAGATCAGTTGGCTTCTTTTGTGGATTGAGATGACACTAGTGACATGGTCTGGGTATGTGTACTAGAAATAATTAATTGAAAACTAATAAGAATAGATCCAAGACATTAAAACATCTAAAAAATCACTAAAAGTACCAAGAAGCTGTTACTAAGAAGAGGGTATCCTAGTTATTTAATTTTGGTGTGTCCTCCTGGACATCTGACCTTAGTATCGGACTCATCTTTAGAGACTTAGAATAAGATACTATATATAAAGACTCTGCCTATCTACTAATTATTTTTATGTAAGCCTGTATTGTTTTTTTTTTTGTTATTTATTCATTATTATTCTCAATTAATTTAATTTGTTTTTCATTTCTTCTAACTTTTCCTTTTAACATCCTGTAAAGCACTTTGAGCTACTTCCTGTGTATGAAAATATACTATAAAAATAAATGTTAAATCCCTATATACTACTGAGTTTAAGGAAGACAATACACAATCTAATGCATTTCTGGATACATTACAGATACCACAAATAGACGCTTTTAGTGCGGAGGAACTTGATAAACCTCTGATGTTATCAGAATTACTAGATGCTATAAAATCACTCCAAGGCGGGAAAGCAGCAGGCCCTGATGGTTACCCTGCAGAATTTTACAAGAAATTCTCCGCTCAGCTAGCCCCCCTCTTATTAGCAACATTTACAGAAGCCAGAGATAACCAATCTCTTCCACAAACCTTTCGCCAAGCACTAATCACTGTCTTTCCAAAACAAAATAAGGACTTATTACAATGTGCATCATACAGACCAATTTCACTTCTGAATAACGACGTTAAAATACTCTCTAAAATCTTAGCCAGAAGGGTGGAGAAAGTGCTCCCCTCGGTAATATCACAAGACCAAACTGGATTTATTAGGGGACGGCACTTATCTTCCAATCTTCGACGCCTGTTTAATGTAATATACTCACCAACTAAATCAAACACCCCAGAAATATTATTATCATTAGATGCAGAAAAAGCATTCGACATGATTGAATGGAAATACCTTTTTACTATATTGGAGAAGTTTGGGTTTGGCCCAAACATCTGTGCATGGATTAAATTACTGTATACTAACCCAGAAGCTTCAGTTTGCATCAACAACATTTGCTCAGACTACTTTAAACTAGAACGTGGCACTAGACAAGGATGCCCCTTGTCACCGCTGCTGTTTGCGATTGCCATTGAACCACTGGCAATACATTGTCGAAATACTGATCAGATAAAGGGGATTAGCAGAGAAGGACTGGAACAGAAAATCTCATTATATGCAGATGACATGGTACTGTATATATCAGACCCAGAAAATTCTGTACCTGCAGTCTTAGCAGCACTCACAGAATTTCAAAAGATCTCTGGTCTCAGAATTAATCTGAATAAAAGTGTACTCTTTCCAGTGAACTCTCAAGCATATAATATTAGATTAGATACCCTACCTTTTATCATTGCAGAACAGTTTAAATACCTAGGGGTAAACATCACAAGTAAACATAAAGCTCTATATCAACAAAATTTCGCTGTTTGCATGGAAAAAATTAAACAAGACTTGCATAGATGGTCAACCCTTCATCTCACACTAGCTGGAAGAATTAACACTGTTAAGATGAATATTCTTCCTAAGCTCCTTTTTTTATTTCAAAACATCCCAATATACATTAATAAATCATTTTTTAGGCAATTAGATTCGACAATAACCTCATTTATTTGGAATTCAAAACATCCACGCATCAAAAGAGCGACCCTACAAAGACAAAAGGCAGAAGGCGGCATGGCTCTACCTAACTTCCAGTTTTATTACTGGGCAGCAAATATACAGGCGATAAGAACCTGGACACAAATAGAAGAACATACACAGGCTTGGTCCGCAATAGAATTAAATTCCTGCAGTACTTCTTTGTATTCCTTGCTCTGTGCTCCAATAAACACACGTTATCGGCAATACACTAATAATCCAATTGTGCTCCACTCACTTAGAATCTGGAACCAATGTAGAAAGTATTTTAAGACGGAGAAGCTTCTATCTGTGGCACCCCTGCAAGAGAACCACCTCTTTCAACCCTCACAAACATATGCAGTTTTTAATATTTGGAAAAAATTTGGAATTAACTTGCTTAGAGATCTTTATATAGACAACGTCTTTGCATCCTATGAGCAATTACATTCCAAATTTAACATTCCAGCTACACATTTCTTTCACTATCTTCAAATCAGAAACTTTGTTAAACAAAACCTTCCAGATTTTCCTCATCTTGCACCCTCATCCATGCTGGAAAAAATATTGCTCAATCTCAAGGATTTACACTCCATCTCTACAATATATAAAATCATTTTACAATCCCTCCCTTTTAAAGATCCAAGAGGACACTGGGAAAAAGATCTTTCAATTAATATATCAGAAAAGGAGTGGAAAGTAGCAATGCAGAGAATTCACTCGAGCTCCATATGCGCAAAGCATACAATTATACAACTCAAAATTATATATCGAGCACATCTGTCTCGACTAAAACTCTCCAAAATGTTTCCAGGGCATGATCCAACCTGCGAACGTTGTAACCAAGTCCCAGCCTCACTAGGTCACATGTTCTGGTCCTGCACCAAATTAACATTATTCTGGACAAACATTTTTAATTACCTTTCAGATAGCCTTGGACTTACAATCCCTCTAAACCCATTAACAGCTGTGTTTGGGGTTCTTCCAGATGGGTTTAAAGCGGAGGAAGACAAACAAATTGTGATTGCATTCACTACACTTTTGGCACGTAGACTTATTCTCATAAACTGGAAGAACCCAAACTCTCCTCTTTTAAGTCAGTGGGAAACCGATGTGTTATATTATTTGAAGTTGGAAAAAATCAAATACTCAGTTAGAGGATCCGTACAGACTTTTTTCAAAACATGGCAGGATCTAATCAGTAATATTTTAAAATAAGTTCAAAAGGCACAGAGAATTTATTAATTTAGGTATGTCTCCAAGCCTTAAATTTAACGCCGTTTGGCTTGCTCTCTCTCTCAGGGGTGGGGATCGATCTGTTCTTAATTTTTCTCTTTGTAAAAACTTGATTGCTTTGTATGGATTGTAATAAAATTAATAAAAAAAAAAAAATAAAAAAAAAAAAATAAAAATAAAAATAAATGTTGTTGTTGCTATTTTCCTGCTCGGCTGTTGCTCACTGACTGTAGGATACTACTTCACTGCATAAGCTATGTGAGAGTTCACTCATTTCGGCTTTTAATGGCCTGGTTCTGGACCAAAGTATGCAAGGATTTGTGAGGACCAATTCCATATATACTTGTAACATTTTTTTATCCTGTTACACTTGTGCTGGTGTATGTGATGCTTGCTATCATGGCACATTAAAAGCTACTTAATGTTTTGGTCTTGCCTGTCTTGCTTGAACGGTATGCAAACTCTTGGGATAATCTAATTTCCTTCCTTAAATGGCATGAGAAAAGCAGATATATTTAATAATTAGGTCACTCAATATACATTTGAAAGCTTTTTTTGCCCTCATCCAGCATATTTTGGCCATACTGGGATTGTCATGTGTGGCTGTGACCAGTTCTAACCAATTTTAAGTCACACAGTCTAAGTAAATTATATGCTACTGTTAACCTGTCTGTTCTCAAAGGTGACATTTTTTTTTACAGAGTTGTAGGGTTGCAAGAGGCTACTCCAAAACAATAGGCTATACATGCATTGAAGGAAACAACCCTTCATGGGTCACTAGTTGAGAACTATTTAAGCAGAGGGCACACTTACTAATATTTTGAATGTTAGCAGTGCCCAGTTAATGTAAATTGCATGTCTTTGAGATGTGAGATGAAATTGAAATACCTGAAGAAAACCCCCAGACACAGGGAGAACATGAAATAGTAAGTAATAACAGCTAGAAAAAAATCTGTGCCACTGAACTACCCCGTTCCTAACAAAGTAATTTTAAAAATGAATTTACTTTTAATTGTTAGGTAAGCAGTTTTATGGTGTGTATTATATGTTGCCCAGAGTCATAGGTTATGCTTATAGCCACAACCAATCCATACTGAGGGTAGGAGAGAACCAAAGAGATGGGCTAAAGACATATGGCTGAACATAATAAATTAAAAAAATAAAATCAAACCTAAATACCGTTTATCCTTTTCACATGGAATCCAAGTCTGTAATGAAAGATTTAAAGCTCATTTCAACATCTTCTTCCAGATTTGAGGATCATTGTGGCAATCAACTTGAAGACAAATACATCCCTTGTGTAATTATCTTTATGAATATTTTAGCATATTATTAGGCTTTTTTTCCTAGGTACTCCTCAGAAGATTGTATGTTTCTGGAAATGTATGCATTTGTACTTAACAGAAAGAGTACAATGACTTTGTTATATACTTACATATGTGTTTTTGAGACCCTACACAAACCTCCTAGTTAGAGATTAACCGTGCCACTCTGACAGCATATCAACGCAATTCAGCTGTTGACTCCCCTAAACATTATAGTGTAATTTTACTAATTGAGTTAGCCCTTTCCAATTAACACCACTGACACATTTTAGCAACTGGATGCTTTAAGTGTTCAGATATTAACCTTATGCAGCTGCAAATTGTACTTTAAAAAGATGTTATCAAAAGCTAGTATTGAGGCATTAAGGCAAGAAAGCATAACTTCTTTTCAACATGTAAAGCTTGGTTTGCCATTCCCTGAAAAGATTAATGTGTTTACTCTTTATATGATATGGTATACTTTCTCACAGATACCCATTCAAGAAGTATCTGTAAAAGCAATTGAGGAAAGGAAAAAAATAAAGGATTGGTAAAACATTGCAATAAAGTAGAGGTGCCAATGCCTAAATATAAGTATTACTGATAAATCAAAGTCCAAATATTATTTTTTCCATAGCATCTTTTCAATAATAGCCATCATTTAACCTTTTAAAATTGTTAAATCACAGTATATATACAGGTGCAGAATGGTGGCTCTGAGGCTAGGGATCTGTGCCAGCAATTGGAAGGCTGCTGGTTTGAATCCCATAAACGCCAGAAGTGACTCTACTCTGTTTGGCCCTGAACCTGCAATTGCCTCGTCCCGGGTATGACATTAGCCTGCATCCAGCCTTGCAAGCAACTTACAGGGAAAACTTGGGGAATTGTGGCCAGACTAGCACTCCAGCCACCGTAAAAAATTCACGCTGCTCCAATGTGGTGCTGCGGTGTCACCCACTGCTCTTGGGTCCCAATCCAGGTGGTTCGTCAGGTGGTGGGTGCGGCAACGTGTTATCAGTGTATGCTCATACCCTCTGTGTGTGTGTGTGTGTGTGTTCTTTAACAGCATGTTAAAACTGCAGTACGGAAGAGTATACAAAAAGTAAAAATTTGCCATTCATACCATCAATGGATAAGCACATGAAAAATTAAAAGCAATATGTATGTAATGTAGTCATTTTCTCAATGCATATTTTCAATGTTTTGTTCATCAGATTTATTAATACATAATGAATTTAGTGTCTTACTATACTGACTGAACATTTATAGTCACACACAAGCATATTGTAAGTTACTTTGTGCAAAACTCCATCTTCCCTGCCAAAAGAACTCAAATTTATAAAAAAAGCTGTTTGTCATTTTTTCTGGGACTGGATCCAGAAAAATAATGTGGGGATCAGCTGTTTTAACTAATATGAGGCTGGTAAACCTTAAAGCATTTGTAATTACAACTGTACCTGTAACACACACACATTTTCTTAGCATATGTCGGAAGACTAAATTACAAAAGAAAAAAAATAATTACTTAAAATAAAAAAAAATGCATAAAACAGCTTTTAGCAAAAGTACTCTTCAATAATGTATTAATGTATATGCAAAAAATTACATTTTATCAAAAGGTAAATTTTGTTTGACTTAAAATTATACATTTTAAACCAGCAATACAAAAACAGCCAGGATTTTTAAATATACGTATAACAATATTCAACAATTTCCAGAATCAAAATGATATATTTTACTTCAGAATTTATACTATAATAGTCCATGTACAGGTAAGTTAAAAAACATTATCAATTTAAGTAGAATAATCCTGTCAGATTGGGTAGCAGAAGTCGTTGTGCATTTCACCCTTTGCCTAAAAGTAATTGGGCTGCTACTTTCATCTTTCACAATAATGAGGTTTCCAAGTGAAAAATGGGCATTACTAAATATTTTTTGTTTTTCATAATATTTTTACTTTTGTATCCACTGTGAGAGTATTTACAGGTAGCTAAAGGGTACGGACACCAGTCTTTGAGTTTGCTTTGTCATGCAACATTCTTAGAAACACACATCATTATGTGATTGTCTATACCTTTGACTTACAGTTTTTCTTTATTCTTTATACTATAGTGCTGGAACTGTCTGAACTTTTCCTAAAACTGTTTTTATGGCGTTGGTCGTCTTGTTTAAACAAGATCCTGGTATTCTCAGGACACCATCACTGAAGCTCTGTCCACACTAATATGGATACATTTAAAAACTATGCTTTCCATCCATGCTAGCATTATCAGATCATTTTCTAAAAATGAATTATACATAATGAAATGCCAAAAATGTGTAAATTTGTTCTGTTAGGTATGTGCAGCTCATCAGCTGAGTGTTGCTACGTTATGAAGCAAGCCCAAAGTAAATCGAAATACTAAAAGAATGAGGAAAAACTAATTTTATTCTGTTATGAGGACAGATGATGAAGTACAATTGCTTTAAAAAATTACAGATTAGTATAAGGCTACCAAAGCCTTGCAAAGTTATAGACATGGAGTCCTGACGATCTAAATACAGCAAGTGTTTCAATGTGCAGTACTTGTCAGCTGATGCTGACAGCAAAGATGAGGTCACAGGGAACAACAGTGACGTCAGTGCCTGATGACATGACATTTAATGTCGGCCCTTTTCTCCATCCAAACTGTTACATGAGACCTTCCATTTTCAAAATTACACACGTTTTCAAAATGATTGATTCTCTGTGGTCAACAACAACGTAACAGTGTGGATGGCAGGCCAAAACTAAAAAGAAGATGTGTTTTCAAATGTATCCATTTTAGTGTGGGCTAAGTCTGAGTCATCACTTGTGCTTTCTTTTTTTTTTTTTTGAAGTTTTATTAATTTTATTGCAATTATTCCATACAAATCAATCAATTTTTACAAAAAGTAAAATTGAGTTATGAACAAGTCGACCCCCACCCCTGAGAGAGAGAGCAAGGCAAACGACGTAAAATTTAAGTCTTGTAAACATACCTAAATTAATAAGTTTGATAAGCCAATAGAGATAAATGCAGAAGACAAAGAAATACAAAAATAATTGCTTCCTCTGTGCTTTAAGAACTTATTTTAAAATATTACTGATTAGATCCTGCCATGTTTTGAAAAAAGTCTTTACAGATCCTCTAACTGAGTATTTGATTTTTTCCAACTTCAAATAGTATAAAACATCAGTTTCCCACTGACTTAAAAGAGGAGAGTTTGGGTTCTTCCAGTTTAGCAGAATAAGTCTGCGTGCCAAAAGTGTAGTGAATGCAATCACAGTTTGTTTGTCTTTCTCCACTTTAAACCCATCTGGAAGAACACCAAACTCAGCTGTTAATGGGTTAGGAGGGATTGTGAGACCAAGGCTGTCTGAAAGGTAATTAAAAATTTTGGTCCAGAATAATGTTAATTTGGTGCAGGCCCAGAACATGTGACCCAGTGACTCACTTGTTTTCTTGGTTTTGAACCTGTTAAGCTTTTAACTTGAACTTTCTTTATGGACATTTGATTTTTGCTGTTCTTAGTTTTTGTCACATGTCTGTTTTTTTTTTTTTAATCTTTGCCTGTTTACCCCCCTGTCAGTTTTTTACAGTGATAAGCTCCTGAAATTTTGAATTGAACATATTTTGTGCCCTCTAATCACTTGATTAATTTGAATAGGTCCACATCAAAATCAACATCTTCATCATCCTGGGCTGGTTGTCTCATTGAACAATTGTTAAATTAATTTAATTTATACTTAATGTAGTGCTGTTCAGTGTTAACTGGCTCAGAGCTCTATGCATTTTCAAATGTAAAACAGTAGCAGAATGATGCAAATCCATGCAAAATTTATATTAATATATTGTTTGAATTGCCCACCAATGTACAAGTCCATGAAATTTGTTTTGACTGTTTCCAGAGAAAGATTAATTAATAAAATTCCGTATATTAAATAGAAATCATGCTAAAGTACATTTCTAACAAGAGTTACAGAGGAAATGAAAATTAATTTAACAAAATTCGTAGTGAAAATGAACATCTGGATTTTTCCACTATGTTTTAGAATGGTCATGGCTCAACTCTGTGTGACCTGTTACAATTGGCTGCCTTGTTTTCTTGAGTACAGTACAGTATCATAAAACACATTCTGGAGATCAATATTGTTATATATGGTGTCATTCACCAAGGGTTCCCCAGAGTTTTTGATGTCTTGATACGCCAGTGCTAGATGTATCATTTTTATTAATGATGCACTCTAACCAGGTACCACAGTACGATGCCAAGAACAAAAAGAGAATGGTAAAGGGAAAGTTAGAGCAGATTATTGTAGTTTTAATTAAGAAAGACATATATTGGGTATTTTTAGCTGTTAAATGGATGACGTTTAAAAGAGGAACTTTGTAAAATGAAGTAATGGAGATGATCAGCACTATCTTTGGCATGGTATGGTATGCTTAAAATGGCCTGTCAGAATCTACAGTGTAGCATTACTTCCCTTAAAAATACAGTATAGTACAATTTTAGATCTATTAAATGCTTCAATTTATTTTCCACCTGGATTTCATCGTACTGCTGGATTGAGACTACAGCATGAACATTTAACAGTCAAATCTGGCTGTACAATCATCTCATAGGTTACAAACTTTTCATTAAAGAAGGTCCAATTTTGCTGGATGATATCAATTTGCAGAACCCACCTAATCAAGTTTAAGGATAGTGGAAAACTAAAGCCACCGTAGCTTTTAGCATGAGGCAGGAAGCAGCCCAAGATGGAATGACAATTCATCACAAGTGTCCTGAATTTAAACACTGTTTTCTTAAGCATCAGCAAATAATACTGCCTCTATGCTTTTTTCTTATATAAATGTGAAATTAAAAATGTCTAATAATTCAACTTTAATTGCAATGTCCTCTATTGGCTGCATGTAGAAACAAAATGTTCACTCTATACTTTCCTACTGTGTAGATTTGCTAGAGGTAGAATTACTTCAGTCTATGTTTCAAAACCTGTTTGCTCAGCCATATTTATGTGTTTCCTGTGTCTCCATTAAAAAAAAAATCAATAAAATGCTGGGTTCAAACCAAGCTGACAGAATTATATGATGATTTGTTCATGCAGTCACAGCTAATCGTCATTAATGTAAGTGGCCCAGCACCATATCCATCAGCAAATTGCTTTCCCTGAAAAGTGTATGTTCTCACCTAATGAAGCGTAGTGTGTATGAAATTGTATGACCCAAAGTGGTGATGGGGAAGCTGCCTGTTAAGGACCAGTAATTAAAATCATTTAAAAACTTTTACTACATACAATATGGCTGAAAATAAAAATCAGTTGTGCTTAATTCATTCTGTTACCTAGTTTATATATGGTTTCTGCTTTTATCCCAGCATCTGAATTACGTCTTGCATTAATATACAATATAATCAATCAACACTTGTTTGAATAAGAAAGTATTTAAAAACTTAAAAACTATAAAAAACTGTAAAAGCAAAAATAAATAAAAATGTAAAAACTGCAAAGTGAGATAGTATATTTCTTTTTTACTCGATCATCTGTTTCAATAATAGTATTTAGGACTTCTCCATTTTTTTCCTTAATGTCAAATAAATTATTTATTCTGCTCCTATTGACTAATGGGAATTAAAATCGGATTTCAGGGACAGCCCAATAAGTGGCATTACTGCTTCCTTCTCCCTGAAGCCCTTTTAATGTGAATATATATAATTAAATACAGTATATAATTAAATCCGAATTAAGTGTTTGTTGTATATGTAATAGATATTGTTGTGTACTCATTACATTAGCAAAGTAATCAAGTTACAGGGAGTTAGACATTATGTTGTAGCTACTGTACCCAACATTATCAGTGCAGTTCTACTGATTCTTTTACTAAAAGAAAGCTTTGTTAATTTTTAGCAGCAATTACTCATTTAATTCTTTTATATATACAGTATATGTTATATACTGTTCATCATAAATTTTAGCTGTTGCTGGTAATGGGTGCTGTGAAGATGCAATAGTGTTACTGCCTCATGCGCCATTAATTTTATGCGATTCCTAGCTTGGCCATTGTGTTTGTGAAGTTTGTATATCTTACCCATGTCATATGGGTTCTCTTCAGACACTTTGTTTTCCTACTATACTGCAGATGTACGTACAATAACTCTTTTAGGGCTGATGTTAACTTTTGTCAACAGCAGGGGTTGAGGTTGGATGTTGACTTTAGTTGGACATCCAGGGGCAGAAGGTAATAATCAGCCGTAGACGTCGACAAAACTCACCTCCACGTTATGGGTAGACCCTCTCTGCTAGGAGGACTGTTAGAACCATTGACTTGACATCAAATCCCTGTGTGTGTGTAAGAAGCATAGAGTAAACAACGTCTAGAATGGCATTGACGTCAGGCAGGAGAGCAAAGCGGATGTGCAAAGTAAAGAAATATTTTTTGCTTTTTGCATATTATTGCTCAATCACACTCTGACTTATCAAATTCTGATATTGATGCAAGTGATCTGGAAATGAAAAACAAAAGGCAGGTAGCTGCTTCTTTTCCAGATAGTGCCTTTCAGAATATAAATGGTTAGACAAATGGGAATGTAGTAAGTATGTAAGCAGTGTTACACCCGATCTTAGAAAGCTAATGTTTAATGTTAAATGCATATAGTGTTTGCTTTGTATGCTTTTTAGAAAACTGAGTTTTTCGGGAAAATATTCAGACCTGGGAGAGAATGGAAAAAAAAAAGCCCTGAAAGAGTTAAATTGATTTGCAATCCTAACATGGCTCAGAATGAGTGAGTGAGGCCTACAACAATTTTTAAAACAATGACAAAAGCAGGGCTTGTGAGTACGAACGAGCAAGGAATAGTGCCTCATCAATCCCAGCAAGAAGGTACTAAGATTAGGATTAGGGTTGTGTCAAAAAACAAGGGATACCCAGGCATGAACTAGCTGTGTCCTTTCTGACTATTGTCAATATAGGCACTAAATGCTCCTTTGGTCTGCACCACTGAAAATTCTGAAAGAGTAAAATTAAAAAATGATGATGATATTGGCAAGGTTTGACGTCAATAGCTTTCCAGCAAAAGTCTAGAGCAAGTTTTGCCACGATTGTCCTTAAAGCAAATGGCCTCAGCTGGATAACAGAACGTTGAAGTGAAGAAAGATCTAGAAGTAGAATAATATAAGAATGGAGAGAAGTATTAATAGAGAGAATAGATACTAGAAAATTGGGCAAACCAGGCTAAAAATGATGACGGGCATTCCCAACACATGAATAAAGATGCCTGATATATTCAAGGAACAGAGGTGACAGTAAGGCTGGAACCACAATCTGCAGGTTTATTGTGTGCATATAAATGATTAACAAACTGAATTGGGTCTGTTGATAATTTGAGTTTTCACTTACTAAAAATAGTATATTATTAAAAATAAATTCAATGAAATACAGAGAATTAAGAGGAGACCAGATTGCCACATCAACTTAAGTAGTATTGAGCAATATATTGCCTTACATAGCAGTTTATAGAGAGTTAACACTGGCTTCCCGCTCGGGGTCAGTGTAAGATGGAGTTTATATTGAGGGTGAGAAGCAAAAAAGGATGTTGACTACAAATTCACTTGCTTTAAAAACACACCTAAGATGTAAATGAAACTAAATGAAAGAGGAATAAGGGATAGAAAAGGGAGACTTTGGTGATTAGAATATCTGAGTTGTTGAAATATGTCACCCAGCATATGGAAACTCCTATAAGCACAGGACTGGAAAGTAATAGGATTACCTCCAATGTATAGGGCTAGGTTGTGTAAAATAGGGCATGAAATATACTATTCTGGCAAGGACGAAGATGCCTTTCCACCTTACACCATATTCCTACCATGTACTGTATATGATTGAAAGACCCATATTTAAGGATCAAGATGTGTGTTTAACAGAAAAAGGGGAGAGTGTGGAGAAGACCCAAGGATACACCAGTTAACTCTAACAGTAACCATGAAGCACCTACAGGCTTTGCTTCGATTTAACTAACATACGCACACGCATACACACTCAGCTTATGAAACATGCCATCTGCACCCTGGTTTCCTGTAATTCTGTTTCCACTTCCCTTTAGTTTTTTACATAAACATTCATGGGCCAGTGCTGTCCTAGCTGCATAAGAAGCACAGAGCTATTCTACAAGGATTAACAATTATTGTCATGATGACAATAACAAGTAAAACTGTCCCAAGGTTGTAGGTCTGGCTCATTCACGTACTGGAGAGAGGCTAACTGTTATTCAGTACAACGTTTTGAATCTGTGGCCTTCTAGTTCTCAAATAGTTTGATAATTTTTATGTTACTTTGCTGCTGTTTATGCAAAACACAAACATACCAAGAATGATTATCAAGGTAATGAAGTATCTCCTATTTATTATCAGACTACATAACTCCAAAGACTTATTGATCCAATTTTTCTTCTTCTGCTAATTAAAAAAATATTTAATTTGCTTCTGTGTTTGCCTGTGGCTTTGGCAGTAATTGAATTGTTCTTCCCTAGTTGTGGCACCCATTGCTGCATGTAGAAAGCAGAGCTAACAAACTAGGTGTGTGAGCTGTTTGATAAGTCTTGACATTATTAGCAAGGGGATTAAGGACAAATGATGAGGGCTGAAGACCCACTTTGTCTGTTGTTATTGTCTTAAAAATAAAATGAGTCCTTTTATATCTATTGAGTTACTTACATGATTGCAGTCTCCCAGTAATTGAGATTATTTTTTGTAGCTGTCTCTCTTTTTCTTCCATTGTCTCACTATTTATCTCTCTCTGCCTTTTTTTTCCTTGTTATTTTGTAATGAAAAACCGTCTGCTTGCAGGATGAAAAAATGCAGCATTAAAGATGAATGTACTCCTTTCTTTTTTTGCATTCTCCACAAGCGGTCTTGATCATTTTACAATGGGATGTTTGACAGAATGCCAGTTCCAATGCAGCTGTGGCAATGTTTCTTGTCAACTCTGATAGCCACATATATCTATCACAGAGTGTTCCTTAAAAACTTTCATTATGAAAGTGATTAAAAATTATCCTTAATTTAAGGAACAACAGGCAGAACCTGAGTAATATAACCCAAGGAGATTGCAATCTAGAAGCAAGAGTAGCTCTCAGAATGCAGTAAGGACTCTAAGAGCAGCATACAGGCTTTTTGAATGAATGACAATGCACACTGGCAAAATCCGATTAGATTTACTGCTGCTGCTGTGATTCAGCATAATATTGTATGTGCCAAAACAGCTTTTTGATTTTGTTTTGTATATGCATTTATGCTTTCGACTTGAGAGATGCATTCTAAGAGTCAATCAGTCACTTGAAAGTCTCTGTGGAACATTAACTGCTGCAATGCTTATGTAAAGCAGACACAGCAACAAGACACACATAACCTTTTCAAAGCTTATCACTGTGAAACAGAAGTAAGATAGATTATATAACACTGGATACACCTAAACTGCATACTTTTTATGGAGGAAAATAGGAGACAGTAGTATAAATAGGCTGCGGTTATTACAGCCATTATCACCAATATACTGTAATGTACCAAAAAGACCCACTCAGGAAAACATAGGGAATATAAAGTAGTTTTGCCATGGGATATCTATTAATTTATTTGAATTGGGTTCAAGTTAAACAAAAGCACTTTAAATAAATATATTTTCTTAAGCCGTATATTGCAGCATTTCCATCTTTAGTACCTATGCAGGATCAAGAAAGGGTGAAATGGATCCCCAATTATGTAGTGAATCCTAAATTTTAACAGAAGGCAAGGTTGCAAACTGACAGAGCCACTATGCTTTAAGAAAAAGTGACCAATTAAGTCAGGCCCACATCAAACGTCTACTGTATTTTACACTCTATCACATATTTATACAGATAACTACAAAACAGCATGCAAAATGGTAATATATTATAAAGTCATCAAAACATGCACAACTATTTACACACACTACAAATAGATAATATGTGTGCACACCCAAATGTCCATGGACACTACAGGTAAATGCATGGTCCTTTTACTATAAATAATGGATCAAATACTTTTGATTCACAGCGCTCGACTATAATGTACTTAATTGATATGAAAAAATTAACGGTGTATGATGTGTTCTGTACTGTTTCTCCATGTTTGTATTTTGTTGATTAAATAACGATTAAGTGGGATTTGTTGTGTGCTCTTTATGATTTGAGTGGGGATGTCATTCATTTTGGGGCTTGGTGAGGTCTACATGATTGCTGACTGTATCCTATCTGTAACACCTTGCTTACTTTTCATTAGACGTGCAAAAAGTTTCCACACTTTTTTTTTGACTTTATTTATTAAGAATTTCAAAAACAAATTACATCACTTTTCTACATAGTCACCTTCCTTTGAACTTAAGGCTGTCATGAATCAGGGCATAGGCAGATCCCACACTCACATTCAGCTCGCCTGCAACCTCTTCAACTGTTATTCTTCTGTTTACATGAATCAGTTCCAGAGTTCTTTCTTCATTCTTCGTGGTCTTGGCTTTACCTGAACGTCTGGAGCACTCTGCATCCGTCACATCAGTATGGCCATTTTCGAACATTTAAATCCACTCATGGATGACTCTACGAGGGAGAAATTTATCCCCATATTGAGCACAAATGTGGAGATGAATTTGTGCTCCCGGCACATCTTCTGCCCACAAAAAGTGTATGACAGAATGCTGTTCTTCTTTGATGCAATTTATAAGTTTTGCAGCCATCTTCACCTCAGGGTGACAACTCTTATACTAAACTGCAAGGGCAGCCGGCTTGCCAGACAGAGCTAGTCACATGACACTCTCGGACACGACCAATTACTACTCCTCCTGCCTTCACCATTTCCAACGAAAATATAAAAGTGCGTAAACTTTTTGAACGACCCTTGTACTGTATATATTGTTTCACTACATATGGACTACATATGTGTTCTGAGATTTTTCAGGTAAGGTTGTTATACTAACTGATCAGGGTATCAATTACCCTTTAATCTGCTGTGACTCCAGATGTAAAATAACCTGTTTATGCAGTGTTAATAGATGTTTCTAACTCTCCACCATGTGTGAACACACACGGTTGGCTGTCAGTGCTATTTCAGCTTATATGGATCTGATTTTTAACCATATGATATTGCATGACACTGTTAAAAACAAGTATTTTAAGCATTCTACTAATACATGTTATAATACCTGTCACACTTGCTTAAGTGAGACATACGTGTTTCTCTAGATACCGCATACTTCAGTATAAGACCTGTGAATCCTTAATATTAACAAGTAATGTTCACAGCATATAAAACGTTTTCATTATACCACACCACAAAGAGATGAATAAAGACTTTCCTGATGCTTTATAAATGTTATGACCAAAATAGGCCTTTGTTAAGAACTTGTTATATATATGGAGTACCTGTTGGGGTTAGAAGATGCAATTATCTATCTGCTCCACAAGGCTTATTCCCATCTGGACAAATCTGGCAGCACTGTGAGGATTATGTTTCTTGATTTCTCCAGTGCCTTTATACCATCCAGTCATCTTGGTTAAGGGATAAACTTGGAGATATACAGGTGGACGAGCCAATGATGTCCTGGATAATGGACTATCTGTCAGACAGAAGGAAGATTGTGGGCTCAAGGACCACAAAGAATAGTACTGTATCCTTTTCTCTTCACTCTTTACCCCTCAGACTATACATATAACATCAGGTCATGTCACTTGCAGAAATTCTCAGATGATTCTGTTCTGCATTTATGGGGTGTATTGAAAATGGGGATGAGACAAAGTATAGGAGTCTGGTGGATAATTTTCTGCATCTTAACAGTGTATTCTCCCAACCTGTACCTGTATTGTACTTAACATCAGCAAAACAAAGGAACTGGATCTTGATTTTCACCACACCAAAGAGCCCCTATGTCTGGTCACTATTCAGGGAGTTGATATAGAACTCAATTGGATTAATGCAGAGAGACAGACAGACTTGATAAACAGAGTACTTAAAAACCATGTAGAGGTGCTTGATCATGTAAAGTTTATCAGCGACATGCATGTAATAGTCGGATATCTTGAATGGATTTGTATTGGCTGAGAATCTAATGAATGTTAGGCATTAGTTCACCACATCACCCCAATCACAATAGGATAGATAAGTGTGCAGCATCGACTTTGTCTGGACTGATATAAAATACATTTTTTCCTAGAAATATCAAGGATTCCAAACTCTGCCGTATACTAATTATATTTCTGCCACTGAAAGTAACCTTTAGCCAAGAGATAAAAAGCTCTATGATACAGAAACTAATTTGGCTGCAATGGTTAAAAGCACAAACCTGTTACAAGTCAAGTCAAGCAGAAATCTAATTATTTGTAAATGAAATCTTAGTGCTACATAACTGTATTTTCGTCTAGGAATGAATGCCAGCCAAGAAATTATCAGTTGCTCTGTAAAGTTGTGGCCTGTATTAGTGTTTAGTTAGTGTGATTCTTTTTGTTTTAAAAATACCTTTTCAATCATATTTGCAAGGAAGCATGCAGGTGTGAACGACTGTAATATATTTTGAGTAAAAGTCTCAGAAATCTAGAAATATTACTAAATATGATTTAAGACATTCTGTGCTGCATATTTACTGACATCCAACATGTGTTAATGTCAAATAATTTAAAAAAAAAATATATATACATCTATACCAAAGTGTAGATGCTTCTCTTCTTTCATAGATTACTCAGTAGTCAGTGGCAAAGAACTTTTGACGTTCACTTGTATTTAATTTTAAATTTATTTTAATGCTTCATTTTGATAACCAAAAGTTTTGGTAGATAGATAAATGGACAGTTTAGGGTGCACTTGACAATGCATGGGCTCTTGCTGTCCTTCACACCATGAGGATTGCACTTTGTAGTGTTGCCATTGGCTGTATAGCAATATTATTATGTACACATGGCAGATGAAAAACCCAAGATGAAACAATGTGTTTTCTTGAAATGCATATGCTGTCTGCTTCATTAAGATACAACTAAAATGTTCAAAGCAGAAATCCCATTTTACTTCTACCCTTACCTTATTACCAGTAAGCTCCTCTTGAAATGTGCTTATGGGATTGAATTCAAAAGCTCTAAAACAATAAACAATATCCAAGTTACAATCTTATATAAATCTTTATAGCTGCATGCAAATGTGTTGTTATCATTTAGAAACGCAGCAATAATCCCAGCATGGAAGTTTTCCAGAGTTACCAAAACAATGAGTAAAAGTGTAAACATTTTTGGAGCAAAAATCAACTATTTTCCATGCATTATATCAGTGTGTATATGCATTCCTGTACCTTCTCATGGTACAAGAGCTTGTGTTGAGCACCCCCTGAGCTATGTCGGCACTGGTCAAGTGTTCCATAAGTCTGTGTTACATAGAAGCAAGAAAAACTCTGCATCACTGATCCTCCAGGTACACAACTGGAGGTCTGTGATGAGCTAACAAACTCCAGTTTGGATGTTTGTGATAAGCTAACAACACTGCCCAAGTGAAAAAGAAATTGTTGCAGAAACCAACACATTAACCTGGTATGGTGGGTGGAAGAAGTAAGGCTTCTTTCGAGGACATATAACACATTATAGTGAAAGCATAGAAAAGACTGCAGGTCCGACTGTACTTCTCTCAATAACCAAATTCAGAAAGAAATGAAATACCAGTTATTGCATAAATAGTCACTTACAATAGGAACATCAAATGTGAAGACACTACTGTGTGTACAAGTAGCCAGAAAGACACCAAACTGAAACCAAATGAAACCCTGCTGTTCTCAGGGAAAACAAGCGAATATGTCCCATATGAAGCAAGACTAGTCTATCTAGTATCAAAGAAGAATAAGTGTCAGAACACATCATAAGATTAAAGTTCAAGTTAAAGTTGAGGAAATCACCATTACAGTGATCCCTCGCTATATCGTGCTTCGACTTTCGCGGCTTCACTCCATTGCGGATTTTAAATGTAAGCATATCTAAATGTATATCACAGATTTTTCGCTGGTTCGCGGATTTCTGCGGACAATGGGTCTTTTAATTTATGGTACATGCTTCCTCAGTTTGTTTGCCCAGTTAATTTCATACAAGGGACGCTATTGGCGGATGGCTTAGAAGCTACCCAATCAGAGCATGTATTACGTATTAAATAAAACTCCTTAATGATATACGATGTGCTTCCCGAGCAGTGCTCGATTGTTTGCTTTTCTCTGTCTCTCTCACTCTCTCTGACATTCTCTGCGTCTGACGGAGGGGGTGTGAGTAGAGGGGCTGTTTGCACAGAGGCTGTTTGCCTAGAAGATACGGACGCTACTCTAAAAAATGCTGAAAGACTACCTTCACATTGCTCCCTTCTTTGCGGCTGCTTTATCGCGGTGCGCATACTTAAAAGCCCAACAGCACGTATTGATTTTTTGATTGTTTGCTTTTCTTTCGTGGTCTCTCTCTCTCTGACATTCTCTGCTCCTGACGCGCGCACTCCTTTGAAGAGGAAGATACAGTATGTTTGCATTCTTTTAATTGTGAGAAAGAACTGTCATCTCTGTCTTGTCATGGAGCACAGTTTAAACTTTTGACTAAAGGGTGTTATTTCATGTCTAGAGGGCTCTAATAATGTTAACAGTGTGGGAGAGTTTATAAGGGCTTAAAATATATAAAGATAACCATACAAACATATAGTTTTTACTTCGCGGATTTTCACCTATCACGGGGGGTTCTGGAACGCAACCCCCGTGATCGAGGAGGGATTACTGTATAATGTGATATGCATCAACAAACACAGCAGAAGAATAAGAAAAAGACAAGTTCTACAACCAGTTTTAGTCAGCTGTAAAGAAGATATTGAAAAAAGACATTCTGATGGTTAACATGAATGCCACAGAAATGAATGATAATGCAGTGAGAGAGATACAGATGAGAAAACACATTCTGGAAAGTATGAATGAAAATGGAGAAACGTTCACTGATTTCTGTGCCTTCAATCCATTGGCAATAGAAGGTATCATTTTGCCACACAGAAGTCATCAAATTGCAAAACAGACTCTCCAATCTCCATGCCAAAAATGTAATTGCTCACATTGCCATCTTCTAGCAGTGAGAAAGATCACTACAGCTTGCACAATCCTGTTCTGAACAAATCATTGTTGAATAGACAGTTAATTGGGTAACCCAACACAATATATCACTTTCATTGACTTATAAAAAGGCCTTTTAACAAGGTAGATAGGGAGTCTATTTGGAACAATACAGCAATACTATGGTTTGCTTGAGAAGGTGCTGAGCCTCATTAGACATTTGTCAAAGATGTTTCAGGTAACTACAAGAGTTAGACAATGCAGTGTGCTAGCATTTCTCTTTTTTGAAAGAAAGAAAAAGTCAACATCTTGAGGGAAAAAACATCAAAGCAAGTTGGATTGAAAATTATTCCGAAAAAAACCCAACTGAAACACATCGACAACAAACAATAAGTCCTATTCATGTCTGGTGAGACAGACAATTGGGGGTGTTTTAACTGATTAATTTCAACTCATGCCAGGACACATCACACACAAAAAAGTGTGCAGGGGATGCTGGCACACGCTTGTAGCTGCTGCTCATCCGTTAACTCTTTTTGTTAAAATTCATGTTAAATTTGCACTTCTTCCAATTTTTTATTGTATGTATAGTTCATAGATGCATCTGACTCGAGATCTACTGATTTGGATTTATTTTTATAGACATTATGAACTTTGCCTTGACTGGGTTTGCAGCCTCGGGGACAAATGAATCTTTCTGTGGTTCATAGGACGAGTCTTACAAACATTTCTTTGCACCATGGTGATCTAGGAGCTGGGGATGGTCTGTCTTCTTGATTATAATGGATATACGAATATCTAACATATTAATTCTGTTAGATCTTAATGCAGCATTTGACACTGTCAGACATGACATTCTAATGTCCAGAATGGAGAACATGTTGGGTATCTTTGGCACTGCACCTCCAGTGGTTTAAGTCCTATCTGACTGACAGGCAAGAGCTGGTTAGTCTTGGTAACAGCAGGTCCAGCACAGCACCGGTCACACAGGGAAGTCCTCAGGGCTCTGTCCTCGGCCCTCTTCTCTTCTGTTTTTATATGCTTCCCCTTGGCCGTATCATTTGTAGCTATGGACTGGGTTATCATTTGTATGCAGATGATACTCAACTCTATTTCAATGTTAAAAGTGAAACTTCATCAGAGCTTTCTCGGCTCACAACTTGCATCAGTGAAATTAAAACCTGGATGGAGCAGATTTTTTTAAATTTAAATTGCAACAAAACAGAATTCCTGCAAACTGGCACACAAGCGCAACTTCGAAAATGAGCTCCTTCTCAGTCACTCTTGATGGTGATCTGATCAGCTCTTCTTCTGATACAAGGAATCTTGGTGACATTTTTTATTCCTCCTATTTTTATTCTGCCAACATAAACCACATTGAAAACTTTCTTATTTTCACCTCCATAACATATCCCGTGTTCACTCATTCTATTCCTTTTCTAATGCTGAGAAACTTGTCCATGAGTTCATCACATCCTGCATCGATTATTGTGGCTCCCTCCTGGCAGGTGTCCCTTCTAATTTTACATAACAGCTTCACCTGATTCAAAATTCTGCTGCAAAAGACCTTACACGGACCAGCAATAGCAGGCATATAACACCCATCCTGCTTCGCCTCCACTGGCTCCTTGTGTCTTACAGGACTGAATATGAAATTTGATTATTAACCTACAAAGCTTTAAATGGCTTTGCACCGGACTGCATCAGTGACCTTCTCCATCATTATGCTCCTGTTTAGCCACTAAAGTTCTCTAATTCTGGCAGTCTCATTGTGTCCCATAATAAACTGCACTCTGTGGGTGACAGGTCCTTAAGTTGCATAGCACCCAGACTTTAGAATGACCTCCCAAATTGAATTAGATCAGCTAACTCCATTCATTCTTTTAAAAAACAACTTAAAACTCATCTGTGCCTCCTTTTTCAGTCTTCCTCTCTGTCCAGATGCTCAGGATATTTTGTGTGTGTGTTATATCACTAATATTATTGCTAGGCTTTTCTTTTAGTATTTAATTTAGTATTTTACTCTGGTTATGGTGTTTTATTCTATGTAATGCTTTGTATTTCCTGTATCTATCTGTTTTAGTGTTCTGTTCGGAAACATTTGTATCCAATGTTACATATACCTGCAGTTTCCATCTGAGACTCTGTGAAGCACCTTGAGCATGGGATTGGTGCTATATAAATAAAACTTATTATTTATTATTATTAAAGAGATAAATGTTGGTCTTGTTGTGGCATTTTATTGGTGGGCACTGGCTCCAGGCTGAATGAAGTATATAGGAGACGGGTTAGTGCAGGGGGTCAACGTCTTGTTGTTTTTAGAAAGAAATGAGAGAAGCTATTGTTGGTTGAATGGAGAGGTATTGAAGAGATAGTAGAAAAAGGCGCCAAAACGATTCTGTGGTGTGGTTGTACTCTCATCAGATGATGTGAAGAGTAGACAGAAGGTGTAAGTGCAAACCACAGCATGTTGGAAGATGTTGCAGCATCCATTGAAGGACAAGATGCCCTTGGAGCTGTTGCAGCCATTGTAATGTAGCAAGTATGTGTCAGGCTGTTCTGGGAAGGGGGTCAGACACAATGGTATTTGTTGAATGGCAAGGTGGTCTGTAAGCTTCAGTCTGCACAGCTTGGATCTGGATAAGAAATTTGTTTGGATTTGTATAGGGGACTCCCATGATCATGACGGAAACTGGAAGTGGGAACATGGAAAGGCTACAATGAGCAGGTGTTGTGAAGGGCTGGTGCCCTGTTCAGAGTTGCTTTCTGCCTAGTGCTCTGGTGCCTGTCATTCTGAATTAGACTAAGTGGGTTACAGAATGTTATGCTACATTACTTTAAGGATACTATTCATGATTGAAGAGAGTTTTCTTTTAAAGACAGTTAGAAGAAAGTGAAGAAATGTATTTTAAACTTCAATTTACATTCAGCAGTGCTCATAAATAAAATATCCTTTATTGTTAACATTAGTGCAAGACTGAGACAGAAGAGGAAAAAGAAGACAGCATGCACTGGCATGGTTGGTTCAGTAGCTTTTGTGAAAAAAAAGGGCTATAATATAATAATCTGAACTGAGTACAATACAGACATACAGTATATGTAAAGATACTGTAACATTTATACCCTATATATATATATATATATATATATATGTGTATATATATATATATGTATATATAAATATATATACACACACACACGTGTTGTGTATATAAAATTTGAAAATTGACATTGAGCTACAGTAACATGATATGGTCTGCATTACCAAAGCTGGGGCAATAAAGAAACCTGAGGTGTTTAATCATTCTAACCCACTGAGAATAATTATTGGATTCTTTTTATAGTTGGTTTTATGGATCTACTGGGATAGCCATTTTAATGAGAGCATGCTAGACTGACCTTGGAAACTAATTTAATTTTCCATGGTTAACTATGCTACAAATGTAATGGTTGATTATAGACTGCAGATTGGGGTGCAACATTATAATGTTACAATACACAAATGAAGAAATAAATGCAAAGCAAACTTGTGAATTTTCGTTAAGAAATGCATTGGGTGTTTTTTATGTTGTATAAGCATAATATTTATAAGACTCTGTGGTAAAACAAATACTTAAGTCTTAAGACTGAGTATATTTCCTTAGCTTAGCACCATGCAGTTCCATCCATAACTTTAGTATATCAGAAAAGCCTTTTTTGACATAAACTAGACATATTTTGATCTGGTGCTTTTATTATTTTCAGTTCCTATGTCCAATGAAGTGGACAAATTTTCATAAGCATGAATGGACATATTAACAATTATATTCCTCAGTATATTTTTTAGTATGTGGCAGTTTATGGCTTCATTCTCATTTTGTTATCTCAATTTTCAAGGAGCTTTTATTCAAAAAGTTTCAAGAGTTTAAGCTGAATTACAGGAAAAGAGTTAGTGCCACAATTCAGCATTAATGTTTTATGGTTTGATACATGACTGGTTCCTCCTGTTGCTACCCATTTTGCTCCAGTGTGCTATAACTCTGATCAAGATATACTACATATATGTGGAAAATGAATGACTGATTATCTATCTATCTATCTATCTTCAGTAAGATTTCAGTAAGAATTTTCTAGTGCCTATCACATCCTAAAATTATCCTCCAAGTGCCAAAAAACATAACAGATTTTACTTTTTTATTATTTGTTCAACACGAAATAAGTTAACATAATGGAATAATGTGTGAAAAGCAAACACAACAAGATATGACAGCTTTTTGAACCACCATTTTTTATATATGTTTATCAGCGTGTTACATTGCATTGGAAGAACTTCAGCCCACTTCTCCTACAGTGATGCTTTATTTATTGATGTTTAAGGACATTTGTTTATGGACAACTCTCTAAAGGTCATGATACAGCACCTCAATCAGCGTGAGGTTTGGACTTTAACTTGAAGATTCAAATCCATGAGTCATTTTTTGCCATTCTGATGTATGGCTGTTATGTTTAAGTTTGCCATCATGTTGCATATAATCCAATTTCATGCACAGTTGTACTGTGGGACAGACAGTCTTATATTTTCCTTTAAATTACTCATTTAATGAGGAACTCCTTGTAGGATCAAGGCTTTCATGTCATTCAGTGGTTTGAACCCAACTGCAAATCATCACTTGTTAATCCCAAACTCTACTACCACATTTTTTGTTTTTCTCTTGGCTACCTTCATGAAAGCTATACTTGTTCAGTCTGATAGTAAAATCATGGGCTGTAACATTTAAAAAGTTGAAAAAGGCCTGTAGATCCTTAAATCTAGCCTTTGGGTCTTTTGCAGTTTTTTGAACATCATACAGTCTGATCTTTAAGTGAATTTTCAGGGAAGTCTTCAATATCTTCACTATATAATGAAGGAGTTGAAAATTTTGGAAACTGCCACATATTCTTTCCAGGCTGATAAACACAGACAATTGCGGAATGCTTCAGAATGATGCTCCAAAGATGCTGCCCTTATATAAAAGTAGTGATACTTACTGAGTATTGACTAATAAAGTGAACATAATTAGTGGCACTTAGCTTTAATTGCCTACTTAAAAGATATGAAAGTAGTAAGATGGTCCATAATTCTTCGCTTATGGATTTTGCATGTTAGATTGTTTTTTTACAATGTCTTTGCTGACATTTGAGATGGCAGTAGTACTTTTTATAACTCAAACGTACAAAGAGGTATTCGAGATAGGTTCAAACTCTTTGTTTTCTGGTAGTCTTCCATGCAGCTAGTTCCTGTTAGGGCATGGCATAATATTCAGGTACACTTTGAGACTTGGTTAGCTGGTTTGAAAGCTGGAGATTTTTTTAAAATTTTCTAGTCACTTCATCAAAGAGTTTGTTATCACAATTTGTTTTTTTACATACTTCTCTAACAGTAAATCATATTCAGAAATAACAGTGAAAATAGAATGCAGTTGCCTGCATTAGTAGAGCATATACAATGTTTTAATACCATTTTACAATAACATGCGGCTTTCACAGACAGCAGATTCCAACTCATGTCAAAAATAAAATCATATGTGATTGTTATTAGTTGAATGTGTGAGGTCTGTGGATAGCTGTAGTTCAAATTTCTTAAAAAAAAAAATATATATATATATATTTTTATATATATATATATATATATCTTGTCACACACGTGTGCATGGGAGGCAGCTAAAGGGCTCGAATGAAGGTAATTCCATGCCAGACCAGAGGATGGCAGAGTGTGCTAATTCTTTCTCTCTTTCCACTACAGACCCGTTACGGAAAATTCTGCTCGCCCCAATGACGTCACTTTCTCAGCCTTCCTTTAAAACTGCCATCTTTACCTCATCCAAGTCAGTTCTGTTCCGGACCTAAAATTGATCCATTGTACAACCAATTTAAAAAAAAAATAGTTCTCAGTGGAGATTTAAAATCTGTACTGAAGTGTCAAGCTAAAACTGCTGGCTGTGTTCGAACATGATAGGTAGTGGGTCACTTTTGCGTATTGCTGATCAATTACAGTGTCAGAGAACTATTAAATCATTATTCACCTATTACTGCCATAAGGTTGTTGTTTGTGTAGCAGAAATACTGAGTTTAGTATTTAGTTTTGTCACTGTAACATAAAGTGTCTGACATACATTTCTACAAAAGTTAAATTGCTTTTATTTTTCACTTTTGTGGACATGCACACTTTGTCAATTACTCGCTTTGATTTCAAGCAGTAGAAGTGAGCTGCTGTGACAGAGGTTTGTACTAGACTGGGAAGAGGCAGAAGCAGACTGTTAGATTCTAATGAGACCTCTCCCTGCATTTTGGTACAGTGAGGGATGGTACTTACTTTCTAAAGATGGTGAATAAATAAACAGTATCATTACTAGTGTATTGAATGAAAAAAGAATATTATCATTAACAAATTGAATAAATAAATGCACATAATGTCATACCTTACATATATTGTAACACTCAGCCATCCATCCCCACATACATCAGACCCTACCTCATACCATGTCATGTAGTGAGGTGTTGCTTCAGTGTGCACAACTGCAGGTGTTTCACTGTTTTGCCATCAGAAGCAGCTGTCAAATGAGTAAAAGTAAAAATATAAACACTATACAAGCTGAAGTAACTGCTCTCAAGGTTAAATTGAAACAGTAAACTGATTATAACTTGAAGTCACTCTGAATGCTTCTATTTTAAGACAGGCAAATCTGCAGATTTGACAATGTTTTTCAAAGGTTGTTTTTGAAATTTCAAAAATGTGTGTGGAGCAAGGCATTTGAGGATAACTTACAGAAAATTGAACTGAAATTTCCTTAAAGAAAAAATGGGCCAATTTTCAACTAAACTTGTCCACTAGGAGACAATTTGTTACATGCAGACAGACGGACATGTATATATTTTAGTTCGACTTGCTGCAGTTGAAAGCAAAAAACTTTTATAAAGCATTTCAGACATCATAGCATTCAGCATTAATCTAATGATTCTTTGAATTAAATAATAACCTATTAAGATATAAACACAAGTTCATATTTAAGAACATAAGAAATTTGAGAAACGTCAGGAGATCATTCAGTCCATTTGGTTAATTTTGGCTAAGCTGTCCGAAAATCTCATCCAGATTCTTCTTAAAGGTTGTCAAGTTTTCTGCTTCAACTACATGTCTTCATAGTTTGTTCCAGATTCCCACAGCTCTTTGATTAAAGAAATGCTCCCTAAAATGCATTTTCCCTTAATTTTTACTGGTCTCCTTGAGATTCAGATTCACCATTAAGTTAAAAGAATTTTGCTGGATCTATTTTATCAAGGCCTTTGAGAATTTTGAAGACATGGATTAGGTTCCCGCACAGTTGCCTCTGTTTAAGACTAAACAGGTTTTAATTCAGAGTTTTTCATAGTATGACATGTCCTTAAGTCCTAGGATGCACCTGATTGTTCTACTCTTCACAGCTTCAAGTGCTGCTATGTCTTTCTTGTAGTTTGGTGATCAGAACTGTATACTCAGGATGACGATCCAGCATTTCATTATAAGGTTTGAACATAAGATCCCTTGATTTATATTCAAAAGTTTTTTTTATTATATAACCTAATACAGGTGAAATCCTGTACTGACGAAATTCATGGGATCATAAAAATATTTTGCTATAATGGAAATTTTGGTATACTGAATATATGGAAAATACATTTACTGTTGTGACCAGGGTCACCCGCAATTTACCACCTCTAACGACAGCAGTGCAAGGACAGCTCCACAGCTGCTCTGCTCCATCTAGTAAACAGTAAACCAAGGGCAAAGTAATCTGTTGCTCTCTGCAGGATCAGGCTTACCGCGTAACGTGGTTTTCGCACAATGTTTAGAACATTTGACACCGGGCTTTGACATGCTCTTCCTCACACTCTCTTGGTCTGCCACAGTGGTGATTTCAAGCCGTGTCACACCTCTAATCTTGGGTGGTTGAGTGCTGAAATAACAGCTACTATTTTGAAAAAAGTCTTGAGACTGTACCTGCCTTCTCTACACAGTAAAAAAGCAGCTGTATTTTCCTTGGGAAACTGGACTCACTTACATGTATCTCATGCAACTTTGTGACCCAAGCTTAACAATACCTGTATAACAAAAAACAGTGCTTCTTTAACTGTAAAAAATGTATGAGACGTTAGATGTAACTTCTATTATAGTAACACAGGTATGAATACAGAATGAAAATGATAGATGTAACTTTTTTTCAGTATAAACTGAGACCGTGACTTTTCTTTTTTCATTGCAATGAAAACTTTGAGAAGAGTTATGAAACTCAAACAGTACAGTACCTGTACACGAAACAGCTACCCATATGGATGCTTGGTGGAGCACTGACTCAGAATTCACCTATATGTATGATGTCACGTCTACACATTTGCTGTGCCTCACCGAGACTGCCCGAGACCAAAAAAGAGACAGCCTGTTGCAGGGTTTCCAAGACTGCAAAAGTGTAGGCGCAGCATTAATTATTTTTTGCATCAAGTTATTATCCTTGGTGGCCATTTTTGGCCAACAAAATGTTTGTTATACTGAACTTTACATTTCATTAAAACAAAATCTGTTAAATATGATGATTTATGATTGTCTGGACCAACGAAATGTGATTTGTTATTGTGAAAATGTCGTTACTTCGGTATTAGCTATAACAGGATTTGATTTCTATTTTAATTTGCCTTTTAAAAAACCTCAGCACATTGCTTAGAAGATGAAAATGTTGACTTAACATAAACCCTTTAATCATTTTCAGAGGTTGCTTCCTGTAGTACCCTGCCTCCCATCTTGTATTTATAACTGACATTCCTTTTGCTATTCTATTACTATTTTAAACTGCAAGTGTTCGCCCAGTTCTTAAGCTTGTCCAAGTCTTGTTCAATTGATTTTGCTGCTTTCTCTGTGTCTGCCATTTCTCTAATTTTAGTGTCATCATCAAATCTCACAAGATTATTAACTAGACCTGAAATCTAGGTCATTCTCCTCTTATCTTTATTCTTTGTGTCTTAACAGTTAACCAACTTGAGATCCAGTTTTGCAGGTTGCCTCTGATGCCTACAATTAGTAGTTTTACAATTAATCTTAGGTGTGGGAGTGTATCAAAAGGTACTGAAAGTTTGACTAAATCATGTATGCTTTGCTTTTCTGAACTATTGCAATCGCCTGCTCAAAAAAAATAAAAGATTGGTTTGGCAAGATCTTTCTCTCATAAACCCATTCTGGTTTTTATATTATTTACTTATAGACACTTGTTGAATTTATTTCTTATTATAGTTTCTAAAATGTTACACAATACAGAAATAAGATTTATTCATCTGTAATTACCAGGATCGATTTTGTCTCACTTCTTGAAGACTGAAGTCACATTTGCAACTTGCCAATCCACAGGTCCTTCTCTTTTTTCAAGTGACTGTTCAAATATGCCTAATAAGGGTTTAAAGATTATGTCTTGCATTTCTTTCAAAACAATTGATAACATCCAATCAGATCTGGGGGTTTTATTAGTTTTCAACCAATTGAATGCTTGAAGCACACATGACTGTTCTGTTTCAAATCTATGCACTCAGAGTTTGTTTTACTTCTGCATAGGGCATTCCATTTGTTTATTCCTTTACAAATACTTAGGTCAAATATTTGTTAAGTTCACTTGGTGTTTCTTTCTCATTTTCAGTGATTTCTGCTTTTGTGTCCCTGATGTTTCTTTAGTTCTCTTATTTTTTTCCATTTGTATATGTATTTAAACATAATTAGATTAATAGGGTAAAGTTTGAATATTGTCTCAGTTATTTTCAGTTTCTTTTTGAAACATAGTAAAAGCACAGGGGAAACTATTAATTGTCATAGTTTAGTTCACTTCCTTTTCAAAATGTCCTGTTTCATACTGTTTCAAGCACTTCTTACCCTTCATAATATGACCCATCTGTTACTTTAATGCAATTGGCGTAACTACTTCCTGTGTGTTCTTTACTCACATTTAGCATTTCACCTCCTGTTTACTGTTAACTGCACTGTGTAACATGACTGTAAGTTTTATGTCACTGCTCTGTGCAAGAAATTGGTTTATTGATTCATTCACGTGAGCAGGCCAAGTCTGGCACACAGGGGCTAGTCTGCCTGCATTTAGAAACCACTAGTTTAGCAGTTTTGAAGGGGACAACTGCAGTGTAAGCATTGTGCTATTCTTGTATATTTGGGGGTGGGGTTGAGTCTTTTCTGTCCTTGTTTGGAGACCAGAGAAGACCAGCACATGGAACATCCAGTATATAAGGCTCGGACAACTGTCAAACCCTTTGAAGCCTATGGATGGATGATGTCATCCATTCAGAAAATCCTTTCAGTGCAGTGACGAAAATGGTAGACTTTATAGATCGAGATCCTACCTTGATCTTGTCTTGCTATGGCTTCCTTTCGTCTGTTATGCCACGTAAATCGTCATTAAAGAAAGCTAAGTATATGTCTCTGATGTGATTTGTAACTGCCGTTATCACTATGGGAGGGATATCGCCTTTTAATATCATATCTCTATATTTTCGGTTACTTAAAATGCCGTAATTTAAAAGAACGTATTCCAATTAGGGAACTTTTGCTTCTAAAGGAAACAAAATGGTGTAGTCGGCAGGATTGTGGCTAAATTAATAACCGTATCATATTTACAATGTTATATATATATATTGTCACGCATGCGCGAGTAGGAGGCCGCGGACTGACCTGAAACCGCTTCGAAGGACGTTCGCCGGTAGGGAATGGCGGGGTACTAACCTTTCTGCTCTCTCTTTTAGGAAAAAAGACGCTCCGCCATCATAACCTGACCGCAGTATGTCCACTTCCGCCCTTCCTCCGCCATCTTCCCTGACGTCGGCAGGATACTGCACCGAAGAAAAAAAAAAATGACGGAAAGGCAGGACCTCAATACCGTGCTGCAGGGCATGAATGCCCAGATCCAGTCCCTGCAGCAAGCACAGGCCGCTACAACCCGGGAACTGGAGGCCGCGAAGGCGAAACTCGCGGAAGCCGAGAGGGTAAGGGCCGACCCGCCTCATCCAAAACCTCCGTCCCTTGTCCCAATGACGGAGGCGGATGACATCGAGTCCTACTTAGGGATCTTTGAAAGGACGGCCACCCGGAACGAGTGGCAGCAGTCCGAGTGGGCGTCCATTCTGGCGCCCTACCTGAAGGGGCCCGCGCAGCAAGCCTATTATGACCTCCCCGAGGAGGAAGCCGCGGACTATAAGCTCCTAAAACAGGAGATCCTGGCACGCTACGGCATCACGCCGAGCCAGCAGGCGAGTGAATGGCGGAGCTGGCAGTTTGACCCTGAGAAGCCGGCCCAAGCGCAGGCCTTCGATTTCTGGGGAAAGATGGGGCGGTGGCTGCGGCCCGAGGGTCCCCAAGCCCGGAAGGTCGTGGAGCAGGTGGCCTGTGAGGGCCTGGTCAATGCACTGCCCAGCTCCCTCGCCCAGCAGGTTCGGTGCCACCCCTATACGGACATGCCAGGACTCCTGGAAGTCCTGGAGCGTCAGCTCGCGGTTTTCCAAGCCGGGGGGACAGAAAGGCAAGCTCGCGGGAACCGGCAGGGACGGGTGGCCACCCCCGAGCCCTCTCGACGCGCTGCAGAAGCGCCTCCTAGACCCCGAGAAAAGCCGGCCTCCCCGCGCTGTTACAAGTGCGGAGAGACCGGCCACCTGCTACCGACCTGCCCTCTGAACACCCCCATGGAGCCAATGGACTGCACCTGGGCCTCTGCGGAAAGGTACTGTACTCCGCCGCATCCCTTGGCGAGTCCGAACACGGGAGTGGTGTTGGTAAACGGGCACTCAGTGGTGGCTCTCTTTGACTCCGGCAGCAACATAACTATTGTCGCTCGCCGTTATGTCTTACCGCGACAGTGGCTAAACAAACATCTACGGGTCACTGTACACGGAGAGACCAGGACTTACCGTTCCACAGAATGTTATCTTTCCTGGAGGGGGGAGTTGTCCAAATTGTTGGTCGCGGTGTTGCCGGAACCCCCCTATCCAGTGATCCTGGGACAAGACTGGTCACAAAGAAAATGCGGTAAGACACGCACTGCTCCTGGGGCCTCACTGGGTCTGGTTATGGAGGGACAAGGTACCCATCCCGCGGTCTCCACGCCATGCACTGAGGCAAGCCACAATGGCGCAGGCACAATGGGGGAGGTTTCTCAGGCGACAGACTCTGCACCGGAACCTCCCACTGGCGAAGGGACGAGCCAGGGAACACTACCGCCCAACCTCTCACAAGATCCCCTGAGCAACCTGGATCACCAATTTCGCTCCACGCCCGCCTCATTTAAAAGAGAGCAGTGGAATGACGATTCCCTGCGGTTTGCCAGGAATGCGATTGTTCTTCCAGGCAGCTCACAAGCTGACGGTTCCATGCCACAGGAGCCCTTCTTTGTACTGGAGAATAATCTGTTGTATTGGGTGGCAACTCACGAGGGCGAGGTGCGGAAGTTGCTGCTAGTGCCGCGTACCTTCCGGCGGGAGGTATGTGAACTAGCTCACGCACACCTCCTAGGTGCCCACCTCGGGGCCGAAAAAACATTGGAGAGAATCAAGCTCCGCTTTTACTGGCCCGGGATTAACGAGGAGGTCCGGCGCTTCTGTCAATCCTGTCCGGACTGCCAGATTCGCCAGATTCCTAGGAGGGACCGTGCTCCTCTCGTCCCAATACCCCTGATAGACATACCCTTTGACCGGATAGGGGTCGACTTAGTAGGGCCCCTGGAATCCTCGAACCGTGGCCACAAGTATATATTGGTCATGGTTGATTATGCAACCCGGTACCCAGAGGCGGTTCCCCTGCGCTCCGCTACCACCAAAAACATCGCACGGGAACTGGTCAACCTCTTTTCGAGAGTGGGTATCCCTAAAGAAGTCCTCACGGACCAGGGTACTCCCTTCACTTCAGATACGTTCAGGGAGGTTGCCAAATTATTGAGAATAAAGCACCTGAAGACGTCTGTCTACCACCCCCAAACGGACGGTCTGGTAGAACGCTTTAACCAGACGCTTAAACAGATGCTTCGCAAGGTAGTCAGCGCTGATGGCAGGAATTGGGACCAGCTCCTGCCGCTTGTGCTTTTTGCCTACCGGGAGGTGCCCCAGGCCTCTACGGGCTTCTCCCCTTTTGAATTATTATACGGGCGACAGCCCCGGGGACTTTTGGACATTCTAAAAGAAGGCTGGGAGGCTGATGCCCTTCCCTCCTCCAATATATTGGAGTATGTAGTGCAACTGCGCGACAGGCTCACCAAAATCAGGCCGCTCCTCAAAGACCACGTGACTCGTGCACAGGCAGCGCAGGCCCGGCGTTACAACCGCAACTCTGTCCTCCGGGAGTTCCACCCGGGGGATCGAGTGATGGTACTCGTTCCCACCTCCCACTCCAAGCTGCTAGCTCACTGGCAGGGGCCATACGAGGTTAAGGAAAGAAAGGGGCTCGTTGACTATTTAGTTAAGCAACCTAATCGTCGGCCGAGCGAGAGGATCTATCATGTTAATTTGTTAAAACCTTGGAAGGACAGGGAGGAGACTCCCGATACACATAGATCCCTCTCCCTATTTGCTAGCACGGCTGCCCTTAACCTCGGCGACGAGCTAACACCCGTACAGCGGCGAGAGATAACCCAAGCTATCTACGCCATCCCCGAAGTGGTGAGCGAGTCGCCAGGCCGGACCTCGCTGATTGCCCACGATATAGTCACGGAGGCAAAACGCGCCGAAGTGGAACTGGAGGTACAACGAATGCTGGACTTGGACATTATCGAGGACAGTCCTTGGTCCAGCCCGATTGTCCTCGTTCCCAAGCCGGACGGCTCCTGGAGATTCTGCAATGACTTTAGACGTCTAAACCAGGTCTCCAAGTTCGATGCCTACCCAATGCCCCGCATTGACGACCTGCTAGAGCGGCTGGGTGCGGCTCGGTATCTGACTACTCTTGATATGACAAAAGGGTATTGGCAAATTCCCTTAACGGCATCTGCAAAAGAAAAAACCGCCTTTAGCACCCCTAGTGGACATTGGCAATACAAGGTCCTCCCATTTGGGCTGCACGGGGCCCCTGCGACCTTTCAACGTCTGGTGGATAGAGTGCTGAAGCCCCACCAGTCCTATAGTGCCGCCTACCTGGATGACGTTGTCATCTATTCCGGCACCTGGGAGGAGCATCTATTGCAGCTCTCTGCTGTCCTCGCGACACTGGCTAAAGCCGGCCTCCGCATTAACCCCCGTAAGTGTTTTTTTGGCTTAAAGGAGGCCAAGTATTTAGGCTACCTTGTGGGACGAAGACAGGTGAGACCCCAATGTTCCAAAGTCAAAGACATCCTGGAATGGCCCCGTCCGAATACCAAGAGACAGGTGCAGGCTTTCTTGGGGCTGGCAGGGTACTACCGCCGGTTCGTACCCCGTTTCTCCGAGAGAGCAGCACCCTTGACTTGCTTAACAAAGAAGGGGGCTCCCCTGCATGTGGTATGGAACGATAAGGCGGAACACGCATTCAGTGACCTGAAACAGGCCCTTACATCTGCACCTGTATTACGGACCCCTGATTTTGGGCTACCCTTTATCCTCCAGACCGACGCTTCGGACACAGGCCTGGGCGCCGTGTTGAGCCAAAGCGTTGATGGTGTCGAACACCCCGTGATGTACCTAAGCCGGAAACTGCTGGACCGAGAGGCCAGGTACGCGGCGGTGGAGAGGGAAGCCCTGGCCATTATGTTGGCCGTGACTTATCTCCAGTACTACCTGTTGGGTCGTGAATTCACTCTGGTGACTGATCACGCTGCACTTCAGTGGATGTCCCTCCACAAAGAGTCGAATCCGCGGGTCACCAGGTGGTTCCTGGACTTGCAGTCCTATAAGTTCACGGTTACTTATCGCCGCCGCGGCCTTCAGGCCAACACCAATGCCCTCTCTCGCGTCCACGACCTCTCAGTTAGGTCCGCCCGACCAGACGGTCTTGGGCTGGGGGGGGGTCGTGTCACGCATGCGCGAGTAGGAGGCCGCGGACGGACCTGAAACCGCTTCGAAGGACGTTCGCCGGTAGGGAATGGCAGGGTACTAACCTTTCTGCTCTCTCTTTTAGGAAAAATGACGCTCCGCCATCATAACCTGACCGCAGTACGTCCACTTCCGCCCTTCCTCCGCCATCTTCGTCAGCAATCCCGTCATCCCTCACGCCTCCTTCCCAGCATTCCTCCACTTCTGGCTCCTCCTATATAAAATGGCCGCCGACGCCTGTGAAGGCGTCGCGCATATGAACAATTTTGTTTGTATATTTTGACCTGTTGAAAAATAACTTTTTTTGTTTACAGTATATGGGGCCGGAAACCCCAACCCTTTATGCTGTGTCTTTCATTTCTTTTTACAATATATATATATATATTTATACTGTATATATATATATATATATATGCTTCTGATAATGACGATATGGAAGGTCGGTCAGGTATTTGAAGTATACCGGGATAGTCGCGCGCTCAGACTTGGATTCCCGTGACCAAGTAAAACTGCCTTAAAATGCCTGGCCCTAACTGGAATGGGATATTAATTAATCCCGTTAAAGTACAAGAGGCGGTCTTGTAATATGCGCCGCAGTGCATGAGGCAAGAATAAAAACAGACAGCTGCTGGCGAGTCGTGGTAGCGTCTGCTAACTACAATTACACAAGTTGGACTTAAAAGTCCAAAGCATGATTATAAATGTAAGAATAAAAGACGAAACTAAGTCGAACACGATAAATCGTAAAACAACAGTTTTAAACTTATAGCACAAGACTGGTTGTCCAGTAAAAATGAAACGGCATCCACATGGACAACACAGATTAATCAGCTGCCGTACGAAGTCCAAAACGTGCCTGGAAAAGTAAATGCCGTGTTGTTATTAGCCATTAGAAACAATATTTTGTAAAAGCTACAAAGAACTGCGCGTTATTTTTAGATTTGAGGCAGGCACTTACCTTGTTTGACGAGTAATCCTGCGGGTCTGGTAGTCAAATACTTAAAGATAAATAAAGCCAATGACGATAAAATCCATAAAGGCTCGATTGCACTTGATAAAATAATTTTGTAGAAATCTTTAATGGCATAATAGCAGCCAACGTTATCCAAAGAAATACAGTTCGCCCGCCTGTTAAAACAAAAGCAGTCTATGAGCTGCGCAGCTGCTCCTATCATTTTGCCTAAAAGATCAAAGGTTAAAGGTTAAAGGTTTTGGAAACCCACCCCCCCCCACCTATATGGTACTATTAAAAGTATTGCCGTGTGCTAAAACACACAGAAATTATTGAAATTGTCTTATAAATATAGCTTAAATTACGAACCTATAATATAAGCTATTATTTAAAAAGAAACTGTAAAACGGTGTACACAAAATAGCACTAAAATGTAAAAGAGCTCTAACTTTAATTGGAAAAGTGTGAATAAAAAAAATATGAGGCAGTTTCTCACGACAAAGAAAGATAATTATCGATATGTGTAATTGGGTTAAAGTAAATAAATGTCTCCACTTTTGTTTAAAGCTTGTAAACATGCAAAACATTTTTCCTTTTAAGCCCTGATCAAGTTTAAATGAAAAATGCTCTTTTTATAATACTAAACGAGAAGGGAGACAAGTTTTTGCGAGAAGCAGAATGTGTCTAATGTGCATGAATGGAGGTTGTGTATTTTAGGAACTATAAAGGTAAAGAGTATGGTGGCGCTGTGGTCAGCACACTTGCCCGATAAAGGTTCAAGCATGTATATTTTCCTTATTGAGTCAGGATATTCTTTGTGACTGCGTAACTTTTTCTGGGAATACTTTCTTGTTGTGGAATTGTGCTGTCGCTGAACCAAGGAACGCCACAGAAATATTTTCCTTTATTGTTGCTGAATCGGGGTTCGCCACGGAATTTTCATGATCTGGGACCTCATGCATAAACGGTGCGTACACACAGAAATGTTGCGTCAGAACGTTTCCACGTTCAAATCGCGATGTATAAAACCTACCTTTGGCGTAAAGCCACGCACTTTTCCACGGTACCTCATACCTTGTCGTATGCAAGTTCTCCACTCAGTTTTGCAGACTGGCGACACCCAGCATCAAAGCAGTGCTACTGTTCCTGTGTGGTTACCCTTTATTTCTTAGAACCACATTTATGACACAGCTTTATAAATAAACAATATGCGGTTAGTTTTAGTGTATTAGTGTAATGCATCTGATTGTAGATTACCTGTAACAATATAGTGGCCCAGGGAATAGCCATAGTATTCCAAATTCCATAACTGCTTTAGCGTTGTTACTCTCACTGCTCCTTCTTCTTCTTCTTTTTCTTCTTTCAGCTGCTCCCTTTAGGGTTTAAGCCTTTCCTCACGGTTCAGAAACAGTTTCATCCCAAGAACTATAAACCATCAAGTGCTCCTTGTTGAACTGTTTGTACTTATAAGTAAAATTACCCCACTGTAAACTTGCACTACAGTTATAATATTACACAACCTGTGCCACTTTATAAAGCGCATATTTACATGTGATGACGATATCATTTTTTAAGATGAAATGCAGCAAAATATGTTGATTATATTATACAGATAAAACTTTAACTTCATTTAAATAATCTGTATTGTTAATAATTAAACATGTGACGACACGGTGCTGCAGCGCTAGCAAGTTCACGTATTGTTCCTGCCTTGCGCGCTGTATATTTGCTGAGGCTGGCGCGACACTGGAAGGATAGATGGATAGAATAATTAAACACATATTATGAAGATATTTCAATGTTCCTTAAAAGTTTTGAAGAATCGTCATTGTAAGCTTACAGATGGCTTAACGTCTATTACAGAGCTGATTGTGTGGTGATTGGGTATTTGGGGAAAGAAAAGTAACGACAGGAATTGGAGGTTAGTATGTTTGAAAGAGACAGTACTGCAACAATAAATTATTTCATTGAACAATCACTGCGCCATCGTGTTTCCATGTTTAATAACATGCTTTCATTCCAATCATCATGAAAATGATATCACGTATACATCTCAGTATTTTAATTATTCAGAGAGCTGTAATATCACGAATGTAATGGATTATGTGTCCTGTCGGAGAAACAGAAAGAACGGAAGCATGTAGTGATTCACACACATAGAGCACATTGAAGATCAAATACAAAACAAAGCATTTAACGTGCTACTTTAGTTACGATGGGATTTGAGAAACTAGTAAATTAAATGAATTTAAGATGAAGTTTAGGATGTTCTAGGCCTACTTTAATGACAAAATAAACTATGTGATTAAAGTGGAAATTTCGAGATTAAAGTTTCCATTTCGTGCTTTTTTCCCACTGAGTGCTTATTTTTTTTTGTCTGTACCCTAATAAGCTCAGACGGTGGGCTATAACTCGCCTTTTTACTGCGACTTTGATATGTGACTTCTTTTTTATTTTGGCACTGTGCAACTTTGTAAACGTGAGCTTTCGAGTTTCTCTGACACGCTATGTCACTCGATCAACTTCCTTTTGTTGATTATACTACTGTTTAAATCAACAAATAGTATGCTTTTCCTTTGCCTCCACTTGGTATTCGCTGAAATTCTTAAATTTTCCCCCGTGCTTTTCCCATTGTCTTTTCACAGAAAGCTAAACTTAAGGGCGATTTATATTGATTTGCATATTTATAGAGGTGTAATTCTGGGAGGAGTTGGAGGCGGGACAGAAGGCGCGTGCACGAACGTTACTTTTCATGCTGACCGGGATTTATGGAGTGGAAGAACGCGGAAGTTGGAGTACACACAGATTCCTGCATCTGGATTTTTCTGTGCGTAAGCACAATTCGGCTTTTGTGCTTACATCATGTTATAGTGTGAATTCTACGCACGGCGTTATGCATGAGGCCTCTGGAGACTAGCGCGTATGAAACTGAGGTAAGATGTACTCCTAATTTAATTAACGTAGTAACAGCTTGCGGCCTGAGAACTTGTGTGATCATAATAATAGGTATGAAGGAAAAGACGGTTTAAGTGCGTTGAACTGTGAAACTGTATAAATAATAATAAAAAAAAACACAACCTCGAGTGAGTTTATAGCACATGTGATAGAGATCTCTGTGAATGAAATTCGATTGTAAGAGAACTTTATTGTGTGAATGAAGTGCAATTGTAAAAAAGAAATGCGAGTATGAGAATGTGAAGATATTTGAAAGAATGGAGCAATTGCTTAGTGTGTAGAAATGACTACAAAGTAAAGGCTGTTTGTTTGTGAACGGTTGCTTTTTCAAGTGTGCTGAAGGATGTTTAAAAAACTTCTGCCTTAGCCAAGTAATCTACTTGGGCATAAAGGGGGATACAATCTAACAAAGAAAAAAAAAAAGAGATGAATTATTCTTATTCACAGTCTGGGGTGGCAGATGCTTATATGTCATTTGTAATCTAGCAGTATGTGCTTCTGTGTTTGTCAGCTGACCAAATCATAAATGTGAAGCACAAACTCCAAAAGATTGGAGACATCCCATATAATAATAGTAAGGGATCATATTCAAATTTAATTGTATTAGATATACATGTGAATATCTGCAAGTAAAGTCAAAAGTGATCATGACTGGTGATTGATAATGCAATCTGTGCCTGAAATGTTTTTAAAGTGTACAAGCAGATGCAGTGATAAATAAAGATGACTTATTGAACTTGTAAGTTTAACTGAGTAACGGGATTACAGCCTGTCCATAGTCAGTCAAAGAGTTAAAAATTTTAAAATCTGAATTTCAAAAAAAAAAAAAAAAAAAAGTATTATAAGCATAAAAGTATAACTTAAATCTATAGATGTTCATTTTCTCCAGATTCAGCATATCCGGTGACCAATGGATGAAAAAACACAAACTATTTTGCTATACAAAGCTGTAAGAAATAGCTTATCAATCATAGATTAATGAACAGCGGCTATTGGAATAATTTCCTTGCATGCTGATTAGTGCAAGTGTAAGGGTGTAACATCCTGTGTAATAAAAATGTTTAAATGAAAAAATGCAAAATAGTTAAAGGTTGCCATATTAAACTAGACTGATTTCTTTTTCTAGTCTTCATATGAAATACAGTATAGAGGGTTTAAATATATTGATGTATGTCAAATGATTATTATCACTTCAGTAATCACAAAATGTATTAAACTAAATACATGTATGCATTTGTATTTGTTAAGTGATTAATTCTATGAAGATTTGTTATTACATCAATGTATTAAGGTTAATGCTCAGTGATAACGCACATAGCTAAATGGATTGTTCAGTTATACAATAGAACCATTAGTCTATATAAACTGTGCTGGTGTAATATCTTAAAAACATTTAAAAGATTTGTCTCTGACATTTAAAAGATTTGTCTCTTGATAAGATAAGCTACAGTTTGTTATATGATATAGATGTTATTAGATTTTTTTTTTGTTTTAGACAAAAATGAAAACACTCAAGTTCAAACATGTAACATCTTGTTATAATAAGACACTTGTGATAGATAACTGATGCAATGTGTTAAATTTGTTTAGTGTATTATCTTACTGAATAAACATTTTAACTAGCCTGGTTTAAATGTATTAATTTATTTCTAACTGTCATTTATGATATGAGACTGAGAGTCTGGGATTGTCATTAATAGTGCTGCATTGTATTATACATATGATTGATAAAGAATTGTTTTATGTTATGTATTTGCTCTACCCTTCACCCTTCTTTATTTAGCCTAGCAAGTATTTCAGTTTGACCACTCAATTTATTGGTTATTAAGGCTTCTCCAACTCAGTGGCAGAGTCTTATCAATGAAGAAACGGTGGTGTAATAGGAATAAGATTTAAAGAGACTGTACTGCACTAATGACTCTTGATCTGCTGCACATACCTAATAATAGCTGGTGAAAAAACGACTTGCTTTTCCAGAAGTGGAAGGAGTACATAATCAAAGAAAGATTGTAAGTCCAGCTACGCAAATCTGATGCCATGATATGTGCAGACACATTGCTGCAGAAACAGAGTTTTATGAACTTTAACAAAAACAGGCTGTGAAATGCCACTGAAGGGAGATGACACCTGTTGAATGCGAAGGGCTCCCTTAATTAACTGCTGTATCCAGTGCAAGCCTACAGTGGAGTGTTTCTCTGCTAAAACTGGACAGTCATCATGTATGCATCTCATGAACTCTGTAAGGGCAATAGGACTGTTTAATTTTCTGTTGCAAGTAATGGCAAAGACTTTAGTGTACTGAAGCAGTCGCATGTTTGTTCAGAAGGATCTGCAAAGCCACCAAGCAAAAGACTTTGTCTACAAACCACAGGGTTGGACAACAAATAAATATAGCAAGTTTAGGAATATACTTGAAAATGTTATAAGAGGGGCTCAAAGGTATGAGGATATGCATGATTTACCAATGCTGTTGAATTGTAAATTGAAAGGGAATAGAACATCTAATAGTGACGCTGGGGAGGAGAAAAGATAGTAAACAAACAATTATGCAATAATACTAGTTAAGAACAATTAATAATCATAGCAATAGATCTAGAATAGCATCTGAGTTATGTTACAACTACTGTAACTCATAAAGAGATCAGACACCAAAGGATGGGGCACATATAGCAACATACTGAAGTTAGAAATGTTATGAGTGCCAAAGAATAGTGAAATCCATCAAGATGCTATATAGAATTATAATATAATCTGATGCTATGATACCAACTACATGGATTCAGTAATATTTAGATACAACACTGACTATGTAAGACATAACAGGAAACTCTCCACATACACCACTGGTTACATACAATGATCACTATTTAGTGTTAAATATAACTGTTTGTCCAAATGTACTGTAACTTATCATTGTTAATATTTACGCTGGTATATTAGATAAATGAAACAGGAGCTATAGTGGCAATACACTTCACATTTCCATAAATGTTCTTGAAATGTCTACATTGTGAAGAGGGGATCGAGTACCTTTTGCTTTGTAGATAAGACCCTCAGGGATTGTTTTGTCACAGATCCAGTGACAATGGGTGGATTGCAACATGACTGTAAGTTTAATGTCACTGCTCTGTGCAAGAAATTGTTTTATTGATTCATTCACATGAGCAGGCCAAGTTTGGCACAGAGGGGCTAGTCTGCCTGCATTTAGAAACCACTAGTTTAGCAGTTTTGAAGGGGACAACTGCAGTGTAAGCATTGTGCTATTCTTGTATTTTTGGAGGTGGGGTTGAGTCTTTTCTGTCCTTGTTTAAAGACCAGAGAAGACCAGCACGTGGAGCATCCAGTATATAAGGTTTGGACAACTACCAAACTCTTTGAAGCCTATGGATGGATGATGTCATCTGTCCAGAAAATCCTTTCAGCGCAGTGACGAAAATGGCAGACTCTATAGATCAAGATCCTACCTTGATATTGTCTTGCTATCACTTCCTTTCGTCTGTTGTACAGCGTAAATCGCCATTAAAGAAAGCTAAGTATATATCTCTGATGTGATTTGTAACTGCCGTAATCACTATGGGAGGGATATCACCTTTTAACATCATATTTCTATATTTTCGGTTAATTAAAATGCCGCAATTTAAAAGAACGTATTCCAATTAGGGAGCTTTTGCTTCTAAAGGAAGCACACTGGCATTCACAGGAGTGCTCCACTCATTAAAAAGGACCCTCTTTGACCTATGTCACTTCTACTAAGGCAACATCTTTGAAGCCATACATCTGCCCTTCAATCCATTTTCTGTACTGACTATATTAATTTCATAGCCAAAGTAGCCTATTTAAACAGTGTATAATATCATATAATATATATATATATATATATATATATATATATATAATTATATATAACACTATATAAAGAAAAGACCTCACCGACTGACTCACTCACTCAAGCATCTCACTCACTGACTCATCACTAATTCTCCAACTTCCCGTGTAGGTAGAAGGCTGAAATTTGGCAGGCTTATTCCTTACAGCTTACTTAAAAAAGTTAAGCAGGTTTCATTTCGAAATTCTACACATAACGGTCATAACGGTCGATAACGGTCGACAACGTCCGCCATGTTGAACTTTCTTATTTATGGCCCCATCTTCACGAAATTTGGTTGGCGGCTTCCCTGCGCTAACTGAAACCGATGTACTCACTTATTTCGATGGTATGACGCCACTCTTGGCCGCCATATTGAACTTTCCAACGTCACCAATTTTCCAACTTCCCGCGTAGGTAGAAGGCTGACCCCGTCTTCACGAAATTTGGTAGGTGGCTTCCCTGCGCTAACCAAAACCGATGTACATACTTATTTCGGTGGTATGACGCCACTGTCGGCCGCCATATTGAATTTTCCAAACGTCACAAATTATCCAACTTCCCGTGTAGGTAGAAGGCTGAAATTTGGCAGGCCCATTCCTTACAACTTACTTACAAAAGTTAAGCAGGTTTCATTTCGAAATTCTACGTGTAACGGTCATAACGGTCAACAACGTCCGCCATATTGAACTTTCTTATTCATGGCCCCATCTTCACGAAATTTGGTAGGCGGCTTCCCTGCGCTAACCGAAGCCAATGTACATACTTATGTCGGTGGTATGACGCCACTGTCAGCCGCCATATTGAACTTTCCAACGTCACTAATTCTCCAACTTCCCGTGTAGGTAAAAGGCTAAAATTTGGTACTTATTTCGGTGGTATGATGCCACTGTCGGCCGCCATATTAAACTCTTAATGGAAACCGATGTACATACTTATTTCGTTGGTATGACACCACTGTCGGCCGCCATATTGAACTTTCCAACGTCACTAATTCTCAAACTTCCCGTGCAGGTAGAAGGCTGAAATTTGGCAGGCTCATTCCTTACACCTTACTTACAAAAGTTTAGCAGGTTTCATTTCGAAATTCTACGCGTAACGGTCATAACGGTCAACAACGTCCTCCATGTTGAACTTTCTTATTTATGGCCCGATCTTCTCGAAATTTTATAGGCGGCTTCCCTGCACTAACCGAAACCAATGTACGTACTTATTTCGGTGGTATGATGCCACTGTCGGC
>JANRMT010062849.1:3220636-3336099 GCA_026402145.1 Polypterus bichir lapradei
TATATATATACTAATAAAACGCAAAGCCCTCACTGACTGACTCACTCACTCACTCATCTCACTCACTGACTCATCACTAATTCTCCAACTTCCCGTGTAGGTAGAAGGCTGAAATTTGGCAGGCTTATTCCTTACAGCTTACTTAAAAAAGTTAAGCAGGTTTCATTTCGAAATTCTACACATAACGGTCATAACGGTCGATAACGGTCGACAACGTCCGCCATGTTGAACTTTCTTATTTATGGCCCCATCTTCACGAAATTTGGTTGGCGGCTTCCCTGCGCTAACTGAAACCGATGTACTCACTTATTTCGATGGTATGACGCCACTCTTGGCCGCCATATTGAACTTTCCAACGTCACCAATTTTCCAACTTCCCGCGTAGGTAGAAGGCTGACCCCGTCTTCACGAAATTTGGTAGGTGGCTTCCCTGCGCTAACCAAAACCGATGTACGTACTTATTTCGGTGGTATGACGCCACTGTCGGCCGCCATATTGAATTTTCCAAACGTCACAAATTATCCAACTTCCCGTGTAGGTAGAAGGCTGAAATTTGGCAGGCCCATTCCTTACAACTTACTTACAAAAGTTAAGCAGGTTTCATTTCGAAATTCTACGTGTAACGGTCATAACGGTCAACAACGTCCGCCATATTGAACTTTCTTATTCATGGCCCCATCTTCACGAAATTTGGTAGGCGGCTTCCCTGCGCTAACCGAAGCCAATGTACATACTTATGTCGGTGGTATGACGCCACTGTCAGCCGCCATATTGAACTTTCCAACGTCACTAATTCTCCAACTTCCCGTGTAGGTAAAAGGCTAAAATTTGGTACTTATTTCGGTGGTATGATGCCACTGTCGGCCGCCATATTAAACTCTTAATGGAAACCGATGTACATACTTATTTCGTTGGTATGACACCACTGTCGGCCGCCATATTGAACTTTCCAACGTCACTAATTCTCAAACTTCCCGTGCAGGTAGAAGGCTGAAATTTGGCAGGCTCATTCCTTACACCTTACTTACAAAAGTTTAGCAGGTTTCATTTCGAAATTCTACGCGTAACGGTCATAACGGTCAACAACGTCCTCCATGTTGAACTTTCTTATTTATGGCCCGATCTTCTCGAAATTTTATAGGCGGCTTCCCTGCACTAACCGAAACCAATGTACGTACTTATTTCGGTGGTATGATGCCACTGTCGGCTGCCATATTGAACTTTTCAACAGTCTTTGTTACTTATGGGCCCATCTTCAAGAAATTTGGTACATGGGTTCCCAACGCTAGCTGAATCCTACTTACGTACATATATACGTCCATAGCCTGCAGCTCGGTCACCGTGTGAGGTGGCGTTGGGTCCCCCATCCCAACGCCTACCACGTTGTTGGCTGCCTGCCTATATAAGGCCGTCTGTCGCTCCGGTCTCTACATTCCCTTCCTTGCTTCGCCACGGGATTCACGTCTCCCTACTGATAACTACAGCCTTTTTGTTTAATCCACGGTTGTAAAAATACAACCAGTTTCATCGATAACTTCACATCCAGCTTTTGAGAGTTTAAACATTCATAAACATCAAAGTGTCTACTACTGAAATCGTCATCTGTGAATCTAAGATGTTTAAGAGACATTGGCGGTTGTCCACTGGTGTAAAATATTTGGCCATTTCGGTACACTTGAAAGCGACAACCGAACAATTCAGCGGCAGCCATCAACTCACATGCAGATCCATAGGTGAAGGGCTTAAGCATTTCACTCTTCTAGTGCTCCTGTGTAGTATAATTATCTCCTGTACCGTCATCAGTCCACACCTTGAACCTCTCCCAGTCATTTAATACACAAGACACAATGTTCCTCCGGATATCAAGAGTGAGCCTGATATGCTGTGCAATATGTAACAAAGAGAATGGAAAAGGCAGGTGCCATCTCCGGGCATGGAAACCACTTGGTAAGTGACAGTTCTTTGATCGATGGTGATCACCTCGATAGACATGTTAATGGCAGTACGGTTGGAATGATAAAGGAAATAGGTACCTGAACAATATAAAGTAAGTCTAAAATACCTACACAATAACTATAATCGTAATAAATGAACAATAAAACAGCGGAGAAGCCGTGGCTTAAATAAAAAGGCTGTAGTTATCAGCAGGGAGACGTGAATACCGTGGCGAAGCAAGGAAGGGAATGTAGAGACTGGAGCGACAGACGGCCTTATATAGGCAGGCAGCCAACAACGTGGGAGGCATTGGGATGGGGGACCCAACGCCGCCTCACACGGTGACCGAGCTGCAGGCTATGGACATATATATGTACGTAAGTAGGATTCAGTTAGCGTTGGGAACCCGCGTACCAAATTTCTTGAAGATGGGCCCATAAGTAACAAAGACCGTTGAAAAGTTCAATATGGCGGCCGACAGTGGCATCATATCACCGAAATAAGTAACAAATTTCAGCCTTCTACCTACACGGGAAGTTGGAGAATTAGTGACGTTGGAAAGTTCAATATGGCGGCTGACAGTGGCGTCACACCACCGAAATAAGTACGTACATTGGTTTCGGGAAGCTCAAGGAAGCCGCCTACCAAATTTCGTGAAGATGGTGCCATAAATAAGAAAGTTCAACATGGCGGACATTGTTGACCGTTATGACCGTTACGCGTAGAATTTCGAAATGAAACCTGCTTAACTTTTGTAAGTAAGCTGTAAGGAATGAACCTGCCAAATTTCAGCCTTCTACCTACACAGGAAGTTGGAGAATTAGTGATGAGTGAGTGAGTCAGTGAGTGAGTGAGTCAGTCAGTGTGGGCTTTGCCTTTTATTAGTATAGATATACAAGTGCCGGTCATAAAATTAGAATATCATGACAAAGTTGACTGAGTTGAATATCATCACAAAGAGTGGACTGCAGCTGGAGTCAGTGCTTCAAGAACCACCACGCACAGACGTATACAAGACATGGGTTTCAGCTGTCGCATTCCTTGTGTCAAGCCACTCTTGAACAAGAGACAGCGTCAGAAGCGTCTCGACTGGACTGCTGCTGAGTGGTCCAAAGTTATGTTCTCTGATGAAAGTAAATTTTGCATTTCCTTTCGAAATCAAGGTCCCAGAGTCTGGAGGAAGAGAGGAGAGGCACAGAATCCATGTTGCTTGAGGTCCAGTGTGAAGTTTCCACAGTCAGTGATGGTTTGGGGTGCCATGTCATCTGCTGGTGTTGGTCCATTGTGTTTTCTGAGGTCGAAGGTCAACGCAGCCGTCTACCAGGAGGTTTTAGGGCACTTCATGCTTCCTGCTGCTGATGAACTTTATGGAGATGCAGATTTCATTTTCCAACAGGACCTGGCACCTGCACACAGTGCCAAAGCTACCAGTACCTGGTTTAAGGACCATGGTATCCCTGTTCTTGATTTACCAGCAAACTCGCCTGACCTTAACCCCATAGAAAATCTATGGGGTATTGTGAAGAGGAAGATGCAATACGCCAGACCCAACAATTCAGAAGAGCTGAAGGCCACTATCAGAGCAACATGGGCTCTCATAACACCTGAGCAGTGCCACAGACTGATCGACTCCATGCCACGGCGCATTGCTGCAGTAATCCAGGCCAAAGGAGCCCCAACTAAATATTGAGTGCTGTACATGCTCATACTTTTCATGTTTATACCTTTCAGCTGGCCAACATTTCTAAAAATCCTTTTTTTGCATTGGTCTTAATTGATATTTTAATTTTCCGAGATACTGAATTTGGGACTTTCATTAGTTGTCAGTTATTATCATCAAAATTAAAAGAAATAAACATTTGAAATACATCAGTCTGTGTGTAATGAATGAATCTAATATACAAGTTTCACTTTTTGAATGGAATTACTGAAATAAATCAACTTTGTCATGATATTCTAATTTTATGACCGGCACCTGTATATATATGGGAGTCACTTTCTTGCTCACGAGAAAAGAGTCCAAAGGCTTCAAGTAAACCATCTTTATTCCAATCCAAAGAGGAACAGTCAGGGTATTTATTTAAACGGGAGCTACCACTTGAACACACACAGATACAGCAAATAAACTAAACACATCAGTTGCCTGGTTAGAATGTTCCCCGCCTCAACCATTGGGCAACAGATGTGTTACACTGCAAGGTTGCAAACTTGCAGTTGCCTTGGTGGCACCATAAACCTGTGGTTGCCTTGGAAACAGACAAGCAATCCTTGACAGATGTGTCAACCATGTAACCATGTTTTGGCATGCAGCACAGCTGGGGAGGGTCTCAAAAGGTCTGAACAATTTATATATATACATATATATGATACAGCATTTGCTAAACAATTAAAAAAATATACACAACACATATTTCGCCCTTATTGGGGCTCATCAGTGTATGCACTCTTTGCATCCCCTTATGGGGATCGAACCTCGGGATACAAAAAGTGTGTACACCTGGCAAGCTCCAAATGGGCGAAACACGTGTCATGTACTCTTCGTATTGTTAGGAAGATAGTGTAACACTTATCTGTGAGCTGCTTCTCATAACTGAGTGGATGTGGCAGATGTCTGCTGATTGGCTGACCAACCACAAGCATCACCTGATAGGTAACCATCTAAATAGTCAGAATGCAATTCAGAAGTAGGAATGTAATATATATACTGCATGTATGACTGACTTTGCAGTCAATTCTTCTCCATAATGCAGTGTCATCACAGAGGCATCTGATCAGTCCTTACTTCATTCTACAGCATGACAATGACCCCAAACACATGGCCAAAACCATAAAAAAACTATCTGCAGTGAAGAGAGGCACAGGGAATCTTGGTATGGCCCCCACAGAGCCAAGATCTCAATATCATCAAACCACTCTTGGATATCTTGCATAGACAGAAGCAAAAAAAAAAACCAGCCAAAATCCGCAATGGAACTGAAGCAAGAACTTCAATAAGCATAGAACAACCAACCACACTAATAAAATAAGAACTCCATGAAGGTGGACCAAAGAGAATTTCTTCTTTTTTTAAGACAAAGGTTGGTCATATAAAATGTTGATTTTTTTCTGCTTACTGCACTTTCTAAGACATTAATTGATCAATGAAAACTATTCCTGGCATTATTTTTGAAAGCATTTCTATTTTACAGAATTTTTTCATAATAATTGTATTATGCTGTGTGTTCTTGACTGATTGACAAGAAATTCTTAGATTTTGCAGACAATCTAAGGAAAAATATTTTTACTAATGGATCTTATGGCCCTGTGGGCCAGAAAAAAAATCAATCCTATTAAAAAGAGAAATTAATCTTTAAAAAACTGGAAAAAACTAAGATGATGTTTAGCATTTAATAACTGAAAACTTCCATTTTAGCTGTTGAGTAGGGCATACGCAGAATTGTGCAAATGGTAGCATGTCTGACCACAAGCCATCAAAACTGTGATTGGACTCCAGCCTGAAATATCCTCAAAATGTTGGTGACAAAATAATAAACATAGAGAAAGACAAAGGCTACATGTGTCAAAAATGGCAAAATAAATCCTTATAGCATCCAGTGAGGATGGACTCTGCTGTGCACCTAAAGAAGCTGGTCAGTGTCAAAATTATTCTTACAGTATGTATTTAATAAATACATAATCTTTCTGTCTGTGGCCTCCACATTTCTAAGTTCATCAAAACTAAAGAACCAACTGTATTTAGGTATCCTTAGATGTGAACACACTAAATCCAGCCCCAAATTAGAAGCGCTAGGTTTAAATGAGTTGCCTTTGGGTCATCAAGAACACAGAGTTACATTTGTGAAGATATACTTCAGAAGCATTAGAACACATTCTCAATTCAGAGCTCAGGGCCATCACAACAGCATCATAGGCTCCAGGGCAAAGTAGTGTGCTAGGGCCCCTGTATTGATAGAAAAACAGAAACATACTTAGGTATAAGAAACATTGTGAGCCCCTGTGTTCCTGGGGCCACCGGACAGTGCCCATTGTACCAATACGTTAAGACGGCCCTGTGGAGCCCACTTACAAACCCACATTCAGCCAATTACATTAACGTAAGTGGAAAACCTCATTACTCTGAAGAAAGCATACATAGATATGAGGAGAACTTAAAGTGTCAACACAGAATGAAACCTAGCTTGTGATTCAGCAGCATGATACTATGAAGATCCATTGCACCAGCCAAGCATTAGAGCTGTAATTTGCATTGAGACTTATTGAGAAAGCTCACAAGCTAATAAAAACTACAAAAAAATTGCAAAAGCAAAATAGTCATACATGAATTCATACATTCTCACACCCACTTAATCTAATTTAGGAATGGCACAAAGTTAATGCTTTTCAAAATAACTATCTGTATATGTGATGGATCTGTGTGTTTTTTATGATACTGAAAATAGCTGAGACCTTGACACACAAGCTTAGGCTCTTTTATCATCTGGGAAATTGGAAGGATTGGATTGAATAGCCCATAACTGTATAATGATAAAGCTTCATTCAGCCAATAATAGGTCTGTCAGTAGTCCAAAAGCTATGAAACATATTAATCAGGCAGAAGCCAACATAAGCTGCCATCTATTTTACAACTTCCAGTGGCAATATTTATTTAAAAAATCCCCAACATGTCAATGCAATGCTCTCTCTACCCATTCAATTTGCTAACAATAGGTAATTCTTCTAATTCAAAGCAAATGAATCAATTGATTTTTTCATTTTCTAAATCAGATTATTCAAATTCAGGGTCAAAAACAGTCTATTCCTGCAGTATTAAATGAAAGACGGTCTCACTGTAGGCTGATCTATCACAGGGTGCAGAAACAAAGACAAGGCTAATTTTGTCAATCACATGAATTTACATGTCTCTGGGAAATGAAGTAGACCAGAGTGTCCAGAAAGCCCTCACAAACAGGGTGGAGTGTTCTGAAAACCCATATATACTGTGACCAGAATAAGACTTGAATCCAGGCCCACAGGAGCTGTGAGGCATTAGTCCTACCCAAAGAAATGAACATTCATTTCATTTATATTTACTTTTGTATAGTGCACTTATAATATAAAGGATGAGAAATCTGTCTATTCTTATAATTCCATTAAATAATCTGCATATCTAGTTTAGGACAACAGGGATCCAGAAAATAAACCAGTAGTATTGGCTACAAGTCAAATAAAAACTAGTGATGAGCGAAATGGACTGCTCAAAATAAAGTGGTTTTCTGTGTTATAGTGAATTTTCCTGTGAAGAAAACCCAGTAATGTGAACAAGAGAGTGTTTTGTGGTGGCCTTGTGTGGAAATTATACAACCTCTTAATTTAAAAAAAAACAAAACAAAACACAACCTTTATGGTTCATGTGAAATTGAAAAAATCTTACTTAGGTGCCGGTGATTACCTGCAATATGCAGTCGTGGAAAAAACAAATAGTGTAAATCACTCTTTATGGAGCAATATTCTTTGTGTTCTACTTTAAAAATCATTTACAACCGACTAAACACTCTTTTACTCCATTTCGTGTTTCCAAATTTTGGAATTGCCAGCAAAATGAACTTAATTGTCTGGTTTGCAAAATTGTATGCAATTTGAAACCGCCCTGTTTTGCTTATCACAAATAGCAACCCTAGAGTTTCTATCCATCCCAGGGCACACTTTTTTATAGTGGGCCAATTTAGACTCACTATTTAATCTAAGAGGAACATCTTTGGCATGTTGGAAGTAAATTAAAATACATGAAGTAAACTTACAAAGACAAGAGAAAAGCATGCAAACTCCACAAAGGCAATCTCCCTGTTGGATTCAAACCCTTGACTCAGGCGCTGTGAGGTAGTAGCCCTATCCACTGAACATTTTGCCACTGTGCATATTTAATAATAATTAGTAAAGCATAAAACATCTTGGAATAAAACACACACACAAAGTGAAATTATATATATACTCAGCAAAAAAAGAAACGTCCTCTGACTTTCAACTGTTTTTACTTTCAGTAGACTTAATGTGTAAATATTTGTATGAACACTAAAAGAGTCAACACCACAAGACATAAACTAAAAATGTTTCACAATGTGTCCCTGAATGAAGGGAGGCTCAAAATCAAAAGTACCAGTCAGTATCTGGTGTGGCCACCAGCTGCTTGAAGTACTGCAGTGCATCTCCTCCTCATGGACTGGACCAGATTTGTCATTTCTTGCTGTGAGATGTTACCCCACTCTTCTACCAATGCACCTGCAAGTTCCTGGACATTTCTGGGGGGAATGGCCCTAGCCCTCACCCTGCAATCCAACAGGTCCCAGACGTGCTCAATGGGATTGAGATCTGGGCTCTTCGCTGGCCATGGCAGAACACTGACATTGCTGTCATGCAGAAACTCACGCACTTTTTGCCACTCCTATCTGGTCCAGCGAAGGTGGGTTTGTGCCCATAGGCGGCGTTGTTGCTGGTGATGTCTGGTAAGGACCTGCCTTACAACAGGCCTGCAAGCCCTCAGTCCAGCCTCTCTCAGCCTATTGCGGACAGTCTGAGCACTGATGGAGGGATTGTGTGTTCCTGGTGTGACTCGGGCAGTTGTTGTGGCCATCCTGTACCTGTCACGCAGGTGTGATATTTGGATGTACCGATCCTGTGCAGGTGTTGTTACACATGGTCTTCCACTGCGAGGATGATCAGCTGTCCTTCCTGTCTCCCTGTAGCGCTGTCTTAGGCGTCTCACAGTGTGGACATGGCAATTTATTGCCCTAGCCACATCAGCAGTCCTCATGCCTCCCTGCGGCATGCCTAATGCACGTTCACGCAGATGAGCAGGGACCCTGGGCATCTTTCTTTGGGTGTTTTTCACAGTCGGTAGACAAGTCTCTTTAGTGTGCTGCGTTTTTAGAACTGTGACCTTAAATGCCTACTTTCTGTAAGCTGTTAAGGTCTTATCGACCATTCCACAGGTGCATGTTAATTAATTGATTATGGTTAATTGAACATGCATGGAAAACATTGTTTAAACAATTTACAATGAAGATCTGTAAAGTTATTTGGATTTTTAAAACATTATTGTTGAAATACACAGTCCTGAAAAAGGGACGTTTCTTTTTTTGCTGAGTTTATATATATATATACACTATTCAAAAATACTTTATTAAGGTTTCTAATATCAAATAACAGAATTAAATAATGCAGCTTCAATAATGTTACTAATTGCAACAAATACAAAATTATGTTAAATTGGCTAAAAAAACATAGTACCAAGAGTCTAATCCCAGCTCTATTATAATCACATAGCTTTTGCTTTTTCCATTATCAAAAAAAAACATTTCTAGAAAAGCTTTCAGACACTGACATTTCAGGTCTGTTATTGACAAAAATATTTATTTATTCAGTGATGTTTTAGACATCACCTTTAACTGTGAACACCACCTCAAAGTACTTCGTCTTTCATAGTTCAGCTTGTTTGTTTTATGCACGGAGAGCACTGACCTGCTTAAGGGATTTTTTCTCAGTCACACAGTGAAAGAAGAGGGCTAAACCTCTAAACCATAGTAACACATATGCCTCTGGTGAAATTATATGTAAAATGACTTCACCTCATCTAGAAAATGAACAGGTAATGAGACAAATTACATATGCTAATCCACTATTAATTCAGCTCATTTTCTAATTGTGCTTTTCCTAAATTAAAGTTAGCTAGGAAGAGTGTCAATTGCAGCATTAGGAATCAAATAGAAACTATCACTGGGCAAAACAAATCCTCACACAGAGCAAATCTACATAAACATATTAGGCCAATCAGAAATCACCAGTCCACACAACAGCTTGTCTTTGGTCAGGAAGAATGCACATAAACTGCACATGGAAGGTTTCTTGTTGCAAAGAGAATTGTCTGCAAATTAATATTAGCAAAACCAAGAAAAAGGTTATTCACTTTTGGCCCACTAAAATGGTCTCTACACTCGGTCACTATACAGGGAGTGGATGTGGAGACAGTGCACTGCTAAAAGTATTTAGAGGTCCACTTCAATGACAGACTGGACTGGTCTACTAACATAATGGAACAGGCAGAGTAGACTCTGTTTCCTTAAGAGACTGCATTCTTTTAATGTGGAAAGAAACATCTTTTACATGTTCCACAATTCTGTGATGGCCACAGTGTAGTGTGGTAACATCAATTCAAGAGAAGCCCACCAAACCAACAAGTTAAGGAATAATGTATCCTATATTATGGGGTGCAGTCTCGACTCCCTGGGGGCTGTAGCAGAGGAGAGAATAAAGAAAAACTGATGACTATTACAAACAATACAGTACATCCTCTCTCTAATACACTACCATTAACTACTTTCAGCCAACAAAGTATTCAGCAGAAGTATGTCTTTATCATTCCTAACTCATATACTTCCTGTGGTTTTTGCTGCTATCTACATACCCATTACATAGTCCTGAACAATGGTTCACACCCAAGGCTCCCTGCCTCTTAATTCTGCCCCTGTGCATAATTGTGCTATCTAGACATCATCAAGAACTGTAGTCATCAGAAAGGTTTTAAGGAAAAGATCACACATTTAGCTTGAAGTTACTGTAATGTCATAATAATTATTCCTACTATCTAAGCAGGCTGTTATGTGTATCAGCAATAAGGTTGCTGGTCATATTTCATATGATAATCTTATAGAGGACTTTAAGGCAAGGAACTACAGGAAGGTAAATGTGTAAATTGCGTAATGGATGGCACACATGGGCTAGCACTCAAGCCAAGATTGAAAAGAGACCCTTACCCAGCTGGGAGGCAAATGTAATGAAAAGACGGAGGAAGATGAGCACTGCTGAAAATCTTCTCCCCCAATAGTATAAATGGCAACCTCAAATGGGTTAGTATTCTCACACAGATATCCACAGGGCATGCTGGGACATGTAGTTCCATGGGGCTGCCCTGTTGGATTCCATGGGTCTTTATTTTCAAGGACTTTTGTTTGACCCGAATGTGCTTTTAGCAGGTTATGTCCTAGCACTGGAAGTACTCCCAGGTCATAGATAAAGGGAGGTGCTCGATCCATGCTAGGTGATTTGGAGTCAGGAGAGGAGCTGGACAACACTCACCTGAGAGTTTGTTTTGCTGTTCTGTACTGGGCTGTGCTAAAAGAAGAAGCATGTTAAAAGGTATTTTGTGAATAAAAAATGTTTACTTGCACCCGGTTCTGTTTTGTTGTTGTTGTGTCTGGGGCTTGGGGGCTCGGTGGTGCCCACTGGAGGTCAAAATAGGAAAGTTCTCATTGTCATGTCAGCAGTTACATTTTCTTAAATGTCAATTGTGAAAGCTCTGCAATTATTTTGCTATATTTAAGTGATACAATGTACAGTAAAACCTCAATTATCCATCACTCGATTCACCATTAGTCTCTATGAACTGTAAGGGACAAAGGAAAAAAAAATTGTGCACACCAGCATCTACCTATTACTATACTACTACTGCCATGCGATACGCTGTGAGCGCCCGTTGGAACAACTCTCCCTTGTGCTGGCACGTAGTGTTCTTCTTTTCCCAGCAGCACATGTCATGCTGCATTTTGACATTTCGGTGTTATTTACGTTCAGTTTAGTTATGGCCGATAAATATAAGTGGTGTTGGAATTGTCACAAAAAACTGAAATTATTAAATGTTTACGAAAGAGCGAAAGTGCTTCAAGTATCACTTCAATTTATGGAGTAGGAAGAACAATAGTGAATGTCATAAAGCATGATCCCCTCCTTGAACCGTCACCTTATCGTGGTGGAGGGGTTTGTGTGTCCCAATGATCCTAGGAGCTATGTTGTCCGGGACTTTATGCCCCTGGTAGGGCCACCCAAGGCAAACTGGTCCTAGGTGAGGGATGAGACAAAGAGCGGTTCAACAAACCTCCGATGAAGAACAAAAACCTTGGACGACGTTTTCCCTTGCCTGGACGCGGGTCACCGGGGCCCCCCTCTGGAGCCAGGTCTGGAGGTGGGGCTCGATGGTGAGCGCCTGGTGGCCGGGCCTGCACCCATGGGGCTCGGCCGGGCACAGCCCGAAGAGGTAACGTGGGTCCTCCATCCCATGGGCTCACCACCTATGGGATGGGCCAAGGAGGTTGGGTGCAGTGTGAGTTGGGTGGTGGCCGAAGGCGGGGACCTTGGCGGTCTGATCCTCGGCTACAGAAACTGGCTCTTGGGACATGGAATGTCACCTCTCTGAAGGGGAAGGAGCCTGAGCTAGTGCGCAAGGTCGAGAGGTTCCGGCTAGATATAGTTGGACTTACCTCGACGCACAGCTTGGACTCTGGAACCAATCTCCTTGAGAGGGGCTGGACTCTCTACCACTCTGGAGTTGCTCCCGGTGAGAGGCGCCGAGCAGTTGTGGGCATACTTATTGCCCCCCGACTTGGAGCCTGTGCATTGGAGTTTACCCCGATGGATGAGAGGGTGGCCTCCCTCCGCCTTCGGGTGGGAGGAAGGGTCCTGACTGTTGTTTGTGCGTATGCGCCAAACAGCAGTTTGGAGTATCCAACCTTTTTGGAGTCTCTGGAGGGGGTGCTAGAGGGCATATCTTCTGGGGATTCCCTCGTTTTGCTGGGAGACTTCAATGCTCACGTGGGCAATGACAGTGAGACCTGGAAGGGCGTGATTGGGAGAAATGGCCCCCCCGATCTGAACCCGAGCGGTATTTTGTTATTGGACTTCTGTGCTCGTCACGGATTGTCCATAACGAATACCATGTTCAAGCATAAGGGTGTTCATATGTGTACTTGGCACCAGGACACCCTAGGTTTCAGTTCGATGATCGACTTTGTGTTCGTGTCATCGGACTTGCGGCCATATGTCTTGGACACTCGGGTGAAGAGAGGGGCGGAGCTGTCAACTGATCACCACCGGGTGGTGAGTTGGCTTCGATGGTGGGGGAAGATACCGGTCAGACCTGGTAGGCCCAAACGTGTTGTGAGGGTCTGCTGGGAACGGCTGGCAGAGTCCCCTGTCAGAAGTGGCTTCAACTCCCACCCTGGGCAGAACTTCAACCACGTCCCGAGGGAGGTGGGGGACATTGATTTCGAATGGGCCATGTTCCGTACCTCAATTGTTGAGGCGGCTGACCGGAGCTGTGGCCGCAAGGTGGTCGGTGCCTCTCGTGGCGGCAATCCCCGAACCCGTTGGTGGACACCGGCGGTGAGGAATGCCGTCAAGCTGAAGAAGAAGTCCTATAGGACCTTTTTGTCCTGTGGGTCTCTGGAAGCAGCTGATAGGTACCAGCAGGCCAAGCGGAATGCGGCTTCGGTTGTTGCTGAGGCAAATACTCGGGCACGGGAGGAGTTTGGGGAGGCCATGGAGAACGACTTTCGGACGGCTTCGAGGAGATTCTGGTCCACCGTCCGGCGTCTCAGGAGGGGGAAGCAGTGCAGTGTCAACACTGTATATGGTGGGGATAGTGCGCTGCTGACCTCGACTTGGGACGTTGTGGGTCGGTGGGGGAAGTACTTCGAAGACCTCCTCAATCCCACTAACATGCCTTCCAATGAGGAAGCAGAGCCTGGGGACTCTGAGGTGGGCTCTCCCATCTCTGGGACTGAAGTCACCGAGGTGGTCAAAAAACTCCTTGGTAGCAGGGCCCCGGGGGTGGATGAGATACGCCCAGAGTTCCTTAAAGCTCTGGATGTTGTAGGACTGTCTTGGTTGACACGTCTCTGCAACATCGCATGGACATCGGGGACAGTGCCTCTGGATTGGCAGACAGGGGTGGTAGTCCCCCTCTTTAAAAAGGGGGACCGGAGGGTGTGTTCCAACTACAGAGGGATCACACTCCTCAGCCTCCCTGGAAAAGTCTATTCGGGGGTTCTGGAGAGGAGGGTTCATCGGATAGTCGAACCTCGGATTCAGGAGGAACAGTGTGGTTTTCGTCCTGGTCGCGGAACAGTGGACCAGCTCTACACCCTTAGCAGAATCCTGGAGGGTGCATGGGAGTTTGCCCAACCAGTCTACATGTGTTTTGTGGACTTGGAAAAGGCGTTCGACCGTGTCCCTCGGGGAATCCTGTGGGGGGTGCTCCGGGAGTATGGGGTACTGGACCCCCTGATAAGGGCTGTTCGGTCCCTGTACAACCGGTGTCAGAGCTTGGTCCGCATTGCCGGCAGTAAGTCGAGCCTGTTTCCAGTGAGAGTTGGACTCCGCCAGGGCTGCCCTTTGTCACCGATTCTGTTCATAACTTTTAGGGACAGAATTTCTAGGTGCAGCCAGGGTGTTGAAGGGGTCCGGTTTGGTGAACTCAGGATTGGGCCACTGCTTTTTGCAGATGATGTTGTCCTGTTTGCTTCATCAGGCCGTGATCTTCAGCTCTCTCGCAGCTGAGTGTGAAGCGGCTGGGATGAGAATCAGCACCTCCAAATCTGAGACCATGGTCCATCAGCCGGAAAAGGGTGGAGTGCCCTCTCAGGGTTGGGGGTGAGATCCTGCCCCAAGTGGAGGAGTTCAAGTATCTCGGGGTCTTGTTCACGAGTGAGGGAAGAATGGACCGTGAGATTGACAGGCGGATCGGTGAGGCATCTGCAGTGATGCGGGCTCTGCATCGGTCTGTCGTGGTGAAAAAAGAGCTGAGCCATAAGGCAAAGCTCTCAATTTACCAGGCGATCTACGTTCCTACCCTCACCTATGGTCATGAGCTATGGGTAGTGACCGAAAGAACGTGATCGCGAATACAAGCGGCTGAAATGAGTTTCCTCCGCAGGGTGTCTGGGCTTTCCCTTAAAGATAGGGTGAGAAGCTCAGTCATCCGGGAGGGGCTCAGAGTAGAGCCGCTGCTCCTCCGCATCGAGAGGAGTCAGATGAGGTGGCTCGGGCATCTGATCAGGATGCCTCCTGGACGCCTCCCTGGTGAGGTGTTCCGGGTACGTCCAACTGGGAGGAGGCCCCGGGGAAGACCCAGGACACGCTGGAGGGACTATGTCTCCCGGCTGGCCTGGGAACGCCTTGGGATTCTCCCGGAAGAGCTGGAAGGAGTGGCCGGGGAGAGGGAAGTCTGGGCCTCTCTGCTTAAGCTGCTACCCCCGCGACCCGATCCCGGATAAACGGAAGAGGATGGATGGATAAAGCATGATGCCGACAAAATTGAAAAATATTTTACAACTAACTGCAATGTTATTCAGTGGTAATTTAAACGTGTTAATGTTCTTCTGTATTGTAATTTTCTTTATCAATTCTGTTATATTATATTTTGTTAATATGGTGTGATTTGCAGGCAGCTTGAATGATGTAATTGATGGGACTATTAGGAGATGAGTGACAGGAGAAGTTAGGAGAAAAGGGAAGGTGTGGTGGAAGGAAGCTTTGAGTTGGGAGTCAGGAGATAACAAGCAGGAGTGTTTGCGGTACAGAGAAAGATAGAATGCGAGTGGTAGGAGATAAACTTATTGGTAGGGAAAGCTTTCTTTTATTGTTTTGGAGGTTTTCTCCGTAACCCAGATAACAGAATATAAGACAAGGCACTGTTTGTTACGGAACAAGGACTCCAAGTAAAATGAAGAAGACTCAAGTACCTATGAGTTGTGTTTGCTTATTATACTGCCCGTTACGATATTATATGAATTAAATCATTTTGTTAATATTATATTTTGTTAATGTAGTTTTGTTTTGTAATAAATAAGACTATTCAGTAAACTAATTTACTGTATATCATTTTTAAAGTTGCTGTTTTGTTATCCATTTATGCAAATATACCGTACTTTTATAGGCTAGAATTATGTGGGAAGTTACAAAGTTTATCTGACAGATGTGATTAATTCCGTTGTTATTTCATTCAGGCTTCAGATTATTCATGCATTTTTAAAAACAGAGAGGTACACTCATAAACAAATTTTACACAAACAGTTTTTTAATCAAATCCTTTCTGCTATTTAAAAAGAAAATGTATTTTCTTATTTATCAATTAGTTAATCATTTAATATGTACAGTTATGTCAAATGAATTGAAGACTCTCCAATTGGCATGGTGTATGTATTACCTGTCATGAACTCTGAACTCTGATCTAAAAGAAAAGTTACAAGAGAAAAACAGCAAGTTAGAAATAGTTATATATAACTAAATAAATAAAATATTAAAATAATTTATGAGGAATGAATATACGCTTACTTAACACAGATATACAAGTAGTAGAGTCCTGATTTGAAGATAAGTCTAATCCTGTGGTCAGATAGCCAGGGAGGATAGAGAAAAATGTATGTATGGGTGAGTGTGTGCCCTGAAATGGCATCCCTTCCAGAGCATGACAAATTATGCTGGTGTCACATTATACAACTTCTGGTCAGAGGAAATGCCAAACCTGATGAATGAGTTGCTGATCTTGTTGAATGAGAATTTTACACAATCAAATTTTGCAGGGGATGACAAATTAGATGACTTTTTAATGATTTTCCAGTACAGTTTCACATTTCCAAAATATGGCAATTTTTAAATTTTCTCCGACAGCAAAAAACGTGCTACCTGATAAAGCTAGTGCCTTAAAAATGCTCTCCTGGTACAGCAAATTCAGCTGCAATCTACTTTCAACTTTATTTTTTTCTTTTTTTCTGCTCATGGTAACTGAAATACAGGAGATCTGACATGCAAGTCTCTCTTCTGTTTACAAAGTCTAAAACACCCTTGTTCCTTATTCTGTGCAGCTGCATTATATGTGAGAAAGCACTCATTGTCGGTACCTGCATACAAACAAACAAGCCCCTATGACTTAAGACAAAATCAGACCAGTTTGATTTTGTTGGGTGAGTTTCAGACAGGTTGGACTGTGTCATTGGGGATGCCTAACTACATGACCAGCTACGCCAAACTTGCTATGATTATGTAAATGACGTTTGTGACTGAGAATTGCTGGAAAAATCATCAGGGGCCTCATGTATAAATGGTGCATACGCACAAAAATATTGTATACATCTGTTTCCACGCTCACTTCGTGATGTATGAAAACTAAACTTGTCATAAAGCTACGCACATTCTCACGCCAGCTCAATGCATTGTGTACGCAACTTTTCGGCTGGGTTTTGCAAACTGGCGACACCCAGTATCAAAGTGCTACTGTTCCTGTGTGGTTTACCTTTACTTTTTAGATTCACATCTCCTATGCAACTTTATCAAATACACTGAAATTAACCACATATTGTAACAATATAATGGCCCATAGAATTGCCAAACTATTCCAAATACCATAGCTACTTTAGCGTTGTTAATCTTGGTGCACCACTCAGAGTATTTTAACCCACTGTATCTGAGTGTGGAATCATAGTTCTACAGTAGCTGAACGGAAAGAGGATTATCGGGATCCAGTATCTAGCACGGCCATGCACACAGTCTATTTGAACCACTTCCATATGGCAAACGCTTCAGAGCTTTTCCTGTTGGGACCTGGCAGTTCAGAGGTAGTTTCATCAAGCGCTAAATGCACTCAATCAGTCCATCAAGTGCTTCCAGTAGAACAGTTTGTATTTATATGTACAATTACCTCACTTTAAACTTGCACTGCAGTTGTAATATTGCACAACCTGAGCCACTTATGCTTTCACACTGTATATCTTTCATTGCTTTTTTATCATATTATTGTTGTTGTTATTTTATTATTTTATAGGAAAATAAGTTTATGGAGGATTTGCATATTGAATCTCATTGTACCATACAATAACAATAAAGGAATTCAATTCAATAGAAGAGAGCACGTATTTACAGATGATGATGACTGGCTTCTAAATCGATTTAGTTTTCCAAGCACAATCTTTTTGGAGCTCTTGATATCATTTTTAAGATGAAATGCAGTAAAGTATGTATATTACATTATACAGGGATTGTTCCTGCCTCGCTCTGTATACTTGCTGGAACTGGCGTGATCCTGGTTGGATAAATGGATGGAATAATTAAACATGTACTACGAAGATATTTCAATGTTCCAGTAAAGGTTTTAAGAATCGGCATTCTAAGCTTACAGATGGCTTGACATTTATTAAAGACCTTATTGTGTGGTGATTGGTTACTTGGAGATAAATAAGGAAGGACAGGAATTGAAGGTTAGTACATTTAAAAGAGACAGTACTGCTGCAATAAATTATTTAATTGAGGGTGGCACATGGCACAGCAAGCATCTTGTGGGAGACAGGAACAATCTCTGGATGGGGCACCAGCACGTTGCTACCACTGTGCCACCGTGCACTCATGTTTAATACATACTTTAATTCCTATAATCCTGAAAATGATATGAAGTATGCATCTTAGTATTTAAATTGTTTAGAGAGTTGTAATATCATGAATGTAATTTATTCTGCGTCCTGTCGGCATAAGAGAAAGCTCGTTTGAGAAGCACATAGTTATTCACATGCATAGAGTACATAGAAGTACACATATAATACGAAGCATTTAAGGTGCTATTTTAGTTACGGTGGAATTTGAGAAACTAGTAAATTAAACAATTTTAAGATGAAGTTTACGACATTCTACTTTAATGACAAAATAAACTACGATATTGAAGTGGACATTTTGACCTTTTTTTAACTGTGTCCATATTTTTTTCTTCTTTTCTCTATACTCTAATACGCTTCCATATGACACTCAGACGGTGGGCAACGACTTGTATTTTTATGGTGACTTTGATATCTGACCACTTCTTTTTTTATTGTGGATACTGTGTGACTTTTTTGAAATTTCGAGTTTTTCTGCACTCTGTATCACTTGATCGACTTCCTTTTGTTGTTTATTCCACTGCTTAAGCCAACAAATAGTATGTTTTCCCTTGCCTCAACTTCGCATTCGCTGAAATTCTTTTTTTCACATGCTTTTTCCATTGTCTTTTAACCAAATACTGAATGGAAATGGCTATTTATATTGATTTGTGTATTAAAATATGCAAAATACTGGGAGGAGTCGGGGTGGGGCAGCAGGCACGTGCATGTGCGTTACACTTCATGCTGACCGGAATTTATGTAGCGGAAGAATGTGGAAGTTGGCGTATGCACAGATTTATGCATCTGGATTTTTTTGTGTGTACGCACATTTCTGTTTTTGTTCGTACGCCATTTTTTGGTGTGAATTCTACACACTGCATTATGCATCAGGCCCCAGGCATTTAGTTCATAGTTGTGGTTTAAAGTAGAGTAACACAGCAGCAGATGAGACCCATACTGGTTGTGATGCCATGTAACTGCTGGATACACTTATGCACATATTCATACTTTGTCATTCTGTCACTATTTACATTAATGCATAATTCTTTGTGTGGTAGAAGTTAAATGAAATATCCAGAGTATTCTGATGCATGAATGTTTAAACAAATATTCACAATTCACATAGACAATGACCTGGCTGAGCTCTGCTCCTGGATTCTTGGAGGTTTAGTCTGCTGCATTGGCCACTGTAATGCCATGATTTTACAGTTTTAATTCTATTATTCTTAACTTAGCAGAAGGAATTACTTAAAGTCCAAAGAACAGTTCTGTTTCTATACTGGCTGGCTGATGTTCTTTTCTGCAGTTTCTTAGGTTACTTGGGTGTGTAATGTGTAGTTGAGCAGCCTGGTGATGAATTAGCTGTGGTGAGTGCAAAGGGTAAAATCCAATTTAAGTCACAATATTCTGAAATCAATATAAGTGACCCACATTTCATGAAGTGCAAAATGATTTTCAGGGAGCTCATATTGTTTTTAAATGAAATAATGATTGTCTTAAAAATTGGCTTTCTTGCTTTGCTTATGAACGGTAACATATAAAGTATATATCACTGGAAACAAAAACAAATTTTTAAGAATACATTGTAGCTGTATTTATTTAATGACTAAACCATAGTGTGCTTAAATGTTAAAAGTTTCTTATACCACAGCTGCTTTAAGTAATCATTACTTAAGTGCAGATTGCTTGTGATTGTCAGCTAAATCCCGGACAGCAGCTGGTATTTCACAGTGGCAGCATTGTCTTATTTGCATTTTCATTTTTAATTGTTCCTTGAAAGTTTAGGTTGTTGTTTATTTTATTTGTTCTATTAATTACATTTCAACTATAGGCCTGATGTAAATATCAAATGACCTTTAAACACATTTGATGTTCTTTCTGCCATGTCTTGTAACAGTCATGTTGAAACACAAACTATTTAAAATTTGAATTATTTGATTGAAGCTGCAACTGCTGTTTCTTTTTTGTCTTCTTAGATTGAATTAGTGAATTGGGGGTGCGTCTGTAGAAAATGTCAAAACACCAATGATGGTCACGGTGAGCAGACAAGAAACATACCCTTACCTCTAAGAACATAGTACCAAGAATCTGTGGTAAAATTTATTACTTCCAGTATACTTTTGCTATTACAAGCATGCTTCAGAAGTGCAGAAGGAACGTTTTCTTAAATCAACACTTTTGCTACTTCAAAGTGGATGTAGTCAGTAAGCTTTAAGGCTTTTGTTTTCATGTTTTGGATCCTCTATTTTTAAACACAAGAACATGCTAGGCATTTTTTAAACTTATAAAAAGTGCTTCAGTTTAGAACATAACTTCACATTGCAAATTTATATATACTGTGATTGTGAAGAAATAACTTGACTTGAAAAATATTGAACTTATCCTTTAAAAGTGCACACACTTACGCTCATGTACTAAGGTGCATTATGTTATAAACTACATACGAAGAGCAAAACACGTTCATTAACAAAAGAAACTTTAAAATTTGTTCAAAATTCCATTCATTATTGAACCTGATTAATCCAATTCAGGGTTGTGGGAGGCCTGTGGCTTTACTGGCAGCACTGGACACAAGGCAGGAATCAATATTAGATTGGTTCTCATTTAATTCCAGGGCACACTCATGCAAACACTCATACTCACTATTTGAACAATTTATAATTGTCAGCCAGCTTAAGATGCAAATCTCTGGAATTTGGAAGAAAAATCTGAGTTCCCCCATAGAAATGTGGAAAGCATGCAAACTAGGCTCAAACGATGACTGGTCTGGGATTCAAAACCTAGGATTCTGGAACTCTGAAGGTACAGCACTAAATATTATCGCACTAGAAAGACAACATTCTCTTCCACCTGATTACATTTTTGGTCTATTGCTAACTGCTGATTTGGCCAATGTTGGAAGTTCAGATATCACAACTAATACTTTATATATAAGTGCAGTTTTTCTATATACAGTATATAAATATAACATTCATGAAAACTGACCCAGGCTATACATACATTTTATTTGTATAATAAAGAATGACACGAATGAATGTTAGTGCTGCTGATGTCTCACACATCCATCATTCTTGTTTCAGATCTTAAAGTCAGATTTCATTGTCTGAGTGGAGTTTGAATAATCTCCCATTTCTGGCACTGAGTTTTTCCCCACCAGAAGCCCCGGTTTTCCTTCCTTATGCATGTTAGGCTAAAGAATAAGATCAGTATTTTTCTAGTCAAAGTTATTTGTTCACAATCATGGTATAAATTAACGTGTGACGTGAAGTTGTGCTTTAAAGTGATACATTGTTTAAACATTAAAAGAATATCATGTCTGTTCTTGCGGTTTAAAACAGGTTTGAAGGGGTACGAGTCCAAACCTGAAACCAAAAGTCTTAAAACTTACAGAATACATCCATTTAAAAAGTCAAGAGTGTTATTGAGTATTGAACTGTGTCTAAGACTGTATAGGTAATGTAAAACAGCATATCCATGTTGTTTTAGAAAGACCTCTAGTATTTCCTTTTCACCTGTAAATATGGTCTCCATGTGTAATTAATGACATTACTGAATGTTGAAGCCCAGATGTGAATTGCTGTCACTGTTCTGTAGACAACTAGACAATCATCATTGAACAGATGTCACCCTTATAATCACACAATATTTCACTAGGTGTGATAAAAATAATGCAAAATGTACTTTATATACCCACTTATAAGTCGGTTCTTGAAACCCAAAAAATCGATCATAAAATCAGACCACTTCTTATACTCCTGTTGAAAAATACAACACTTAATATATATTCAGTATACCTGTATATATTTTTTTCATCTTCTTGCTTCCTCCAATCTCGCACCAGTTTCTCAGATGCATCAAATTTTGTTGCAGCAGTGCAGTTACCAATTTATTTCGCCATTTCAATGATTTTTGATTTAAAACCAGCTTCATATTTTCTTCTGATTGAACACTCCATCATAGATAAGGGATGCTCTTCCGATAATGGTGTATTAGTGTGTGAGATACAAAAAACACAAAACAGTACAAATGTCACTTCGGAAAAGTTCAGGTATTACCATGTGGTCGCGTAGGCACAATGCATAGAAAAAAAAGGCAGCGTGCTCGGTGGTTACTCTCTCAGGTGGGCATTAGCATATCATAATCTCTTAGACCAATAATATGGGTTTTCTGCATTCAACTTATACGACCGACATTATAAAATACCTGAAATTATAAGGTAAAATCAAGCCCCAACTTATCCGCAGGAGAACTTAATGTCTGCCCAGAACAAACAATGAAAGTTACTAATTACTATTACTAATTCAAAAATGTTCTTGGTTATTTTATTATCATACTCTCTCAACAAGAGTGACACAACATCAAATGCAATAATTGGCTTGTGGCGTTTTAGTTTGTTTTGTGGTGAATTAGCTGTATTGCATAGCCTTCTCTTTTCATTTCCCCAGCATTTTTTATTATGCATGCATATGATACGCCACACTAATTGCATAATGTGAAGTATTAGTTGACTTTCTGAACTTGGTATTGACTTGCAAGTGTTCTTGGCTCTTTTGGAAAACTAAGGCATTGATAAAAAAATTCAAGGCAATATAAGCAATTCATTTCAGATTTATTGGATTGTGTACAAAGTACAATGGAGCTCTTATGTGCACACATGACTGACATGCATCACACTGCAACTCCCCATTGATCACGCTGGATTGGCTATGTAAAATATAATAACACAGACCATAACAGAAGAGAAGTAGCCCCTGTAGCAATCATCCCACCTGACATGTAATGTGGTTCATGATTTCATTTGGGTAAGATCATATATAAAATCAATGTGCATAAAATTCCATTTGTGCTTGTTGTCACAAGCATGCCTCAGAAACACAGAAGACACATTTTCGTAAATAAAACTGCTGTCGCCACAGAGTGGACATATTCAATAACATTTAAGGCTTTTGCTTTCACATTTGTCCCCTGCCCCTTGAACTCCATTTTTAAACATATTAGCAGACAAAGTATTTATTGTAATGAATAAAAAATGTGCCATTATAGAGCACAAAATTTGGCTTGAAAAATACAAAAAATCATCCTATAACATATATTAAATATTTTATCATAAACACATGAAAGCAAAATAAAACAATAAGAACACACAATAATGAACTTATCCTTTAATTGTTGTTTCTAAATGTGTCTACTCTTAAGTGCAGGTATATGCATGAGTGGGCCCCTCACTGGACAGTAGCCCCCGCCTAGTGTTAGGTAACATGAACCAGGCACTGACGGGACAAACTCCATCCCCCTGCGACCCCAGATAGGATAGTTTGAGAGTATTAAATGTTGTTAAAAACAGTAAACTAAAAAAAAAAAGTCAATTTTAATTTCAGACCAGAATAATAAAAGACACAGTTTACTTTAACAAACTATGCTAACAGAATATTGCGCTGTGACAAATTCAGTGCTGCATTTATCCTCAGTCAAAAAAGCAAAAAATAGGAGAATTAAAGATCCCCTCCTCCATTTGGCAATTTATAGTAGGAATGCGGTCTGGACTTTTAAAGCCAATGTAATTTAATTTTGTCAATATTTTAATTTAATGAGTAAAAAAATTATTCTTTGGAAAAATGTAATTGAAAAGTAAAATCAGAAAGTATTATATATGAACATATTCCAAACAGTATAATCTTATAATTAAAATCTTCAAAAGAAATCCATACTCTTAAAATGAATGTTTATGCAGTAAAAACCAGCATTAATAAAGTTGAGAAAATTATACATTTTGTCTACATTTGTATATTCCTACACTCAATTCAATGCATTAGTATTGTACATATTTACTTCAATTATAAAATCTCAAAAAATATCAATTGAGTATGAGTGTCTCATGGTTTTTGGGGTTCCTAATGATGGTGGCGTAATTATTATGTAAATGAAAATTTAAAAAAGATTATAGAACAGCCATTCAAGATGACTACCACTATTAACAGCAAACAACACTTTCTGTGACCTCATGCTGCTCCAGCAAAATAAAATCATCACTAATTAATCTGCCTGTAGTAATTCAACTTAACCTTGAGTGTTGAACTTTACCAGTTTAATAATCATTTTCGAAGTTTAGTCAGATTAGCCAGTTGCTCCCTCCTAATCTTTTTTTTTTCTTCACTATCCACCATTCTGGGCATTCTTTGAAATGAGACCTATTCTTTTCATGATATATGTCAGCACCTTCAGACACATCTTCTTCTACCTCTCATTGGGCCTCATCCCCTCCACTTCCATCTTGGTGTAACTCTTTAACCAATCATCCTTCACTCCACACACCCAAACCTCCCAAAATTCTTTATCTCTGCAGCACAACACCTTTTTGTCCACACAATGTGACTTTCCTTTAACTTGGTGTTCATCTTCGTTGTGATCCATGGCACTCCGAATATCCATCAAATCATTCTCATCTCTGTTCCTTCCAGGTTTGCTTTTTCTTCTACTTTCCTTTGCTTTATCTCACCCTCAAAATGTATACAACTCCTCACACAGCTTTTACAAAACAATTCCAGAGAAACTATTGTGACTGATAAAACTTAACGTAATCACTGACATACAAAACTATATGTAAAGTACCTCTACCTGGCATCCCAAGTGTAAAGAGCATGTATACGTGCTAATAAAAATATTCATGAAGTGACACATGTCCAAGTTAGAGTTAGGGTTAGGGTGACACAGGAGCAAGGTAAACATTTTAGAAAATATAGATCAGACTGTCATATGTCACTTTGAAACAAATCAATATATTTTTTTCAGTGTGGCAGCTTAAAATATATAGTGTAATAACAAAGCAAAGACAGTGAGATGTTTTGGGGCACTCATAGACAAACCCCATGTAATTGATGTCTCCAAATGAGAAATGAAATGCCGGTTAAAGCATTACATTGCATCTTTCCAGATGCCAAAGATGGCGATTCTTCCAGTTAAGATCATTTCCGGCAGGAAGAGGTGAGTCCAGGTGGACAGAAGGTGGAAGTGACATCAGTGATCGAAAAGCTGCCTATCTTCTAGTCTGCAGAGGGAGAGAAAGAGAAGGTATAATCATAGAGTGCCAACCCTTGGAGTGGCAGGGAGTTACCGTCGCCAGAACCCTTAAACTGTCCACTTGTGCACGCGCATGACAATAGTTATTTCCCAAAATTTTAATTGACTTAAACTTCATGTATAGTATAACAGCTTTAATTTGAATACAGTCTGCACAAAAACAGACTAAAAAATATAAAGAAAAAATAAGTACAAGAGAAAAAGTGTTAATAGAGAGGAAACAGAAAGAAGCAGATGAAGAAAAAGATGAATTAAACAAGAAAGGAGACACTCATTTCATTCTACAGTACTGCTGTCATTGTAATGATTCTTTATTACCACATGCACTTTAGTCCTCTTTTCATGAAGAACACATGAAAAATGGAACACTACAATCTAATACAACATTCAATGTGGATTTGTGCCAATATCTCCTTTGTTGGTTTGTAAAACATTGAATTGATCTTTTAAATTAAAGATGCTATATAAATAACAGATGTATTTATCTGAACACATTTCAGCCAGTGATAAATAACTAAGTCAGTATACTGTGAATTCAACAGAATCATGTCTTAAAGCAGTTTACACTCTGTGTATGTCAAAGACAAGTTTCAGCCTCTTTAATTGATTTCTTTGAGGCCGTACATCAATACAAATTTCAGTAGGACACACGCTGGGTCATTATGCTCTGCTGCCTGCTGTTGTTCTGTGGGTTAAATTCCACGTAGTGTTTGTTATACAGTAAATATTTCAATCTTGTTTGTAAATAGAGTTTCATGTTCTAAAAGCATCATTATCAATAAATGCATTTGCAAAATAACAGTGCAAAGCATGCCTGCTTTATGTTATTCTTTGATCATTGTGAACACAGTTCTGATTGATTTGTATTCAATCTGCTCATGTAGCTTAAGGAACAATATGTGAAACATTGGTGTTTTATACCCCCTTTTTTCATTTACTAAGAAATGCTTCAGTAAATGCTCAGTGTAAACGTTTATTGTTTTCATCTCTCTAGCCAGCAACACTGGTTGCGTAATTTAAAAGTCAATGAAATGAATCTGTCTCACCTTGCATCAAAGCATTAGTTGTAATTTAACAGATCTCCTAAAGAAGATAGTTCCTGGGGGTCGATTTGTTTTGAACCTAGTTTTGTTAAACTTGACTTGCATGTATGGAATGTTATTTGATTTTAATAAAATTAATAAAATGTTATATATATATATATATGTGTAAAAAAAAGAAGATGGTTTCTTTGGAATACAGCTATTCAGCCTAAAAACAAATGAATTTCCTTTCAGTGAGTGAGCATCTTTTTATTTTTAGTTAATGATTTCCAGGCCTATTTAGAATGTTTGACTTATTTCACTTGTATACTTTAAGCTCCCCACTAGTGCAGCATATACTGTAGGCAGTTGCCTAAAGGCACTAAACTTCCAGCCACAAGGCCTACAGTTTAGATTGCATGTCTGATTCACTGTGTGACCTTGGGCGAACCTGTGTTTTAACTGTAAAACAAAATGTAAATGGTGGAACAACTTAAATAAAGCCATTAGCCAAATGTGTGACAGTACTGCAGTTGTAGAGTCACTTTCCTGCTTAATTAGGCTTCTAGGATAGGCAAAGTTACCTGTTATATGCTGTACTTCTATTGTTTGGACATGCACAATTGGAGTTCGACATCAGTTTCATTTGTTTTTAGGAGACCGTAAGTGCAGGATAAAAAATGTTTTGTTTTAGTTGATATTATTATACATACTAAACTGCAGTTAACAGTTTCCAAGTAACCTTGGAGACAGCTGTATTTTAAATACAGACTACTTTACTACTACTAGTAATAATAACCTGACTTGCTTCAGAAAAGGTAAAACAAAGGTCCATTCCTACATACGTTTTAGAAGGAGGAGATGTTTTTTTAGGAAATTCATATGAATATGTTATTTTTTTATATTTTAAAATCTGGAATAGCTTACCAATAGAAATTCACCAGGCTAATGCGGTGGAGCATTTTAAAAAACTGCTAAAAACCCATTATTTTAATATGGCTTTCTTACAGCTTCATTTTAGTGTAACCCTGATATTCTGTATGTGCATTTAATTATCATTTTTATCATGGCTCCATGATCGGCACTAACCCCTACTTTCTCTGCTGTTCTTTTTCCGGTTTTCTGTGGTGGCGATCTGCGCCACCACGCCTGATTAAAGCACTGTGCAGTCCCTACATTGATGGATCTAATTGTTCCACATGAAGCCGGAAAACCACAAGGACTGATTTAGGTCATTTATGTTAGGTGATCAAAGTGATCAAAAACTAAAGCATTTGACAACAGACAGTTGAAAAATGGTGATTTTTATACAGAAAAAATGGTGGTCAGAAATGATGTGGCAGGAAATGACGTCAAAGCTGATGGATGGAAGTGACATCATTGGGAAGGAACCAAAAGTGATGTCATCATGGGAGAGATGGAAGTGACATCATCGTCAAGATCCGAAAGTGACGTCATCGGAAAGGAACCGGAAGTGATGCCATTAATGGGAAGCGGAAGTGACACTGGATGGCCATTTTGTGAAACTGGAAGTGTAGCAGGTGAGTTATTTTTCTTCTTTGGGTCTGATGACAAAGAGATACTAGTACCACAAATCAACCTTTGATCTTGCGATATTTCACTCACCTTGTTGACTGCCTCCTAACCACAAGTGTGTGACAATACAATAAAAAGGGATCTTTAATAGGAACTTGAATGAGTGCCGTATTAATTACATTTACACAGTTACTTTCAGTTGTTCTCTGTTTTATAAATTAAAGGGTGAATTGAGAAATGTAGTTTATATTGAGAAAATTACAACTGCACGCTGCAAAAAATGTAATCTAAGTTAGTGAAAACTTTCTAGTCATTAAATCTTGTTTTCATTATTGTAAGATTAATTAAAATCAAAAAATGGTCAGATCACTTAGCTTGTTTTAAGAAATCTTGTCAATTTTTTTACACCATTAACAGATGTTTTTGCTACTCAAAATCAAAACAACGCCTATTTTTTTTTTTTGTAAGTTCCAAAAATTACCAAGACACAGATAGATTTCTTCATTTTTACTTTGTATTTGTTGTTTTCCTTAAAATTTTTTCAGAAAAAGTATATATAATTAAGTTTGGAAAACACAGGGACTTAAATCTCTAGCATTTTTGGCTCAAGTCCAGGTACACTCAGTAAGGAGTTTCCACAATCTGTCTCAAATCCATGTATGTTCATAAATATATATAAGTTAGAAAGACATAACTATGTTTTAGATTAATTGGCAGCTGTGCATTCAGAAGGTGTAAGTAATTGTGGGTGTGTGCCATTTATTCTTAAATATCAGCAGTACCAAAGAGCTGATCCTGGACTACAATAAGCAGATGAGAGTATACACTATCAATGGGGCTGTAATAAAATACCTTTAAATTCATCCATTTTCACATTTCTGAAGACACCACATGAACATCACATATTAAACCATAGTGAAAACAGCACAAATATATGTCTGCAGTCTTAGAAAACATCTAAATTTCAGCATAAGTACCCAAGTGCTTTTACAGCTGCACCACTGAAAGCACCCTGTCCGGCTGTGCGGCCCTATTACCACCCAGTATAGAAACTGCACTGTCATCAAACCTGTGCAAAGAGTAATAATACAAAAGATATTATTTGGAGGTGAGTTTAATAATCTTCAGGAAATCAGCATTAGACAGTATTTGAAAAGAGCTCAGAACATTACATTGGTTTTAGAAATGTAACTTTTTTGTCACATAAATCAATATAGAAAACAAAGCAAAAAAGTTTAGAATTTTTCGTGCTGAATTCCAGTATCTAATCAGACTATCACACAATGATTTTAAGTGACATATGATTATAATTTACAATAAACATATATTTACACTATATATACCTACTGGTAGCATCTCATCTCAGAGGTAGAAGTGTGCAATTATATGCTGTGCTTAGCCTAGAGAATGTCCCTCTTAAGGCCGGAGTTATACTTCACGCGACGCGACGCATGCTGCAGCGGACGCTCCTGCTACGCAAGCGTTGTAGTGTTCATATTTGCGCGCGTACTTTACGTAAATCTGGAGGAATCCACCAGGTGGCAGTGCGAGATATTATCACGGTGAGAACATGTTCGGCTTCTCTGTGTTGTGAATTGCCTAAAACACCTATTAAATTCCGATAACACCTTACCGCAATATCTCTGAAAAGGATGTTTATTGATTAAATCCATAAATCCAGGGATGTGTCCATTCCAGCAAGCATTGGGCACGACTGAGAAACAATCCCTGGACAAGGTCTCCGCTCATCGCAAGGTGAATACAAGCACTGGCATACACTAGCGTCATTTTAGCGGCACCAAATCCCCAAATCTGCATATCTTTGGAAGGAAACCGGAGCACAGTGTGGAATACAAGCAGGATATACCAGCAACATAACTCCCTGCGAGACAGCAGTGCTATCGCTCTGCCGCCGTGTCACCCCCATGTGTGTAATTATTAACAGTATTCATTATTTAAACAAAATTATATGTAAAATGTAACATACAGACTTTAATGCATTTAATCATGAAAGTGATATCAAGTACAAATTTAAAGATTCTAAATGTGCAGAGAGTTGAAATATCATACATTTAATTTTTCTGTGTGGTGATATATTGCTGCTTGCCGCAGCTGTCAGGTCCAAGAAGCTCGCAGCGATTAAAAACTGGGATGACGTTTACAACCGTCTGCTTTAATGATAAAGTAAACTACGAGGTTAAAGTGGGCAATTTGAGATTAAAGCCGAAATTTACACTTTAATCACAAAATACAAGTTTTCACCGTGTCCTTTATTTTTTTCTCAGTGGCTCAAATACAGCGATATACATTATGTTGCTGTTGTTAAGTTGCAAAAAAAAAAAAAAAAACACGGCACAAAGATGTTATGTGAGACTTTTAAAATGCATCGTGTCATTACAATCGGGAATATGCGACGCTTGAATATAAAATCACCACAAATGCATCTGTATGTCAGCATTTTGCTTCACCACATCGAACCATTCACCAAACAGCAAAGCACGCACATCGATCCCCGTAGGATCTGCATAGAGGCTTTCTGTCACATGTAGATAGTAAACAGAGACTCTGACGTCACATTCCGACTTTTAGCACACTGCGCCCCCCGACTTTTTGCTGGTACTGCAACTCGCGCACGTGTTGCGTTAATTTCTGAGGACCTGCTCAGAGGACGCATGAAATGAACGCTGGGGACGCGTGGCAGCCATGATGCGGGCGCTTACGCGCTCTGAGCGTGAAGTATAAATGAGCCCTTAGGGTGCAGCCGTGGACTGCAAGCATAATGGGGCTCCAGTTGTCTTGGCATCAGTTTTTCATTTCAGAAATGTCCTGATGAAATGATTTGCTATGCTTGTCACAGACCACTCCAAGATTTCCATGGAAGAAGTCCAGATGAGAATCCAAGAAATGAATTTTAAGGATGTGTTACACAACATGGCTTTGTATGACTTCAAAAAGATCTTCCACAGGTTCTTGGTGCCTTATGATTCGCCAAGATGTTCCTACTGAATCTCTTAAACGAATGCCATGCAGCTTTTTCAGCTTGGTTAAATTGGTAATTGATATTCTCATCATGATTCAGTTCCCTAATTTGAGACCCTATAAAAATTCTTTCTTTAAGCTTAGCATATCTAATCTAATCTAATCACTAATCCTAAGAAATTTCCTTCTTATATATGTGAATTTGAGTCTATTTAGATCTATTGCCTTAACAAAATTCTTGCTTAATGCTTAATGTGGAAAGTAATAAAATGTTCATAAACAGCAATAAAATCATTTTAAACCTGAATTTAACTTGAAAACATCAATGTATCTTAATAAAGGTTTATTTACAAAATATACGGCATAAATACTCAGAAACTATGGGTGATAAAAAAAAAAAATTCTGACTACATTTCTGAAATATACATGAAAAAAATCTTTTAAAACACCTTTAAGTGGTGCTGTGACAAAATCCTTGTTGACCAATGTTATCAGATATTCTAGTCATCCATGCCATGAACTGCTGTCATGCGGCAGGCCATATCACAGGCTGCTGAATAATTAGCACAGTATCCACCCTAAAATCAGTTATATAGCAGGTATACATTATTTCATACTTTATTTACAGCATACTGGTCATATTTGTGCTATTGTATCCAAATTATTATTTTGTGAACTTATTTTACTATTATTTTATTAGTATTTGTATTTATATGTAACTTCTATTACATATTGTTAATGTTACAATTATACATCATTTTAGCTTTTTTTATGTTCTTCATTGCACTTTTCTAGATATTTTCTTCTCATTTGGGATAGATTCTGTGACTGTTATTTTTATTTTCAATTTTTGTTTTGAGATAGTTGGAACTTTTCATGTCTTAAGTCTGTATTTGCTATGCTGGAAAAGCCTGGAATGCTATTAGCTTGCGCTTCATTCACAGATTGTTTCCGACTCGCGCTGTATTCTTACTGGGACTGGAATGACACAGGAAGGATAGATGGATTGAATAATTAAACACGTACTACGAAGATATTTCAATGTTCCTTCAAAGTTTTGAAGAATCTGCGTTCTAAGCTTACAGATGGCTTAATGTCTATTCGTGAGCTGCTTGTGTGGCGATTGGGTATTTGGAGAAAGAAAAGTAAGGACAGGAATTGGAGGTTAGTACGTTTGAAAGAGACAGTACTTCTGTACTAAAGCATTTCATCGAAGGTCACGCATGGCGCAGCAAGCATCTGTTACATGAACAATCACTACACCACTGTGTTCCCATGTTTAATAACATGAGTTAACTCCTATAATCGTGAAAATGATATCACGTATACATCTCAGTATTTTAATTATTCAATGAGCTGTAATATCATGAATGTATTGAATTCTGTGTTCTGTCGGAGGAAGAGAAAGCCAGTTTCAGAAGCACGTAGTGATTCACACACATAGAGCACATAGAAGATCAAATACAAAACAAAGCATTTAACTTGCTGCTTTAGTTACGATGGGATTTAAGAAACCAATAAATTAAACAATTTTAAGTTGAAGTTTATGATGTTCTACTTTAATGACAAAATAAACTACGTGATTAAAGTGGAAATTTCGAGATTAAAGTTGATACTTGGTGCTTTTTTCCCACCGTGTGCCTATTTTTTTTTTTCTCTGTACCCTAATAAGCTTTCATATGACACTCAGCCGGTGGGCTATGACTCGCCTTTTCACAGAGACTCTTTGATATATGACAACTTCTTTTTTATTTCGGGCACTGTGCGAATTTGTGAACTTGAGCTTTTGAGTTTCTCCGAAACGCTATGTCACTCGATTGACTTCCTTTTGTTGTTTATACCACTGTTTAAACCAACAAATAGTACATTTTTCCTTGCCTCCACTTGGTATTCGCTGAAATTCTTATATTTTCCCCCGTACTTTTCCCATTGTCTTTTCCCAGAAGGCTGATCTTAATGGCTATTTATATTGATTTGCATATTCAAAGAGGCGTAATTCTGGGAGGAGTTGGGGAGGGACAGCAGGCGCGTGCACGAGCGTTACTTTTCATGCTGACTGGGATTTATGTAGCGGAAAAACGTGGAAGTTGACGAACACACAGATTCCTGCATCTGGAATTTTTTGTGTATAAACACATTTTGGCTTTTGTGCTTATATCATGTTATAGTGCAAATTCTACGCACGGTGTTATGCATGAGGCCCCAGGTACTGAATTGTGGGCCATTTTCTGACCATGTTACATCTGATTCCTTAATCAGGAATCGCTCCCTGGACACTTTTTACTATTTTTACTACTTGACATGGATTTTTACACTCCGAGACTCGCCTATTCAAGTAGTCAACTTAAAGCACTGAGAAGAAATGCCCATGTCGGTGTGGTTCCCTATTTACCTGATGAGGTAAGAAGACGATATCGGGGCAGCCAAGCCAGCGCAAAGATAAAAGATAAGATAAAAGCCAAGCAGCTCGCGAGAAAATGGCGTTATAAACCGTCGGTGCCTTCTGTGATCCTTGGAAATGTGAACTCACTACCAAATAAGATCGACGAACTGGCTGTGCTGGTGAAAAATGTCAGAACCTACAGAGAATGCAGCTTACTGTGTTTTAGTGAAACGTGGCTAACAACTATTATCCCAGATGCTAACCTGTTGCTACCCGGGTTTAGCACAGTTAGAATGGACAGAGACGCAAATACCAGCAGTAAGAAGAAACGGGGGGAGTCGCTCTCTATGTCAATACAAAGTGGTGCAACTCTGGACATGTAAACGTTAAAACCTCCACTTGCTGCAGGAGCATCAAACTGTTGGCCGTAAGTCTGTATCACTATTACTTGCCAAGAGAGTTTGGACACGTGATTGTTGTTATTGTTTACATCCCCCCTCAAGCGAACGCGGAGCTAGCGAGTGACATCATCCATTCCGCAGTTGCTAAGTTACAAACGCAGCACCCTGAGGCGCTTGTGATAATTGCTGGAGACTTCAACCATGTAACGCTAGATAAAACATTACCTGCCTTCTCCCAGTAGGTGGACTGTAACACCCAGGGAAATAGGACTATTGACCTACTGTATGTAAACGTTAAAGACGCATACAGCGCCACTCCGCTGCCTGCGCTTGGGAAAGCAGATCATAACCTGGTTCTGCTTCAGCCTCACTACAAATCAAGAGTGAGGGTGCCACCTACAGCCACATGCTCATTCAGGAAGTGGTCCCCTGAGGCAGAGCAGACTCTGAGAGACTGCTTTGGAACTACAGACTGGGATATACTGCAGGGGTCACATAGTGAGAACATTGAAGAGGATGTTGACTGCACAACTGATTACATCAACTTCTGTACGGACATTGTAGTTCCAGTAAGAATAGTACGCTGCTATGCTAACAACAAGCCATGGATTACAAGTGAAATCAAGAGCCTTTTGAACCAGAAGAAAAGGGCTTTTAAAGGCAGTGATCAGCATGAGCTCAAGCGTGTGCAAAAGGAACTCCGAGTCCAGCTCAGGGTGGCGAAGGAGCAGTACAGGAGAAAGCTGGAGCAGAAGTTGCAGAATAACAGCATGAAGGAAGTGTGGGATGGGATGAAGATCATCACTGGCTGCAGCTCGAAGCGGGGTGCCACCATCGAGAGAGACATGGAGAGAGCAAACCAAATGAACAATTTCTTTAACAGGTTTGACCACCCTAACTCACTCTCACCTCAGAATACTGCATCCTTCAACCATCCTTCTGCTGATACCAGCATAGGTGAGACATGCCCACCCACAATTACAGCAGTACAGGTGAGCAGAGAACTGAGGAGACTTTGTGCCAGCAAAGCAGCGGGTCCAGATGGAGTATCACCACGACTGCTGAAGGCCTATGTGTTGGAACTGGGGAGTCCTCTACAGCACATCTTCAACCTGAGCCTGGAACAGGGGAGAGTCCGGAGTCTTTGGAAAACATCTTGTATCACCCCAGTCCCAAAGGTATCACGTCCTAGTGAGCTGAATGACTTCCGGCCTGTTGCTCTGACGTCACATATGATGAAGACCATGGAGCGGCTGCTGCCTCACCACCTGAGGCCACAGGTCCCCCATGCCCTCGACCCTCTGCAGTTCGCATACCAGGAGAAGGTGGGAACGGAGAATGCCATCATCTATATGCTACATCGATCCCTCTCCCACCTGGACAGAGGCAGTGGTGCTGTAAGAATTATGTTTTTGGACTTCTCTAGCGCCTTCAACACCATCCAACCTCTGCTGCTTAGGGACAAGCTGACTGAGATGGGAGTAGACTCACACCTGGTGGCACGGATCGTGGACTATCTTACAGACAGACCTCAGTATGTGCGTCTCGGGAACTGCAAGTCTGACATTGTGGTCAGCAACACAGGAGCGCTACAGGGGACTGTACTTTCTCCGGTCCTGTTCAGCCTATATACATCGGACTTCCAATACGACTCGGAGTCCTGCCACATGCAAAAGTTCGCTGATAACACTGCTATCGTGGGCTGCATCAGGAGTGGGCAAGAGGAGAAGTACCGGAAGCTAATCAAAGACTTTGTTAAATGGTGTGACTCAAACCACTTACACCTGAACACCAGCAAGACCAAGGGACTGGTGGTGGATTTTAGGAGGCCCAGGCCCCTCATGGACCCCGTAATCATCAGAGGTGACTGTGTGCAGAGGGTACAGACTTATAAATACCTGGGAGTGCAGCTGGATGACAAATTGGACTGGTCTGCCAATACTGATGCTCTGTGTAAGAAAGGTCAGAGCCGATTATACTTCCTTAGAAGGTTGGTGTCCTTCAACATCTGCAATAAGATGCTGCAGATGTTCTATCAGACGGTTGTGGCGAGTGCCCTCTTCTACGCGGTGGTGTGCTGGGGAGGCAGCATAAAGAAGAAGGACGTCTCACGCCTGGACAAACTTGTTAAGAAGGCAGGCTCTATTGTAGGAATAAAGCTGGACAGTTTAACATCTGTAGCAGAGCGACAGGCACTAAGCAAACTCCTGTCAGTCATGAAGAATCCACTCCATCCTCTTAACAGTGTCATCTCCAGGCAGAGGAGTAGCTTCAGTGACAGACTTTTGTCACTGTCTTGCTCCACTGACAGACTGAGGAGATCGTTCCTCCCCCACACTATGTGACTCTTCAATTCCACCCGGGGGAGTAAATGCTAACATTATTCAAAGTTATTGACTGTTTTTACATGCATTTTTACTACTCTTTAATTTATTTATTTTTTTGTATCAGTATACTGCTGCTGGATTATGTGAATTTCCCCTTGGGATTAATAAAGTATCTATCTATTGTAAAGAAAATTCTTAATTGTTATGCAGTCAATACAACGAACACAAATCATTCAAATTGCGCGACGCCTTCAGAGGCGTCGGCGGCCATTTTTATACAGGAGGAGCCGGAAGTGGAGGAATGCTGGGAAGGAGGCGTGAGGGATGACGGGACTGCTGACGTCAGGGAAGATGGCGGAGGAAGGGCGGAAGTGGACGTAGTGCGGTCAGGTTACGATGGCGGTGTGTCTTTTTTCCTGAAAGAAAGAGCAGAAAGGTTAGTACCCCGCCATTCCCTACCGGCAAACGTCCTTCGAAGTGGTTTCGGATCCGTCCGCGGTCTCCTACTCGCGCATGCGTGACACTATCTATTAATAACCTGTATGTCATGTTTTCTTCCTTTGGCAGAATGATTAGTGTGTACTGAATTGTTTTTTCAGTTTTGTTTTATATTGTATTGTTGTTAATAAGTCATCATTGTTCAGAGCTTTGTGCAAAAGAATTGTATTTGTCTTTAATGCATCTCTAAATTGTGATGTAAGAAATACAGAAAATAAGTAAACAATAAAACAAGACAGGTTGATTTTCACCTTGTATGTTGCTGAAATGCTTCTGGCTCCCAACAACCCTGCATATGAAACAGAGAGCTTAGCCAATGGATACAATAGCTAATTTTTGAGGTGTTTGCCAAGAAAGCTGGTTTGAGACTGCAAAGCTACTTGCAATTCCCACTTTGATCTTTTGGAGGATTTTACTCATATGAAGCTTTATAAAATTTGATGTTTGTTGGTAAATGTTCAGCATATCTTGTACATAACTCTGTTAGATGAAAGAAAACAGTAATAAACTGCTCTGCACGTGTATTTTCAATATATGAACATGAAATGATATGTGTAATTTCAACTCTTTATTATGAGTACAATGGAGATCTTATTAGTTCTTGTAAGTAATTATGAGATGTTGTCTCTCCTGTCAGCCTGCCTTCTTCTTAAACAAACTGAGCCTGCTTCATCTTGGTCTCTGTTGCCAGCTCTTTCCTCCAACCTCCTCAAGAGAAAGACAGTGACGGTTACTCTAGACATAATAAAGGAGACTGGTTATTTTTTTTACCTACCATGTTGTTTTCGAAGTTTGTATGTTGATTATTTGAATACTTGTCCTTTATAAGTGTTGATATTTCTTTACTGTGAGTTTAGGGTTCTGCTTAACATAGTTTCTAGACATGCTATATAGCTTGTGTTTCCAGCAGAGAGCACTAGTTCCCTGGAAATGAGTTATTTTGTGATTGCATCGTGTTACGTAACCCAAATCTATATAGATATAAAATAAAAGGTGATACCCCTTTCTACTGATACGGCTACATAACAGACAAAGGAAGCCAATGACAAAACCCAGTTCGGGAATGGGGGCTGAAGTGTTGAGTCTGTCAGTGTTCGTTGGTGCAGTGGAAGGCATTTTCAGGATCGGATGACGATATCTCCCATAAGTCAGGCAGCTTCAAATGGTGTGCCAGGCAATGTTCCAAGGATTTATACTCTTTCTTCACGTGCAGGGCCTCCCTTAGGTGAACATGCACTTCCAAACAAGGCAACGGCGCTTAGATAAGGATAAAGTTCCATGCTGAGTTAAACAAATAGAAATAGTACACTGCATCTGCACGCTTTCCATTTCTTCCAATCTGTTTTATGTGATTCTGCTTGGTGAACCACTGTGTTTAATCTGGCTTTGTGTCAGCTGTGCATGTGAGTAGAAAAAAGCAGATTTATAAGATATATTTGCACAAAGCACTGTGACATATTAAACTTATGCTTATTACATTCTTATTACAGCACATGACATAGAATGAGTCTTGTATAGTTAGTGAGAAAACACAACGCTCAATGGGCGGTGCACAAGAAAAGATTCCAAAAAGGTGGTACTTTATTACAAAATCAGTATGGTTGATATTGTGGATGAAATTTTGATCACTTTGACTGATTCAGCTAATGTGGCTAAAGAGTGCTACACACACTCTCTCACCTTAGCAGTCCAGGTAATACACCCCCTGCTTACAACAGTTTTAATTTCATATGAGATAAACCAGACCTTCCATATCAGCTACCAGAAATCTAACTTAAAAAAAGTATTACAGGAAATTCTAAAACATTTCTTGGTACTAAATTTCCATCTTGACACCAGAAATAAATCTTCTGAAAGATTCACTTGCACACACATTTCCTTCCACTTGTGCTCAATGATTACCATTAATTTTTTTGGAATTCAGTTTCAGAATTCAACAATACACCCATGCAAGTGTCAAGCTACCAGTAGACTTTGTTTTATGTTCTTAATTGGATTGCTTAAATTTCCTCTGCCTTTTCAAAACCTTTTTTAAGCAACTATTAAAACCTTTCTAGCACTAAATCTACCAAGGCTCCCAGTAATTAAACCCAAAAAGACTTGGGCAATTCCACGACTATGTTGGTTTTCACAGTCACAATATGTACTCTAATACTACTACTGCTTGAAGATGTGGCCTTTATCTCCCCATGGTGGCCTAAAACCAGTCAGTGTTAAAGATCATACCATTTTGAAGCCAGGTATATCCTAATGTCATCTATTATAACACCTTTCCAGAGGTGGGCACATAAAGAACAAATGAACCTTGTTACTAAATTAAAACAATCATATAATGCTATGTGAACTTCTTTTATAAAATGTTATTTATTTCCAGATATATGCATTACAATACAATACAAAACATATAATATAACAACGAAACACACATTGCTGTAAGGTGAAAATCAGTCCAATACAAAGTACAATTAATTCAGTGTATCATCGAAAACATTAAGATTCATTACTCTTAAAAAAGCACATTTATAAATGTCACTCCAACCTAAGACAGAGAGCTGCTCAATAACAAAAAGCACATCATATTGATTAAAACCACAGCAGTTAAAAACCAAGATGTTGGCAGAAGCCCAGCAGACTTCCAGAATAATAGCAATGAATTCCTGCCAGCACTATACAATTCCACATAAAGATTTTTTTTTTGTTTTAGATGTTATTTTTCTCCTTGAGCTATGGAGGGTGTGTTAAAATTCTTCCAGTTTAGGAAAAGTAGCTAACATTGTAGTTTAGGATATCACCCTGAGTTTATTACTTAATAGTCATCAATCAGAATGGTCAGGCATCTCTGTCATGGCTAAGACCAATTGAAAGATTTTATTTCTTCAGTATAATGGGTATAGTATCATCACCAATTTGTTGCATCCATGTGTGTTGCGGACGTCCTGGCTTTCGGTGAACTGTTTCTGTCTGTATCAACAATAGTGGCTTGGAGTAGAGTTGCTCAGATGAGCAATGTGACCAAATATTGCAAATCGGTAGCAGGAAATAGTGGCTACAATGGAATGGATTCTAATACTGTACTAACAGTGACCACCGAATTCCAAACCAGCCGATATACAGAAGTTGACACTGGCAACGCATGTGAAATGACTGGAGTATGTCTTTGTATGTCACAAGATAGCAAGGTCTAGGATTCTGCGTTTGGTAGTCTCTGATCTTGGTGCTGACTGGAACTCAGTAGACTTCCTAGATAAGTAAACCTGGGGACGGCCTCGACCTTCTAGACCAGGGGTGGGCAAAGTCGATCCTGGAGGGCCACACTGGATGCAGGTTTTTGTTCAAACCCAGTTGCTTAATAAGAAGCACTGATTGCTCAAGTAACACTTCTGCTTCATTTTAGTTGTCTCGCTCATTAAGACTTGGAACACTTACTGCTTATTTTAGTCTTAAACAGCCGCATTCTAGGTTTTTAATTGCTCTTTATTAGCAATAAGATGCAAATGACAAAAGAAACCAGCAGTTCCCCATTTAGCTTGTTTCCATTTATACCTGTGTGTATTTATCAAGCCCTAATTGGTTTAATTAAATACTTGGAAGGAAAGTGAAGAGAAAAAAGTGAAGGGCTGAGAATTACTCATCCATTTAAGGCCACAAATTATTTAGTTGAAATCCTTAGAAAGGAAAAAAAATCCAGGATATGAGAATGACATGACATGGCAGAGTTAAAGCACTAACTAAGCAATTAAAGTAAATCATTGGCAAGGATCATTTTCTAATTAAGCAACTGGGTTGGAACAAAAAGCTGCAGCCACTGCAGCCATCAAGGACTGACTTTGCCCACCTCTGTTCTAGACCCAAATGCAGATATCACCAGTGCACTTTGCAGCCCTTAAGATCTTCAGTTTTCTGTCAAGACATGTTTAGCTGGACGCTTCCAATTCAAGCTAATCAAAAGATCATTAGAGGTTTACTGTGGAGTCATTCAGTAATGCAATGTTATCAGCATAGTCACTATCTGAAAAATGATACAGTATCCTTGATATAGTTAAGGAGAATCATTGAATTACTTATATGGGGGATTGTCCACTCCTGTCTGATATTACTTCAAGCACTGCTTAAAGAGGACTTGTAATGATAAGTATCTTTGCCAAAAAATGTCCCAAGATAGACATTACTCCAAGATTGTTCACAGTTAGGGTCCAATCCCTAACATATTTTAGATAACTGTAATCTAGAAAGGTGTGTTTGATGTACAGTATATTATAAAGATGAATTATAGCTTGTTTGCCCAGATTAATAAAGAATTAATATTGTGAATAATCAAGTCCCATTTCTTGCTTGAGATATTAATAGAAAGGTCTCTTTCCCAGCACTGCTGAAGAGCCACACATAAATAATGAATAAACCTTGTTGCTAAGTCACAAGAATCATGCAATATTTTGTGTGAACAATACAGATCTTACTACAGTTTTGCCAAGCAATCAATAATACACTAGACCAAACATATTTTAAAAAATCATGCAAATATATTAAAAAAAACAAAGCAGAGCAGCTAAAGTAATTATGCTGCAAAATGAGAGGCACAGAACATTATAAGTCAAAGCCTGGGCTGGTAACGATGCATTGCTTTTGTTCTACTACCAATATTTGTGAAGGGGCATTGCTCCATATCACAACTAGTACGGAAGCTACAATCAAACATTTGAATTATCAAAGTGAAGGATCCATAAGGAAATAAAGATAGCTTGCATACTGCTTTGAGGTGAGTATTTTTTTCCACCTCATAATGATGAACTTCATTCATCAGGTACAACATGTGTGCCAGGGAGGTGTGGGGGATTGTTCCCATTCAATAACTAATGTATTTGGGTTATGTGTGGAGAAAGGGATAGGGCAGAGTGTTGTACTTTAGTAGTACTTAGTACATAAGTAGGCAAGTTTGGGGTTCTGGGTGGACTGCCATAATCACTGAAGAATAAGCAAGGCTCTTTAGGGGCCTTCTGTTCTATGGTCCCTCATGCAACACCTTCTCTGCATCCCTCTTATTTGTACTCTTGCTACTGTAAAATGGACTTTGATAACTAAGGTCAAAAATCCATTTATAAATGGCCCTGACCTTTAATTTCAACCATGCTGTTGTTAGTTAAGAGGCCTAATGACTGAAATTAATGAGCATGTGTGCTGAATCACTGTATAGATTAGAAATATTTAATCAAGTGCATCTTTGAGATAGTGATCAACAGAGGTGGATTGAGTAGCCAAAAAATTACTCAAGTAAGATAGATAGATAGATAGATAGATAGATAGATAGATAGATAGATAGATAGATAGATAGAGTAAAAAAGTACTTGGTGAAACTACTCAAGTACTGAGTAACTGTTTGATCATAATAAATGATTTATTTTTTTGAAACGTTGTAATAAGACAGACAAAAATATAAAATAATATGCAAATTCTGCTATTTCCAAATAATAAAATAAAAAATGAGTAAAAATAAATAACATCTTTACAAAATAAAGATGCACAAATAACACAAAGTTCCAAATCTCAGTTTTTCACAACAAAGCTTTTGAAGCCAATACCTACAGTAGGTAACATGTATGTTTGAACAGTGCAAACTACTTACAGTGATCTCTTTTCTTCTAACACACAGGTCATCCCTCACACACAATCAAACGCGCGAGCTACTGCAAAACACCAACTATCTAAGTGATCTAGTTAGCCTTCCAATTTATATCGACTAAAGATGGGATTTAAAAAAAAATTTGTTCGTGTCAGGGTATGGGCTGGATGTGGAATTGGAAGAGGATTTTTTTCTCTCACAATGTCACAATCGAAGTGCATTTGTCTGATCTGTCAATCTATCATTGTTATTCTAAAGAAGGAAAATGTGGAAAGGCACTTTCGAACTGTTCATAAAAACTATGAAACTGACTTCCTTCTGAAAAGCGATCTGAGAAAGAGAAAGGAGAGGGAACTAAAATCACAGTTAACTGGACAGCCGTCACTTTTCACTCAGCTGAATTCAAAAGCAAAGGCAGACGCACCGAAGCATCGTTCTGGGTGAGTCACTCGATCATTAAGCATAAGAGGTCCTTCCAGGATGGAGAGATGATAAAAGAGGCCTTAGTTGAGGCAGATGGCTAGGGAGAAAAAGGAGTTTCTCCTTGTCATTAAACATGCAGAATACAAGCAACTTACTAACGATCAATGGCTGCTAGACTTCTGAACAACATGTTGAATGAGCTTAATTTACAGCTGCAAGAAAAAGAGAAAACTTCGGTCAATATGACTAGCTCAGTTAATGCTTTCAAACGAAAAATGCAACATCTGTCCTCAAAGCTGCAGAACCTTGATTTGGGGAACATCCAAAACCTCGTGTCAGAGCTGAAGACGCAATGGAAGGTGTGTGCACAACTTGACAGCATACGCTACACAGAGAAGATTGAAAATTGTCTGTCAGACTTTGATAGACGGTTTCAAGACTCAGCTTTACTTGAGCCAATTGCTACATTTAAGTGCTATCCATTTAGGGAAGATTCACCCGCATCAAAAATTGCAACACTGTTTCACCTAAAACTCCTGCACAGTGGAGGATGAGATTTTGACACTACATGATGACATTCAGCTGAAGTATGGGGATCATGGACAGTTTTGGAACTTACAGAGGAAAAGTACCCAAACATGAGGAAATGTGCTACCTTCTTGACTGCATTATTCGGCTCTACTTGTTTATGTGAGTCAGCCTTTTCCCACATGAAAATTATTAAATCCAAATACTGTAGTGACCTCTGGTTTTGACTGACCTTTCAGTAACCTTACCACTTGTGGTAAGACTACTTGTGCAACTGCCAAAGATCCTCTACTGTTTTTCAGAAGGAAGAGTGAAAAAAGAGTCATGTAGGATGGCTGAGGTCTTTAGTAATATTGTTCGCCTTTCTAGAGCATTGAATGTTGTATAGATAGATAGATAGATAGATAGATAGATAGATACTTTATTAATCCCAAGGGGAAATTCACATAATCCAGCAGCAGTATACTGATACAAAAAACAATATTAAAGAGTAATAAAAATTCATGTAAAAACAGACAATAACTTTGAATAATGTTACCATTAAACCCCGGGTGGAATTGAAGAGTCGCATAGTGCGGGGGAGGAACGATCTCCTCAGTCTGTCAGTGGAGCAGGACAGTGACAGCAGTCTGCCACTGAAGCTACTCCTCTGCCTGGAGATGACACTGTTCAGTGGATGCAGTGAATTCTCCATGATTGACAGGAGCTTGCTTAGCGCCCATCGCTCTGCCACAGATATTAAACTATCCAGCTTCATTCCTACAATAGAGCCTGCCATCCTAACAATTTTGTCTAGGTGTGAGGCGTCCTTCATCTTTAATGCATCCCAGCACTAGTCGGTCAAAGCATTTTATCACAATTGGAGTGAGCACCAACGGTTTGTAGTCATTCAAACAATCCACTTTTCTTTTCTTAGGCACAAGGATTATTGATGTCCTTATTCAGCAGACAGGGACAACAGATTCATGTAGTGCATTATTTTCTTAACTGACTTCAATTAGAAGCAGATAACATTCCATACAATTAAGTCAAACTTAAAAAAGCAAAATTCAACCCCACCCAAGAGAAAGATAGGAGAGCCAACAACCAAAGCTACTTTCTAAAAGCAGCAAGAAAAGAAGAGTATCCTTTTTCCTGAAATGAGGCTTATTTTAAAATGTTATTGATTAGATCCTGCCATATTTTAAAAATGTTTTGAACAGATCCTCTAAGTGAGAATTTGACAGAATATTAGTTACCCACTGACTTGAAAGTGGGGGTGTGGGATTCTTCCAGTTGAACAAGATAAGTCTACTTGCTAGTAGTGAGGTAGAAGCAATTACAGTTTGTTTGTCCTTCTCCACTTTAAGCCCATCTGGGAGTACACCAAACACAGCTGTTAATGGGTTAGGAGTGATTGTGACACCAAGGTTGTCTGATAGGCATTTTAAGATTTTGTTCCAAAATGTTGTTAATTTAATTTAAAATATGTGGTCTAGTAAGACTGGAGGTAGGTTACAACATTCACAGGTTGTCTCTTGCCCTGGAACATTTTGGACAATTTTAAACGAGATAAATGCGCTTGATAAAAGATTTCTAGGTGAAGGATTGAATTGTTTGCACATATGGAGCTAGAGTATATTCTGTGCATGGCTGCCTTACACTTCTTTTCTGAAAAATTAAGTGACAGATCCTTTCCACAGTGAACCGTGGGATCTTTGAAAGCAAGGGACTTTAAAATATTTTTTTATAAATTTTACAGATGCTATCTGATTCTTCAAGACTGATCAGTATTTCTTCTGGAACAGAACAAAGTGGGAGGTGAGGAAAATTGGGCAGGTTCTGTTTAGCAAAGTTTCTAGCTTGAAAGTAGTTGAAGAATTGTGTTGATAAGAAGTGAAATTTGAAGCATAATTGTTTGTATGATGCGAAGACATTATCTGTGTCTCTGAGTGTTTTAATCTCAGACACTTTCCAAACATATACTGTATATTTTTGAGAGGGTGGAAAAAGGTTGTCATGTAGAGATGCAACAGATTAAAGCTTCTCTTAAAGTGCTTCCTACATTGATTCCACATTCTGAGAGAATGAAGGGCAATTGGATTATTAGTGTTATTGATGATAATTTGTATTAACTGGGGTACAGAGTAGGAAATATAAAGAAGTACTGCAAGATTTTATTTCTATTACAGACCAGGCTTGTATATATTCATCGATGTGTGTCCTTGTCTTTATAGCTTGTACATTTGCTGCCCAGTAATAAAATTGAAAGTTAGCTAGTGCCATGCCCCCTTCTGCTTTACGTCATTGTAGAGTAGCTCTTTGGATGCGTGGATGTTTCGAATTCCAAATAAATGAGGTTATGATTGAATCTAATTTCTTATAAATTATTTGTTAATGTACATGGGGATGCTTTGAAATAGGAAAAGAAGCTTGGGAAGGATGGTCACATTAAAAATGCTGATTCTCCCTGCTAATATAAGTTGGAGGAAAGATCATCTATTCATGTCTTTTTCCATGCAGACATCAAAATTTTGTTGATAAAGAGCTTTATATTTACTGGTGATATTTACAACTAGATATTTAAACTGATCTGTAAAAGTAAATGGGAAGGTGTCCAGTCCAATACTGTGTGCTACAGAATTAACTGGAAAAGCACTTTTTTATTCAACTTGATTTTGAGTCCAGGTATCTTTTGAAAGTCTGCTTAAGCTTTAAGGGCTGCTGGCATGGAATTTTATGGGTCAGATATATGCAGTACATATCATCTGTGCATAGTGATATTTTCTTTTTAAGTCCTTCTCTGAAAATAACTGTTAATTCTGATGCATTTTGAAAGTATATAGCCAGTGGTTCAATGGTGATTGCAAAGAGCAAAGGTGGTAAGTGGCATCCTTGTCGAGTACCACATTCTAGTTTGAAGTAGTCTGAAATTATGTTGTTAATACAAACTGAGGCTTCTGGACTAGTATAAAGTAGTTTGATTACATATGTTTAGGCTGAACACAAATTTGTGATAGTTAGCCCCATTCAACCATATCAAATACTTTTTCTGCATCTAAAGACAATAAAATCTCTGGGATATTAAATTTAAGGGGTGAATATATTAAGGAAATTTTAATGGTTAGAAGTTCAGTGTGTTCCTTTAATAAATCTGGTTTGGTTGTATGATATTAAGGAAGGAAGCACTTTCTCAGTCCCTCTGGTTAGTACTTTGGAGATTATCTTAAAGTCATTGTTCAGAAGTGAGGTTGGTCAGTATGATGCACATTGTAGTAGTTCCTTATTTTTCTTAGGAAAGATGGTAATTAATACTTGGTGAAAAGTTTGAGGTAGAATTGTGTCATCTTTAGCTTCTATAAATGTTGCTAATAATAGTGGATCTAACTTGTTTGACCATTTTTTGTAAAATTCCACTGGATAGCCATCAGGGCTGGCTGTTTTCCCAATTTGAAGTGAGTTTATAGCATCTAGTAATTCTGAAACTCAGAGGTTTATCCAGTTCTACAGCACTAAGAGTATGTAGCTGTGGTATCTCTAAAGAATCAAGAAACTCATTAGATGGTGTCTTATCTTCTTTCAACTGAGTAGAATATAAGGACTTATAGTACTCTCTAAATGTGTAAGTTATATTTTTGTGGTCAATAATTGTATCTTTGTCTGTGTTGGTAATTGCTGTTATTGCATTTCAGACTTCCTGCTTGTGGATTTGTTGGGCTAAGATCTTATTGGCCTTCTCTCTGTGTTCATAATAATGAGGTTAAATTCTGATTGCAAAACCTGTCTATTCCTATAAAGTGCCTAATTTGGAGACCTGTCGTATTCTAGATCTATTCTGGTAATTTCGCCGATTAACTCAGATGCCTTCTTGGTTTCCAAATTGTTTTTACGAGAAAGATATGAAATAATCTCTCCTATTAAAAATGCCTTCACAGTTTCCCAGAGTATACCTGGTGAGACCTCTAAAGAGCATTTGTCTGAAGAAAATAATCAATTTGCTTGAATATGAATTCTGTACAGTTCAAATCAGCTAATGACAGGGGGTCAAGACACCATCTACAAGATGAATGTGTAGGACACAGTCATTTAAGCTCCATGATCAGAGGTGCATGGTCAGAGATAATAGCGTTGCACATAAAAGATTTGTTACTGGACAAAATTTTTTTTATAAGGAAATAATCAATTCTTTAGTAACAATGATGTACAGGTGAGAAGAAGTTTTATGCTTTTAGGTTAGGATTTAAAAACCTCCATGGGTCTGATAAGTTATGATCCATTACAAACTGTGTAATTATTTTTGCAGTATTAGCTGAGGATCTATCCAGGTCTGGATTTGCAATATTAAAGATGTCACTGAAGATGTCAACTAATTCATTGTACAGGTTTTTAAAACATGCCATGATATTCTATCCATATCAGATTCCTTATGGATGTTAACTGCTTTAAAAGTCTTCCTTACATCATGTACAGAAGCAGAGAAAAATTAATCATGTGGTGTTGAAGGCAATCAAACTGCAGGCTATTTGTTGTGACAATCACAATGGATATAGAAAGCAAAAAGTATCGTGCCTGTTGTTATGGTTTAAAATTGAGTCTATGGGGCACCCATCCAAAAGACTGATGCACCTTTCCTCAGATAATCTGTTGAAAACTTGTAAAATGTAGAGATCCCTGTAATCAGTTAGTACTTCAACTCCATCTTCAAAATAGAGCAAAATATAGAAATTTAAAAAATGTGCCCTTATAAGTAATTATTACAATGCAGCTGAATGTTTGGCTGAAACAAATTAAACACAATTGTCTGAATTACCTCTATTTCAGTACTTTCCTGCACAAACACTTTACTATTGGCTGAGAATAAGTATTACTCAAATATGGTATAGTGTTTAAAATATATAATTCTATTACTCAGTGGAGATCCTTCATTTTCCACAACTGCCCCTGTCTCCTTAATGACCAGCTTGTTGAATTAGTAAAGCAAAATAATTACTTGTATCTGTTCCTCCTTAAACCTCTAAATCTGAGAAATACATTTACATTTACTTGCTTAGCAGACGCATTCAGTTGAAACAACTTATAAAAGAGGTCGACATAATCAAGAAAGCATCACTCTGGGGGACTGTTTAGGAACAAATGTTACTGGACAGTTTACAAAATTCATCATCATAAGTGAAGATCTCAGAACAAAATTACAATTCCTAAGTTACAAAATCTAATAACTAACTATCCGTTAGACAGAAATTCACCAAATAAGAGAGTCTTCATAAGGTGTACACACATTGAGGGAGTCAGAATTTCAAATGGAGGTGGGCAGCTCATTCCACCAGCCAGGAGTTACACATAAAAAGAGTCTGCACTAAGACTTGATGCCACGCAGAGGTTACATCACCAGGCTCTATTCATCAACAGACCTGAGTGGTTGAGAAGGGACAGATCTGACAAGTATTTTCATATATGCAGGTGCTGATCCATTGACTACTCTGTAGGCAAGTTTTGTGCTTAATATGTGCTGCTACAGGAAGTCAATGTATATATCATGAACTATGGCTTTTAAACCAACATTTAGTGTCTGTTTTACAATAGCGGAATAATTACATAAGCATTGATTGTCAACTTAAATCACAGAGATTGACATAAGATCTTTTACGTTACTGTTACTTTATACATACTGTATATAACTATGTGTAACTTAGCAACATGAGTGACCTTGCTTTCTTTGAAATTGTACATGCAGTAGAGGATATACGGAGGCATTCACATTTCTTTATTAATGTGTTTCTTTGGGGCTTGTTCTTAAGATCAAGCAACACAAGTAAATTGCAGAAGTTGATTGCAACATATTTCTTATGAAATACTAGTATACAGTTTTTAAAATTTTATAATTGTTCTTGAGAGATTCCAGAAAAGCATGATGACAATAGCTGCCTTTAAACTGTCTTCTTAATTTTATCAAAAACAAAAGCTCCATATCATTCATTTTAATTAGTACACTGCTTGGCTCCCAAAGTGTATGAACAATTATTGTGACTAGCCATAATACAATAAAGGGTCTTTTTAAATTACAAAACATTAATAGCAAGATTATTAAACCTAAACAGAAAATTAGAAATTGTTTTTAGTTACTGTTTACAATTTAATGAGACCCTGAACTTTTGTCTTCAAAATTAAGTTTTTTTCAATTAGGGGTTTTATGTGGGTGTTTTCACCATATGTTAGCACTGTCATACTATCACTAAAGAAATAAATATTCCATCTGATGCTGAGATTGAAATAACTGCTGTTGCTTTTAGATTATAATTTAAATGTGTAATGTCAGGCAAACATTAGGGCAAATATACAATTTGATGAAATTCTTCAACTCCATTATAAACTTATGTTTTATCACTTTAACAACCATTAGAATCCTTCAATACAGAATAAAAAAGTGTTATACAAAAATCACTAATTCCTTTTTGCATTTAAGCTTTTGATTGGTAACTAGCAAAATACCCGCGCTTCGCAGCGGAGAAGTAGTGTGTTAAAGAAGTTATGAAAAAAAGGTAGCATTTTAAAAATAACGTAACATGATTGTCAATGTAATTGTCATAGGCTTATTTTAGTATTGAGAATGATGAGTATGATTGTAAATGTTGTGTATGAGAAATACAAATTTTTAGGATGTAAGGATCTATTTGTAAACAATGCTTGCAGTTCTACCCTCAGGCTGTAAAATGTCTGCCGAGCTTACTCTTGAGCATGCAACATACAGTTGGCCATGTGAGAAGCAATCTTGTGTCAAGTCAATGCCGACCTTTTTTAGAGTCTGGCCCTGTGACTCATTTATTGTCATAGCGAAGCAGACCCTTCCTGGAAATTGGAGGCGTTTGAATTGGAATGGGAGGTCAGAGGGTATAAGAGGGATGCAAGGAATAAATACAGTCTTCTCTGAGCCTGTTTCAGTGAAGACAGTTGCCTCAATGAGGTTTTTGTGCAGAGATTCGATCTAAAGCCTGGTGCCATTACAAAGTTTTGGTGGTTGTAAGTTTCGTAGTAAAGCGTTGGAGTAAACAAAAAGGCAGGAGTCACCAGCAGGCAGACGTGAAGCAAGGTGAACAATAACAGGCTTGAAGCGGTGGAGTAAAGAAGAAGGGAGCAGTGAGCGCGAACAGCTGAGGACAGTAAGGAAGCGAGTGAGGAGGCACATGAGCACAGGATGTCGTTAATGTATATAGGCAGGAAGCCAACCACGTGGTAGGTGTGTGGACAGCAGCCGTGTGGAAAAAGGAAGGGGGAGCGGGGGTGGCCCTTGTGTGTGAAATAAATCCTCTTTTAATGAAAATAAGGAATGAAACCGCCAAAAGGAGAGCTCAGTTCCTAAACTTCTTTATGGCGTAATGGTGAGAACTGCCAAAAAGAAGACGTTATTTTCAAAAGTTCATTATGGCGAAAAACACGAAATGAAACATACTTAACGTTTGTAAGTACAGTGTAAAGGATGAGCATGGGAAAATTGGAAGTAGCAGAAATAGTAAGAAGGGTTTCCCCTATCTATATATACAGTTTAGGGGGTACACCCGTTTCCCCCCTTGGGTGCTGTAATAGGACATGAAACATATCTAACTTTTATAAGTACACTGCAAACAATGAGCACGCAAAATTTCAGCTTCCCACATATATGGAAAGTGGGAGAAATAGTGATGAGTCAGTGAGGGCTTTGCCTTTTATATGTGTAGATAGCAAAATACCCACGCTTCGCAGCGGAGAAGTAGTGTGTTAAAGAAGTTATGAAAAAGAAAAGGAAACATTTTAGAAATAACATAACCAGCGGTAAAGCAAGGAAGTCTCTGTAATAAGGACGGTTGGGTGCACGTAGAAGGGGTGCCTGCTAACCTAAAAGGGATATTCGGAGCTGATGGCTTTAATTTGTCTGTTGTGGAGCGGGCGTCGGCCATGGACGGACGCTAACGCCGAGTCAAACGGGTGAGATGGATTCATTCTTCAATAAAGAAACTGTCGCCGAGCCGGTGAGACCGCTTCTTTACATGTAAATTAAGTAAACGTGTCCACGGCACATATCAGGATTGGTCGCTGGATTCACTGCAGACTTCCCAGGCCGTGTGATTACAAACTTTTAAAAGAAAGTTCAGATAAAGGACTGGGGAACGTGTGGGGATTGTGTGTGTCTGGGTGTCTAATTTATATGTGTATATAGTTGTAATATAGGTTAAGTACATGTGAATATATTTGCGCCGTTTATAAATAAGATATTCTTTCCGTTTCTTTACATTGCTTTCTTTCTTTCCTGCTTTCTTGCATTGTTTCATTTTCGGCAGCGTCTCTATGAAGTTGTGGATTTGCCTGCGAGTATTTAGTGACAGCATGTCTATTAACTTGTGGATTTTTCTGCGAGTATTTAGCGACAGCGTGACGAAGTTGTTTCCGTCTAGCTGCATCAGAAAATGTACCACGATGTCTGACACGCCTCCTTTTTACTGTTTCCTCACAGCTTGGAGTGCTGCTGACGGTTGGCCTTGTATGGACAGGCAGTCAATTACGTGGGAGGCGTGGGGATGGGGGACACAATATAGGCAGGCAGCCAACTATGTGGGAGGCGTGGTGAAGGGGGACACAACTCCGCCTCACACGGCGACCGAGCTGCAGGCTATGGCCGTATATATTTACGTAAGTAGTATTCAGTTATGACCATTACACATAGAATTTCAAAATGAAACCTGCTTAACTTTTGTAAGTAACCTGTAAGGAATAAGCCTGCCAAATTTCAGCCTTCTACCTACATGAGAAGTTGGAGAATTAGTGATGAGTGAGTCAGTGAGTGAGTGAGTCAGTCAGTCAAGTGAGGGCTTTGCCTTTTATTAGTATAGAAGAGTTGTTCGACAAAAACTAATCAATAGATCAGTCCATACATATGTCATTTAGTTTTTATCTTCTATACTTTATTGCATTTGTTTTTGTCATTTATATTCTCTGGCATTATTGTAATACACACAACCATATAAATTTTCTATTTTCAGATAATGTACTTTAACTTTACCACTGTTAAACCATCCCAATTAAACTTCTCTTTTCCCTCATCCCTTTAACAGCCCTAATATACCCCCTCATCTTCAGAAGTAAATTAATCTGAAAAGATCTAATCTTTTTTCTGTGTTTCTTGAAATCTGTAAAATTTTAAGATTCACATAACATTTTCAACTATTTAAACTCTGCCCTTAAAATTGTCAAATGTCCATATAATCTACTGGATATTAAACTGCTGCTGATAAATCGTGGCTGTCGCTGATAACTCTGTCACATGTTTTATTTTGTTTTCAGACTTCTACATAATGTTCTTAACTGAGCACAACATTATCCAAAGATAATTTACATTGTTTTAAGCAAAAGCTTCTGATGGGATGTTTGTTCATGGATTGTTTGTTTGTGTACAGAACTTCACTTCTTTTAGAAGGGAACATTAATTCATTCCTTTAGTTTCTTATTCCACCATTCTGTCATTTTAATACTTTTTAATTACTTGCAATACTGCACTTGGTCTCTTTTAAACCAGTAATATTGTATTGGTAGTGAATTTCAAGGTAAAGCATTTTCATGTTTTCTCTGTCTATTAAGTTATGTAATAATAATAATCAATATATTAATCAATATATGAAGTTTAGCAAGCATTTTCTTACTGGCACATTTATTTTTTGTCCAACTTTCATTTGTACTGGATATCTAGAAGAAAAGTTATATAAATCCAGAAAGAAATTAAAGTGGAAATAATCAAAACAAATATAAATGTGAGAGATCAGCACCCTGTTGTCAAATAGGTTGTAAATGCATGCACTTGTATAAAAGACATCAACATAACACTCCTGGGGCCTCATGTATAACGCCGTGCGCAGAATTCACACTATAACATGGCGTAAGCACAAAAGCCAAAATGTGCTTACGCACAGAAAAATCCAGATGCAGGAATCTGTGCGTACTGCAACTTCCACATTCTTCCGCTGCATAAATCCCGATCAGCGTGAAAAGTAACGCTCATGCACGCGCTTTATGTAACGCCCCCAACTCCTCCCAGAATTATGCCTCTTTGAATATGCAAATCAATATAAATCGCCCTTAAGCTCAGTCTTCTGTGAAAAGACAATGGGAAAAGCACGGGGGAAAATATAAGAATTTCAGCGAATACCAAGTGGAGGCAAAGGAAAAATATACTATTTGTTTAATTAAACCGTGGTATAATCAATAAAAGGAAGCTGATCGAGCGAGTTAAACCGGCTCTCTTCCTCCAATTGGACACAGAATCCATTACATTCGTGATATTACAGCTCACTGAATAACTAAAATACTGAGATGTATACGTGATATAATTTTCTTGATGATAGGAGTTAAAGCACGTTATTAAACATGGGTTTCATGGCGCAGTGATTGTGTGTGACCTTCAATGAAATAATTTATTGCAGCAGTACTCAGGGGTGGCTCTAGGCTTGTGGCGGCCCTGGGCAGAGGAAGAATCGGTGGACCCTTCACCCGCCAATGTCAACATGGTATCCTATGCACGGTGGATGGCCACGTCCTTTGCAGACACTGCATAGCTAACACGTGCTCATGACACAAGCATTTAACTTTTGCCGAAATTTGTCACTGCGTTTTTAGCTGTGTTGTTATTTTCTCTTTCTGTTTTATATTCAATATATATTGGCGTAGCCGCCCCTGCAGTCCTTGCTTTTCTTTCTCCAAATAACCGATCGCCACACAATCAGCTCTGTAATAGACGTTAAGCCATCTGTAAGCTTAGAGCGCCGTTTCTTCAAAACGTTTAAGGAATATTGAAATATCTTCATAGTACATGTTTAATTATTCTATCCTTCATGACAGTCCCAGTGAAGAATATAGATTATTTAAATGAAGTTTTATCTGTATAATATAATAAACATATTTTGCTGCATTTCATCTTAAAAATGATATCGTCATCATATGTAAATACGCGCTTTATAAAGTGGCTCAGGTTGTGCAATATTATAACTGTACTGCATGTTTACAGTGGGGTGATTGTACTTATAATTACAAACAGTTCTACAAGGAGCAATTGATTAAGTGCGTTTAAAGTTCTTGGGATGAAACTGTTTCTGAACCGCGAGGTCCGTACAGGAAAGGCTTTGAAACGTTTTGCCGTGGCTGAGGTAGTGTGTGCTTGAAGCTGTATACCGATAATTCTCTTTCCGATCAGCTGCTGCTGTGATTCACACTCATATACAGTGATATAAATACTCAGAGTGGTGCAGTGAGAGTAATATGGAAAAAGATGTGGCAACTCCTAACAAGAGCAGCTGAAAGAAGAAGAAGGTGCAGTGAGAGTAACAACGCTAAAGCAGTTATGGTATTTGGAATACTATGGCTATTCCCAGGACCATTATATTGTAACAAGTTAATTACAATCAGATGCATGACACTAATAAACAATATGCGGATAGTTTCAGTGTATTTATAAAGCCGCGTCAGGAAAATAAGGTGTAACCACACAGGAACAGTAGCATTGCTTTGATGCTGGGTGCCGCCAGTCTGCAAAACTGAGCGGAGAACTTGCGTACGACAGGGTATGAGGCACCGTTTATAAATGAGGCCCCTGGTTAGTCTGCACTTCACAGTCCTAAAAAGTTCACTTCTAAGACTTGAAATGCAGATGATTATTCAAGCACAGCATGATGCAGTGGAAAGTGAGACCTCACCATTTCATATCTATGAAGAACCAAGAGATGCCTTGTATTATTTAGCATTATGTGCTGTGTACATTTAATAACAGATGGGCAAAGCATTGTTGATGTGAACTTTTTAGAGGATAACTAAATAAAAAAACTTTTAACTGCATTAACAAATCAGCCTTAAAGCAACATCTCTGCTTTTATACATTTTAATACAAAAGACTTTATAAAGTAAGACTTTTTAAAATTGTTTTATTTGAGTTTTTTTTTGTGCCTAAGCGTATGCGTGCCATTCTTCTGACAATGTGCAAGTCTGTAAGGTTAAAAAATTTACTTTGCATATAATAAGTGTTTATTTGTGCTCAGTGAGCTACTAATTTATTATCAGTGTATATACTCCCTACATTTTATTTACGATAAAATATTTGTTCCCCAGACATTTGTTTATTTGATGAGGAAGTTCTGATGAGCAATCAGAATGTTGCAGTAAAATAAGCGGCATGTTATGTGCACTTTGAATTCAGCATTATGTCATAACAGAGCATAATGAATGATTTCTTAATATGAAATTGTTAGAATCTGTTTTTATCTTAGGGCCTGCACCAAATTAACATTCTGGACCAAAATCTTTAACTACCTTTCAGACAGCCTTGGTGTCACAATCCCTCCTAACCTATTAACAGCTGTGTTTGGGGTTCTTCCAGATGGGTTTAAAGTGGAGAAAGACAAACAAACTGTAATTGCATTCACTACACTTTTGGCACATAGACTTATTCTGCTAAACTGGAAGAACCCAAACTCTCCTCTTTTAAGTCAGTGGGAAACCGATGTTTTATATTATTTGAAGTTGGAAAAAATCAAATACTCAGTTAGAGGATCTGTACAGACTTTTTTCAAAACGTGGCAGGATATAATCAGTAATATTTTAAAATAAGTTCCTAAAGCACAGAGGAAGCAATTATTTTTGTATTTCTTCAAACTTATTAATTTAGGTATGCTTACAAGCCTGAAATTTTACGCCGTTTGCCTTGCTCTCTTTCTCAGGGGTCGGGGTCGGCTTGTCCATAACTCAATTTTACTTTTTGTAAGAATTGATTGATTTGTATGGAATGATTGCAATAAAATTAATAAAACTTCAAAAAAAAAAAAAAGAATCTGTTTTATTTTATTTCCTCTTTTATGTAATTTCATATTAGTTGACTGACATATATTCTATTGTAGTTTGTTGATGACAGAGTAGAATTTGACTGGTTGTTTTGATTAAGGTAAAGTAGTTGTAAAAGTGGCAGATGATTATAATTTGTAATACAGCATTGTAGGTTTTACGTCCAGCTGATATTTAGAGATTTAGTGTCAGTATTTTTAAATTCCTGTCAAAGATTTTATGAAGTGACTACCAGAGAAGCTTCCCAGATGTTAGTGGACAATTTTTGTAGAGCATTTATTTTGCACATATTGTCACTGACTTTTTTTTTAAATAGAAATATTGAGGGATCAGAGTGTAGCTCATGAAGTAATTCACTGTAACTAACCTTCAGAATCTGCAATCATTTTTAGTAATATACCTTATCAATTTGTTTCTCTTATTACTATTTAGAGTAAAAAGCCAAAGTAGCTTAATATTTGAAATGTTTGACTCTACTTTCTCATGTAAGCATCCAAATCCATTACGCCAGTCTTCTAAAATTGTTAGAGTCAACCACTGGAAGTGAAGTAATAAGTTTATCATTAGGTAAACTTGTTAGTTGGGTATGCTGTGGGACTTAGTGTCTGTGGGTTGAGTCTAGGTCAGGAAGTTACTCAGGAGGACCTAAACACAACATTTCATTGAGTCAGATCTTTAGCACAGGTGTTTGAGATTGGAAATGGCAACTACTAACTATACCTCGGAGCCTGGGCAATCGAAAAACAAGTTCCTTAAAACATTAGATCACATAATCTTGCATACAATTTATTATGTTGCACTTAATTAGGTATAGAAGACTCAGTAAAAAACTAACATACTTTCAGTTGTCAATCATTAAGTCAGTAATATGAATGAGATTTTTTATGAATATGAAAAAAACTGAAGAAAAGTGAAGTATAAATTGTATGCTGTCAAAGTGGTAACAAGTTGCATTGAGTGCAGTTTATATGCATACAATAAGTTTTTTGAGATGTGATATTTCCAATGTTAAAGCACAGTATTGTTACCCTAAATATTTTACTTACTGAAATGACAGTTTTTGTGTGCCTAATACATTTAGAATAGTAAATTGTTTTTTAGATGTTGTGAACTTGCTACACCAGGATCAACGGAATAGAATCTACAGAGGAAAAATCTTGGAAAAACAGTAACTGAAAAGACATTCTTTACTTAGATCTGTTTATGAATTTAAATGTTTGAGTTTTTTTTTTAAATTTACAAGTATATAGGCTCAAGTTTATATTGTTTTCCAGCATTTTTTTTTTTTCTTGACTAAGCAGGTATATATTGTTCTCACATGTGGCTGGCTGAAAAATACCAAAGAAGTGATTGGTTGGAAACTCACAGCGCTGGCAGGCAATTAAGCTATTTCCAAATATTTCATATGGCTTTTTTTGCCTATAGCTTTTAAACTTGTATTTAAACAAAACAAGTGCAGCTTGTTTGCATTTGTATTTTAGGTTAACAGATAGATTTACATTACCATCTAGCTTTGCTAGAACTACAAAATATAAAAATGAATTTCTGCATAAGCATTTGGATATAATAAGTAATAATATTCTTAAATATTCATAATCCAGTGCAGTGTTGTAAAGTTGCCGTACCTATACTAGTAGCAGTGCGTGCAAGACAGAATGCAACACTGGATAGGGCTATAGTCTATAACAGTGTCCACCCACACACAAACTGTCAATTTAGAATATTCAATTAACTTAACAGGCATTTCTTTAGGGGCTGTAGGAGGAAAATGCATGTGTTCTTGAGGACAGCATATAAAATGAAACCTGAAGTAACAGATTGGTGGGGCATTAACCATTATACCAATGGACCACTCTCTATTTGTGCTGCTTAGTCTAAATGAATGGCTAGCATAAACTTGCCAGCATACATCATTTTTACTTTTTATCACTTTTTTTACACTTCTTCTATAACTTTCATTATGGAGAACCTATTTTGCAGGTTCTGTCAAATCCTTTAAAAATTCTGGGTTTTTTTTCTCCAAACTAAGTAAAGTAATCATTTACTTTATAAGAGGATGTTTTCCATTAATCCTTATTGTTTCCAAATTAGTTTCAGAATGAATTACAAAATGGCACACTAAAAGGGGAACAGTCTCTTTTAATAGAAAAACATACTTTCTCATTTGGAAGTTTGTAAAACTCTCTGCCGAAACAATGTTGTTATTTTCATATAAATAACCAGAAAAGAGCAGTCCAGTGACATCCCTGGTCTAGTATTACATTGGAAGAAGTCACAAACTCAGGAATCAATATGTCAGTTGGGAGCAGGCTGGATCTGCATGGTTTAGCCTATAACTTGCCTCCACCTCATTGATTCTTAGGATTTTAAGTTCTCAAGCGCAATACTAAACTAGTGACATAAATGGTTTGAGCTTTTCTGGCAATTTATATGAAGATAGCTGAATTATTTCATGCCATGAGTTTTAAGCTTCCAGTTGAAAGAATTTTTTTTGCTATTAAAATATATAAAAATGTGACTGTTCCCCTTTAATATTTGGTTTTCTCTTATTTAAGCAGAGGTGGGTAGAGTAGCCAAAAATTGTACTCAAGTAAGAGTAGCGTTACTTCAAAATAATATTACTCAAGTAGAAGTAAAAAGTAGTCCACCAAAACCTTACTCAAGTAAGAGTAAAAAAGTACTTGGTGAATTGACTACTCAAGTACTGAGTAACTGTTTGAACATAATAAATGACTTATTTTTTAGAAATGTTGTAATAAGACAGATAAAAATATAAAATAATGTGCAAATTCTGCTATTTCCAAATAATAAAATGAGTAAAAATAAATCACATCTTTACAAAATAAAGATGCACAAATAACACAAAGTTCCAAATCTCAGTTTTTCACAACAAAGCTTTTGAAGCCGATACCTACAGTAGGTAACATGTATGTTTGAACAGTGCAAACTACTTACAGTGCCGAGATATCCTGTACACTGACAGTATAATAATGCATGTGCACTTTGTGGTGTAGCGGGTCTACAGCTTCAAAAAAAAAAAGTTTCAAATCCATAAAGCCGTGTCACTCTCCATGGGCTCAACTGCACGACCACGGGAAGTTAATGAGGTAGTTGGAGCGAGTCACACCTGCACGTGTGGGTCTGATCATTCTAAATTGATTTATTGGCTTCCTGCAGCGTGTGATTAAGGCCCAGGAAGACGGGAGTGTACTGTATATATACGGGTCAGCACAAAAAAGAAGGGGGAATAAAAGGAAAGGAGAAATGACATGAGGTTAAAAGACATGAAAGGCAAGCTTTGGAACAATGATCTGGTTCTTGCAGTGAAGCTGTGACTGTTTAGCAGTGAACAGGAGCCCTGCATGACTAAAAAGTCTCTCACAGGCTGCAAGACGCAGGAAGTTTGTGTGTGGTCATGAAACTGCATGGCTACATCTGATTGGTGAAACAGTCATGCAGTAGATCCACTGGCAACTTCTCTATTGCAAAAATATAGCTTAATGTATAAATGGAAAAAAGTAACGAGTCGAGTGTTGCCCAATGTAGCGGAGTAAGAGTAGCGTTTCTTCTTCGCAAATGTATTCAAGTAAAAGTAAAAAAGTATTGTTCTGCCCCACATCTTGTTAGTTGAGACTGTTATTTGTTGAACTGTGCTCCCCCTTCATCTTGTCATTTATTAACACACCAGTCAGTCACATCCCACACTCACAGTGGTACTATAAAAGTCTATGAAACTCGCATAATGCATGTAGGACCCATAATAAACATTTGAATACAATACACCCCATATCTTTCACGTAGGCACCCTTTTATCTCTTGTTTCAGTCACGTCCAAAACGTATCCTTAGGGTATATAGACCCCTGGGTCTGGTTAGTTGTGGTACGCTGCAATTTGAACCTCTGTCTACGCGTTTCTCTTTGTCTTGATCCATCTGTGGAAATCATTCGACTTTTAAGTGTCTTTTAAAGCTTTATTGTTTAATGTACACTGTCTGCTATGTATTGCTTTGTAAATCATTCTTTATTGTCTTTGATTGTACACATGTAAATGCCTGTATGTTTCTTTTGTATATATTTCAGTTTACAACAAAGTACGTCCAGTAAAAGCCTTCAAGATAGCTCGCTCACCCCTTGTCGTTTTTTATGTGGATGTGCCGAGTTGTTTAAGCTCTCTGCGGCCGCATTGCACGGACAGTGCGGAGTGAGGCAGAAAAAGTATGATGCAGTAAAACCACTCTTTGAAGTACAATTTTTTTTAAAAGGTGCTCAAGTAAATGTAATGGAGTAAATGTAACTCGTTACTACCCACCTCTGGTAATCAATAGAAGAGGCAGTACACAAAATAAAAATTCACTGATTGAATTTAAAGTAGATGAAATGAATAAATGAGAAAGATGTCTCACTGCAGAGGAGGTAAAATGACTTCTACAAAATAGTAGATAAAATATGAAATAATAATGTAACAATGTTTTTTTATGTTTTGGTTAACAAAGATCTTTTCAAGATTCGGTCTGGTTGCATAGCCATAATTTTCAACATACCAAAGAAGATAAGACAAATTCAGGAAACCACAAATGAAATTGAAGATGCACTGAGACTTTTTTTGACTAAGTTGTAACAAATACTATTAAGATTGTGTCATTTATGTACTCACAACTTAACAAAACTGCTGCCATTGCTTTGTTACCAATAACACTTTTGGAGTGTGTGCATGCTTATGCACACAAGTAATGGTGGTGATGTACAGTAATCTCTTGTATCGCATGAAACATTTCCAGACTCTCCTGCAAAAATGATAAACTTTAATGAAACTTTAATGCAACATGCTCATCTACAAAGTGTCAATTGACAAAGCCAGATCGTGACATAGGCCTGGCTATATATTTGCAAGATATGAGAAGAATCTTTAAACACAACTGTATTAAAAGAAACACACTATTACATAATTGTCAAAATTAAATTTCCATTTTACAATCCAAGAGTATGACTATAAAAAGTATTCATCTTTGGCAGTTTTTAGATTTTATTGTTATACAACCTTGCTTCACAATGGATTTAATTTGGCTTTTTTGACATTAACCAACAGAAAAACACCCTATGCAAAGTGATCTAAATCAATTAAAAATATAGAACACAAAATAATTGCATAAGCATTCACCACCTTTAATCTGACACACCTTTCACAAATGCAGTTAATTGGTTTAAGGATTCACATAATTAGTTTAATAGAGATCACCTGTCTGAAGTCAAGGGGTTTCTATTAATTGTAGTATAAATGGTCCCAATCTGGAAGGGCCAGCGTGTGGTTAGTCAGTCACACAATGAAGACAAAGCAAACACTCAAACCAACTCTGGAAAAAGGTGATTGAAAACCATTAGTCAGGAGATAGACACAAGAAAATATTGAAGTCACTGAATATCTATTGGAGTGTAATTAAATCAGTCATTAATAAATAGAAAGAGTATAGCACAGTTGTAAATCTGCCTAGAGCAGGTAGTCCACAAAAACAAAGAGACCATATAATAAGAAGACTTGTGAGGGAGGCCACAGAGAAACCTACTGTGTGATAACTCTGAAAGAGTTACAGTGGGTCAGACTGGAGAGACTGTGCTTAAAATAACTGTTGGCAGGTTGCTTAACCAGTTGCAGCTTTATGGGAGAGTAGCAAAGAGATCGCCACTGCCACAAAGTCTGGCAAAAGGCACATGGAAGACTCTGAAGTCAGCTGGTCTGCTGGGACCAATATTGAGGTTTTTGGCCATCACAAGAAATCCCATGTAAGCCAAACAATGTACATCAACAAAAACGCACCATCCCCACAATAAAGCATGTTAGTGGCAGTATCACCCTGCGGGCTTGCATGTCTGCAGCAGGCCCTGGAAGACTTGTGAGAATAGAGGTGAAACATTCTGGATGAAATCCTGATGCCATCTCCAAGAAACTGCACCTCAGGAGAACATATAAGTGATCTTATACATTTGTAATTAATTTAGACCACTTTTGCTGTGCTCTGCTTTCACCTTGACATTAAAGAGTCATTCCTGATAAACAGCATCAAAAATGCAAATTAAATTCACTCATATTGAATGTTGTATAATAAAGAAATGTGAAGACTTCTAAAGGGGTGAATATTTTTTATAGAAAATATAGCTGGTGTTTTTAGAACTGGAAGTATATTGATGACTGAATGTTACTCTCCAACTAACAGTGCATCATTTATTAATTTGTGCTTGGTATATTTTGCATAAAATCTGTTCCTGCATTTTGAAATTCATCTAGAGCTCTTCTTGAAGGGACAGTGAGTATCACTAGTCTTGAGAACTGTATAGGTTATCACTTTTCTAGATTTAATTCTAAGCTGATGCAACTTCAATATGACATGCATGTGTTTCCCATGCTTGTGCAAGTCTTAGCTTTTAAATCCAGGCTGAAGACTCAATACATCAACTTAGCATACCCTGACTAGAGCTGCTGAATACTTGTATACACTCCATCTCTGTTGTTAGTCATTAGCACTAAAATATAAGTAATATGTTATTTATAAACCGTTACCAACCCTACCCTATTCTGTTTCTCTTCACTTGGTGCCACTGCTCTACTGCCAAGTTGTTTGTCTGCCTATGAAAAGTCATCTCAGATAAAGGAGCCCTGGAATCATTGGGTAGAAGGGTACTTTCATCAGACTGGCTAGCCCACCACTGATTCAGCTGTACAGTGGTCAGTACAGGGGGAGGTGGCTTGTTGACAGAGGTCTGCAGGACTCTGACGGTGTCTAGCATAACTCTGACTCGTTTTCTGAAATCTGGATGTGGTTCTACAATTAACTAATGGACAGATATTTTTTTTTATTAATGTTAATTAGTTTCTACTTTGTTTTTGATGTGTTTGAACAAATCTGTCTCCTTATATGTAATAGTTCTATATTTAGTGAGTAGTATAATGTATTCTTGCATTTTACCTTGAGAGTTGGTGAGGAGGTCTGTGCAAGAACAAAGTAGTTTCTACTATTGTATTGTATTTCTGGGGTGGCAATGATAGATTGACCATCTAGCTCTGTGAAGAGGCTTTCTTGTGTCCTGCTTTGTGTATTGTATTTACTCCATTTTTTGACACCCATTGCAAGCCCTACCTATCTGGAAGAGGATCTCTCTCTGAATTGACCTTCCCGAGATTTCTTCCATTTTTTCCTATAGTATTTTTTCTGAGTTTTTTTTCTTATATATATTCTTAGACAGTCTTCTTAAAGAGCTGTCAAAAAACAGGGCCTGTTAAACCTATTGAGGCGTTTCTTGTGCGATTTCGGGCTAAATGAGAAATATATTGTTACTTTTGTTGCAACTTGAGGGACTCTAGTTTATTACCATATTACAGAAAAATGCTTTCACTTACCTGTAACTCTCAAATAGCAAGGTTGTGTAAAGGTGTGGTTGTGGATATGAGTGTGCCATTACTATCAGAATAGCTTCTATCATGCCATAAACCAAAATAGGAAAAATGGGTCTTTAGAAAAACAATGAATAGACTGACCAATCCTTATCTTGCAACTTTAATTCAAAGCTCTGCCAAGGTGCCAGTTGGGTTCCACTCGCTTAATACGAATAAATTTAATTCTCACTTGCTTTGAACATCTTGTCCTGTCTTCATATGTAATTGATTGTAATAAAGAGGTATCTTAAATCAGCAGACTGGTTTGCCATGAATTAAAAAATGACATGTAGATCAGGGTCAAGTAAGCCATTCTGTCAACTACAGAAAATGACAGATTCAGTTTTTCAAATAATGAGGCAATTTGTGTAAGATAATGTAAAATCATTCTTAAAAATAGAACAACGTGGCAGACATGGTTTTTTAGTTACATCAGCCTGGAGGGAAGCAAATAATGTATAACACATGTTCTGATCACAGTGGCTTTTGCCATTTGGATTCCAACTGCTCTCCTCAGTGAGAGCATCTTATCTTTTCCTGTGAATGGTTCTCACTGCCTGAGGATGACCAGATGGCATCACAGCGTTGAGTCAGCAAAGGCATGGACAGGCCTGGAACCAGACGGCCAGTGGACAGTGTAAAATGAAAACACACCATCTGTTTTCTTGCAGATATTAAAACGATTTTCTCTAATGGTTCATGTATCTGAACGTGTGGTGTATTTTGAGGTTTTTGTAAAAACCAAAAAAAAAAGTGTAGTTTAACAGACCATCATTTTTTAGGTTTTATTTCTATACAATAAAACTGAAATAAAAAATAGCTGCACAATTTCTTAATAAGTGACATCTGTTAAAATAAATTACTTTTCTGTCTGAAATGACCAATTGCAGCTCTTAATTGATGTCTTTTAGCACCAAACGAAGCTCATAAAATCTGGCACAGCTTTTGCTTTTTCAAGACTCTTATTTGTAAAAACACTAAAATTACTAATTCTTAAAGAAAAAAACAGCTTTATTAGAAAGTGTTAAGAATGGTCCAGCTACAGAGACACATGGTAAAGTCTGAATACAAATAAAGCCAAAAAGGAATCATAAACTGCTTTTCACCTCTTTTATTTGTATTTCCTTCGTGAAACATACACAAAAAGATTGAAATATATACTCTCAGTACACATTGGTGCTTTCTATGATTATTCTATATTATTGTATCTAGCCAGCATATTTTAAAAGAGGAGTTGGTTCATTTGATAACATATTTTTAGGGTTTTGTTGGGATTACATCCTTGTTTTCCTTTGTACATTTAAATTTTTCTGTGTCTGATTTTTTGTTAATTGTTTCTCTTTAGTCTCTCCATATTTGGAAAATTATCTTTAATTTATTAGCTACCTTCTTCCCTTTTTCCTATTAATTGAATCCCAATACCCAGAGACTGCCAAATTTAAAGGCTCTTGAAGCCTTAAAAAATAAGTTTGGTATGTGCCAAGTGAAAGTAATTTTTTCTTAAGTCATTGTATATATAAATTTTCCCCATAAAATGGACTTCGAAAGTGAAGCATTTTTTTTAGAAACTTTAAAAAGACATTGGGCCACACTAAAACATGCAGCATGGACAAAACTAGAAATGTGAGTATGCACAAAAAAATTCAGATGCATACAACTGTGCGTTTGCCATGTTCCTCACACTTCCCCTTTATAAAACCCAGTTAATTTGAAATTTTTACACATGTGCATGTGCCTCAGCCCCACCCTGATTCCCCCCAGAATTTTGCATATTTGAATATGTATAACAATATAAATAGCCTCTTTCATTCGGTGTTTTGTTAAAAGACAATGGCAAAAGCACAAGGAAAAAAGAAGAATTTCAGTGAATGTGAAGAGGAGGCAAGGAAAAACATATTATTTGTTGGCTTAAGCGGTGGTATAAGCAACAAAAGGCGTGTGTGGCAGAGACATTAGAAAGTTCAAGTTCAGAAAGTCATACAGTGCCTGAAATAAAAAGAAGTGGTCAGATATCAAAGTCGACGTGAAAAGGCGAGTCGCAGCCCACCATTTGTTTATTCTGTTTCAGACAATATAACAAAAACTGACCCCTTTGCCCAGGACACAAATCCATGCGGTGATGTTGCTGCCATGCCCAGCACATCTTCAGACGCTGGCTGCACACACACCTCTGTCTAGGAAATCACAGCGTAACCATCTAGCTGTGGGAATGAATGAATTGATACCTATAATGTCCATTTAATTATTGTCACTTGATTGCATGCTTCATGCATGCACTGTCTTACTGAAGCATGTGTACATTATCAATCCAGTGGCAGCAGGCAGTATCTTTGTGAAAGAAACATGCTTCCATATATTGGGGCCTATATTAGGGCAGTGTGGCGTAGTGATTAAGGCTTTAGTCTTCAAACACTGAGGCTATGGCCTCAAATCTTGTTACTGACACTGTTTGACCCTGAGCATGTCAGTTCACCTGCCTGTGCTTTAACTGGAAAACCAAATGAAATGTAACCAAGTGCATCATAAATGTTGTAAGTTGCCTTGGACAAAGGCTTCATGCAAATATGTAAATGTAAACATTTAAAGAATATAAGCATAAGTGTGCCTTTTTCAGTTATTGTTGTCTAGTTGTCTATAGAATACAGACTTGGCATCAGGATTCAATAATGGCAATAATGGTGCTTGTTAGGGATTTTCCAAGGTGAATCCACGACTCTGGGGTTGAACAGATGCCATGGAGAAAAAATGCTCAGCCACTCTTCCTTTAAAATGGCTGCATTTCAGAAGAATGGTTTTCTTTTTGCTTTCTTACCTTCTTAAAACAGCATGGAAATGTTACACTGTTTTGGAATATGTGTTGTGGAAGGTGACCCGGACACAGACAGATGGACATCGTTGGATCCACCACACACTGTTTATTTACAAAACTATTTACAGTTATGTGCAATCCCCAGTGCCTCTTGCACCGATTCCCCAATGTCCAGGCCTCACAAACTTTGTGCCTCTCTCTCCCCTGGCCGCCTCCAGTCCTCTCTCCAGCTCCGTCTCTCTGCCACCCGACTTCCGCCGCTGACTGGAGGGAGGCGGCCCCTTAAGTAGGAACCCGGATGGGCTCCAGCTGCTTCCCGGTACTCCCCCTTGGACACACCCCTGTGTGGCGGAAGTGCCGGCTTTGCACCCGGAAGCCGTCCGGGTGTCTCCTGTCTTCTTCCCCCCAGCACTTCCTGGTGTGGCGGAAATGCTGGGCTCCAGGGTTCCTCAGGCACCGGGGCGCCGCCTGGCAGTAGCCACGGGCCTCTACAGGGTTGGGCTTCCAAGCCCTCCTCCGGTCCTCCTGGGCGTCCCGGCTGGGCTTCAGCCCCGGCCGGGTACCACACGGGATATTCAGGCACCGGGGCACCGCCTGGTGGTGGCCACGGGTCCCTACAGGGCTGGGCTTCCAAGCCCTTTACCCGAGGCCCCCAACATAACCAGGACGGACGCCCCCTCGCGGTCTGGAGGAGGCACAATCCCTCCTCCGGTCTTCCTGGGCGTGTATATCTCAAGAAGAAGATCAATACCCACTAACATTTTTGGCTTGACAAATGATTGTATTCTGTAATTGAAGGCTTTTTATTACAATGAGACACCAGTATCTGTAAGCTCCTTTATAAAATGCAGTAGCAGGCTAGTCATTTTTTTCAACATTTACAAAATATGCTTCACTTTAGAATGTGGTTTTGTGTAGTAGACTAATATATACCATTATTGTGAAGAAATGAATTTGACTTGAAAAATACCAAACTTATCCTTTAAATGCTTTATTGCGAGGGAATTCAGTAACTTTCTCTCAGTCCGTGATGCCCCCTCACTGAGTACCTAATAGTGAATTAACAGAAATATTTTGTTCTTGTTAAATCTTCTCTAGTAAAAAGAAATATTTTTCAGTTTTTAAGATTTAGGGTTTTGTGTACTGTTCTGTTGTCTTTGCCATTTTGCTTGAATTTTTACAATATTTCAGTGTAGTTATACAATTTGGCATGCAGAGATGTTCTTTTGGGAACCATTCCTCCCTCCCACTCATTCATTGGTCAAGAGTCCTGCCTTCATATTAGAAGAACAGTATTATGGGAACATATTTTTTCTGTTAATATTCTGAACTGATTTTCTGAAAGTATTAATAATGTTATAGGAAAAATAGCATGTGTTTTACATGTTTTGAGCATTCAACTGGAAAACAGATGTGCATAATATTGTGCAACATGATTAACTTGAGATTTTTTTTTCACATTATTTTCTTTTGGACAGAATGGGTCTTCATTACGTCCTATTATATCATTAACTGTTTACTCTCATTCTCCATGAAACATGAGAGAATTTGTTTTTCTCAACCATTACTTCAAACTACATAGAATAAGTAACACATAAAATGTATCATTTTTAGCTGGGGCATTCCTTTAACAATTTGCATTTATGTTTTTTTTTCTGCATCCTTACCCTTACTTCAATAGAGGCAACTCAGGTATGTTTAGTCCTCCCAAGGCATTTTTTGTGGTTTGGGGCAATTTTTCTAGAAATGATACACGGAGCACCAAAAAGAAGGTAAAAGAAGAAATAAATCTCCAAAGTTAGCCCTAACCCTAACCCTTTTGGCACATCACTCCATTTATAGTTTCACTTGCTCTGGTTTTAGAATTTTTTCAATATAAGCTAAGCTTTAATTGAGTGCTTTGACTGTAGGTCAGCATTCACTGCCTGAATATTCTTTTCATTTGCATTTAATTCTTAGCCTGTGTTTCCCAGGTTTTTGTTATAGGTTGTCCAGTTCTTTTGAATTATTCTTGCTTTCTCTACAATTTTCCTTCCATTTGTTGTATCTGAATGTTTGTGACTAATATAAATTTTACATAAGTGTAATGTTTGTAGTACAAGGGATCCCATTGAGCACCTTGTAGTGACCGTTCTATTTATTAGTACACTTTATTTCCTGCCTAATAATCACTGCAAATAATTGCTCCTAGCTTCAGTATTAATCTTCTGACATCAAAATTACTAAAATTATATTCAAAAGCATCAGTTATTTAAATCATATGTGTTGTTTTTAACTGATACTTCAGTTGCCTATTAAACATTTTATTTTAAATGCTTTTCTTCATCCAAAATACAGTGGATGCTGTTCAAAAAATTGTTTTCTATGATTTAACGTCTATCGTTTCTTTGGATCCGTTATGTTTTTAGTTTACCAATCATTGGGCATTTCTTCCATTTGATGTGATTGATAGAATGAGATTGCTAATGGTTTAGAAATATGCAGCAATTGCACCAAGCTCAGAAGTTGTATTCATCTATAATGTGCCTGAAGCAGATCTAAATCTTGTATTGTAAAATTATTCATTATGGAGATTTTTTTTTTTTACCTCTGTGAAATACATTCCATTTATTTGGTGATTTGTATATAAAACCTTGGTAAGATTTTATTTAATTAATTGTATTATTTCCTGTTTAACTTCAGTAAATTATCCTGCATTTTTCAAGGCCATAAGTAATTTCTTAAGTTTTTTTTATTCATTTCAATTATTTCTCTTACCGCTTCTTGCGTAAACTTTCATGTTTTTCATTACTAGATGTAATTTCTTGTAGTCCTCATTGTATCTACATTTACTACAAAAGGCACTTTTAAACTAGTTAATTTGTGCAATTCATATTCTGTTAAAGATACCACGCTAGCATCTAAAACCATTTGCCTATGTACTGTACGTTTTCCTTGTAGGCAGTGTGGCTTAAGGTTCAATCTAATTCATCTGTGTAATAAATCATATGATTAAATCTTCTTTCAAATTCAATGTCCAACATGTTTTGTGTAAGCATTTTATGAGAAGGAAAATGAACACTGGAGGTTCCTGACAGGACTCTGACACCTCCAGTGCAGTCAGTGAGCCTCTGAATCTGCAGTTGTGAGGTTTTATGCCTTTCCTAATGAAGAACCTTATTAAATTATTGCCATTGGCATCCAGGGTGTCAGGATTTCATGTCTGTTCTGAAAAATAATATTTTTGTTCCTTTCATTCTTATTTCTCCATTATACAGTATTAGTTGTTTTAGTCCATTTGGCCTTTTGAATAATTTTATAGCTATTATGTTATATCTCCAGTGACACCATGTTTGACTGGTTTCTTCTGTGGTCATCACAGTTTTATGATATTTGGCCACTACTGTGTTATTTATTGTTGCATCGTCTATTGGTAATCATGTGTTTGGACTTGTTGCAGCATCATAGCATTATCCCTATTTAAGATGGCAGCATGGCAACACCTCTATCTGTATACTGGGTCAAAAAACTGTCATTAAGGATCATGCCCCTTTGATCTAAGAGCTAAAATCATTAGGCCCCACACACTCATCTCGCAGATGGCGTCTTAATCCACTTCTATTAGCAGACGAGAACTGTACAAAATTTATATCCAAACAAATCAGTTTCTTCCTAGAGACAAATATATCCTCAGAGGTCTCTGCAGGAATACCCTGGGAAACTCTAAAGGCCTTCTTAAGAGGACAGATTATTTCATATCTTTCCCACAGAAATAAATTAAAAACCAATAAGGTATCAGAGCTAACCAGCGAAATTACTAGAATAGAGGAAGAGCATGCCCGGTGTCAAAGTGAAGCTCTTCATAGGAAAAGGCAGGTACTGCATTCAGAGCTCAACCTCTTAAAAACTAAAGAAACTGAACAACTCATTTTTAAATCAATTTTTTTTAAATCAATGTGCATATTATGAACACAGAGAGAAAGCTAATAAGCTGTTAGCTCAACAAATCCACAAGCAAGAAGTTCGCAATGCAATCCCAGCATTCACCAACACGAACAGAGATAAAATCATTGACCATAAAAAATAATGCACACATTCAGAGACTACTATAAATCCTTATATTCTACCGAGATTAAAGTAGACAACACACAATCTAATGCATTTCTAGATACTTTACAGATACCACAAATAGATACTTTTAGTGCAGAGGAACTGGATATACCTTTGGCACTGTCAGAATTACTAGATGCTATAAAGTCACTTCAAAGTGGAAAAGCAGCAGGCCCTGATGGCTACCCTGTAGAATTTTATAAGAAATTATCCTCTCAGCTAGCTCTCCTCTTATTAGCAATATTTGCAGAAGCTAGAGACAATCAAATTCTACCTCAGACTTTTCGGCAAGCATTAATCACCGTCTTTCCTAAACAAAATAAGGACTTATTACAATGTGCATCATACAGACCAATTTCACTTCTGAATAATGATGTTAAGATACTCTCCAAAGTCTTAGCTAGAAGGATGGTGAAAGTGCTGCCTTCGGTAATATCACAAGATCAAACTGGATTTATTAAAGGCTGACCCTTAGCTTCCAATCTCAGATGCCTGTTTAATGTAATATATTCACCAGCAAAGTCAAACACCCCAGAGATGATATCGTTGGATGCAGAAAAAGCATTTAATATGAATGAATGGAACTACCTTTTCACTACGTTAGAGAAATTTGGGTTTGGCCTGAATATTTGTGCATGGATCAAACTACTGCAGCATACCAATCCAGAAGCTTCAGTTTGTATTAACAACATTTGTTCAGACTACTTTAAACTAGAACGTGGTACCAGACAAGTATGCCCCTTGTCACCACTGCTATTTGCAGTCGCCATTGAACCACTGGCAGTTCACTGTCAAAATGCTTATGAGATGAAGGGGATTATCAGGGAAGGAAAATTCTCTATATGCAGATGATATGGTACTGTACATATCAGACCCACAAAATACTGTGCCTGCAGTCATAACAGCACTTACAGAATTTCAAAAGATCTCTGGTCTCAGAATTAATTTGAATAAAAGTGTGCTCTTTCCAGTGAATTCTCAAGCACACAATATTAGATTGGACACCTTTCCTTTTATCATCGTAGATCAGTTTAAATATCTAGGGATAAATATCACAAGTAAATATAAAGCTCTTTGTCAACAAAATTTCACCGTCTGTATGGAAAAAATTAAGCAAGACTTGCATAGATGGTAAACCCTTCATCTCACTCTAGCTGGAAGAATTAACGTTGTTAAGATGAATATCCTTCCTAAGCTTCTCTTTTTATTTCAAAATATTCCAATGTACATCAATAAATCATTTTTAAGCAATTAGATTCAACCATAACCTCATTTATTTGGAACTCAAAACATCCACATATCCAAAGAGCGACCCTACAAAGACCTAAGGCAGAAGGTGGCATTGCTCTACCCAACTTTCAGTTCTGTTAATGGGCAGCAAACATACAAGCCATAAAAGCCAGGACACAAACAGATGAACATGCACAGGCTTGCTCAGCAATCGAAATAAAATCTTGCAGTACTTCTTTATATTCCCTGCTTTGTGCCCCAATAAATGCAAGTTATCGCCAATATACTAATAACCCAATTGTGCTTCACTCACTCAGAATACGGAACCAATGTCTAAAGAATTTTAAGATGGAGAATCTTTTATCTGTGGCACCTCTGCATGAGACCACCTTTTTTAACCCTCACAAACATGCAATGTTTAATATCTGGAAAACATTTGGGATTAAATTGCTTAGAGATCTTTATATAGACAATATCTTTGCATCCAACGAACAATTAACATTCCACATGTAACTTTCCAGCAACATGTTTCTTTCACTGTCTTCAAATTAGAAACTTTGCCAAACAGAACCTGCCCGATTTTCCTCATCTCGCACCTTCCTCAATGCTGGAAAAAATATTGCTCAGTTTGGAGGACTCGGACAGCATTTCTGTAGTATATAAAATTATTTTACAGTCCCTTCCTTTCAAAGATCCAAGAGGACAATGGGAAAAGGATCTCTCACTCAACATATCAGAAAAGGAGTGGAAGGTAGCAATGCAGAGAATTCACTCAAGCGCCATATGCACAAAGCATACAATTATTCAACTTAAAATTATATATCAAGCACATCTGTCTCGCTTAAAACTGTCCAAATTGTTTCCAGGTCAAGATCCAACCTGTGAACGCTGCAATCAAGTCCTAGCCTCACTGGGTCACATGTTTTGGGCCTGCACCAAATTAACACCATTCTGGACAAAAAAATTTTAAGTGCCTTTCAGACAGCCTTGGTGTCACAATCCTGCCTAACCCATTAACAGCTGTGTTTGGGGTTCTTCCAGATGGGCTTAAAGTGGAGAAGGACAAACAAACTGTGTCTTCACTACACTATTGGCATGCAGACTTATTTTGCTAAACTGGAAAAATCCTAACTCTCCTCTTTTAAATCAGTGGGTAACTGATGTTTTTTAGTATTTGAAATTGGAAAAAATTTTATTTTCAGTTAGAGGATCTGTGCAGAACCTTTTCAAAACCTGGCAGGATCTAATCAATAATATTTTAGAATAACCTCTTAAAACACTGAGGAAATAATTCTCTTAACATTTTTTTATCTGCCTATTAAACTCATCAATTTATGTATTTGACCTGCTTTAAGTTTTACCCCGATGGCCATGCTCTCTCTGTCAGGGGTGGGGGTTGGGTTGTTTTGTTTTCAATCCTATTTTTTGTAAAACTTGATATATCTGTATGGAATGATTATAATAAAATCAATTAAAAAAAACTGTCATTAAGGAATCTTTGTTTCTCGTGTTTCAAAAAAGCTAAAGAAGTTTCCAGCAATAATTAATGTTAGGAGCCTTGATTGTTTCTTTGTGTGTGTGTTCATAAGAATTACTTATGAACATTTTGAAATCACTTTTTTCTCCCCTTAAGATACAAGAAAACCAACTACATGTGATATACCATTCAGCTATTCAGCAGTCTTGATGTCTATTTATGCATGACACTGAGCCTTTTGGAATTCACCCCCATGTTTGGCACTCTAGACTAAAACAACCTTATTTTAAAGCTATTTTTGGACCATATTTTGTGCAAGAAAGTACACCCTTAAAATAAAGAGCAAACCAATAGGAATCTTTAGATAAAATCATCAGGAAGACTTGAAGTTATGCTTGCCAAAATCAGCCACTCATAGTGGTTCAAGTCAAACCCAAACTACTAGGTTCTACTTGAGGGAAAAACTGACTACTGCTAAAAGAAATAGTAACTTTTTTTATATATATTTAATTTTATTTCTATACAAAAAGTTCAAACTTGACAAAAATAAATTCAATTCAAACCCCACCCATAAGAAAGAGAGGAATGCCAACAGCCAGAGAAAAAATTAACAGTAGAAAAGATGTGAGAGAATCCTTTTCCCCCAATATAAATGCTTATTCTAAAATATTATTGATTAGATCCTGCCAGGTTTTAAAAATGTTTTGAACGGATCCTCTAAGTGAGAATTTGATTTTTTTCAATTTCAGATAGCATATAACATCAGTTACCCAGTGACTTAAAAGAGGTGGGCTAGGATTCTTCTTCTTGTAGCTTGTTTTATCCACTGAAGTTGAGGATACATTGATATGTGGTCCTATTTATATGTCACATTGTGGTCACATGATTAAAGAAAAAAGCTGTTAACTAAAAGTAAATTTTTCAATACTTATTCTATTTAATAATAAACAATGGAGCTGATCCATGCTGATTCAAATCCTAAAATAAACCCAGAACACACATTCAACAATGTATATAATAAAATAACTGATTTATAATCTGTTATTCACATATGAGTGCAAAACCCCATTTCTAACCGTCATTAATCCAGAATTCTAATGGTAAATTCTCTTAGCTCATTCTTAACTAATTACATTTTGATGCTAATTGGTTATTAGAGAATCCTTTGTAATTATGTTAGCACAGCTGAAACCTGTTATTCTGCTCAATAAAAGTAGTAAATTTTCTTTTCTTTTGGTGCAAAATAATGACATGCCTAAAGTTGGGTTCAAAAGTGGCCAAATTGAAGCAACTTTCTGAAGAAACTTAGCCCATTGTTGTTATAAAGCTTATTCCATGTGACAGGTTGTGAAGAAAGTAAACATTTCTTACAAATACAGTATATACACTACTATCTTGAGAGAAGGGGGCAAACTGGATCTAACAGTATAGAAAAGAAGAGGAAGGCCCATATACACAACTACATAAGAAAATGAGGACATCAGAGTGTGTAGTTTCAGAAACAGATGCCATGACAGTTTTCAGCTGGCCACTTAATTAAACAGTACATGCCAAATACCACAGTCATCTGCAACAGTAAAAAGCGAAGGTTAAAATGGGCAAAAGAACAGAGACACTAAGTGATGGACTTCTGGGTGATTCCAATCTTTTGTCCATTTTAATCTCTTCTTTTTATTTTCCAGTTTTAGATAAGGATTTTTCTTTGGAACTCTGCCTCTAGGCCACCATGCTAGTGTAATCCTATTATTTGGTGTATATTGCTTAAGGAAGCAGCCAACTAAAGATCTGTAAGGTGTGCCGGTTATGCTCTTGTGTGGTTCCTTGAGGACGACTTGATCTTGGACCGTCATCTGTCTTGCTTGCAATCAGAACACAGTAGACCAGTGTAGTCCATAGTGTCTGTGAATGCTGAAACATGATATGCCTGTCTGGATTCATGGAAGGGCGGGCCAACAGCTTAAGAAGCAGGTGCTCATTTTTAAATAGAGATTGAAAGAGAAATGGAGAAAGGTAGTTAAAGGAAGAAGAGTGAAGTAGGCAGAAATACTAGAGAGAGAGAAAACGTGAGCGAGTAAGTGACTCATGATAGAGAGAAAAGACAGGCAGCCAGGAAAGAGAGCTGCTTGAGGGGAGTGTGAGGCTGATGCCCAGGGACTGAAGGAACTGAAGAAGTGATGACTCTGGCTGAACTACTTAGGGGGCCAGAGTGATGCATGTTGAAAAGGATGACTTGCTGTGTAAGCAAGGCTCGGTCTGGGAGTCCCAATGCGGGCACCATTGCCTTTGGGGTCCCAAGCCTAGCTCTGGAGTGGGAGCCTTGTTGTAGCCATGGGACGACAGGGACTTAGACCTGTGGAAGGTCAGCTGTGTCTGTCGGCAGGGGGACTCCTCTGCTGCGAGGCCCCATACGAGATAAACATAGGACACATCAATACTGAAGGAAATACACCAGGGATTTGCTTTATAAAGACACTTTTCTGCCTGTGTTTTAATCTTGTTTTAAAAGATTTTCTCATTTTTGGATTTAAACCTCCACATCACTGTTGTTTTTATGGATTATTTATTTATTGAACATTTATGGAAGCACTGCACTATTTGTTTGGACACTTTTGTTTTTGAATTGTTTTAACTCCCAGATAATAAATCAAGGCAGGAACTGGGAGAACTTCTTGGCCATTCTGAGGCGATGGGGGGATGGTATAAGGCTGCTTGGGCTTATCGACACATTTAGAAGACAAAAGAGGCTAACGGAGAGGTGCGAAGGGATTTAAGGTGGGCCAGAATTACAAGTTTTCTCGTTGGCTCTGGTAATTCTAGTGTTAAATAAAAGCACCTGTTTACTTTTGCACCTTACCCTTGCTTTGTGTGTGTCCTCATTCGCTGGCTCATCCCGGTCATGATTATCAATGGGGTCGGGTTCAAGAGGCTCCTGACTGCAACAGGAACATGGAGCTAACCTGCACCATCACAGGATTTCAAAGAACTCTTACTATTTAAATAAATGAAGTCAGCGCTGTTTCAGGTTATTTTTTATTATAATTCCTTCCTCTTAAATGAAAATTTTTCAAAGCAGACAAATACATTGATTTTATTTAAGTTTAAACTGAAATTTCATGGTTTGAAATTTGTACTGGTTGTATTTATTTTGTGTGTGTCCTATATCTGCTAGCGGCCAAACTCGTCTTCATAAACACCCAAATCACTGATGAATTTCCAAGTATAAACATTAGAGAAAATTTGCAGATATGTTGAAGTGGTAATATTAGTTTAATTTCTTGAAACAAGAACCATAGCTTTTGAGGCACAGGGAAGCGTGACACCATCCCTTGTCATCTAGAGAACAACACTTTTTGATCTACTGTACATTGATGAAATATGAGAATTTTAGCTTATTTTTCTTTATACAAAATTTTTGCCTAAATTAAGAACATTCTCTGTCTATACCTGTTCCTTTTAAGTACTTTTACCAAGTAAAATGGTATGTCTGCTACAAGCTGAATAACTTCATTAGTATGTAAATAAAGCATTATGTTTGCAAAACCATGTAAAGCATAGAAGATCATTAAGTATTATTACTTATTTTTACTGCTTGCTACAAGGCTAACTGTAGTGGTCACCCACTGGGTGCTGTTAAGATTCAACATATTTTAGAAATGTATTTCTGCTAAAAAATTTTCTCTCCAACTTTTATGGATGATCTTGGGTTTTTTTAACCATAGACACAACAGTTTAGATAGATAAATAGATAGATAAAACTTTGTCACCAGGGGTAATTTGGCAATAAATAAATACCTTTTATTAATAAATACTTTTGGCAGAAAGGTGCACCCTTTTCATTTCGTGACACACATCTGCTCAGTAATTCATTGGCTGAAAGTACTCAGTGTTATTGTGTCAGGATGTGCAGCATTGTTCATAATGGCACTCAGTTTTGGTTTCATTTCCTCCTTTACTACGATTTCCAGGGGGTCCAGACAGTGTCATATAACTGAGCTTGACCTTTTAATGAGCTTATTGATTCGGTGGGCCTCACATAAAGTGATGTTACCAGCCCAGCACGCCACAGTTTAGAAAGTCACATTGGAAATCACAGAGCTGTAGAAGATTTGTCACAACCCACAAGGAATGCAGCATTGCCGTAATTGTGGCACTGTTGTCCTGGTAGTTCCTAGCGGTGTGGCTTGACATGTCACATCACAACAGTGATGATAAAAAAAGTCTACATGTAATTAGTAGTATATATTGTTTGGATTTCTCTAAAAACTTTGCCATAGCATTTCACTATAGGTATCTCTGTCTTTGATCTCTTGCCTTTGTTTATCAACTTTGACTTCCTTAACACTAGAATTACCAGAGCCTATGAAAAAACTCGTAGATCTGTCCCACCTTAAAACGCTTCTCACCTCTCTGTCAGCATCTTTTGTCTTTTAAATGTTTTGATAAGCAGCAAACAGCAAGCAGTCTGCTATCACATCCCCCACCCTGCATAGTTTTCTCAGCTCAAGTCTGTTTACCTGCGTGTCAGTTGCTTAGAGTTGTATAGAGTGAGAAGTCAAGCAAAATGACACCTTTTATAAATACTATATCGTTATTTGGAACACTTGCATTTCATGTGTGTTCCGTGTCTACAATGATCTATGCACAGTAAACACATCATTAAAACAGAAACATTTTTCATGTTTTAGTAATAATTGACAAAATGTAGACATGAAGTGTATAATGTGTGAAGCCTGAATTCCAAATATCAAAGAAACATTTTCACAAAGATACAAGTATAACAGAACAAATGCACTTTTTTCCAAGACTATAACCGAAGAAAAAGAAATCAGGTAAATGTTGCGTGTTATCCTGACTTTTCGGGTAGTATACTGGTTAGAGCTGCTACTAGAATTCCCTAGTTACAACTTTGAAGTTTATTTTTGAAAAAAATATACTAAATATCAGCATAAGAAAAAAAATGATGTGCAATAAATTTCTAAAAAATAATACAATAAGAGTAATTAAGCATCATTTTTTCCGACATAATGTCCTAGATTATTACACGTGGTCACATGCCTGTTTGCCATGTGATATTTTTATGTATAGGCAACCTGATCATTCTTCATCTGTGACACATATGTGACCATTCTTAAACTTTTCAGTCCGTTTATTGACACTTTGCTGAGGCAAAACATTATTTGCAATCTGTGCTGAAACATGACAACGGATCTGTACGTCTGATGCACCACTGGCCTGCTCAAATATAGATAAAAGCATGCTACTCTTCCTTTATACATAGAGGAAGGGAAGCAGCCATGTTAACAATATTATGACATGCCAGCAAGTAACCAGGGGCCTCATGCATAACACCGTGCAAAGAATTCGCTCTATAACATGACATAAGCACAAAAGCCGAAATGTGCTTACTCACAGAAAATTCCAGATGCAGGAATCTGTGCATACTCCAACTTCCACGTTGTTCCGCTACATAAATCTCGGTCAGCGTGAAAAAGAGCTTACGTGCGCGCGCCTGCTGTCCCGCCCCAATTCCTTCCAGAATTGCGCCTCTTTGAATATGCAAATCAATATAAATTGCCCTTAAGCTCGGCCTTCTGTGAAAAGACAATGGGAAAAGCACGGGGGAAAATATAAGAATTTCAGCGAATACCAAGTGGAGGCAAAGGAGAAACATACTATTTGTTGATTTAAACTGTGGTATAATCAAGAAAAGAAAGCTGTTCGAGTGACATAGCGTGTTGGAGAAACTTGAAAGCTCAAGTTCACAAAGTCGCACAGTGCCCAAAATAAAAAAGAAGTTGTCAGATATCAAAGTCACCGTGAAAAGGCGAGTCGTAGCCCACCATCTGAGTGTCATATGAAAGCTTATCAGACCACTTTTTTTTTATTTCGGTCACAGTGCGAGTTTCTGCTCCAGCACTTTTGAGTGCATCCACCACGCTATGCCACTCCAACAATTTCCTTTTGTTAATAATTCCACTTCCTAAGCTACCAAATAAAACATTTCCTTGGCCTCTACTTCAATAGGCAAAACCTCCATTTCGCATTCGCTGAAGTTTTTTTGTTTTTTTTTCCGTGCTTTTGCCATTGACTTCTGGAAGCACTGAAGGTAAGGCACTATTTATATTGATTTGCATATTCAAAGAGGCATAATTCTAGGAGGAGTTGGGGTGGGGCAGCAGGCGCGTGCACATGCGTTACTTTTCACACTGATCAGGATTTATGTAGCGGGAGAACGTAGAAGTTTGTGTACGCACAGATTCCTGCATCTGGATTTTTCTGTGCATACGCACATTTCCACTTTTGTGCTTACGGCATATTATAGTGTGAGTTCTATGCACGACGTTATACATGAGTCCCCTGGAGGTCGTAGTAAAGGAGACAATTAAAACAAAACTGAGTGCCATTATGAACAATGCTGCACATCATCTGTCTGACACACTAACACAGTGTATTTTCAGCTAATTAAATTCAAGATATGGGACTGGAGCTCCAACAGGAACTGCGGTGGGCTGGCGCCCTGACCAAGGTTTGTTTCCTACCTTGCACCCTGTGTTGGCTGGGACTGGCTCCTGCAGACCCCCGTGACCCTGTAGTTAGGATATAGCAGGTTGGATATTGGATGGAAGGATGAATGGCTCCAACAGGAATATGTCTGCATGAGGCCTCATTGTAAGTGGGACTGCCAAGTTAGATTTCTTTCTAATTTTCTTTCTTTTTGATCATTCTCTTGTGTGTTTAGACCATACTGTATTTCTGTGTTTATTTATTCATTTAATTATTTACCGATCTACCTATTTACACTATGTAATTATTTATTTTAAAAGCTTCTTAAAAAAGCAAAATTTCCCCCTGGGGACAAATAAAGTTAAAGTATCTATCTATCTATCTATCTATCTATCTATCTATCTATCTTTATTATCAGGCGCCGCCGCGAGTGGCAGCCATTCCAGCAGCTTCTTGTATGACTTTATCTTTCAACCTTTTTTCTCTATTCTTCTCTATTTCACTGATCACTCCTACCACTTTCTTTTATGTGGACTTGTTCCCTGGACACTTTTTACTACTTTTTACTACTTGGACATGGATTTTTACACGCCAAGACTCATCTATCCAAGTAGTCAACTTCAAGCACTGAGAACAACTGCCCACGCTGGTGTGGTTCCCTATTTACTTGACGAGGTAAGAAGAAAAGCCAAAAGGCACTACAAACCTTTGGTGCCTTTTGTGATCCTGGGAAATGTGAACTCACTACCAGGTAAGATCGACGAACTGGCTGCGCTGGTGAAAAATGTCAGGACCTACAGAGAATGCAGCTTGCTGTGTTTTAGTGAAACGTGGCTAACAACTAACATCCCAGATGCTAAAGTGGAGCTACCCGGGTTTAGCACAGTTAGAGCGGACAGAGACGCAAGTACCTGCGGGAAGCAGAAAGGAGGAAGAGTCGCTCTCCGTGTCAATACAAGGTGGTGCAACTCTGGACATGTAAACGTTAAAATCTCCACTTGCTGCAGGGACATTGAACTGTTGGCTGTAAGTTTGCGTCCCTATTACTTGCCCAGAGAGTTTGGACACATCATTGTTATTATTGTTTACATCCCTCCTCGGGCGGACGTGGAGATAGCGAGTGACATCATCAATTCCACTGTTGCTAAATTACAAACACAGCACCCTGAGGCGCTTGTACTAATCGCTGGAGACGTTAACCATGTGACGCTGGACAAAACATTACCTGCCTTCTCCCAGTATGTGGATTGTAACACCCGGGAAAATAGGACTATCGACCTACTGTATGCAAACATTAAAGACGCATACAACGCCACCCTGCTGCCGGCACTTGGGAAAGCAGATCATAACCTGGTTCTGCTTCAGCCTCACTACAAACCAAGAGTGAGGGAGCTACCTACAACCACACGCTCATTCAGGAAGTAGTCCCCTGAGGCAGATCAAGCTCTGAGAGACTGCTTTGGAACTACGGACTGGGATATTCTGCAGGGGTCACCTAGTGAGAACATTGAGGAGGTTGTTGACTGCACTACTGACTACATTAACTTCTGTATGGACATTGTAGTTCCAGTAAGAACATTATGTTGCTATGCTAACAACAAGCCATGGAATACAAGTGACATTAAGGGCCTTTTCAACCAGAAGAAAATGGCTTTTAAAGGAGGTGATCAACATGAGCTCAAGCACGTGCACAAGGAACTCCGAGTCCAGCTCAGGGCGGTGAAGGAGCAGTACAGGAGAAAGCTGGAGCAGAAGATGCAGAATAACAGGATGAAGTAAGTGTGGGATGGGATGAAGATCATCACTGGCTGCAGCTCGTAGCGGGGTGCCACCATTGAGAGAGACGTGGAGAGAGCAAACCAGATGAACAACTTCTTCAACAGGTTTGACCACCCTAACCCACTCTCACCTCGGAGTACTGCACCCTCCACCCATCATTCTGCTGATATAAGCATAGGAGAGACTTTCCCCCAACCCACAATTACAGCAGCCCAGGTAAGCAGAGAGCTGAGGAGACTTTGTGCTAACAAAGCAGCGGGTCCAGATGGAGTATCGCCACGACTGCTGAAGGCCTGTGCGCTGGAACTGGGGAGTCCTCTACAGAGCATCTTCAACCTTAGCCTGGAACAGGGGAGAGTCCTGAGGCTTTGGAAAACATCTTGCATCACCCAAGTCCCAAAGGTATCACATCCTAGTGAGCTGAACAACTTCCGGCCTTTCGCTCTGACGTCATATGTGATGAAGATCATGGAGCGGCTGCTGCTTCACCACCTGAGGCCACAGGTCCGCCAAGCCCTCGACCCTCTGCAGTTCGCATACCAGGAGAAGGTGGGAGCGGAGGATGCCAGCATCTATATGCTACACCAATCCCTCTCCCACTTGGACAGAGGCAGTGGTGCTGTAAGAATTATGTTTCTGGACTTCTCTAGTGCCTTCAACACCATCCAACCTTTGCTCCTTAGGGACAAGCTGACAGAGATGGGAGTAGATTCATACCTGGTGGCATGGATCGTGGACTATCTTAAAGACAGACCTCAGTATGTGCGTCTCGGGAACTGCAGGTCTAACATTGTGGTCAGCAACACAGGAGCACCGCAGGGGACTGTACTTTCTCCGGTCCTGTTCAGCCTATATACATCGGACTTCCAATACAACTCGGAGCCCTGCCACGTGTAAAAGTTTGCAGACAACACTGCTATCGTGGGCTGCATCAGTATTGGACAGGAGGAGGAGTATAGGAAACTAATCAAGGACTTTATTAAATGGTGCGACTCAAACCACCTACAATTGAACTCCAGCAAAACCAAAGAGCTGGTGGTGGATTTTAGGAGGCCCAGGGCCCTCATGGACCCCGTGATCATCAGAGGTGACTGAGTGCAGAGGGTACAGACCTATAAATACCTGGGAGTGCAGCTGGATGATAAATTGGACTAGACTGCCAATACTGATGCCCTGTGTAAGAAAGGACAGAGCCGACTATACTTCCTTAGAAGGCTGGCATCCTTCAACATCTGCAATAAGATGCTCCAGATGTTCTATCAGACGGTTGTGGCGAGCGCCCTCTTCTACGCGGTGGTGTGCTGGGGAGGCAGCATAAAGAAGAGGGATGCCTCATGCCTGGACAAACTGGTGAGGAAGGCAGGCTCTATTGTAGGCACAGAGCAGGACAGTTTGACATCTGTGGCAGAGCGACAGGCACTGAGCAGGCTCCTGTCAATAATTGAAAATCCACTGCATCCACTGAACAGGATCATCTCCAGACAGAGGAGCAGCTTCAGCGACAGACTGCTGTCACTGTCCTGCTCTACTGACAGATTGAGGAGATCGCTCCTCCCCCACACTATGCGACTCTTCAATTCCACCCGGGGGGGTAAACGTTAATGTTATACAAAATTATTGTCTGTCTGTTATACCTTCATTGTTATCACTATTTAATTTAATATTGTTCTTTATCAGTATGCTGCTGCTGGAGTATGTGAATTTCCCCTTGGTATTAATAAAGTATCTATCTATCTATCTATCTATCTATCTATCTATCTATGTAATTTAATGGGCTTGGGTTGTCATAACTCCACCCACGATGGCCGCTGCAAAGAGACAAATTAGCAATAGACATATCCATACCTTATGAAAACAAGATCAAAAATCTCTGATTGAAGAATTACTTTTAGTTTCTGTCCATTAAATGCGGACCCATAAATGGGCAAGGCACATGTTCTTAAATCAAAATCTTTAACATTTCAAAGTGGACAGAATGATTAAATTTTAAGGCTTTTTCTTCCTATTTTGGACTCTGGTCCAAAACTCTAAAGCCACATTGTAAACTACAAAAACAGACAAGGTATTTTTCAGATTTATCAAGCACTTCCCTTTAGAGCACAATTTCCATTGGCAAATTAATTTATACCATGATTATAAAGACATAACTTCAACTTGATACCATACTTATACTTTAATATATTCATTCATACACTTTTTAACCTGATGTGTCCAATGCAGCATCAAAGGAAGATGAAAACAACTTGTATTGAGGAATACAATAGTTTCTTTCCCACGTATATTGTTTTGTTGGATGACTAAGGAAAAATAGTATGGGTTATAATAATAATAATAAAAAAATCACCCTTTAAAAGGAAAGAGGGTGTCTAATGTCTTCTTGCCAGTGAAAAGGCTTAGCTTCTCAGTAGGGTGGGGACGGAGTGCAATATCTGTACTGTTAGCAGGGGCCATTGAAATTAAATCTATTTATTTTCAGCTCCCTATCTCTACAATTTTGCATATTAATAGGCATTTAAAATACCATGCAGCTTGCTTAATGTGGTGCCAAATTAATGAGCCCCAGTCATATAGTTATGTGCAATAACACCTAAAATGAAAATGTTAGGGGGGGTGCAAAAAAGTGGCTTCACCACCATAAATGTCCCTGGGGCAGTTAGGCTCCATCTGTTATAATACCCATGTTTCCAGTCAGAGAACAAAAAACTGAGTGGTAAACAAAATGGAAATGGATGCCTGGAAACTGAATAATATATAGAGTACCCTAATACTTGAGGACAAGCATAATTACAGCTATTAAAGGAGATCAATCAGCTGCTTTCTGCATACCGACATTACAAGACCCTGCTGTGAAAGCTGAAGTCAGGTCAAGTTGGAAGAGAAAAATTTTGGCATCTGCATGGTTACCTGATTAATGAAAACCAGTTTTGATGACAGCTTTTGTTTTCCAAACGGAATTCAATGCATTTATTCATAAAACTGATTTCTGACGAAAAATTGTTGCCAGTGATTTTGATGGCAAAGTTTTAAGTGGCTGACAATTAAGCTTGACTGTTACACTTGCTTGATTTATTTGTCACTCTCACACAAAACTTTGAAGACTTTTTTTTACTTTAAACAAAAATAATGGGTTTTGTATTATTGCAGTTTAGCCACACATAGATTGATTTAATTTTAGAAGGAAACTAACCTTTTTAATGTATCTCTTTTGCATTGCATTGCTTTTTTCATGAGGTTCACTGTGTCACAACATGTATAAAACAGGGATGTCTAATTCTGCACTGTGTATTATCACGGGAAAAACACATAATTAAATTTGAGACACTCACATATATTCAATAAATTCAGAATAGGTAACTAGCCCACTGGTCATCACTAACTGAAATCAATGCATACACTGTAAAAATTGTCAGCATTTCATAGGAATAAACTGTAATTTTTACAATAAAATGCTGTATTGAAAAATATAGTGTGTAATAACAGCAGACTAAGCCATCTTCTGTCATAAGAAAGCAAATTACTGTGAAGTTGTATTTGGACTGGCCCATGTTGCATTGTGGAACATTTTCAGTTTGTGCATTTTCAAATTCTTTCACTTATATGTGCAGTAGGATGACAGTTAAATGTGACATCCTGCCCATAGGGACACTGGTGGAAACTTGTCTGATATCATGTAAACATTAGAAAGCTTTCATTCACACAGAGAACTACAGACACAAAGAATGAGTGACCAAGTAGTGATGTGGAGACAAGGAGAAGTATTTTAGGGACCTTCAAAACTCTGCTTGATGTAAGTTGTAGAGTAATTAGGTGATTATACTGTAGCAAAACCTGTAAAAATACATTACCTTAACTGTGTATTTTCACAGTCAAAAACTGTAATGCAATAAACGGTGTAGATGCCACATGGGCTAGACAGGCATCCCGGCCAGGAGAGGGGATGGTTTCTTACCCAGAATGGAGACTCCAAATAGGCAAATAAGCATCCTGGCTGGGGAGGAAGAATATATCAGACCCGGAAAAAAGGACCAAATGGGATGGACAGACAGCCCACTGGGAATGAAAGACGTCACTGGAGGCTTTTTATATCCCCAGCATGCTAGATGGCAGCAGCCCCAGATGTCGGTGCCCAGTAGGAAACCAGCAAGGCATGCCGGGAGATGTAGTCCGACAGAGCAGACCTGCTGGGGTCACTAGGGGCACAAGAGGGCACTGCAGGGAGACAAGCTCTCTGTTATAATGGACTTCTGTGCTTCCATCGGGCCATCGCCCTGGCACCAGAAATACTCCCTGGTCTGTAATAAAAGGGACCGCACTCCTTTATCCAGGCGAGTCAGAGCTGTGAGGTAGAGAGGCAACAATTGACTGGAGAAGGGCAGTGTGGTCGTGAGAGAAATTATAATGAGGAGAGAAAAACCTGTGTTTTTTTGCCCTTTTTAAACTTATAAAGGAGTGTGGTGTAATAAGCCAACCTTTATTTAAACCTGGGACTGTGCCTGTGTGTTCATGTTGGGGTTTGGGCCGTTTATGCCCTGATTTCCATCACAATGGTTAAAACACTGATTTTTAAATAGGTACATGCACATAAACGTACATATTTGCAGTGTTTTAGCTGTTAATATCAATTAACTGTTTCAATGTGCAGGACTTTTTTATGAATACTTGTTATATTGCTGTAAAGTCACAGTTGTGCAGAAAACTAAATTTGCAAAAAGTTACTATATGTTGTCACAGATGGCCGGGGTCTTTGTCCGGCTGGGACACCTCTTCACTCAGAGGACTGGAGGAGCAGGCATGACCAAAACAGTTCCTCCCCCGGGACGCTAGATGGCAGCCCCAATGGGTTGCAGTGGTGCCTCGGAATCCTACAGGGCTTCATGGGAGATGGAGTTGGATGCAGCCTTTTTGGGATCCAGGGGCGCCACACCCAGAAGTGCCGCCAGAATTAGGTCATTGAGCACCTGGAGCACTCCCGGATGCCTTTTAAAAGGAGCTAGCAGCCACTACTCGGTGAGCCAGAGTCCGGAGGTGGAGACAAAGCTTTCCGGAAGGAGTGGAGGAAAAAGTAAAATATTGGGATTGTGCTTGTGTTCTGGACTGGACTGTGTTCTGGTCTCGTGGGAACAATAATTATAAATATATGTGTGCCTCCCGTGTCTGTCTGTGTTGGGTTAAGCGCTGGTATAGCGCAATCCACTGTCACAATGTACATAAGGAACACCACCTTTGCAGTGTGGACGCTAGGGGTCGCTGTTGTCCTGTGAAACCCACCAGACAGGCGTCCAAGACACACTTATAACAAGCACCAAAAAGAATTTTAATAATTTTCTTCAAATACAGTGCACAAAGCACCGCACTCGCCATAATTCTTCAATAATTATACAATAAACAATAATCACAATCCTCCACTCCTCCCAGCAGCTCCGTCACTCTACCACCCAACTCCGGCTCTCTTTGCTGGGTCTTCACCAGTCCTTTAAATAGTCCATGACCTGGAAGTATTTCTCCCGGGTTAAACGCCACATCATCCTTCCTCAAGTAGCCCGGAAATACTGCAGGCTTCCGTCCTCGTGACCCTGAAGTACTTCCGGGTTGTTGTAACAGTAGGACTCCCCAGGTTCTTTGTGAGCACCCAACAGGGCTGGGGAAACGGGAAACTGAGGGAATCTGGGGAACTGTTTCCGTCCATGGGAGCTGCCACCTAGCATCCAGGGGGAGGCAGTGCCCTGAAACGGCTGCCTTCCTCCATTTTTCTTTTCCAGGTACGTCTCAGCTGGACTGAACCTCCGGCCGTCCATCACAGCAGCAACACTGTAAATTGGTCCTGATGATTCCCACACATTTGCATTGTGAGAAACAAAAAGATAAAAGATACCTGGCAAACTAATTTTTCTTTATGCATACTGAAGATTTTTTGTGGTTACGGAAGTTGATTTATGGAGTTTTTTTTTTACAATAAAATGGAGAATCTGTAGCACACCCTGCATCACAAAAGCAACCTTTCCTTTTCCACCAGACAAAATAAATACATTTTAGGAAACATTGATACTGCATCAATGGGTAATAATCATTGTGTGTCTAATAACCAAATGAATGATAGCAGAAATGCTAGTCAGTTAACTTTTAGGTTACAGACAAGTTTATTTTCACATCTTTTAACTGAAATTGTTTTGTAAATTTACAACAAATTACTAGCTAATGAATTGCAGTACTATTACAGTCAACATGTAAAAATTCAGCAAATGACTGTAATTTAATAGCAGTTTACTGCTGCATCACATTCATATTGTGGCCCAATTTAATGTGAAGTAATGGTATAGTGTATTTTTGAAAGTAATGCAATTAGTAGCCAGTAATTTACTGTAAATTCAGTCAAATTTTTTTACAGTGTAGGATTGCAGGCACCTCTAATGAACTATCCCTGGAAAGATCAAATCACCTTGGGCCTCATGTATAAAACCGTGTGTAGAATTCACACTAAAACAAGGCAAGCAGACAAAACTGAAAATGTGTGTATGCACAAAAAAATCCATACGCATGCAACTGTGCATATGCCAAGTTCCACGCACTTTCCTTTTATAAATCCCAATGAACGTTAAATTTAATGCACATGCATGCACCTACAGCCCTACCCTGACTCCTCCCAGAAATGTGCATATTTGAATATGTAAATTAATATAAATTGCCCCTTCTGTTCAGTGCTTTGTTAAAAGACAATAGCAAAAGCGCGTGAAAAAAAATAATTTTAGCAAGTGGGAAGTGGAGGTAACAAAAAAGTTATGATTTGTTGGCTTAAGCAGTAGAATATGCAACAAAAGAAAGTTGATGGAGTGATACAGCATGATGGAGACACACAAAAGTTCAAGTTCAGAAAGTCACAAAGTGCCTTTAAGAATCATAGATTCTTTGTATTACAGAAGCTGACCTCCATGACAAGGACGCGACTCCAGGTGCTGCTGTGCCCAGCACATCAACAGATGCTGTCTGTACACACACCTCTACCACAGAGAATGGTATTGACGGATGCTGTTCTGGAGTCACAAAATGCAATATTGGATGCTGTAAGAAATGTGGCCAGTGATCTAAGAAATATAAAGGCAGAACTATGTGATACTGACCACAAATTAAATGAACTGGTTCAAAAAACAAATGCTGCATCAGATTACCTGTTTCTACATTCTGCTAATTCCATTGAAATGAAGTTGTAATGCTACTCAATTTGGCTGATCATTAGGTGGGTCAGGATCAGATTCATACCCTCTGATTACATTTGGAAATCCAGATGTTGCTGCGAATTGCATTTTGATGTTTCCCAGCTCAACCACAATGTAAGGAAATCTTATATATCTGGATGACAAGCAGATAATACCATCTGTAATCAGAATATAAGTTTAATGTCACTGTGCTCTGTGCAAATATTTTAAATCTGCTTCTTCTCACATGTACAGCTAAGGCCAGATTTAGCACACAGGGGCTCATCATCTAGAACTGCTAGGCAAGCATTGGAAGACAAGAAAAGGACAACTATGAAAACTGGCATTGTACTATTTCTGTGTGTTAGAGAGCATGAAATTGAATCCTGTCTTTGCCTTGTTTGGAATGGCATGATTTACCTAAGTAAGGGCCTGTACATGGAGAAAGAGTATAAAGCCTTGGGACATTGCCAGCACACTCTTGAAGCCAACGGACAGAGGGGAGATAATGTCATACGATCATGAAAATCCTTCCAGTGCAGCGACGAAAATGACAGACTGTATACATCAAGATCCCATTTCGATAAAAATCTTGCTATGGCTTCCTCGTCTGTTATACCGCATAAATCATCATTAAAAAAAGCTAAGTTATTTTCTCTTATGTGATTTCTTACCATCCTATACAGCTGGCATGGCACGACTCGGTGATGATTGTGAAATACCTGATCAGTCAGCAAGCTAAAGTTGAAAAGCTGTTGTGGCTAAAACCCTGAGGGTGGACAGAACTTGCAAAGGAGCAGGTAAACCACAATTTCTCAGTCTTCCTTTGTAAAGCCAACACCAGTTCAACACACAGCTCCTTGAAGATAGCTCTTGGAATTCAAAATTGCCTTTGAAGCCAGTCACTATCTTCTATACATATGCATGCTCTCTTCAAATTCTTCCATTTGCAATGTCTTCTAACAACACTAAAGCAGCTATGGTAGTTGGAATAGTTTGGTCATTATATTGTTAAAGAATGATTACAATCAAGTGAATTAAATTTGTAAACAATATGCAATTAATTTCAGTGTATTTGATAAATCCAGTGCCATTGATAAAAATCTAAAAAAAGAAAGGGACACTGCAAAGAAACAGTGGCACTACTTTGACACTGGGTACCGCATGTTTGCAAAACCGAGCAGAAACTTGCATACACATGGTGTGAGGCTGGTGTGAAATTGTGCGTGTCCTTACGCCAGGTTTAGTTTTTATATTTCTCACATTTTTGGGTGTACGCACCATTTATACATGATGCCCCTTGTCTTTAAAAGTTGTAAATTCTAAATTTTGGTTCATTTCCTTATGTAATTTTTAAGTTAGGCAGAAATTAAGGACTGAACAATGGTACAGTAATTAACACAGCTGGCTCACAGATCCAGTTCCCTTGGTTTGAATCTAAAGGCTAGCTGGTATCATGGAGTTTGGACACTGTAGCCAAGGAGGCTTTTCTTGTGACCAATGCTGTGTGTTTTGGTTGCCTGTAAGAAGGAGTGTGGGAATTTTTAAAGCTTTTTTTTGCCTTTAGAAGGGTTTTTTGCATTTTTTTTTCACCTGCACAGGAGCCAAAGCAGATATGGGGTGTGTTGGGGAAAAGTTACTTGTTATGTGAACTTGTTCTTCTTAATTGTGTTTGAACTATTGTCAGTGAGGCAGCAGTAGAGACACTGGTATCTCTGTAAGTAAATATCTGGCATTGAGGCGAAGAATAGGTATAAGTAACAGAAACAATGATTCCTTAGTGGGGAAAAAAGAAAGGCAGCAGCTGACCTCAAAGCTGTAAAGGGAAGGGCTTAGTGGTATGGAGGTAGGCGGCCAGCATTAAGACGCAGATTAGGCAGAAGCAGCTGTAGGAGCAGACAAGACAATATGAAATTAGCAGTGGATATTCACTAAGCAAGTTTTTGTAGATTGAACACTTCTAAGCGGTCATGGAAGTAGAGTAGTTAAGAGAGAGACGGCATAAGATTCGTTAACATGAAGGAGTAAAAATGGTGAGAGTGGAACACTTTTAAGTAAGGAATAAGAGGGCAGCAAAGTTAGGAAAGCAAACAGAGAAAAGTAAAGTTAACCTCATGGAAAGAAAAAACAGCAGGCAGTTAAGGGGGAGAATATTAAAGGAGCTTAAGGAGACAGAAGTTATAAAATTACTGTAGCATTTCATTAATCTAATTTCTTTGGCTTCATTTTTTCTAGTTTTAACATTTAAGTTAAATAATTTATTTTTAATAAAATAAAAAACTAAAATCAGTTTTAGTAATCCTAACTCAAATTTAAATAATGAGGCCAGTGCAATGCAAGTTCTGTTGGATGTTGGACTTTTTAGATGATGGCTTGGCAGAGCCAGTTTTCAGTGCCACAAGGAGGAGTTGGCTGGCCTGCATTGTAGTAGATAATTGGTGGAACTGGCCCAGATGTCCTTTAGATAGGTAGTGTGCACCCTAAGGTGGTGTGGGAGGAGATTCCAGACTAGACAGGTAGAGATAGGTGGGTCTTAGTCACAAGGCTAAAGATAAAGGATGCACACTGTCCAGGGACATCAACCCCTGAATTGTCAAGTTTCAAGCCATTTTCAGGTTCTCCCAGTGCTGGACGTTGTCTCTAAAGATTTTGACGTAATAGGCAGGGATGAGAAGCTCCAACAGCCCACCTCAAAAAGAGTTCCCAGAAAGAGAGAGGTAGTAAAAGATAGGTGCCAGTCTGAGTAGCAGAACTGACAAGGTAGTCTTCCCTGAAGTTCTGCCTGTGCCACACACCAGTCCATTTAAGATTGAGGAGTTTAGAAGGCTTAACCCTTGGCTCAAATCTTAGTGTAAGGTGCAAGGGTATATGTTTATGGGGCATTGGGACACTTTTTGGAACAGATGGGACCAGTTACTCCACTATGGGTAACATCTAAACACAGGCGCACTAATGTGTTGGGGAGATGTATTAGTAGGTTAGCTGAGGATTGTTTAAAGTAGGGTATGGAGGGCAGGGAGTTTAGGACAGGCCAGGTTTAGGACTGTTCATGGAGGAATAGTGTAAAAATAAAAATACATAGTAATGTAAATTCTAACCCAGTGTTTAAATGTAAAAGTAAAATAAGTAACACATTAAAAATAGATTTCCTTAATGCTAGAAGTATCAAAAATTAAAAAATTGTGCTAGAGTTGTATGTTGCTGAGCATAATTTTGATATTATGGCAATTATAGAAACCTGGCTAAATAAGAAATATGGGAATGAGTATAATACAGAGGGATACACATTATTTAGGAAGGATAGACAAAACAGAAAATAAGACGGTGTTGCTGTTTATGTCAAAAAGAATTTAAACATCCTATTTATTTGGAAGATGAGCCCCATCATAGTTAGGACATGTGGCTTCAACTGGAAAGTATTAGGAAAAGAGGTCTTATTTTATGAGTGTGTTATTGCAATATTCTTAGAAATCGCCTTAGTCAATGGGTGGGCTTCTCTGGCAGTGTCTTAAATTGGTTTGAATCCTACCTGGCAGGTAGAAAATCCTTTGTTAGTCGTGGTAATTATACTTCAAAGACACATGATATTCTATATGGTGGTTCACAATCCTATCCTGGGTCCGCTGCTCTTTTTGATTTACATGCTTCCGTTAGGTCAGATTATCTCAAGGCATAATGTGAGCTACCATAGCTATGCTGATGACACACAACTGTATTTATCAATAGCACCTGACAACCCCAACACTCTTGATTCACTGATACAATGTCTCACTTGTGTTACTGAATGGATGAGTAGTAATTTTCTTAAACTAAATAGAGAAAAAACAGAAATTTTAGTGATTGGCAATAATGGACTTAATGAGGTTATTAGAAATAAACTTGATGCATTAGGATTACAAATCAAGATGGAGGTAAAGAATTTGGGGGTAACTATTGACTCTGACCTGAATTTTAAATCACATATTCATCAGATTACTAAGACAGCATTTTTTCACTTAAGAAATATAGGAGAAGTTAGACCTCTTATAACATTGCAAGATGCTGAAAAATTAGTTCACGCTGTTGTTTTCAGTCGGCTAGATTACTGTAATTCACTCCTCTCAGGACTACCAAAAAAAGACATCAATCGATTGCAACAAGTGCAGAATGCAGCTGCTAGAATCTTAACTTGTAAAAGAAAATTCAAGCACATCACCCCAGTTTTGATGGCACTACATTGGTTACCTGTGCCATTTAGAATTGACTTTAAAATAGTGCTTATGGTTTACTTCTTCTTCTTCTTCTTTCGGCTGCTCCCATTAGGGGTTGCCACAGCGGATCATCTTTCATATCTTTCTGTTCTCTGCATCTTGTTCTGTTACACCCATCACCTGCATGTCCTCTCTCACATCCATAAATGGTGTAGATTGTAAAGTACATAAAACCTTCGAGTTTCAGGCAGGGCAGCAAGTGTGGAACGCTACATAGGATATCCACCTTAGGGTACTGTTTCAGAAACTTGCTCCTAAATACTGTACATTGGGCCATACAAGATTGTAAAGGAGATTGGGCCATTTCTATAAATACAATAGCTGCTGAAATAAGCAATAAGACAAAATGGTGGTGCATGCTTAAAACTAAGTAAGATTAATATTAACATTTATAAGATATGGAAAATGGAATGAAATCCAATGAGTACAAATGAACCAAATGAGTATGTCTGTACATTGCTGGAAAAATTTATACTGGTCCTACAAGGATGATCTTGAAAACCGGTGCTCCATTAAACCAATATAAATGTGTGAGAATCACAAATAAAAGTAAGAATCTCTTGAGCTCTCCAGATCTTACCTTTCCAGGGACACTGTGTAAAACAGATACAAACATAATTTTTATAAGATATGCCATGAATATTAAAACATTGTGGCGGGTGGCCGGAATCCTTACCCAGCCAGGACGCCCAAGGTGAGGAAGGACCGGGTGTAAGAGTATTATCAAAACAGTTTCTCCCCTGGGCTGATAGAGGGCAGCCCCCTTGGTTTCCAGTGTGACCACGGGTTATGAGCATAGGAGCTCAACCCTGTTGGAACCCGTGGCCACCACCAGGGGGCGCATGGACCTTTCCAGTGCCTTATTTGGTCATGTCTCTGCCACACCCGGAAGTGTGGCTGGAAGAAGCTTGGTAGGTAACTGGAGTCCTTCCAGAAGCCCTATAAAAAGGAGCCGCCTCACTCCATAAGTTAGCCACAGTTGGGAGGAGTGGAAAAAGCCTGAGGAGGAGTGGAGGGAGAAGGATTGATGGCAAGAAGGGACCATTGTGTTTGTGATTTGTGCACAGTGTGTTTACTGTAAATAAACTGGTTGTTCTCTTGAACCTGTGTCTTGCCTGTGTGTGTCCGGGTTAGGGTGGCGGTACACCCCCTAGTGGCTTACAACATATAAACATACATATTATTCAGTACTCTCAGAACTATCCATCCATCCATCCATTATCCAACCCGCTATATCCTAACTACAGGGTCACGGGGGGCTTCTGGAGCCAAACCCAGCCAACACAGGGCGCATGGCAGGAAAGAAACCCCGGGCAGGGCGTCAGCCCACCGCAGGGTGCACACATACACACAACCACACACCAAGCACACACTAGGGACAATTGAGGATCGCCCATGCACCTAACCTGCATGTCTTTGGACTATGGGAGGAAACCAGAGCACTCGGAGGAAACCCACGCAGACACGGGAAGAATATGCAAACTCCACGCAGGGAGGACCCACGAAGTGAACCCAGATCTCCTAACTGCGAGGCAGCAGCGCTACCCACTGCACCACCATGCTGCCCTGCTCTCAGAACTAATTTTATAAAACCTAAATGCAGTTTTATTTAACATTTAATGTAGAAATTTATTTTAACATCCACCAATTGATGCATTTTTGTTTTTTTTTTCTTTACATGATCATGGAACCAGTCCAATACATGACACATCTAGTTTGGAGATTCTAATTGACCTAGTATTTGTGACTTAAAGAAGTGAAGAGAGACCAGAATTCAGGAGAAAAATATTGATGGACATGGGGAGTAACCTCCATACTTTGCACAGAAGGTAAAAGGGAGCAGGAACAAAACCCAGGTATCTAGAGCTATAAAGTATCAGCACCAATAAATGCACCAATCTGTTTGTGGCAATTACAAACAAACTCTCTTGATTCACTAACACAATGTCTTACTTATATTTCTGAATGGATGAATAGTAATTTTCTCAAGCTAAATAAAGAGAAAACTGAAATTTTAGTGATTGGCAATAATGGATATAATGAGGTTAAAAAGAAATAAACTTTTTTTTAATTTTAAATCACATATTCATCAGATCACTAGGACAGCATTTTTTCACTTAAGAAACAAAGCAGAAGTTATACCTCTTATATCATTGAAAGATGCTGAGAAATTAGTTCACGCTTTTGTTTTCAGTTGACTAGATTACTGTAACACACTTCTCTCTGGACTACCCAAAAAGACATCAATCGTTTGCAACTAGTGCAGAATGCAGCTGCTAGAATCCTAACTAGGAAGAGAAAATCCAAGCACATTTCTCCAGTTTTGATGTCACTACACTGGTTACCTGTGTCATTCAGGATTGATTTTAAAATTCTGCTTATGGTTTATAAAGCCTTAAATAATCTCGCTCCATCTTATATATCGGAATGTCTGACACCGTATATTCCAAATCGTAACCTCAGATCCTCAAATGAGTGTTTCCTTAGAATTCCAAGAGGAAAACTTAAAAGAAGTGGTGAGGCGGCCTTCTGCTGTTATGCACCTAAAATCTGGAATAGCCTGCCAATAGGAATTCGCCAGGCTAATACAGTGGAGCACTTCAAAAAACTGCTAAAAACTCATTACTTTAACATGGCCTTCTCATAACGTCACTTTAATTTAATCCTGATACTCTGTATGTTCAATTCATTATAATAACTATTCATGGTGGCTCTAAAACCCGTACTAACCCCTACTCTCTCTTCTGTTTCTTTTTCCGGTTTCTTTGTGGTGGCGGCCTGCGCCACCACCATCTACTCAAAGCATCATGATGCTTCAACATTGATGGACTAAAAGCCAGAAGTCTGCATGACCATCTTCATCAAGTCCTTATGTGAGAACCCTAAATCCAAAGAGGACTGTTTCATTTATGTGAGGTAGAATGACCAGAGGGGACTGGGCAGTCTAATGGTCTGGAATCCCTACAGATTTTTTTTTTCTCTTCTCCAAGCCGTCTGGAGTTTTTTTTTTTTGTTTTTTCTGTCCTCCCTGGCCATCGGACCTTACTGTTATTCTATTTTAATTAGTGTTGTCTTATTTTAATTTCTTACTGTCTTTTATTTTTCTATTCTTCATTATGTAAAGTACTTTGAGCTACATTTTTTGTATGAAAATGTGCTATATAAATAAATGTTGTTGTAATTAGCTGTAAGTAATGCATATAGTATTAAAATATAGTAATAAATAGTAACAACTGCAAATTATCATATGACTGTACATCATTATTACATTGCAGTGAAACTAAACTATGCAGTAAAGACAGATTTCATTAGATAAGCCATGTTTAGTTAGGTGACCAAGCCTCTTGGGCAAAATAATATGTTGAATTTTAATTTACTGTTATTACACCTTAAGGTATAATGAAATTTACTTATTTTTCTAGTCTCTTTAGTGTAGGTACATTAAAAAAAGAATGCTGCAACACTATAGTACACGGAAGACACATATCTGATCAAATCACTGGCAATAAATATCAAGGAATGTGAAACTGCACCACAACAAGAATAAATATCAGATATAAACATGCAACATGTATCAGATAGGAAAAGTATCAATCAAACCACAGAGATAAGTGAGTTACAGAATGGTCAATAACTCAGACTAATAGACTTCACTAATGCAGTTATTTTCAAGCTGAGTACACCATAACAACATCTGTTACATTTTCAACAGTAGCTTACTGGATAAATTATGTGTTTTTGCATTAACATACAGAAAAAGACAACATTATTATGTTATATAATTTTAAACCAGCATAATAAATTCTGGCTCTGTTGTAACTCCAACAACCAGGCCAGTTGTTCAGTTTTGTAGAGGTGCTCCATTGTAACAAACAGCAGCATAATAATAAAGTTATGAATAGTTACAAAAGGGTTCAAGAGCTTAAAAAATACTATCAAAGAGCAGGATCAGACTCTTGTTATGCCTCACTGCCATCTTGCCTGCTTTTGCTCCTGTTCTTGAAACATGTGATGTTGTACAGGTTAAATTACTCACGTAAACTGATTTCAGGGAGTGTTATTGTCTCAATGGCAGGTAGACACACCTTGCGACTCCTGGGGTTTTGGGTGATTGTCTTAGAATGCGGAGGGTGGCTTTTTAAACCGGCATACTGTATGCTGCAAGGTTTGTCAGTAGCCAAACCTAGGTGGTAGAGGAGTAGACAAGTAAAATCTCAAAATCTTTTCTGCGCTTCATAAAGTAGGTCTATTCTTTGAACACAGTTAAATCTTTAGGTAGTTTCGGACAATCATATATGAAATAGAAAGAAATATATTGGCTTAGCATGATAAATGTGTAATCAAGTGTGAAATCCAAAACGTTAAAGCACAGTGGTGAATCTCTGATGAAAACTGCTACCCTAGAGACCATTTCATTTCATGCTTTTATTCCTGTAAATATGATTTTGTTCTGTGCCCTGTTGTAAACAGTTGATTTTACATTTTAATGGCAGTGGCCTGTTTCTTACTGAAGGGTCTGGCAAACCTCCTCAGAGTGTGAAATTTTATTTTTTCCATATACAGAGGCTGTGGTCTGCCACTCCCTTTTGCTGGATTATAATGGCCCAGTACACACAAATCAATATCTTATTTTATGACAGCTATGAATAACAAATTTCTTGTACATTAATACCATGCTAAGCTCCAAAATGTTTATGACGGAAGTAGTTGTAATTCATCATTAGCATGGACATGTGGAGCATTGTCAAGAGATGGCATGCCTGTCATTTTTCAAGTGCTCTGACAAAATACTATTTCTATTGCGGGCAAGCTTGGGGACTCTAATCCCCAATTTAAATGAACAGATTGTCTCCGACAAGATCTATACTTTTTTGATGAGGCCTGTACAACCTGAGGGATTGTGTTTGTGGGAAAAAAAGTTTCAAGGGACTTCTGTATTCTTCAGTTAATTTCATTGCAATGATTTATGAACATTTCTCAAGTTAAGCATAATAAATAACAATAAATAATGACAAGGCATTAAATAAAATGCATAAGAAACATCTCTTCTTGAAAACAAAATTGTTGAGAAAGAAAAGGTCTGTGCTGTGTTGATAAACGCAGAAACTTTATTTCTGGAGCTGTCAGTATCAACTTATTAAGATAAGTGTATTCGGCTCTGATGTGTTTTACCAAGAAATTATAATAATTATTATTTTGAAGTAATGCTAGTACTGTTGTTTGATTATGTGCCTCATATGTTTGTGGATAGCTTCAGAAGCTAATCCACCATGGGCACTAGATTAACAGGATCTTCATTGGAGACACGCAAATGGCATGCACTTTTAATTCATTAGTGAGACTCAGGTGTAAAGAGATATCTGTGATCATCATGTGGAGTTCTGGGGTGTCAAATGTATTCCAAGGATAAGGTAGTTGGAAGTAGCCTCGCGAGGTGAGATCGGTCCAGTGCTTTGCCAAGCAGACAGGTAGTAAGTAGACATGCAGAATTTAAAACGAGAATAAAACCATCTCAGTCATTGGGTCAATGTTCCATCAGACAAGCCCAGCACAACTCACACTTTATCTCCCTGGCTCACCCATTACATGCTCCGCCGGAGCTGTGCTCCTCATCACCCCAACTCTCATCTTAGCTTGAGTGGTGTCGACCAGACCACGTGGGGTCAGTAGTCCTCCTGTCATCCTTCTCTCTCCCCTGGTGTGTCTGGGGAGGACGCCTCCACGATCTCACCCACTCCTCAGCCAATATTCTGTGGGGACGATCCACCCCTAGAGCACTAATCCTTCGCTCCATCAAGGGGCCAATGACGCTGCCTCTCACACATTGGGTGGCTCGTCCTGCCTGTCCACCTAATGCTGTTCTCACTGTTCTGTCTTTTTTCTGTTTCCTCCTCTCAGCCATGCAGACTCCTCATATACTGCCTCTCTAAACGTGTGTGCTGCGGCCAGCCAGTGCCCAATTGGAGCCTACACTTTTTGGGGCCCAATTATTTATTTAAAATTCTCACAGCACCACGGATCACTTATCACAATACCCCAGGTTAATATTCTATGCAATTAGAGCCCCTGGTGCACATGGCTAACTTTTTTTAATTCTTTACTTGAGTTGAATTTAATGATTTTTTAGTGATTGCACTATTTCAGAAGTACTGAGTAACATTTTAGGCTCCCATTGACAACCCAGTAAACTTTTTATTTTGGATGTATAAATGAATTCTGCTAACTTATGTCTTTGTGAAACAGAAACTTTGGCACTTTGAACTCCAGCTTTAATTACTAGTATATGGGTGTCACTCACCTACAGAGTCACATTTTCTTATGGTATTAATTAAACTATTTAAATAGTCATTAACTTCATCTAGAGATGTTAGCACATCATTTACAGAATTTCTACAAATGTCTGCATTGTTTGTAGGATTTTTTGGAACTCGGTATATTTTACAGGTCCTTCTGTGGAGATGCACTAACCTTTTAATTGTGCTGAAACAAAATACTGGTCTTCATTGGCCTACTGTTTTGTAAAAAGCAATGCCCAATCTCAGTATGAATCCAAGCTTACTGTATATATGGAGTTAGCTAATGTTGTGCTGTATTCTGCCCCCATCCCCACCAACAAGAAAAACAAAGATTAACAGAATAAACATAGAAAATACCAAATATATTAAATTAAGTAAATAATAATAAACAAAGCATAGGTATACTATATACTCAATACATATACATTAAAAAAATAGACAATCAAATAAACAGACCATAACAGACAATAAGCAAAGCACAAAAAAAACTGTAATCACCATCAGAACCCACCACCTATATACATGTAACACAAATAAATAACAAAGACAAAGTCCATAAATAATGTGTAAGAAAAACAGTCCAATTTTTAGCATTTCATTTTTAATGAAAGAAGCAATATTATCTTTACCTGAAGTGGTTCTAACTGTTTGAAAATAATAGACGGATGGCACAAACACCAAAAAAAGTAACTGGAATGATCTCACCATGCATGTCGTGAAGACTGAGCAAGCAGTGGGAACACTCTGAAATTATAGTTTAGGTGGCCACCATCCTGAGTGCTTGAGATGAACATAGTGCAAGGGCGAGATATACAGGAGTAAATTCTGTGGTTTTGGATGGCTGATGTCTGGATATTTTATGAGTTGGAAACTGGTTCAAACTTTTGTCTTGCTGATGAGCAGATAGAATAAGAACACCATGCTTTCTCAGGTGACTTTTTAAAATCCAAATAACAGGACCAGTTACATGAGGCAAGCCACAAGTTTTTTTTATCCAAGAGAGAAAATGCTGCAAGTACTCCATCAAATTCCATCTCCTGTTAATGGGCAACATGATCCTACTATATATATATATAGTAAAAAAGAACACAACACAAGCATAAAGGGTTGGGGTTTTCTGGCCCCGTATACTGTAGAAATATTAAGCAGGTTATAGCAAAATACATTCAGCACGGTCAATGCGTCTGTACAACAGTCTTGATCGCCCAAAGATGGCGGAGGTGGAACATTTATGAAGGAGGGACCGGAAGAAGAGAGGTATGCTGGGTAGGGGCCGAGTTGAATGATGGGATTGCTGACGTCACAGGTAGGCATACTGAGGAAGGGCGGAAGTAACGTAGTGCGGGCAGTGGTGCAGGCAGATTCATGGCGGCGGTGCGTCTTTCTTTCTGGGGGAAACAAAGAGAGAAAGGTTAGTACCCCGCCACTCCCTCCTGGCATATGACTTCGCGATACCATTTGGGTCCGTCCGCGGCCCCCCACTCGCACGTGTGTGACACGACCCCCCCCCTCAGCCCAGACCCGTCGGGTCGGGCGGACCGAACCGAGAGGTCGTGGAGTCGGGAGAGGGCATCGGCATTGGCCTGAAGGTTGCCCCGACGATAAGTGACGGTGAACTTGTAGGGCTGAAGGTCCAGAAACCACCTGGTGACTCGGGGATTCGACTCCTTATGCAGTGCCATCCACTGAAGAGCAGCGTGATCAGCCACCAGAGTGAACTCCCAACCCAACAGGTAATATCGTAAATGAGTCACCACCCACTTAATGGCCAAGGCTTCCCTCTCCACTGCCGCATACCAGGTCTCCCGGTCCAGCAGTTTCCGGCTCAAGTACATCACAGGGTGCTCGACACCGTCGATGCTTTGGCTCAACACGGCGCCCAGGCCTGTGTTCGAAGCATCGGTCTGGAGAACAAAAGGGAGAGAAAAATCAGGGGTTCTTAGTGTAGGTGCCGAGGTTAGGGCCTTCTTCAAGTCACTAAATGCTCGTTCTGCCCTGTCATTCTATACCACATATAAGGGAGTGCCCTTCTTTGTCAAGTTAGTCAAGGGTGCTGCCCTCTCAGAGAAGTGGGGCACAAACCGGCGGTAGTACCCCGCTAGCCCTAAGAAAGCCTGCACCTGTCTCTTGGTATTCGGACGAGGCCATTCCAGGATGTTTTTTATTTTGGCACATTGTGGTTTCACCTGTCCTCGTCCGACTAGGTAGCCTAAATACTTGGCCTCCTTCAAGCTGAAAAAACATTTACGAGGACTGATGTGGAGACCAGCTTTCACTAGTGTTGCAAGGACAGTGAACACCTGCAATAGATGTTCCTCCCAGGTGCCGGAATAGATGACTACGTCATCCAGGTAGGCAGCACAATAGGACTGGTGGGCCTTTAGCACTCTGTCTACCAGACGTTGGAAGGTCGCTGGTGCCCCGTGCTGCCCAAATGGCAGGACCTTGTATTGCCAATGTCCACTAGGGGTACTGAAGGCCGTTTTCTCTTTGGCAGATGCCATTAAGGGAATTTGCCAGTACCCTTTAGTCATGACATGGGTAGTCAAATATCGAGCTGTACCCAATCGTTCAATGAGGTCATCCACCCTGGGCATCGGGTAGGTATCGAATTTGGAGACCTCGTTAAGACGTCTAAAGTCATTACAGAATCTCCAAGAGCCATCCGGCTTAGAAACGAGAACGATAGGACTGGACCAGGGACTATGGCTTTCTTCGATGATATCCATGTCCAACATGCGTTGGACTTCAAGTTTCACCTCAGTGCGTTTTGCTTCCGGGAGGCGATAGGGTCTCTCCCGGACTACCACGCGGGGCTCTGTGATGATGTCGTGTTCAATCAGCGAAGTACGGCCCGGTGACTCGCTCACCACTTCAGGGATGGACAGGATCGTTTGTTGTAGCTCCTGTCGCTGTTGGGGCATTAGGTCTGGTCCGAGGTTAAGGGCCAGAGTGCAAGCAAAAAGGGAGACGGATCTACCAGGGTCAGGAGCTTCGTCCCGGTCTTTCCAAGGTTTTAACAAATTTACGTGGTATACTCTCTCGCTCAGTCGATGATTTGGTTGTCTTACCAAATAATCGACGAGTCCTTTTCTTTCCTTAACTTCGTATGGCCCTTGCCAATGGGCCAGCAGTTTGGAGTGGGAGGTGGGAACGAGCACCATCACTCGATCCCCCGGGTGGAACTCCCGGAGAGTCGAGTTGCGGTTATAACACCGTGCTTGCGCTGCTTGCGCACGAGTCATGTGATCTTTTAGGAGCGGTCTAATTTTGTTTAGCCTGTCACGCAGTTGCACAACATACTCTAATACACTCACGGAGGGTAGAGCCTCTGCTTCCCATACTTCTTTTACTATGTCCAAAAGTCCCTGGGGCTGGCGTCCATATAATAGTTCAAAAGGGGAGAAACCTGTAGAGGCTTGAGGTACCTCTCGATAAGCAAACAGCACAAGAGGCAAAAGCTGATCCCAATTCCTACCGTCCGCGCTGACTACCTTGCGCAGCATCTGCTTGAGAGTCTGATTGAAATGTTCTACCAATCCATCTGTTTGCGGGTAGTAGACAGACTTCTTCAGATGCTTAATACGGAGTAACCTGGCCACCTCCCTGAACGTATCTGAGGTAAAGGGTGTACCCTGGTCTGTAAGGACTTCCTTGGGTATACCCACCCTAAAAAATAGGTTGACCAATTCCCGTGCGATGTTCTTAGAGTTAGCGGAGCACAGCGGAACCGCCTCTGGATATCGAGTCGCCTAATCGACCATGACCAATATACAGTATATTTGTGGCCACGGTTCGAGGGCTCCAGGGGTCCTACATGGTCTACCCCTATCCTATCAAAGGGAATGTCAATAAGGGGTATTGGAACGAGAGGAGCACGGTCCCTCCTAGGTATCTGACGGGTCTGACATTCCGGGCAGGACTGACAGGAACGTCGGACCTCCTCATTAATTCCGGGCCAATAAAAACGGAGTTTTATTCTCTCTAAGGTTTTATCGGCCCCGAGGTGGGCGCCTAGGAGGTGGGCATGCGCTAGTTCGCAAACCTCCCGCCGGAAGGTACGCGGCACTAACAACAACTTCCGCACCTTGTCCTCATGCGTCGCAACTCGATACAACAGATTATTTTCTAAGGCAAAGTAGGGCTCCTGTGGTATGGAATTGTCAGCCGGGTGGCTGCCGGGGTAAACGATAGCATTTCGGGCAAACTTCAGGGAATCATCATTCCACTGTTCCCTTTTAAATGATGCAGGCGTGGACCTGAATTGACGGTCCATACTGGCTAAAGGATCTTGTGAGTCGGGGAAGCTAATGGTTCCTTGGCTCGTGCCTTCCCCGGCGTCTACTTCCGGGTCAGGGTCCGTCACCTGAGTTTCTTTCCCCCGACTCACTGCGTTACCATTGTCTGCCGGAGTGCACGGCGTGGGAGCCGCGGGGAGTGTGCCCCGTCCATTCATCACTAGACCCAAGGAGGCCCCAGGAGTGGGTTTTATTCTACTGCTGCTTTTGTATGACCGTCGCGTCCCAAAATCACAGGAAAGGGGGGCTCAGGTAATACGGCAACTGATAAGCGACTCAAGTCCCCTTTCCATGCGATATAACATTCGGCGGAACGATACGATCTGGTCGCACCGTGTACACAAGTGACTTGCAATTTATGTTTTAGCCACTGTCGCGGTAAAATATAACGGCGAGCTACAATGGTTATGTTGCTGCCGGAGTCAAATAGAGCCACCACCGATCATCCATTTAGCAACACCACTCCCGTATTAGGGATAGCCAGAGAGTGCGACAGAGCACAGTACCTTTCTGCAGAAGCCCAGGTGCAGTCCATGGGTTCGACGTTGAGTGGCAGGCTGGCAACAGATGTCCGGCCTCGCCGCACTTGAAACAGCGCGGAGAGGCAGGCTTTTCTCTGGGTTTCGTCGGGATTTCCGCAGCGCGGCGAGTGGGCTCGGGGGTGACAGCATGACCCTGTCGGGCCCTGCGAGCCGACCTCTCCGACCCCCCGGTTCGGTGAACCGCGAGCTGACGCTCCAAGACATCTAATAGACCCTTCATGTCTTTAAAGGGGTGGCGTCGGACCTGCAGGGCAAGGTAACTGGGCATGGCGTTGACTAGCCCCTCACACGCCACTGTTTCCACCACCTTCCGGGCTTGGGGACCTTCAGGCCTTAACCAGCACCCCATCTTGCCCCAGAATTCAAAGGCCTAGGCTCTTGCCGGCCGGTCGGGGTCAAACAGCCAGTTACGCCACTCACTCGCCTGCTGGTCCGACGTAATGCCATAGCGCCCCAGGATCTCCGCCTTCAGGAGGTCATAAACCGTGGTCTCCTCCTCGGGGAGGTCGTAATAAGCCTGCTGCACGGGACCTTTCAGATAAGGTGCGAGGATGGACGCCCACTCAGTCTGCTGCCACTGGTTCCGGGTGGCAGTCCTCTCAAATATGCCGAGGTATGATTCGATATCGTCTGCCTCAGTCAATGGGACGATCGGAGGTGGAAGAGGTCGCGGTGGATCTGGCCTTACCGTCTCTGCGGTGGCCAGTCTTGCCTTGGTGTCCTCTAGTTCCCGTTTTGTTGCGGCCTGCTCATGTTGGAGGGACTGTATCTGAGCCGCCATCCCTTGGAGCACGCTGTTAAGGTCCTGTCCTTCAGACATTCTCGGACTTCTTAATCCTGCCGACTACGCCACTGTAAAAAGAACAAAACACAAGCATAAAGGGTTGGAGTTTTCCGGCCCCGTATACTGTACAAATATTAAGCAGGTTATAGCAAAATACATTCAGCACGGTCAATGCGTCTGTACAACAGTCTTGACCGCCCAAAGAAGGCGGAGGAGGAACATTTATGGAGGAGGGACCGGAAGAAGAGATGTATGCTGGATAGGGACTGAGATGAATGATGGGATTGCTGACGTCACAGGTAGGCATATTGAGGAAGGGCGGAAGTAACGTAGTGCGGGCAGTGGTGTAGGCAGATTCATGGCGGCGGTGCATCTTTCTTTCTTGGGGAAACAAAGAGAGAAAGGTTAGTACCCCGCCACTCCCTCCTGGCATATGACTTCGCGATACCATTTGGGTCCGTCCGCGGCCCCCCACTCACACGTGCGTGACAATATATATATATATATATATATATATATATATATATATATAAATGTATATATATGTAAATATACATATTGTCACATATGCGCGCATGGGGGACAGTTTACAGGCTTAAAAGGTGTTATTTGTCAGCCAGAGTGGGAGTTGGCACTCTTACCTGATCCTCTCTCCTCTTATACCTCTTCAGCCCAGCTGAAGACATTGACTCTTAATAACATCACCATTGATCCTCCCACATGACTTCTGGCCAACTCTGATGACATAATTTCTGCTACCCAGAAGTCCCTTTCCTGCCACACCAGTTGCTGTTCTGGCTATCCTGACTGCACCACTTTCTCCTACCCACCATATTTATAGACCAGTCTCAAACTGTTACTTTGTTTAGTTGTGAATTCCGTTCCTTTAAAGACATGTTTCTTTTGATTTGCTGATTTTTCAGTATATGGTGTAGCCATCCCTAAATCTTTTTCTGTCTGCTGCCTGATTTTTTGTCACAGTATATATATATATATATATATATATATAGTGAAGAAAGCAAACGACACAGCATAAACTTGTGGGGTTTCCTGTAACACAAAAAGTGTAACGTCTCCACAATACAAACTCAAGGTCAACATAGGACATAGTATAAAGGGAATGGGGGAAATATATACAGGGGGACAGGAAATTAGACAGTGAAATGCTGGGAAAACTGTGATGCAGTATGGGAGACTGATGTCATCATCTTGGAACTGGAGGGTAGAAGGGAACCCGGAAGTATGGCGACTGTATGTTTTTTCCCGCGTTGTTACGGCGGCGAATCCTCGTTCTGATGAAACAAGAAGAGAAAGGTTAGTGCGCCGTCGCTGTCCCTCGGCATGAGCTGTCGCGATGTGGCCCGGGTCCTTAAACTGCTCCCCATGCACTCGTGCATGACAATATGTATATATATATATATATATATATATATATATATATATATATATATATATATATATATATTCATCATTAAACACTGAGATCACACTGAGGTCTTTTTTTTGTCTTGCCTTTACAAGGGATTTGGGCTTATTAACATTGTTGCATCTACTCAAGCTAATATTGTTCACTCCTCCTGCTTAAATACTCTTAACACAAAATTGTTTTTATATTCAAGCACCAATATTTTAAGATTAAATCTATTCAAAGTATTGCCCATCATTAACTAGACATTTCCTTCATTTGACCTGTGCAGACAGACATGCCCAGCTTGAGAGCAAATTAAATGACTCAAAGCTCTAACTTAATGAGTATATTGATTACCTCCTGTATTGTCAGTCGAGTATAAACAGGTTGGCACAGGAAAAGCATTCTGAAGGTGAACATCAAGGCCATAAAGAGGAAAAGGTCATAAAGAGTTGAAGAATTTATTTCACATCCAGGAAATCATTTTAAATTGTTGTTTTTTTTTAGGACATTGCCTGATGTTATTTGGTATGATTAAGGAAACTGAAATATGTGGAAAAGAAAACTTAGATCCATGAAAACTTTTCTACAAAGTCTTTGTGTCCATTTTTTGTGGGCACTTGTTAATTATGAACTAGACAATATCACTTCTTTTCATGCACACCAACCTGTGCAATGGTAAATATGTATGAAACACTTTAGTTCAGTTCAGTTCAGATGCCAGTCATGGATATTCTCATAGCCATATGAGGCCAATTCAGAATTTGCAAATAAACTAATATGCATATCCCTGGAATGTGACAAGAAGTCTGGAGAAAATTCAAATAGACAAAAGCATAATGTGATTCCTAACAAGCAGTGTCCAGGTTAGTTATTCAAACCAAGCGTACAGCACTCCTGAGTGCTGACAATTGCACCACTGTGAGATAGTAAATGTGAATTTAATTTCTTGCTTTAATGTTCCATAAAGTTTGTGTCCCATTTCCTTATATGTTTTTGGACAATAAAGTTCTTCCTTTACCTGATGCCTTCTCTTGGTCCTGGTAATCATTATCTTTTGGGTAGCAATGATCCTGATACAATCAAATATGAGAAATGCAATATAAATAAACATGGGAGATCAATTATTATTCAGTTCTCCAACACTGTCCTTGTGTCCACTCTGAAAGTCACCTAGCCATTATTTCTTGTATTTGGAATGTATTGCTTTTGATTTGATATCTTGAGCATAAATAAAAGAAATATGAAGTTTTTGATTTAGCCTTTGATTTGCCCTTCAATTTAAATTTGGAAAATTCTACTCATCTCAAACTGAGAGAATTGTATAATTCTAAAATATTATAAAGGTACAGTATATACACTGAAATACCCAAATTCAAAAGCTGACATTTTATATTTTGGACCCTTATACAACTTATTTCTCAAAGCCTATTTGCTTGAGTAAGACATTAAAGTAGCAATTAGGGCTTCTGTCAAAATACTGCTTTTTGATGTGTCTAATTTGATTTTTGGATGTTATAGCTTACTATTTTTTTTATTAATTTTTAATTTTATTGCTATTTTAATTAGGTTGCTATGTGCCAGCATTAGGCACCACCATTTTGTTTTTGTCAATGTTGAGGTAGCCATATTATTTGAAGTAGGGGTTCCCAACTCTGGTCCTGGAGGGCCCCATTGGCTGCAGGTTTTTTATTCTAACCCTTTTCTTAATTAGTGACCTGTTTTTGCTGCTAATTAACGTCTTTTGAATTAATTTTATTTGACATGCTTGTGAAGACTTAGACCCCTTAATTTTCTTTTTCCTTAATTAGCAGCCAAACAATAATGATATACTCTATAAAATGAACCAAAAAACTTTGTTGATCATACAATATCTGAAAATAAAGAAAGGTGAAGGTCTCAGGAATGCTGATCTGCTCAGGCTCCCAAAGCATTTTAACAGTGCTCTTAGAAAAGAGAAAATCAACAATTTCAGAAATGTATGTTATTGCACAATGAGAGCAGCAACAAGCCCTGGAATTAAAGCACGGGTTTAATTTACAAGAACCTAATTAAGCAACTGGTTGGAGTGAAACTGGTTGGAGTTTGAGGCCTTGACTCAGTTAGTCCTCTGTTGGCTCACTGGCTTCACATTTCATTTCTGTTTGGGTGCCATTTAAGGAATGAAATGAAGCAATTCAGAGGAACAATGAAGAAATTCAGGGGAACAAATCTTAAAAAAGAAGTCAATAAAAATTAATTCAAAAGAAGTTAATTAGCTACACAAACAGTACACAAATTAAGAAAAGGGTTAGAATGAAAACCTGCAGCCACTGGGGCCCTCCAAGACCAGAGTTGGGGACCCCTGGTTTATAGTTACAGTGGCATTGCCATCACATGCACCCTAATGGTGGTGGCTTAACATGCTTGTTATCCTAGTGTTGACATATAACGTCTTTTGAATTAATTTTATTTGACATGCTTGTGAAGACTTAGACCCCTTAATTTTCAGATGATACTACTGACATATTGTTTCCTATTTAAAAATAGATTCAGGTATTGGTGAGTTAAATTTCTGAACTTTGCTTTGAACTCCCGACATCAAAAATCTCTACAAACTGGGGAAGTTCCTACAGTCTGGAAAGTAGCAAATATTATCCTGTCATATAAAAAAGGTTGATCAGGAAGATCCAATTAACTATAGGTCAGTAAGCCAAACCACATCAGAGATAAATTAATGGAAGCAATTATTAAGGGAAAGATTGAAAATCATGTGTCAAAAACAGGAGTGTTAGCAAATAGTCAGCTTGGGTTCAGATGGGGAGATTGTGCTTCACTAATACAATGGAATTCTATTTACCTTGGTTTTCACAAAGCTTTTGATAAGGTACCACATGAGAAGTTAGTAATAAAACTGAAAGAAGTGGCATTTCAGGGTGCAGTGTGTAGGTAGGTATACAATTAGCTTAAAAGCTGGGAACTGCTAGGTGGAACCTGTTCAGAATCAAGTGCTGCTGAAACTAGTGTCCTTTATGGATCAGTGCTGAGGTCACTGCTCTTTTTAATATATCACACATACAGTAAGTCTGTAAGCTTGTCAATTTTGCAGATGATACTAAGCTAGGAGGAAGGATAGATAATATGAATCATCTGGGCCAAAACAGAATATAGGCTTGGGCAGATTTGTGGCAGATGAAATTTAATGTAAACTAGGCTGACCCGCCTTTTAAGGCGACCGACTTTTAAGTTGACCACTTCTTAAGGCAATTCAATATGTAGATCAATTTGATATTTTATACAAACTCATTAATTTGGTTATATTGTATTTGAGCGGTATTACTTTAATACTCGTAGTTTCTGTTATTTTTGTGATGAAATTTAAACTTTTTTTCTATATTGAGGTCGCCCTTTTGAACCCCCCTGATATTTACTACGCGGTGAGGCATTTGTACTCCATCAACATTAATTATTTCCAGAGACATAATTTTGTCTATTTTTCCAGCGCATCGCGCACAAAAGCAAGGGAACGATGGGGACGGAAGGACAATCCCGACCGCTTTTATATAGTAAGAAAGAAGAAGAAGATATCGCACAGTCTGGAGTAGAAAATCATCTTTTACCTGGAAAAACGTAACTACAATTCCCATCGTGCATTGCAAAATGGATGGGGCGTGCATGAAACTCCGTGCTACTCGCACAGTCTGGAGTAGAAAGTCATCTTTTACCTGGAAAAATGAAACTACAAATCCCATCGTGCATTGCAAAATGGACGGGGCGTGTGTGAAACTCCGCGCCTGCGTAGCATTTGCGTGATGGAAGGACAATCCCGGCGGCTTTTATATAGAAGGATACTGTACATGTAAGATAATACATGCAGGAAGTAAAAATGTTATACTTCAGCAAATAATTGGAAGTTTGAAAGTTGACAGTTCACCTTTTGAAAAGGACCTAGAAGTCATAGTGGACTCATCACTATCTACATCTTGACAGTATGCAGAAGTAATCAAGAAGGTATGAGGAAAGACTGAAGAAGTTGAACCTTTTTAGTTTAAGTAAACAGAGAGGTGACATGATCAAAGTTTTTTAAATTATGAATGGAATTAGTATAGTTTATTCATGCTGTTACTTTAAAATGAGTCCAACCAGAACACAGGGACACAGTAGAAAACGTGTTCAGGGCAGAAATTGCACACATATTAGAAAGTTTTTCTTCACACAGAGAACTACAGACACAATTACTAAGCATGAAAAACAGTAATACTTTAGGGACCTTCAGATCTTAACTTGATGTCATTTTATGCAATCTAGGTGAATAGGATTGGCAAAGTTTGTTCTGCCAAATGGCCTTTTATCGTTACAATTGTTCTGTTAAACTTTTTGAAGTTGATGCTAGATAATTCACATTTTGGGTACCGACTTTAGCCTGTTTAGCAGACTCTGAAAGCCTTTTATGTCTTTGTCACAGTATGCACTCAATGAATTCACAATAGCTTCATTTTACCAATACCTAAGGATGACACAGAATATGCAAGCTAATGCAAGCTTATTTTACTAGCACATCAGATTGGGACAAGATAAGCCAATAACAAAATGAAGACACCATGTGTTATGTGTAACTAGCACCATATCCAGGGTTAGTTACTGTTGTGTGTGGATAGATTCCAGCCTCAGTATCCCCAAAGTGGATTAAGCATAATACCTCTGTGATAAGACATCCGTGGTAAAACATGATTTTAAATAAATTGAGTTTTGGAGCTTGCATTCTCCACACACACTCAGGGGTTGATTGGGATACTTGTCTGATCATGCATTTATTCAGATCATGCACAAGGGTTGGAAAGGGAGAATCGCAGTTGCTGGTCTCCCCACTGGCTGAGCAAGCAATAGGGTGAGCTGGGAAAACAGTAGAGAGGATGCGGCACTGGGCTGAGTCAGGGAATGCGAGACAGATCAAGGACCTGATGACTGTGTTGTTTTATCTTTGGATTAATGAATTTTTAGCTCACAGACTTTCACTTTGATTTTATTGGATTATTCATTTGAAGATGTTTTTGCACTGCTCTTTGGACACTTTTGTTTGTTGGTTTATAATAAAAGCACTTCAAGCACTTTGCACGAACTCCTTGCTGACTCTGTGTGCCCTTATTTGCCGAGCTCATCCTTGGGTACATTATTGGCAGTCCCAGGTTCATGAAACTTCCAAAAGTAACCAGGGAATGTGGAGCCAGCCTGGACTGTTGCAAACTCTTTCATATTTTCTTAGACTTTACTGCCTCTACAGTAATGACGATGACCTCTGTAATGAAGCACACAGAATTTCTTCATTGATAGAGGATTCTCTTCTCATATTGTAGACATGGTTTCCAATCAAGCCAGGATTAGACTGCATAGAATCCATTCTAAGAGGCACCCCAATAATAAAACCTGCATGTCGCTGGTTCTTCCGCCCTAACAGTCTCTCTCTCTCTCTCTCCTATAAGACATTAAATGAAACATTCCAATTTTGCATACTTATCCTTGGACAGGAGCCTTTTTTCCTATGCCTCCCTTGATTGCCTTTTGTCATCCACCTAACCTATGCAAATATCTTGTCCACACCTCATTTCACAGAGGATAGCCACATTCCTCATCACACACATTGAGCTGTAGCAGGAGTTGCTGTGTCACTTGCAAATATATCACCAACAATGTCATTGTGTCTGGTACCTCCTATAAGCTTAATATTAAACAATGAGCCTTTGCTAGCTCAAAAATTGTATTTATTTGTATTTTATGCAGGAAATGTCCAGCCATCTACACAAATGAAACATAGGGAATGGCTAGCAGATCATTTCGGGGAGCACATTTGACCCATTAAGATCAAAGGCCTTACAAAGCCTGTTGTAGAACACTTCTCAACCTTGATTATAGCCGTTGATCTCTCTGTCTGTGTCCCTTCACAGGGCTTCAAAGACACTTTAAAAGTAAAACAGGAGAAACTAATCTCTTTCTCACCCTGAGGTCACATATTTCTTGAAGTCATAATGACTGACTAACTTTTAAATCACTTCCTTCATCTTCTCTAATGGCAGCATATTCCCACCTACTCTCACCTTTTCACCTTTGCTTTGGTTTTGCTCCCTCCTTCCCCTTCTACATATGTTACCTGTTTTTTTTCCTTTTTAGTTGCACACCTCATGAAGGCCATACAGCCGAAATGTTGCGTCTTTTAACTTTAGAGTATGGAAATAACCTTTAGCTTTTTTTTTTCTTTGTAGTTGCACACTCATACAGCCCAAAAATAACTTAAAAAAATAGTTTTGCATATTTGTACCTGGTAATGACAGCTACTTTGGACTAAAGTAACTGCAAATACTAAAAATTAAAGTTGTGATGGTTTGATTAAAGAAGGATGAAATGATGGTTCTAGTCACTGAAAGATGGTTCAGAATTTAAATGTAAAAATGTATACAATTTAGAATTACTTAGGGGTTTCACATTCGTGATGAATTTCAAATATTGTAATAAGCAGAGACCCGGGTTTGCTTCCCGGGTCCTCCCTGCGTGGAGTTTGAATGTTCTCCCCGTGTCTGCGTGGGTTTCCTCCGGGCGCTCCGGTTTCCTCCCACAGTCCAAAGACATCCAGGTTAGGTGGATTGGCGATTCTAAATTGGCCTTAGTGTGTGCTTGGTGTGTGGGTGTGTTTGTGTGTGTCCTGCGGTGGGTTGGCACCCTGCCCGGGATTGGTTCCTGCCTTGTGCCCTGTGTTGGCTGGGATTGGCTCCAGCAGACCCCCGTGACCCTGTGTTCAGATTCAGCAGGTTGGATAATGGATGGATGGATGGATGTAATAAGCAAAAAAAGGAATAAGATAACTGCCTTCTACTTACTTGTGAATTTGTACTGAATTTCCAACACTATGTGACATATTTATTTCAGCAGTTTGCACCTTTCACAAAGATTGCTCTTAACACTGATTACTTAGTTGTTAATTAAATGTTATCCTATAATCAGAATCTCAACAAGTATTAGTGTATGTGTAACAATGAAGTCAAAGCTCCCGCTGGTTGAATCAAACACTTCATTTATTATGCTGTCGAGATATTTCTCACTGCTGTGGGAAACACTGTCTTCTTTTACCCATTTTACTTCAGGGCCTTTCACTATGTTTGATGAACAGTATAAATTATCTACTCATCGAAAGTGTGGATGTTTAGATTTAAATTCAAGTGAAATCCATTTGTGGAATGAGATATATTCTATTTTTTCTCCATTTTTTCAGCGGTCTTCTTCTAATTCCAGGCTCCTTTTCTGTTTCTTATCTAGTAAATAAACATCACTTTCACCCTGAGCAGATGGAACACATAAATTTTGGAATTCAGTGAGCAGCCACCATTACATTCCAACACTATTGCTAGCACTACTATGGCCATGGTAGACAAGAAAAGGATTATGAGTTACACAGTAGGACAAAAAAGCAACAATGAGGCTAGTCTTCCTCTCTGAATTTATTTGTTCAGCTGCACCCATATCTACCAGTTTAATGTTTTGCATGAATCATACAATAGTGATGTACTGTATGCATGCTGATTTTTTCAGTGCCTCCAGCATTCAAACACACTGCATTCTTCACACAGGGTATAAATATCTGATGTGTTCTGACAAATTACAATGTGCTACTCTAGTGTGGTTATCCTTTTAATAACACTTTGATATCTGATGAAAAACAGATACTGTAAAGGAGCAGAAGCTTGCAAGAAGGTTTGACAGGAACCATGGATTTGATATTTTATATTTATATATATATATATATACAGTATATATATACAGTATATATATACAGTATATATATATATATATATATATATATATATATATATATAAATGAATATAACTTTAAGCCATAAATAAATAGTTACGAGGACACAGAGATCATTCGCATATCCATTTACCAAACTTGGGCAACCTGATTTTAGATGTGTGGGAGGACAAAGCTTATCACAGCAGAATTGGGTTTAAGCCAGAATCAACCCTGTTTATTCTGGAACACAGTCACTTACACTGCCTACACTGGGTCAATTTCAAGTCACAGTTTCGATGGCCTCTTTAATTTTTCTTCTTTCTGAACATTTTCTCAGGTTTTGTTTCTTTGTAACTGATTTTGTTTTAATATGTGTTTTCATTTAATGGTCTTTTTACTATATCTACTAATTCTTGTGAAACCCATGTTAAATACTACCTGTTTATATTTTTAATTATTAGTTTCTGATTACAAAGCTCTGCCACCAAGTTCATAGTTGCTCATCAACAATAACAGCAATGTATTTCCTGTAAAACCTAAAATCTCCCAAGGAATTCCTAACTGGGTTTAACATTCCCTGTTTTTTGATAGCCCTTGACTCCCTAAAAAGACAAGAAAAAAAAACTCAAAAAAAAAATGAAGAAATCTTAGGAAAGGCAATTCAGAGAGAAAACCCCCCTTCCAGGTAGATTGGGCATGCAATGGGAGTCAAAACATTGGGTAAATACAACACACAAAACAGAACACAAGTAATCCTCTTCACAGAGCTAGATGGCCAACCTATCATTGCCACCTCAGAAATATAATACGATAGTACAAACTACAAGGCAAAATGCAAGAAGTGATTATACCACTCACTAAATATAGAACTATGTGGATACAATTTTGTTAAAATACATTAAAAACAAAGTAGAAACTAATTAACATAAATGAAAAGCAACAATATCTGTCCATCAGCTAATTGCAGAACCACAGCCAGATTGTAGAAAAGGAGTCACATATATCAGAGTCTTGTTGACCTTAGCCAATAAGCGCCCTCTCCCTATTGGTCATTATACAGATGAGTCAGTGTTGGGCCATCCAATCTGATGAAAGGGCCCTTCTACCCAATGATTCCAGTGTTCCTTTATTTGAGATTACTTTACCATAAGCAGGCAAGCAACTTGGCTTGAAGCAATGTAACTAAAAGCTCGACCTCCCGCTGTTATTTTATTAATCCTTGAAATCATAAGCAAGCTGGCATCTTGAGATCTTAATGTGCACTCTGGTTTCTAAGTAATAATAAGTTCAGAGATGTAAACAGGACATTGGCCATTTAAGCCTTTATGTGTTAAAAGGAGAATTTTAAAATCTGCCCTAAACTTAACTGGGAGCCAGTGTAAGGATTTAAGAACTGGAAGTATGTCCTCATATTACCTTGTTCTTGTAATAATTCTTGCAGCAGCAGTTTGAACTAACGGAAAGCTGAATGAAGAACCATTTGAGCAGCCAATAAACAATGCATTGAAGCAATCAATCCTAATAGAAATAAATGCATGAATTAATTTCTCAGTATCCTGCATATTTAGATAATACCTTAATTTTCCAACATTTTAATATGAAAAAAAACGTTTTTGATTGTTTTGTAATGTGTGCTTTTAATGACATGCTAGTGTCACAGATAACGCCTAGATTGCGAGCTGAACCCGTAAATCTAATGCTGATTTCATCTGAGTTAAATAATGACAAAATATTGTTGCAATCATATTGCATAATTCCCTCCAATAATTAACACAGCTCTTATCTGCATCTATATCCACTCCTTTAACTCACTAACATATCTTTTTTTTTTTTTTTTTTTTTTTATTAATTTTATTAAAA
>JANRMT010062849.1:3341099-3404620 GCA_026402145.1 Polypterus bichir lapradei
TGGAGAGAAGTCAGGAAAGATACGAATGTGGTTATTTTCAAATGTAATATCTTCCTTGTTAACTCACTAACATATCTTAATTAAGGACAGCATCAGAGAGATGTCATTTGGTCTAAAAGAAAGGTAAAACTGATTGTCATCTGTGTATGTTTTCTAATGATGGTTCCCAGTGGAAGCATGTAAAGTGAAAACAGTAAAGGTTCCAGTGCTGAGCCCTGTGGAACACCATATCTTACTTCTGTGTATAATCATGGAGTACTGTCAGCACATTTCTGTACATAATGTAATCAATTTGATAAATAAGAACTAAACCAGGCAAGAACATTGCCTGTAAGCCCAATGTCAGTTTCCAGGCTGTGAAGTAAAATAGAATGATCAATGCTATCAAACACTGTGCTTAAATCTAACATAACCTCACAGATATTCAGTGTGAATGAAGGAAGTATAGATTAAAAAGATTCCTGGACAAACAGACTGAGTGCTAACAATTTTGAATCATTTCCTAGCATAATTATATAAGCAAAAAAATGAGGAGACCCTAAGAGTTGTAGTAAAATTTTATATCAGTGTCATAAACATTATTTATTTGATAGGAGGAAGTGCCATATAGCAATAGCGTAACATTTTAAATCCCAATTAATCCAATACAGGACTGCAAGATGTTGCCACATATCTTGGTAGCACTTGACACAAAGCAGGAAACAGTCCAGGGCAGAGTGGAAGCCCATTGCAGGACCCAGTCACACATACACACATGCAAGTCAAGTTGGGGAGCATGCACTGGTACAGTGTGTTGCCGCACTCACTACACTAAAACGCTCGGGATCCCAGTTTGCAACATCCCAGGCAGACATGCGGTCCCGTCCCACCCTCTGGAAATTATCCTCTATCTGCCGCAGCCAGGTGTTAACGTGGGCGATCCCTTGGCCTGGTCCAGCCACTTGGGTCCCCAACAATGAGGATCTTACGAGCCAGATCACCCTCAGGAAAACGCGCCACATGGCCGTAGTGTCGTAACTGATGCTCCCTCACAATGCAGGTAATGTGCCTCATTCGGGACTCCATGAGCAGCCGCTCATTCGACATAAAGTCAAACCAATGGTACCCAAGGATTTTCCAGAGAGACACAGTACCAAAGGAGTCCAGTCTTCGTCTCAGGTCACTGGATAGCATCCATGTCTCGCAACCATATAGGAAGACAGGAAGCACCAGGACTCTAAAGACTGGGACCTTCATCCTTTTGCATAGATATCGGGAACGTCACACACCCCTTTCCAGTGACCTCATGACCCCCCATGCTCTCCCAATCTGTCTATTGACTTCTCAGGAAGAGTCACCAGAGGCACGAATGTCAGTGCTAAGGTAAGTAAACCTCTCAACAAGGTCAACACTCTCTCCACAAACAGACACACTGCTGATGGCTGTGCCCAAGAGGTCATTAAAGGCCTGGATCTTGGTTTTTATCAAGGGCACTCACAAGCTCAGGCACTCAGACTCCTCACTCAGTCTCTCGAACACCCCGATCAGAGCCTCCATTGACTCAGCGAAGATCACAGCATCGTCAGCAAAGTCAAGATCTGTGAATCTTTCTTCACCAACAGATGCCCCACAGCCGCTGGACCCCACGACCTTGCCCAACACCCAATCCATACAAGCACTGAACAGAGAAGGAGCAAGAACACACCCCTGACAAACCCCAGAATTAACTGGGAAAAACGAAGAGGTCCTGCCTCCACTCTGCACAGCACTCACAGTACCAGTGTACAGGCCAGCCATGATATCCAGCAAACTCGAGGGGATCCCACGAACCCTCAGGATGTCCCACAGGGCAGCTTGATCAACTGAGTCGGACACTTTGCGAAAATCGACAAAGGCTGCAAAGAAACTCTGCCGATATTCGCGTTTGCGCTCCATGAGAACCCACAGTGCCAGGATGCAGTCAATGGTAGACTTCTTAGGCATAAAACCAGACTGTTCCGGTCGCTGGTAGGTCAGCAAGTGATCAAGGATCCTATTGAGGACGACCCTAGCAGGGACCTTACCTGGCACAGAGAGCAGTGTTATCCCCCTTATACTTACACACATGCGATCAATTTGAAATCATCAATGAACCTAACATCTTTGGGGATGTGAAAGGATAAGCATTGTAACTGGAGAAAAAAAACATTCACACATGGTGAGAGAATACGTACTAGTACTCTAGATCTATGAAATAGTAACTCTACCCACTACACCACTATACCACCCATTGAAATCATCTTTTGAAAAAATTTAAAGACAGTAATATAATAATAAAATTAAATAATACTTTATTAATGTGATTTTCCAGGTGCCAGCAGCTGGCATGATCCCTTGAAACTGGGACTGTCAATAATCATGACTGGGATGAGCTAGGCAATGAGGACACAAACAAGCAAGAGTACAGTGCAAAGGGCAATAATGCTTTTATTACAGACAGTGTTTTTATAAATACAATGCAGTGGCATCTTCTTAATAATAAATAAGTAATCCAATAAAAACTTAAGTATTTGTGAGTATAAAATCAGCCTGAAATAAATTCCATAAAATCCAGCTGTGAACCCACATTTTGGGTACCTTTTGACTCCTGTCACTCCCATGGGTCTTTTTCATTTATGTTTACTTATTTGGCTGACACCTGAGTTTTATGTCTAAGAGAGAGATGCTGACAGCTGGTAAATGCAACACCCACAAAGCCTTTTTTATTGTTTCCTTTTTCTTTTTACACCTCTCAGACCAAAGCAATCAAGCTCATCTCACAAAAAGCAGACCTACCGCACATGGCTGCATAATCGAACCCTGCAATCAATATCACAGTGCACATATATAACGTTTCTCCCCCCTCCCACCAACAACAAAGAAATCTAAGAACAGTTAAACATGAAACGTAGTAACAAAATCCTGCAAGTGTCCAGGGCGAGAACGCAGCCGAGTGGGACGTGGAGATGGCTCTTGGGGCTGAATAAAAGGCTCGTCTTCATTTTTGCTACATCAGGCTGGATAATAGAGTCACCCAGCCATGCGTTTGGAATGGCCGAAGAATTTGCATTGTTTTTGTCAGCAGGATGAAATTCTGCAACAGATGATGGTGGTTACACCTTTCGAAGACATGTGGCATGCCACCGAGAACCGTCAGCAAGACCAAATGTGGCTGGGCCAAGCTATCGGGTGACTTGTACTGGTGAGGACCAGAAAGAGGCCATTTTGTTATTGCGATGAAGCTTCCGAACTCTTACCCAGTCCGAGACTGCTATGCTGACCTCCTTGACCCATTTTGATTGATCAAACCTTTTTTTCATTCTGTGTTGCTGTCTGATGACTGAGTGCTTAATGTGAGGAATTGAAGGGTGGGCACAGGGGATACTCTCACCAAAAAAAGGACGAAGTCTGTCGAGTGGTAGGGTAAGCTCACGACCTAGCATGAGGAAAGCATGCAAGACTCCAGTTGTGCTATGCTGGGATGATCTGTAGTGCAAGAGGGTATTAAGCAGAGCCTGATCAAAAGAACACCCTTGTGCCTGGTGTGCCCTAAAGCCATTTTTTAGTGTTTGGTTGAAACGTTCCACCCCTCCATTAGACTGTGGATGGTAATATGCAGTAATATACATGTTTAATGCCTTTTGATTCCAGAAATTAGGTAAGTTGATTACTGGTGAACTGAGGCCCATTATCCATAGTAATGGTCTTAGGGAGACCCCAGCGAAAAAACAGTGATTCCAGAATGTTAATGACGACACAGGATGTGACTGTGCCAGTTGCAGTAACCTCTGGCCATTTCGAATGAAAGTCATACACAATAACCAAATACCGCTGATGGTGAGGGACACCATGGATTTTTCCCGAGATGTCTTTCTGCTTATGTTCCCAGGGTTGGGTGGGCCAGGCAATAGGCTGCAATAGGGGAGGGGCCTGGAGGCCTGTCTTGCCACTTACCAGACAGGCCACACAATCTTTAACCAGAGTCTCAGTGTCCCTGTCTATGCCAGGCCACCACACCAAGTCACAACATCTCTGTTTTAGTTTCACTATACCTAAGTGGCCCTCATGTGCCATTGACAACACACGTGCACGGAGCACATTCGGAACCACAGTACAAAACCCTTGTGCCAAACAAGAACCATTCCAGCACAGGAGTTCTTCTTTCACTCTAGCAAAGGGTAACAGATCCTCAGGTGCCATGCTAGGCCAACCATTCCTTATAAAGTGGCATACCTGGAATAGTACTGGGTCATGTGCAGAGGACTCCTTGAGTTCTTGGAGAGATATAGTGGTCTGAAGAGGCATGTGCATCATCTGGACAATATCATGTTCCATTTAGTCAGGAGGCTGGGCTGAAGTCATAACTGAGCGAGACAGAAGGTCTGCAATAACATTTTCACGCCCCGGAGTGAACTGGAGAGTAAAGTGGTACTGGTGAAGACGGTCAGACCAATGATGTAACCTCAATGGGTGGTGTCCAGTGCCAGATGCCGAAAGCAGGGTAGTGAGAGCTTGATGGTCTGTTCTTAGTGTGAAATGTCAGCCAGTCCCAAAGTCCCAAGCACTTGCTGCTCTTCCGCTCCCAAGCAATGAACGAGTAGCGCCCTTTTGCGAGCAGCTGAAACATCCTCAAGCCCCAAGGCAGTGAGATAGACTTCAAAGGATTGTAGCCAACGAGTCAACGGAATTGGAGGCTCACCGGGTAAAAGTAGGAAGGGAGGCGGTGGTGAAAGGGAAAACTCAGTCATTCTCATCGCCAAATTTTATGTTTAAGAGAGAGACGCTGACAGCTGGTAAGGGCAACACCCTCAAAACCTTTTTTATTGTTTCCTGTTTCTTTTACACCTATCAGACCAAAGCAATCAAGCTCATCTCACAAAAAGCAGGCCTACCGCACATGGCTGCATAAATCCTGCAATTAATATCACAGTGCACATATATAACACTGAGACTTACGACATTTATGATAGAATCGGTTACATGTCTTTTGGTTTTTCACTTGAAGTACAGGCAGGTCAAGTGGCTTGCTAATGGTCACACAGTGTCAGTGGTGGGATTTGAACCCTCAACCTCAGGGTTGAAAGTCCAAAGCCTTAACCACTACACCACACTTCCTGCAACTCATCTGCCACAGCTCACCCAACAGATCTTGCAGCTGAGCAGAGATGCTGACAGCTGCAATTCTATACTCCAGATCTCATCTTGACTGCCTTCTTTTTGATCTGCCAGGACACTTGGATCCGGACCTTGTCCTTCCACATGCCATGTTTCTGGTGTCTACCAGATCCCTAGGAGGACACTTCTGATCATTCCCGTTCCTCCAGACTTTTCAGCAGGGGATCACCACTTGAGTGCTGTTCCATTCACTACATAGCAGGGCCACTGACTACTCTGTATCCTCTTCCTCCTCATTGTACTGGCTGATCAGTCATATTCCTCCTTTGCTTTCTTTTTCAAACTGCCTCACCCCACTATCCTGCTCAGGCATTCTTTATACCTCAGTGGTCACAGTGTTCTAATTACGACCCTCAGACAGTCCATGAACCAACCGAAAACTCATATCAGCTCTAATCTCCCTATTGAATATCCCAGGGCTGCGTGAACATGTGCACCCACATAGCCTAAGCCACACCATTTTAATTTAAAACAAAAACTCAGCTGCCACAGACCTCTGTCTCACCACTATTATGAACTATACTTAAAAGTCAAAATTATACATTTTCAAAGAAGCCTACAACTGATCAACAGCTACTGTACCTATTACTACTTTTAGATTAGTATTAGCACACAAACTAAAATGCAGCATAATATGTGTGCAAACATGGTAATCTTGTCTGGTCTCAACTATTATTTAATCATAGCAAAGATGACTTGGTGACTTGCGTGATTTTAACATAGTATTAAGGAAATTATGGATTAAATGAAATGTGAAACAAACCAACAGTGAAAATTAACCACACAAGCCATGCCTTCTGATGATGCATGCTGTGAAAGACGCAACATAACATTATGATTGATTGGTGACATCTTGTTTAATAAGAAGCCAGAGCCACAAGAACAAGCACAAAGAAGAAATCAGCCTTAGATGGCATGTTAGTCCGTTGCTGCAAACAAACATAATTATATTATGGAAAGTTCTGGGTCACTGCTTTAACCCATGCAGCCAAAATAGAAACAATTAAAAAATTCTTACCTTACATACCACTGATTAATAGTTTTGCTTCTCTCCTGTAGTAAAAGTATTTGGTTTATAAAATATTATTCATTCAGTTGTGTCTCTCTGCCCATTTATGAATAGTAATTTCTTCTTAAGTTACTGACAACATTAGATGTTAAAGGTTTTACTGGTTGTACCTATTTCTTTACAATGTTAAGAATACTATAGGCTACAGTGTTTGTTTAATTTTAAAGCATAGTGTAATAAAGATTGTTATTTTATATATAATACTTTTGAGAGAGCTGCTGGGGGGGCTTTGTATAATCCTTTTTAATAACTATGGCAATCATTCTATAGCTGTTACTCCATTGTCATATTCTTGAAAATGGCAAAACAGTTAAGCATCTTCGTCTTCTTCTTGTTTCGGCTGCTCCTGTTAGAGATTGTCAGAGCGGATCATCTTTTTCCATATCTTTCTGCCCTCTGCATCTTGTTCTGTTACACCCATCACATGCATGTCCTCTCTCACCACATCCATAAATCTCCTCTTAGGTCTTCCTCTTTTCCTCTTACCTGGCAGCTCTACCTTTAACATCCTTTTCCCAATATACCCAGCATGTCTCCTCTGCACATGTCCAAACCAGCGCAATCTCGCCTCTCTAACTTTGTCTCCCAACCATCCAACTTGAGCTGACCCTCCAATGTACTCATTTCTAATCCTATCCATCCTTGTCTCACCCAATGCATATCTTAGCATCTTTAACTCTGCCACCTCCAGCTCTGTCTCCTGTTTTCTGGTCAGTGCCACCGTCTCCAACCGTATAACATAGCTGGTCTCACTACCGTCCTGTAGACCTTCCCTTTCACTCTTGCTAATACCCGTCTGTCACAAATTACTCCTGACACTCTTCTCCATCTATTCCACCCTGCCTGCACTCTCTTTTTCACCTCTTCCACAAACCCCGTTACTTTGTACTGTTGATCCGAAGTATTTAAACTTATCCACCTTCGCCAACTCTACTCCCTGCATCCTTACCATTCCACTGACCTCCCTCTCATTTACACACATGTATTTTGTCTTCTTTCTACTGACCTTTATCAGACCCGATATTGGATTTCTCAAATATTTGCCTATACAATGGTGCTTTGAATGTCCTGAAGAGTTGAGCAGCCAGATGGCCAAGAGAAGATGGATACTGTGTGACCTGGGATTTTTTTCTGTTATCAGTTAGTACAAGATTATTATGCACATAATTTTCCATTTAACTATTAATTTTTTTATACAGGGATTGCATTTTCTTTCCTGTTTCTGATACATCCATTTGCAGTACCAAGATGGAAATACTGTATCTCTTAATAAAGGCTATAACAACAAGGGATGCTGAGCTGGTTTGTTTCATAACCAATGTTCCTACGTCTAAATATCAGCAATGTCTCTGTGAGTTTCTCTTATGGTATTCTGTGATGGAGAATGTGAACTCTTAAAAGTATAGGATGAATAACGACCAGGAGAGAAAAAATATCTGAAGGAAGCACACAAAAGTTGCGGTCGGAAGGCAGGCATAGGTCACTAACTGAATACATAATAAGTTAATGTCTTAACCAAAACAGTGGTCAAAAATCAATTGCCAAAAGTCAACAATAACAGATGTAATGGAAAAAGAAAAATCCCTAACCGATGCTTTTGACAGAAAGACATGCAAAGTACATAGTTACTAGTAAAATCTAAAAGTTTGGATACAGCGCATTAATACTGGAAGTGAGATTGTTTGTCCAGAAGCATACAAGTGCAGGTGGCTAAAATAAAGGATAAATGACCTTTGAGATTAACAAAAAAATAGAAAGTAGAGGTCAAAAATTGTAATCAAGTGCAAAGCTAAGGTCAAAATACCAGAAGGCAGAGAAAAATACTAACTGTGTGTTAAAAATCATGTTCAGGAAAACAAGCCAGAGGATTCAGAAGTAAAACCGAAATCCAAAATTAATCAAAATGTTATGCACAGATATTGTCTTTTAATGAAATCCCAAAACTAGAACATCAGGTTATGCAACACATGTTAAATGCAGAAAAAGTGATATCTAAAGATATAAAACTGAGAATCAGCCTTTTTTCAAATTTTACTTGCAATTTGACTATGCAATTCCGCTTCCCCAATCGACTAATTATTGTTATATTTTTTGTGTGACACCTTCTGTCAGAACACATGTTAGAGATGACATTGCACATTGTGATTTTAATTAGATTTGAACATACTAACTGCAGCTAACTATAGGAACCTTATTTGACTATGTGTTACTTGTGTTCTGCAATTACATTAAATGTGTTGGAGAATAGATAGATAGATAGATACTACTAAGTTATGTTTTATTTGTGATATTGTCTTCTTCATATTTCCTTGTTTATTATAGTTAAAATTATACTACTCTTTTCCTTTATTTTATTTATACAGGTAACAGCCTGATTTAATTTTACGTTTGTCAGTTAGAGTCACCTGCCTACATCTCTATATATAAAAGTCAAAGTGTATATTTATGTTCCAGCATCACGTTTGAACGGCTGGAGCGATTTTCATGAAACTTGGTACACATTTTCCTCATTGGTCAACTAAACATACTGTAGGGTGAAATCAGCCATAACCCACCCCCTCCTGGGTAGGGTGGGGGATGATCTTGCAGTCTTGTATGCATGTTATCATCTAGTTGACACTCGGAAAGACCAGAGGGCGAACAGGAGGCGACTGCCAGCATTGTTTATGTTTGAGCTCCACGGCGCCGCTGTTACTCTTGAAATTAAATAGAAGTGTGTGTGTCTGGCCGGCCCGGAAGTGAGACATAGAGTTGGGGTGAGGGCTCCAGCTCTGAGGATTTGAAAGCGAGGCCAGTACACCGTCAAAAGGAAACCTCCTAAGAAAGACAGTCGCTTAGCTGCTAATGCACAAACGATGCGAGCACTTTGGCAACATGAATCCTTCTAGCAGAGAGATGCCCAGAGTAGTTCTGACGATTTAAATACTTTCTGTGATTCCGTGCTTTTAACAGCACGGGCTTACACAGTTAGTATATACCAGACGACTGCCAACATTCTTTATTTTTGAGCAGTACCGTGCCCCTGTTGCTTTTCAAATTAAATAGAGTTGGCCGGTTGAGATGATAACATACATACAAGACCGCAAGACAAGGACATTAGTGAGTTTTTGTTTCTTAATTTATTTTTATTTTTAACGTTGTGTTTTTTTAATTATGTTTTTTTCAAACAATTAAAAAAAACACAAGGGCGAACTGGAGGTGACTGCCAGCATTCTTTATGTTTGAGCAGCACCGCGCCCCTGTTTCTTTTCAATTTAAATACAGTTGGCCGGTTTCGAGTATCAACTGGATGATAACATACATACAACACAGCAAGACAAGCACATTAGTGAGTCTTTATCCATCCATCCATTATCCAACCCGCACAAACACACACACCCCCCAGCCATACACTAGGGCCAATTTAGTATCGCCAGTCCACCTAACTTGCATTTCTCTGGATGTGAGAGGAAATTAGAGCACTTAGAGGAAACCCACAGTAACTAAAATATTATCTTTAAAGCAGTAATTGAAATATTCATGGTGATTTAATATTTTTAGACATATACAGTTATTACTGCAATGTTGTAATATAAATGACCAGAGTAACATTTAACCAATTATTTTAATACCAGTAACGGCACACTGCACAATAACGTTCAGTGAATACATTTGACTTGAGCATTCATAGTTTCCATACTGTTTCTCTATACATTTAGCATTTGTTTGCTCAGAAGTTGATGTGCTTGCTGCTTTCTGAGCAGCTCTTCTTTTCTCCACCCTAGCAGCCCGCTACTTCTCTTCTTTCGTCAGCATCTTTTCGTGTTAAAACTGATTAAGTCAGTGTTTGCGTTGCAATCACTTAGTACATTTTCCTTCATTTTTCACTTAAGCTGAAACTTAAGTCCTCAATCTGCCTCAAGAATGATTTAAGATGTGAAGAGGTAGAGGAAGTGATGGCGAAGGTGGTAGGGATAAGAACGATGCCCGTATGCTGGCCACTGGCGAGAATTGATCTATACTAATAAAAGGCAAAGCCCTCACTGACTGACTGACTCACTCACTGACTCACTCACTCACTCACTCACTCATCACTAATTCTCCAACTTCCCGTGTAGGTAGAAGGCTGAAATTTGGCAGACTTATTCCTTACAGCTCACTTACAAAAGTTAAGCAAGTTTCATTTCGAAATTCTACACGTAACGGTCATAACGGTCGACAACGTCCGCCATGTTGAACTTTCTTATTTATGGCACCATCTTCACGAAATTTGGTAGGCGGCTTCCATGCGCTAACCGAAACCGATATATGTACTTATTTCGATGGTATGACGCCACTGTCGGTCGCCATATTGAACTTTCCAACCTCACAAATTTTCCAACTTCCCGTCTAGGTAGAAGGCTGACCCCATCTTCACGAAATTTGGTAGGTGGCTTCCCTGCGCTAACCAAAACCGATGTACGTACTTATTTCGGTGGTATGACGCCACTGTCAGTCGCCGTATTGAACTTTCCAACGTCACTAATTTTCCAACTTCCCGTGTAGGTAAAAGGCTGACCCCATCTTCACGAAATATGGTAGGTGGCTTCCCTGCGCTAACCAAAACCGATGTACGTACTTATTTCAGTGGTATGACGCCACTGTCGGCCGCCATATTGAATTTTCCAAACATCACTAATTCTCCAACTTCCCATGTAGGTAGAAGGCTGAAATTTGGCAGGGTCATTCCTTACAGCTTACTTACAAAAGTTAAGCAGGTTTCATTTCGAAATTCTACGTGTAAAGGTCAACAACGTCCGTCATGTTGAACTTTCTTATTTATGGCCCCATCTTCATGAAATTTGGTAGGCGGCTTCCCTGCACTAACCGAAACCAATGTACATACTTATTTCGGTGGTATGACACCACTGTCAGCCGCCATATTGAACTTTCCAATGTCACTAATTCTCCAACTTCCCGTCTAGGTAGAAGGCTGAAATTTGGCAGGCTCATTCCTTACAGCTTACTTACAAAAGTTAAGCAGGTTTCATTTCGAAATTCTACACGTAACGGTCATAACGGTTGATAACGGTCGACAACGTCCGCCATGTTGAACTTTCTTATTCATGGCCCCATCTTCACGAAATTTGGTTGGCGGCTCCTCTGCGCTAACTCAAACCAATGTACATACTTATTTCGGTGGTATGACGCCACTTTCAGCCGCCATATTGAACTTTACAACGTCACTAATTCTCCAACTTCCCGTGTAGGTAGAAGGCTGAAATTTGGCAGGCTCATTCCTTATAGCTTACTTACAAAAGTTAAGCAGGTTTCATTTAGAAATTCTACACGTAACGGTCATAACGGTCAATAACGGTCGACAACGTCCGCCATGTTGAACTTTCTTATTTATGGCCCCATCTTCACGAAATTTGGTAGGCGGATTCCCTGCGCTAACCGAAACCGATGTACGTACTTATTTCGATGGTATGACGCCACTGTTGGCCACCATATTGAACTTTCCAACGTCACTAATTTTCCAACTTCCCGTGTAGGTAGAAGGCTGACCCCATCTTCAAGAAATTTGGTAGGTGGCTTCCCTACGTTAACCAAAACCGATGTACGTACTTATTTCGGTGGTATGACGCCACTGTTGGCCGCCATATTGAATTTTCCAAACATCACTAATTCTCCAACTTCCCGTGTAGGCAGAAGGCTGAAATTTGGCAGGCTCATTCCTTACAGCTTACTTACAAAAGTTAAGCAGGTTTCATTTCGAAATTCTACGCGTAACGGTCAACAGCGTCCGCCATGTTGAACTTTCTTATTCATGGCCCCATCTTCACGAAATTTGGTAGGCGGCTTCCCTGCGCTAACCGAAACCAATGTACGTACTTATTTTGGTGGTGTGACACCACTGTCAGCTGCTATATTGAACTTTCCAACGTCACTAATTCTCCAACTTCCCGTGTAGGTAGAAGGCTGAAATTTGGTACTTATTTCGGTGATATGATGCCACTGTCGGCCGTCATATCGAACTTTTCAACGGTCTTTGTTACTTATGGGCCCATCTTCAAGAAATTTGGTACGCGGGTTCCCAACGCTAACTGAATCCTACTTACATACATATATACGTCCATAGCCTGCAGCTCGGTCACCGTGTGAGGCGGCGTTGGGTCCCCCATCCCAACGCCTCCCACGTTGTTGGCTGCCTGCCTATATAAGGCCGTCTGTCGCTCCAGTCTCTACATTCCCTTCCTTGCTTCGACACGGTATTCACGTCTCCCTGCTGATAACTACAGCCTTTTTATTTAATCCACGGCTTCTCCACTGTTTTATTGTTCATTTATTACAATTATAGTTATTGTGTAGGTATTTTAGACTTACTTTGCATTGTTCAGGTACCCATTTCCTTTATCATTCCAACTGTACCCCCATTAACATGTCTATCGAGGTGATCACCATCGATCAAAGAACTGTCACTTACCAAGTGGTTTCCATGCCTGGAGATGGCACCTGCCTTTTCCATTGTCTTTGTTACATATTGCACGGCCATATCAGGCTCACTCTTGATATCCGGAGGAACATTGTGTCTTATGTATTGAATGACTGGGACAGGTTCAAGGTGTGGACTGATGACGGTACAGGAGATAATTATACTACACAGGAGCACTAGAAGAGTGAAATGCTTAAGTGTACCGAAATGGCCAAATATTTTACACCTTTGGACAACCGCCAGTGCCTCTTAAACATCTTAGATTCACAGGTGATGATTTCAGTAGTGGACAGTTTGATGTTTAGAAATGTTTAAACTCTCAAAAGCTGGATGTGAAGTTATCAATGAAACTGGTTGTATACTTACAACGCTTGACAGATGCCGAATGTCTCTTCAACACAAGTCCTACAAATACTGTCGTAATTGAAACAAACCATGAAACTCAAACCGATTATGACAGCAGCAATCCAAGCTGTGAGATTTGAAACAAGATTACTGTTCACATGGCCAACTGTACGTTGCATGCTCAAGAGTAAGCTCAGCACACAGCTACAGCTTGGTCATATTAACACTGGAGGGCCGAACTGACAACGTGGCATACAAAGAGATCCTTAACAAATAATTATTGGTATATTTTCCCTCAGTTTTAAAAAGGTTTAATTGTCTTCTTAATAAAAATTTTTAAGGCAGTACTTCGCCACTGCGAAGCGTGGGTATTTTGCTAGTTCTACAATATAATAAACTAAAAATTAAAAGAGGAATAACCTTGGAAGTCAATCATAACCCTGAAAGCGGATAGCAGACATCGCTTAGTATATGTGTACCAAATTTCAGGTCAATGGGTGAAACAGTTTGCGAGGTACAAGTGATTTAAAATCCTGGACAGACAAATGAACAGCCACAGGACCGTATTATATATAAAAATAAGTAGAGCTCATCAGAATGAAATTTAAATAACACCATTTTTAAAAAACATAATGCATCTTAATAATAAAATTAAGCACCGAATTGTTTTACATTAAGCTCATTGCTGACTTAATTTTCCTATGCAGCAGTGCAATTTCTCATTGACGGGAATGATGGGTATTTATTGTAGGAAGCATTCCATCTGACAGGTTTTATATCACTATATATAAAATTGTGAAAAAATAAAGGAGACCGCAGAATCTCTGGAAATGATGAAAGTGAAAGGCTCTTGTGTTGAAACATGATTGCCAAATACAGTTTAGCTTATGTGAAGCCACTTGAAAACTCTATAATTTGTCTAACCCATGACTGCTATTTAAGTAACTTAAAATTGGCCAGTAATTGCCTAGTAATTGGTCATTTGTTTTATTTCCGTGATGAATTAAATGTGCATTCACTTCTTTTATGTTTGAAATGTCTTCTTTGTTTGCATTTATGCGTGAAGATGTCTTGGCAATACCACATAATCAATCAGAATGAAGTTCAGTATCATTCAAGGACATAATTAAAAGAGGCTTTTGTCCAGCAAAACTGGCCCAGATTACTGATGAAATGCACAAAAGTGATGCCAGGATAAATCCACATCTACCACATTTATTCATCCTTAAGCATTTGGCACATTTAGGAATAAAAACAAATTTATGAAACCTAAAAAACTTTATAAGTAGTATATTAATCTACAGCTTATAAAACTACATGTCCTTGATTGACTCACTGACTGACTGACAACCAATTCTTGAGTATTTGAAGACAACCAATGGATAAACATCAATGAATCAATCTGTTTCCCCAAAGGTCCAGAAAAATGCAGACTAACTGAAAGTTCATTTGATTGTGAAAATATTGGATACATCCAATGATGGATTTAATAGCATTTAAATAAAATTTAATAGCATTTTAATAACATTTAATAGCTTGAAACAGTAATCTTATTGCCAGCTTATGGTGGTTACAAAATAAAGCAAATGATATCATGGTTTGAGTCCTGTCTGTATCTTTTTTTTTTTTTTAATCTTGATCATATTTATGTTTCATGCATGCAAAAATATATGCAGAAAAATAAAGCTACATGTGCCTAAGTGACAATAATTCTTGGTTATTTGCAAACAACATAAAGAAAAACAACAATTGCCCTGAGGCATGGTGGTGCAGTGGTAGTGCTGCTGCCTCGCAGTTAGGAGACCTGGGTTCACTTCCCAGGTCCTCCTTGCGTGGAGTTTGCATGTTCTCCCTGTGTCTGTGTGGGTTTCCTCCCACAGTCCAAAGACATGCAGGTTAGGTGGATTGGAGATTCTAAATTGGCCCTAGTGTGTGCTTTGTGTGTGTCCTGCAGTGGGTTGGCACCCTGCCCAGGATTGGTTCCTGCCCTGTGTTGGCTGGGATTGGCTCCAGCAGACCCCCTTGACCCTGTGTTCAGATTCAGCGGGTTGGAAGATGGATGTTAATTGCCCTGCTGTCCAAAATCTAACTTCAGCAAAAAGTTAATTTAAACATGTTAAAAATCACAGAAAACCACAAAGGTATTTCATATTTAACTGTTGGAAAGGCCGACCTTAGTGTCAGTGTTTGGAAGATGCAGTACAGTGCAGAATGTAGTGTGTCCGAGCACAAGTCAGTGGCATAGTAGAATTTTTTTATTTTACCTTGATGTTGTTTATGTTTTGTATATAATAAGCTATGCAGTAGAACAATTGTTAAAACTGTGAAAGTGATGTAAAAATTAAAAATTAATTTTTAATCAAATAAAAATATCTTTTATCATAGAAATAAATACTGTCCCACATTGTTGTGTTGTGTAGCACCAGTAAAGAGGAAAATACGAACAGATGCTATCATGTTAACTGTGTCATCCATTCCACAATAACAAAGAAATTATTTGCAGAATTTAAGACTCTATAACTACCACTTATAGTAGTAGTATATGAAATATGTATATATTGGAGCACAGAAATTGGAAAACGGGATGATTAGGATATTTCCCCAGGGTCTCCTAGTAAGTTAGTAATGGGGACTGAATCAGTAGCCTTGCAATTTACAGGCTCAGTATTTTAGTTTCTAAGCATAATTTCTTATTAATAACCATGAAAAGGTGTGGACAGTGGCTAAGCAGTTTAAATATCATCTACAAGGCTGCAGGTTCAAATTCCATTAATAGTTCATTGATTGACCATTACATGGTCATTCAACTAATCAGAAAGACAAGTAATTTTTTTAAGTTTTATTTTACTGCTCATATTGGCCTCCTATGCTTTTTTGTGCATAGTAATGATAATAGGTTTCTAAATGCATATGATGTTTAGGATTCTCCACATTTTTACTTCAGAATCAAAAGATTGGCATGTTAACTGATGTGAATAAAATGGGCGTGTCTATGTGTGCAATGCAGTTGTTTTTTGTTAATGGTGTATTGTTATACTGAACTACAATGGTTATGGAAATGCACGGATAAATATCTATTATTTAGTCATTTTAGACTGTAAATAGTCAGTCTTTTCTGAAATGGTGCTTTTTATTGTGAAAATAAAGACAAATTTCTAAGTGTGATTACTATAATCTGAACAGACTAACAAATAAATTATAAAATGAGTAAAAGATAACCTCATGACCTATTCTATGAGAAAGGAACGACCATCTTTGAAAACTATGCACACACCATGACACACCACACATAATCAAGGTCAAAAATAGTACGTAGTATTGTGAATGGTACTGCATAACTTACCCCAGTGCTGTCCTCTATTTTCCTTATTTATTTATAAGAATGAAAAGTTAATTTAATTAATGTTTTTTTAGAATATACAGTTGGGGCCAACCAAACATTCAAGCTGAAGAATGTGCTTCAGTCTATGTGATTCTTCCCTTTGTTTGCTGAAATATATGAACAGTCCAAAGACCTGAAAAAAACAGCTTTCTGGCTCACAATATCGGACCATTTATTCACTTAAAGAGAAGATATTTCTAACAAATGTTTGTTATCTCTCATTCAGTATAAACTAAGTAATATTATGTTTGAGACAGGATAATACTTAAGGTGAGGTACCTGTCAAGGCTTTTCCAACACCTATTTTAAAGCGACAATAGAAAATTATTTGAAACTACAGTGTAAAAATTATACCATCAGAAATCTGTTAGAAAATTCCATAATTTACTATTAAATTAATTACCAAGACACTCATGAATATGTTTGTAGAACACAGTTTTAAGGTCCATCCATACATTATCCAACCCGCTGAATCCGAACACAGGGTCATGGGGGTCTGCTGGAGCCAATCCCAGGGCACGAACCAACCCCAGGCAGGACACCCAGCACACACTAGGGCCAATTTAGAATCGCCAATCCACCTAACCTGCATGTCTTTGGACTGTAGGAGGAAACTGGAGCACCCGAAGGAAACCCACGCGGACACAGGGAGAACATGCAAACTCCACGCAGGGAGGACCCGGGAAGCAAACCCGGGTCTCCTAACTGCGAGGCAGCAGCGCTACCACTGCGCCACCCACAGTTTTAAGATGAAATGTATAAAATCTGTACTCTACATCTTTTATAAAATGTGCTGATTTCCTTTCATGTTGTAAAGGGCACCATCAGCAGCAGGACAGGAAAGCATCCCTAGGTGGAGCGTGAGTCCTTTGTAGGGTACATTGACACTAGGCCAGTTTTGATTGGTTAATCGGCTTAGGCCACACGACTATGGGATGTAGGAGGGAACTCTGGTACACCATGAAAATCCACATGAACTCAAAAAGGATATACAAACTCTATACTCGCTCGGTTCAGGCTGTGATCAGTAAAGCAACAGTACCAATTCACTGCACCAGTGCGACACATTCATAATGGAAACTGCAAAAAATAAAAACAAAAAAAAATAAATAGAATAAGACAAATCACATTTGCTACATTACTATATCTACTTCATATAGCTTACCAGAAAGGATTCATAATGAACTTACTGTAAATCGCATTTTAACATTGCTGTATGCTTTAAGTATCATTGATGCACTTCAACAGTATGTCCACTCTTTTCTTTTAAGAGTACCATTAGCATGGCTTCATTTCAGTTGCCTTTTAGACATGATGTCTTCAGGTCAATTTGGGTGAATTGTTTCTGATTAATTAAAAGGAATTGGAAGCTTCAGAGGAAATAATGTTATGATTGTTAATTGAGTGCAATTTAATATTGTACATTTTGACAGAAATTGTTTAATTAAAAAATGTGAGCTAATTCTTACTCTTGAGTGAATTTCAGAATACCACAATCAGTTAATGAGAAGTTACTGAACAGCCCTGTAGCAAATAGCATCCCCATAAATTATATCACTACATGTAAACCCATCCCCTGTGATCCAGTGATGTTCAGAGAACACCATAGCAGAATCAGGGTCAGAATTCACTTTATTAGCCAGGTACACTAATGTGTACTAGGAATTTGTCTTGATAGTATTGGTGCATTATATAAGGGTAAAACAGAATACAGCAGATAGATTTAAAGTGAATAAATATAAAATATGATCCAGCATACAAGGGCAATACAAAAAGTAAAAAGATAAAGTAGAATTAAAATGTCCAGGCAGTCTAGTGTGCAGGTATACGTGGATACTAAGTAGATGTTTAGACCTGATTAGTCAAAATAAGTTCATGTGAAAAAAACTGCTTTAGCTTTCATTGTACAAGGAAAGTATTTGGGATAGGTCATACCCTGAGTGAATTGGATTAGCAATTATCCACCTCCTCACCCTGGACTCATCTAGGACTTGAATGTGAGGTAAGTTACAGCCTACAACCTTTTCACAGGTTCTGATGATGCATTTCAGATTGCACAGATATAGCATCAAACCAGACAGTTACAGATGAGGTCAGAATGAACTCGATGATGGATGTGTAGAACTGGACCAATACTGCTTGAGCCTATCTGATAGGCTTCCTTGATAATACAATTGTTGTTGTTGTCCCACTTAAGATTTTGTGTCAGCACAGCACCCAAGAAATTTAATGACTCTGTCGTCCCAATTGTTAAGCCATTTATAGCAAGTGATAGGTGAGCACTGTGGTAATGTGCCTACCTAGGCATTACCAAAGAGACAAAAAATAACTTTCTGTTAAGTATCTGCTTTTCAAGAGGAGGTGAACAGAAAAGAAAGAACTGCAGCTGCATTTCCTGTTTAGAAGACAAAAAAGCAAGAAGACACTTTCACTAACATTTCAACGCAACTTCAGTAGTGCAACATGACAGGGTGATAGCATTCCTGGCTGCTTGGTGCCATGGAGGCTTGTGTGGTTCATATGCAGCCCATTTCCTTGCCAGGGGCTCATTGCCACCCATTACTGAAGTAAAAGAGGTGCAAGCATTTAGAATTCTAACGTGCTAGCCCTGTTAACAAGTTTTGGTCACTTTTGCACAGAACAGGAGTAGAACTATGGCAGCCTGTGACATGGATTTTGGCTGAAAAGTAGAGGCCATTTATTGAGTCAGAGACTGTAAAAGTCTGCATTCTAAAAGATATTGGCAAACTAATTCAGGATATAATAGTTGAAAAAGTGCTGCTTTTGCACACAAACTGTATACGCTGTGTTGAGTGGAAATACTTGCAAATGAAGTGAAGGAGAAATTTCTGGGTGGTCTTTCGACTGATCTAAGTAATGTTCATATCTATTGACAAAACAAACAATGTAGCCCAACTGTACATTTATGTATGATTTTATGAAGGATTATGTTTTCATGAACAACTGTTTGGATTCATTCCACCAGAAGGCCATGTGACAAATAAAGTAAATCACCAGGGGCCTCCTGTATAAACGGTGCGTATGCACAGAAATGTTGCGTAAGAACTTTTCCACGTTCAAATCGTGATGTATAAAACCTACACTTGGCGTAAAGCCACACACTTTTCCACGGTACCTCATACCTTGTCGTACGCAAGTTCTCCGCTCGGTTTTGCAGACTGGCGGCATCCAGTGTCAAAGCAGTACTACTGTTCCTGTGTGGTTACTCCTTATTTTCCTGACGCTGCTTTATAAATACACTGAAACTAACTGCATATTGTTTATTAGTGTCATGCATCTGATTGTAATTAACTTGTAACAATATAATGGTCCAGGGAATAGCCATAGTATTCCAAATACCATAACTGCTTTGGCGTTGTTACTCTCACTGCACTTTCTTTTTCTTCTTTCAGCTGCTCCCGTTAGGGCTGCCACAGTGGATCATCTTTTTCCATATTACTCTCACTGCACAACTCGGAGTATTTATATAACTGTATCTGAGTGTGAATCACAGAAGCAGCTGATCGGAAAGAGAATTATCGGGATACTGAATCAAGCACACGCTACCTCAGCCACGGCAAAACATTTCAAAGCCTTTCCTGTACGGACCTCGCGGTTCAGAAACAGTTTCATCCCAAGAACTTTAAACACACTCAATCAAGTGCTCCTTGTATAACTGTTTGTACTTAGAAGTACAATTACCTCACTGTAAACTTGCACTACAGTTATAAAATTGCACAACCTGAGCCACTTTATAAAGCGCGTTTTTACATATGATGATGATATCATTTTTAAGATGAAATGCAGCAAAATATGTTTATTATATTATACAGGTAAAACTTTAACTTCATTTAAATAATTCATATTCTTCACTGGGACTGGCATGAAGGATAGAATAATTAAACATGTACTACGAAGATAGTTCAATGTTCCTAAAACGTTTTGAAGAATCGGCGCTCTAAGCTTACAGATGGCTTAACGTCTATTACAGAGTTGATTGTGTGGCGATCGGTTACTTGGAGAAAGAAAAGCAAGGACTGCAGGGGTCGGCCACGCCAATATATATTGAATATAAAACAGAAAGAGAGAATAACGACACAGCTAAAAACGCAGCAGCAATTTTCGACATAAGTTAAACGCTTGTGTCATGAGCACGAGGCAGCTATGCAGTGTCCGCAACGGACGTGGCCATCCACCGTGCATAAGATACCATATTGAAGGGGCCACCGATTCTTTCTCTGTCTAGAGCCGCCCCTGAGTACTGCTGCAATAAATAATTTCTTCGAAGGTCGCACACAATCACTGTGCCGTGAAAACCATGTTTAATAACGTGCTTTAACTCCTATCATCATGAAAATGATATCACGTATACATCTCAGTATTTTAGTTATTCAGAGAGCTGTAATATCACGAATGTAATGGATTCTGTGTCCAGTCGGAGGAAGAGAGCCGGTTTAAGAAGCACGTAGTGATTCACACACATAGAGCACATAGAAGATCAAATACAAAACAAAGCATTTAACGTGCTACTTTAATTATGATGTGATTTGAGAAACTGGTTTATTAAATGATTTTAAGATGACATTTATGATGTTCTACTTTAATGACAAAATAAACTACATGATTAAAGTGGAAATTTCTAGATTGAACTTGACATTTCGTGCTTTTTTCCCGACTGTGTGCCTTTTTTTCTCTGTATTCTAATAAGCTTTCATATGACACTCAGACGGTGGGCTACGACTCGTCTTTTCACGGCGACTGATACCTGAGCTTTCAAGTTTCTGCAACACGCTATGTCACTCGATCAACTTCCTTTTGTTGATTACACCACGGTTTAATTAAACAAATAGTAGGTTTTTCCTTTCCCTCCACTTAATATTCGCTGAAATTCTTATATTTTCCCCCATGCTTTTCCCATTGTCTTTACACAGAAGGCTGAGCTTAAGGGCGATTTATATTGATTTGCATATTCAAAGAGATGTAATTCTGGGAGGAGTTGGGGCATAACATAAGGCGCGTGCACGAGCGTTAGTTTTCACGTTGACCAGGATTTATGTAGCGGAAGAACGTGGAAGTTGGAGTATGCACAGATTCCTGCATCTGGATTTTTCTGTGCGTAAGCACAATTCTACGCATGGCGTTATACATGAGGCCCCAGGCTATTGGGTCTTTTTTAATACAAATGGCTTGGACTTATAAAATGTTTGCTTGCTAAAGACTGATATTGTAAAAGCCATGAAAGGAAATGTTTGGGGGCTTCCGTTCCAAAAATGAGGATTTACACTGCATCATTCACAAGTCCATATTATGCACAAAGTTCAACAGCAAAGTGAAAAATACCTTAGGCAATGTTACAAGTTGTGTCAATTTTATTTGTTCAACGTGAAGTGTACAACATTGCCTTTTCAAACAGATTCTTGCACAAACATACACTAAGCCCAGAGATTTGTGTATAATAATGTCAGGTGGCTTAGCAAGTGAAAGATATTCCACCATTTTGTTGATTTACGGACACAGATTGTCACCTTCCACAGCAAATGCAAGCACAAACAGATCACTGCCTTTTTTAAAGCACACGTTAGATAAAGAAGTTATGGCAGAAGTCTGTTTTCTTTCTGAATGTTATGAACATTCTAAACATGGATATAGAAAGACCATTACCAGTTTATTGGAAAAGCTGCAGGCGTTTAACGTAAAACTTTCTATTCTATCATATGATTTGGCTGCAGTAAAGTTACTGCATTTTCCACAACTCTACAAGAACACTTGGACATGGACACATGGACATCACCTCTGTCATGGCACGATTTCTGCCAAAGTTGAGAGAAAGCTCTGCATTAAGATTTCACAGCTTCACTGTACCTATTGATGTAATGCAATTTGCTTGTGACCACTATTTCGTAAAGTCTGGGAAAGATTTTCGTTCAGAAGAAAAAGAGGTCCTCATGTCTATGATGAGGGTTCTTTACAATTGTAATTAACTGATATGTAGACCGTCCTCTGTTGCATTAAAGCAGCCCTACCTGACTGAGAGCATAATTGAATTTTGAAGTCACATTAATTAGAATCAGTATCCCAACATGAAGAAGCTAGTGGCATTCATACTCACAAAGTTTGGGTTAAGCTTTTGTCATATTAACATCATAAAAGCAAGCACACAGTGCTCCGTGAGTAATGAGAGCCTGCAGCAGTGCCTCAGAGTTTCCTTTACCTTAGATTACCAGATTATATTCAAATTGTAGAGTCGAAACAGTGCAACTGCTCAAACTGATTGAAATTTGTTAGAGATAAACATTTACAGTATGTCTGCACTTGTTACTTTGTGTCAAACTTTTTCACTTAGCTGCTTGCTTCATAGGCTATCAAAAGTTAATGCATTCCCTTTGGGTTACAAAAACAAAATAAGAAAAACTCTTCCTTAACAGAAATAGGAAAAAATTTCTTGTTCAATGTGCGGTTTACAGTATATTTACATTTCAATGCTGCACTAATTTACCTTATTGGCCTTTGTTTTTATAAAATGTTATAAAATTTTATAAAAATGTTTAAATACATTAAACAAAGCATACTTGATCTGTATAGAATTTGGGTTAAAGTAAGTCATTTGTAGATAGGAAAAGTGATCAGCCCACATCTTGATTCTATTTTCTGAGTTTAAGAATGTTTAGAAATAAAATTGAATTGCCCTGTAGTAGACAGTCTAGTATTCAAAGTACATTTAGTATGCTATGGGCGTATTTGGCTACCCGTGTCAACAAACCGCCATGTTTGATTTTCTGAGCACTGGCGAAATACTTCTCTGCAGGATTCTCCTCCTAACTAGGTTCATAGAATGAATATGCGTTCATCCCTGTGGGAGAAGTTCTTTTAGTACATCTTGTAACTAATCCTGAAATGCACCTGCTGTATGTATTTTCAGTCCCCAGGATGCCAGCCTCCAATGATATTCTGCCTGCCTTTGGGAATTACCTTGGTTGTTCTAAGAAATAAAATATTTACATGTTAAATATACTAAAGTACTAGAAGAAATGTTGAAAATGATATAGCAAATGATGGGAAATGATACATTGAGCTTCAGCTTCTAAGAGATAGTGGTGTCAGTGTGATTTAATATTGAAAGAAAAGGGATTATAATATACACTTCTTTAATAATGAAAACTCACTTATTCATTATAGTACCTTCATTTTACAAAAAAAATTGTTTACATCAGTTTTTTCAGATTTTCCCTCTTATATTCTGAACATAAATTGACCAATCTTCTTAATATGAAAATGCATGCATTTTACTTAGGTTCCTTGCTTATTCTTACTCAACAGATTCCTGTATTGATGACTGGCTCTATCCACTCTAATGCATTTTCATTTAAGATTGCATACATTTGTCTACATTTTCACCTTTCATCACCACTACCCTGTTGTATTCAATCCCTGCAAACTTTTAAAAATGCTCTCCAGAGACCTATGCTACTGCAGACATAGCATCAGCATTTTAGTGTGGATAGGTGTTAATGTGGTTTGCTGAAAACAATACTCTAATCATGCTCTGATTGTTTGTGCTTATTTCGTGGCCCTGTCCTTATTGGATTCTACTCATTGCAATGACTCATTCACTGACTGGTCACCCTTCAAGGAAGAAAAACATCAGTGGGCATAAAAGAGTTGCTATTTATGGTGCTAGTTATGCTACTCACCTCAATGCCTTTAAATTGCATTTTGTAAGGTTTGAATGCTACATACATGCATAAAAATCAAACTACTTACCAGTTGCTACAGTTTTGCAATAAGTCCCATGGCCAGCAGCATTATTGTTATAGTGAAAAATTCAGAGCCCCGTGAAAATTAGGTTGTAAATAACTAAATTAACACCCTTAAATCAACATATTTTCACACACATGTACATAGGAGGCAGTCAATAGGCTTAACTGAATGTTGAATGCTGGGATAAGGGTTGACTGGGTGCACTCATGCTTTTTCTCCTTCCCCAGTAGATCCCTGGAAGGGAAGCCACTCTAATTCTACATTCAGTTCCTCCACAGACTCCACATCCAGACTACATCTACAACCAGGCTCTGACATCACTTCTGGCATGCAGTAGACATGCCTCTTCCTTTCCTTCATCTATAAAAACCCAACCTTTTCAGATCCCCAACTGTCCCAATTTCAACACAGTCTTTTATGACTACTCTGTTTGAAATTCTTTTTTTTTTCTGAATTGTCAAGTATACACGGTGGATCCTCAGACCTTTTTGACTTCTCTCTGTCAGTATTACAGTATATTATTTAAACTTAATCTGTTCAGTAAGAAAGTTGTAATACAAGGTGTGACGGGTGGCCAGGGCCCAGGCCCAGCCGGGATGCCCCTGCAGCATATGTTCCAGGGGAGCAAGCATGGAAAACCCAATATCTTCCCCTGGACGCTAGATGGCAGCCCCCCTGGCTTGCAGCGGTGCCTCAGACTCCCGCAGGGCTTCATGGGAGTTGGAGTTTGGTGCAGCCCTGTTGGGTTCTGCAGGCGCAGCCAGGGTTTGCTGCAGCAGGAGCTGCCAGCCCCTTTTGGGCACTGCTTAGCCACACCTAGAAGTGCAGCCGGATGTCAGCAATCAAGCACCTGGAGCACTTCCAGGTGCCTAATAAAAGGAGCCAGCAACCACCACTCATTGGCCAGAGTCGGGAGGAGGAGGACAAAGCTTGGAGGAGTGGTAGTGAAAGAGAAAGGAGAAGAAAGTGTGTGGTTTGCTTGGGGATAACAGGAAAGACGTGCCCCACAGGTGAAGAAAAATAAAAGTTTATTTATTTTATACGTGCCTCCAGTGTGAATCTGTGTCAGGTCAGGCACCTATATAGTGCTTTTTGTTACAACAGCAAAATAATAATGAATAATAATGAAGAGGATGGATGCAGAATGCAGCTGAGCTTACAATGTTACAGCATAGAAAGAGGAATAAAAGCACAACAAAGTAAAACAAAGGTATAGACACACACGCATATTTATTTTCTCTATGGAGTTGGTTTTACAAATGTTGTTTAGTACAAGATGTTCTATGATTACTGTGAACTGCTTATAATCAATCATCTTGCAAATGAACATAGAGCTAAACCCTTAAGTGTCACTTTAACATTTGCTCTGTTTTTATTTAATGACAAGATGACCATTGTCAAATATGAAGATTGTTACTTTCAACTGTAATCAACACATTAACATGACACGGGAGCAATTCACTGGGGCTCCTTAAGGAATTTCTTTCTTTTTCTATGCTGTAAACACTTAATCAGAGTCATGTCTGTGCTGATAGTTTTGAAAGTGCATAAAGAACACTTGAACCTGATTTTCACAGGGTTATGATTTTTTCACTACACAGTCCTTTTAAGGAGTTTGCCACTGAGCCATGCATGCCCAGTGTAGGTGGTCTATGTCACATGAATTTTTAAGAGTTTCACTATAAACAGGGATCTGTTTGTAATCGATGCAAGAACACCAGGGATGCTGTGGATTATTATGGAACCCAGTAAGCAACTGAGATTTCGGAGGGAGAGGAAACAGAAATAGGGTTGCCGATTAGATCTATGGGCCTCCGTTAACTAGCATCTTTCTCACCAATATGTAAGCGATTATTTATAAAATGTACGAGTTGCTATATATTGCTGCAAATTGTTTCGAATTAGAATTGGTGCATGATGATCGTAAAAGTGACTTGGCTTTGCAAATCCCAGACACTACAATACAACTAACAGACCACACAATCCACTGACAAGACAGGATCAAAAACTCAGGTAAGAACAGAAGGGTGGCTTATGCACATATGTGCACAATGACTGGTGTATTAACAGCAGGGTTATAGACAATCATTGTTCTCCTAACTTAGAAGTTATGTCAATCATTTGCCGACCATTCTTTTTACCAAGAGAGATAATGATCATTTTCATTTAAAAACTTTTAAATGAAAACATGGCAGAGTGGATGTAGACTCAGTATATTATTGTTGGGACAAATTTTCTTCTGAATTTGATCAGGTTTAAACAAGACACAGCAAAGAACAATAAATTGACATGGTTTGGCGACTAGATCAGTAACTGCATTTGGTAAATCTGACATATCCAACGACTACAAGTCCATTAACACATTGACTGCAGGACTATTTATTACCAGGACCCTGCAGTCTATGTCTATGCATACGTATATGGTAAATAATGAGCTCAACAGTTTTATTATGAACAGCAACTCTGTTTAAATTGTAAAGAAACTGTCAATTACTTTATTTTCACCAGTATAACTAAAAGATCAGTGTAACTGAAGATCCAGCTTAGATCCAGTAGGCTACCACCTACTAGGAAAATGAGGCTGGACCTGGCCAAACTCCAAGATCCTCAATAGGATCTATGATCATTTGCTCACCTAAAAGCAACAGGAGCAGTTTGGTTTTACGCCTAATAAGTCTACAATTGACTGCATCCTAGCACTGGGGGTTCTGATGAAGCACAAATGCAAATATCAACAGAGTTTCTTTGCAGCCTTTGTTGATTTTTGTACAGCATGCAATTCAGTTGATCAAGCTGTCGTGTCGGACATCCTGAGGGTTCACAGGATCCCCTCGAGGTTGCTGGATATCATGGCCGGCCTGTACACTGGTTCTGTGAGTGCTGTGCAGAGTGGAGGCAGAACCTCTGCATTTTTCCCAGTTGATTCTGGGATTTGTTCTTGCTTCTAATTTGTTCAATGCTTGCATGGACTGGGTTTTGGGCAAGGTTGTGGGGTCCAGCAGGTGTGGGGCATTTGTTGGTGAAGAAAGATTCACTGATCTTGGCATTGCTGACGATGCTGTGATCTTTGTGGAGTTAATGGAGGCTCTGATCAGAGCTCTCGAGAGACTAAGTGAGGAGTCTGAGTGTCTGGGCTTGCCAGTGTCCTTAATAAAAACCAAGACCCAGGCCTTTAATGACCTCTTGGGCACAGCTATCAGCAGTGTGTCTGTTTGCAGAGAGAGTGTCGACCTTGTCGAGAGGTTTATTTACATTAGCAGTGACCTTCATGTCTGTGGTGCCTCTTCCTATGAAGTCAGTAGACAGATTGGGAGAGCATGGAGGGTCATGAGATTGCTGGAAAGGGGTGTGTGGCGCTCGCGATACCTTTGCAAAAGGATGAAGGTCCAAGATTTTAGAGTTCTGGTGCTTCCTGTCTTGCTATATGGTTGTGTGACATGGACACTATCCAGTGACTGGAAAAGAAGATCGGACTCCTTCAGTACTGTGTCTCTTCAGAGTTTCCTTGGGTACTGCTGGTTTGATTTTGTGTCGAATGAGCTGTTGCTCACAGAGTCCCAAATGAGGACTCTGAGGAATGTGGAATTACTTGCATTGTGAGGGAGCGTCAGTTGCGACACTATGGCCAGAGTAATCCAGCTCACAGGATCCTCATTGTTGAGGACCCGAGCAGCTGGACCAGGCCAAAGGCATGTCCATGTAATGTGGCTGCAGCAGACAGATGGTCATTTCCCGAGGGTGGGACTGGACTGCATATCTGCCTATGGGGTTGCTAACCAGGATCCCGAACTATTTTGTCGTGTGGTGGGTGCGGCAACACGCTATACCAGTGCATGCTTCCCAATCTGACCTGAACTTACCTGATAACTAAAAGTCTGCATTTGAATGAAAGTTCTTGAAGCATGGCACCACACAGAGTGCAGGCTTAGAATTGCATGAGCCGTAAATATAACGTGTTTCTTTACACTGTCCATGCTTGTTGCACACAACACATTTGGTAGCTGGTGACTGTGTGTGCTCAGTGGCTGTCACAATGTCAATGTACTGCTGTCCAGACAGTTGGGACAAGTTGGGCACCTTACGATGAAGAATTTCCTTTGGAGCAGCTATCCACATCAGCAGCAGAGCCTACAGGTTTCACATCATGCAGCTTATTGTCATTATCTCGATCGCTGTCATTATAATCGAAATATTCATCTTGCAACAAATCTAGCTGTTTCAAAATATCATCAGGTTGATACCCTTTTCCCCATAACTACAGACTGTCTTCTTATAGCACTGTTTTCCACAAGCTGTTGCCACCAAAAACAAACAAAAATTCAATGGCTATCCACTAGATGGCATCACTGTAGTAGGTAACTAAGACATCGCAGCAAAGCTCGCCCTCAAGATGGCTGCGTCTATAGTGGGTGTGTACTAAGATATGAGTTGTCTCATATGTCGTGTTTTGACAGGCTCAATGAGGTACAACTTAGCTTGTACCTCACGTTTAAAGCTGGCTTTAGCAGAACAAATAAACAACAGTCAACTGGAAGATGAGATCCACTAGCAACAAGAGAAATTACAATTTTTGTCCTTCTCTTTTCTGTCATGTTTTTTTACATAGTATGGTTATTTATTAGTTTCACATATGTTTTGTGGTTTTTAACATATTTTCTTATGACTCAGTGATTATATTTGATACTTTAATTATTACTACCATTTTGTTAATTTATACAATGACTATTTTATTATAGTAACTTACAGTGTTGTTACCACATGTTCCCTCAAGCTCATTGCAGGATGACATTATTCACCTGTCGCTATATAATGCAACAACGCATATGTTCAGATGTCCAAGCTTTTGGGCAAAATCCATATTCAATCTTCTTGTTAATCACTTAAGATGTGATCGCACAGTTCTAAGACAAAATGCTATTCAGCTAAGAATTCTGGTTTTCGGTTTGGATCAAGTGCTTCCTTTAGTTTAATTTTTCAGCTTTTTACTGGGACATGGCTTTAGACTATGTTAATTCTTTTATCATTCAGTCCTCCGCATATACTTAACTGTGGCCACTTTTTGCTGGCTCAGTGTATAATATATCCTGGATCTTGACTGATGAATTCTCTGATGTTGAAGAGGGCTGTGTTCTTATTGTAGTGAGCCTGGGTTAGAGATTTCTCTGTTCTCTGCTGCAGCAACTTTCCAATGATGGACGCTTTGCATCAATCCTTTTTACTTTACATTTCCATTTAATTAAAACATACCTGTTAGCATTAATTGGTTACAATACATTTGCATTAGTTTTCCCATTACATATTATGTGCCACCTGGTGTTTTTTCTGACAGAGGATGATAGAGGGGTTGAAGTTCATCAAGTAAACAAGATGTGTTTTTCGTTCTTCTGTCACCTTGATTGCCCCTCTGGATGATATGTTTTTCATTTTTTTTGGCTATTATCAATTCAGGCTTCAAATAATGCAAGCAAGGCCACTCTGCATTGCTTTGGCATGACACTTAGAATGGGTGCAATTTTCTAAGAGGACACTAAGGTTTAATTAAAAAGAGTTATTGAACTGGAAAAACCTGCATGTAATGGATTTTGGTTTGTGTTACTTCTGACACCAATATAATAGGTTTATGTTACATCTCTGATGGTCTGATGGTTAAATGGGGCACTGATCCTGTTAGCATAGTCTCAGAAGAAATGCCAGTACTGGGTTTAAATGGATATCCACCACCAATAGCTAATTACGTTTACAATTAAGATGAGTACAGTACAGGCTGACTGGCAACGATGAAGAATGAATGGTAAATGACATAAGACTGGGATTCTTTTTAACAATTCCTAGAGGAGAGTTTTTGAGGAATCAGCTCCCTTACATACTTGTATTGGTGCAACCAGAATTTTTATTCTTTTTATTTTTTGTTTCTTTATTCCCTTTGCTCATCACTTAATTATATTTTGCTTCAGGCCACTCGTCACATTTTCTGGAATAAATCGCAGGAAAAAGAGAGGAATTGTGTTACTTTTCTTTCCATCTACAGTATGTAACCAAAAGTTGTTTCTAGGCAAGAATTAACCAGAGTACCAGCTCATTGAAAAGCACTTTCTTAAACATATGCAGTGGACTAATTTTAAATAACTCATTCACCTAATCTACATCTTTGGAATGAGGAAGGAAACTGGAATATCTAGAGAAGTTCCATTCAGACAAGGAGAAAAATGCACATAGATACAAGTACTTAACAGAATGGGAATCAAGAACAGGCCAATCAACCTGTGTGGTAGCAGAACTTACCATTCTTTCCTCATCATTTCTCTACAAATGCCTTTATAAATAATATAAGATATAAAATATCCTCCTTATTTAGAAAGGCACCATGGTTTAATTGAGGTAAACTTAAATGTCTGGATTCTCTAATCATAAAAATACTGGAGACTGAGACTAATTCCACGTGGTAGTAATGTTTGTCCTTGAGGCCTTTTTTAATAGCAGCTGCATTGGTATAAGTGATTGAAAATGATCAGCACAAAAGGATGACATACCTCACTTGATGTTTGTTGAGGCTGTTGGAGAAAGACACTACAGTCTCTATTGAATTTGCAAATTATTTTTCCTAACAAGAATTCAGGATGCATATGTCTTTTCAAAGAACTTATAATATTTTACATTGAAAACTTCTTTTTTGGGGGTTATTATTTACGAATAGTATCACTATTGCTATTTTTTAATAGTTAATAGTGAGGCAAACCAGTCAGTGTTTGTGCATTCTAAAACTGGATAGTTGTTGTTATAATTAGGACTTTCAGAAGTCTAACATAGATTGTGGCGAGCGGCTGGGGGTGGTTCCCAGCCGGGACGCCCAGGAGGACCGGAGGAGGGCTTGCGCCTTCTCCAGACCACGAGGGGGCGACCACCCTGGTTGCTTTGGGGGCCACGGGTACAGAGTTTTGAAGCTCAACCCTGTAGGGGCCCGTGGTCACCTGGACCTGGATCTCAGCACTTCTGCTACACCCGGAAGTGCTGGGGGGAAGAGGAAGGGGGACATCCGGAGTGCTTCCAGGTGCACAGCCGGCACTTCCGCTACACAGGGGAGTGCCGGCGGAAGAGTGTCGGGAAGCACCTGGAGCACATCCGGATGTGTATATAAAGGGCCGCCTCCCTTCATACAATGACTGGAGTCGGGAGAGGAGAAAGACAGAGCTCGGAGGAGAGGAGTGGAGGCGGTCAGAAGAAGAGAAGGCATTGCAGAAAGGCCAGGACTTAAGGGGTGACTGGTGCTGTGGCACTGGGGTGTGCGTGTTCAACACTTGTAAATATTGTAAAAAAACGTGTGGTGGTGCAAAACATCATGTCTACCTGTCTGTGCCCGGGCTGTTCCCCACAAGATAGATAGATAGATAGATAGATAGATAGATAGATAGATACTTTATTAATCCTTTAGGAAATTACAGGGTTACAACAGCAGGCACAAATACACATATAATAAAAATGATCATAATCTTAAATATGTTAACAAGCTACAAACACACATATATAACAAGAATTATGTCTAACTATATTAAGAAAATGCAGGAATTTATTAAGTGTAAAGTGATTAGAATTGCACATATGTATCAGTTACCGTTTTAAAGTGCAGGGTGTCAGTCATTGGCACAGTATATTGCACATGGTGGCATTGTCTGTTAAGATGTCTGCAAGACCAGATCAGAATCATTCAGCAGATCAGGAGCAATACCACTTTGGCCTTGGGGTGACTCATTATAAAGCCATATGGCTGAGTGTAGAAACAACCTCACATGGTGCTCATTGGAGCAATGTATTTGCCTCAGTCTGTTAGTGAATGTGCTCTTCTGTTTAGTCCAGGCCTCATACAGGGAATGAGAATATTGTTCAGGATAGTCTGTAGCTTCCTGAGTAACCTCTGTTCTACCACTTCGTCAAGCGACTCCAAAGATTGAAACAGCATTTTTAATCAGTTTATGTAGTCTGTTGGCACCACCTTCACTAATACCGTTTCCCCAGTACACTACCACATAGAAAACACTGTTCACTACAGATTGGCAGAAAACATTGTAAAAAGGCAATATATTTGCGCCTGGCCCGACACAGACTCACACCGGAGGCACGTATAAAACAAAGAAACTTTTATTTTTCTTCACCTGTGGGGAACATCTTCCTATGATCCTCACAGGCACAACACAGTCCCAAAACAGACCAATAAAGCACCAACACAACACACTCTTCTTTTTCACCATCATTCCTCCATCAAGCTTCGTCCTCCTCCTCCTGACTCTGGCCATTAAGTAGTGGCTTCTGGCCCCTTTTATAGTCCACCCGGGTGTAGCGAATATACAGCCTATACGGGCTCAGGAGTCCTAGCTGCAGCAACCCCTCGTGGCGCCTGCAGGACTCAACAGGGCTGTATCCAACTCCAATTCCCATGAAGCCCTGCGGCAAAACCGAGGCACCGCTCCAACCCAGGGGGACGGCCATCTAGCGTCCAGGGGGAGTAATTGCACAGTTCATGGCTGCTCCCCCTGAAAATATAACAAAGGGGTTGTCCCAGCCGAGCTTGGACCCCGGCCGTCTGCCACAACAAGTAAGAGTGGCCTGCATGCACCAAAAAATATTAACCTTCTAAGGAAATAGAGACAACTCTGACTTCTTGTATATATTTTCTCAGTCCGTACTAAACTCAAGCCTGGTATGTATATATCCTCAAAGTGGATTGATACAAAGTGGAACAAAGTAATACTTAAAATGATCGCTAAGTGGCAAAGTTTGAGGCAAATGTGTGAACAGAATATTTCTATTTCCAATTTCATAGATGTATCAAGATGTTGCATGTCTATCTTGTTCACAGGATGTAGTAAACGCTTCACTTTGATTTTCAAGAAATGTGTGCTGTATCAAATCTGATGGGTAGCCTCATGAACAGGGACACTGTAGGAAAGAAGGGATGGCACAAAGTGGAGAAGGCAGACACAAGGGCCTGCAAGACCCCAGGAAAAAGAGAGAAAAAGAGAGAGACCAAAGTATGCCCTGACAAAGGTGACATACTGTATGTCTTTATGCAAGTCTGGCAGAGGTATAAAGGTGTAACGTTTGATGGTGATGCTTTTGTGCAAGTGAACTGATAAATGCTGTGGTGTAACCTGGCCTAGCTTACAGACAGAACATAATGACCTGGAATGCTAAAAGGAAAATGTAAGACATCTAAATAGTGCAGGTCATTGTCTCGGACGGTAAGAGGTCTATGAATGTGGAAGAGAAATGAAGACACAGAAGATGTAAAGGTATAAGAAAAAAAGAACAGTCAAAAACCTTGAACATAGTAAATGCTACTGAGAGAGAACCAAGTTGTCAAAAATTGAGAAGCAGCTGTGCCCATGAGGGAAAATACACTGTGGCTACCAATTCTAATGACCCCATTGCAAAAACTGGGAAGCTGGGAGTGCCAAGCTAGGCAGAAACCCAGCTGCCTCTCAACATGATACCAAGTCCAGGGGGCCTAAAATTAGATTGCAGGGCCATATTTACAGAAATAGCCTTTAATTTTAAAGGAGAGAAAAGGAGTAGTGGATGGAGAGTTGAGAGACATTACATAGGAAAGCAAGACATGGAAGTAGAAGGTGAGGTAAGCAGAAGCATAGCAGATGTGTGGTAAATGACCAATGATAAAACTCTGAGTGCCATCCCAAATCGGGGCAGATGTGTCATGGAGTGTTTCCATTGGAAATTGGAAATTAGAAATCAAACCTCAGACTGAATAAAACAGTAGCCTATTGGCATGAAAATAATAAGAATATGTGTAAGATCAGATGGGGGATTGACTGATTACAACCGCAAGATGTTATGTGAATGAATATGAATAATATGAATAATGGTGCATCCGTGCCACAATGTTTTCCGAAATGTACTATTACAGGTGCTAAAATGAATAATTCCAAATACCATATATACCTATGTCTCTCTTTTTTTTTTTGTCAGTTCGACTTTGACATCATGGACCATAAGGTGCATACTAATTCAGCATGAGCAGCAACACTCAATAAAACTGAATAAAAAAAAATCAAGAAGTGACGGTGAGCTACGAAGAAGGCAGATTCACCAGCGCTTGTGTGTCAGCTTTTATCCATCCAAATCAGAGAATGTCCAGTTCCAATGCCTCAAAACACCATTCACATCTACAGTTATTCCCAGTTTCAGATAAAAAGAAACAGCGTCAGATCCCTGGGTGGGGGTCGGTAGTATGTATCATGATCGTGACTGAGAAAATAAAAGAAAAAAAAAACGATAGCTTTTACAAGTACTATAAATGTACACTGGCTGTTATAGATGCAAACCAAATGTATGTGTTTATATTAACAATAAGAGCAGCTCAGTACTGAAAATGGTAAATACAGGAGGCAGTTGGGATCGAACTGGTGACTCCTGATTACAAATCAGCAATTCTTACCGCCAAGCCACAGAAGCTGTTATCTTTTCTTTGAACCTTTTGTGAAAGTGTTTATTTGACCTTTGGATTTCAGGCTTAACACATTATATAGTTAATGCCTACATTTTGTCATTTATTACTAAAATATGAAAAACGTTTCTGTTTTAACAATGTGTTTACACAGATTATTGTAGAAACGGAACACACATGAAATGCATGTGTTCCATATAACAATCTATTATTTCCACTCTAAAACTCCAGCTCTTCACTCCCAGATAATCAAGTCATGAGCTCGGAGAACTTTGTGCACGTTCTGCGGTGGTGGGGGGATGGAATAGCAGGTTGCTTGATGCTTGTCTGTATTGACACATTTACGGGGCAGAAGACGCTGACAGAGAGGTGCGAACGGATTTAAGGTGGGCCGGATATACTGTACAAGGTTTTTTGTAGACTTTGGTAATTCTAGTGTTAATGGGCATAGATTAATTAATTAATTTCTATACATTAATTCCTATACATCACACTCACTTGACAGGCCGTATTCCTGCCTAGTACCGGTTGAGTGTTCGCCACCAATATTTCCAGCCTAAAGTTTATATTCCCCATCTGAAAGAGGGGGAGCTTACTCTCCCCATCCTTCTTCGCATACCTAACCTTTGACTTATAATATTTTGGTGGTTTTTAGCTTACTAAGATACATAATAAATATATAGGCATATGCCTTTTCCAGTTTAACCCTTACAATTCTAGTGCTCAATAGGATATAATACTTGCTCATGATTCTCTTTGAATACATACAAATCATTATTGCTATAAATATATCCTTCTATACAACCTACACTTACTCCTAGTTAGGAGTAGGAGTTCACGTTTGACTAAAGTTACGATTTTACAGCATCCCAAGTCACAAAATGGCACTTATGATTATATTTTGTAGTTTTCTTGGAAATAATGGTAAGTTTTGTAGTTTTCTGATATTAATGTTAGGTTTCAACACAAAGATATTAATAATAATAACAAAGGTGGAAAAAGTAAAAAAATAAATAAATTCAAGTAGAAATATTACTACATAGAGAAAAATATACTTAAGCAAAAGTAAAAGCATCTTAAATGGAAAATACTCAAGTAAAAAAACAAAAACAAAAAAAGTTAGTAAATATCCATGCTCTTCATTGGTAAGTGTAAGAAAAATATACATAGCAATAAAGTAGATTTTAGTTATCAAAACACATAAGTATGAAGAATAGGTCCAAATGTGAATGCCAACTTCTGGGTGGAAGAAGGTTTATATTTCAAATGAATGAAACAGGCATTCAGTTGTCCTCTGAGTTTTTCTCTTCCACTCCAAGGAAACAAGCAGAATATGTGTTAGCAGTGGTGTCAAATTCTTAGTCATCCCCATAATCTCAATTTCCCAAAACCTGTAAAATGCTATAAACAGACTTTTCATGCGTAATTACATAATTAACAAGATCATTGTCTCACAATTACAGGATGTTATCTTGTTTTTATGAAATAATTATAAGAAAATGTTCCTCAGTTTTTTTTTTTCCATTTGGTGACTCCAGTATGCATCCTTAAAAATACTCATCAAGGGAAAGAAACTGTCAAACTTTTGGAATGAGAGAGAGAGAAAAAAATGCCTCATAAAGAATGTATTTATTTATTTGAATTTAACAGAAGGAGAATGAAGACAAATGTTTTGCTAAAAAAGCAACCAACAGCAGACCATTCTTGAACCATAACCCAATAAATGAAATCCAAAGACAGATACATAAAAATCCTAAAACCAGAAAATTCAATACTCACAGCTAAATAATTTGACAATCAGTGACCCACAGAAAGACCTACTTATAGCATGAAATATAAAGTCTGAAGGTTATCCTTCAGCAGTTATGTCAGGGTGGACCCCTGTAAATGGCGAATGAGGACACACTAACAACAAGAGGTAGGTGATTCAAAAATGCTTAGTGTATGTTATTTCTCACAAAAAAGTGTCCAATGAATAAAGTGCAGTGCAAAGTTGTGACAATAAATAAATAATCCATAAAACCAGTGCTTGTGAGAAATATAAAACCATCAATAAATAATCTATTCATAAATAGTTAAAAACAGGAATAACATCACATACAGGATCCTACATACTCATTACGACCCTACTGCTCTATCTATTTTCTCACCTAACTCACCTGCACAGATCTCTTTTGCTGAGCTGAGACTCCCAGCCACCATCCTTCAGCATTCAGCCCAACTTCATCTTCCATTTGCCCTCAATGGCATCTGCAAGATCCCTGGAAGCCCATGAACTCCCATGCTTTAACTGATCAGAATAGTTGATCTTAGCCTTGGATCACTCCCTCGAATGCAAAACCTCCTCACTACAGCCTTTGTCCAAATTCCTAATCTTACTCTCGATCTCTTTTGGTTTCTTTTTGTTACATTTTTATTCTCCTCTTGCTCTCATTCACAGACGCCTTTAATCCTCAGCGAGTGTAGGTGCATCAAATGAATCATGGAGCCCCTGTGAGCATGTAAAACACAATTAGGAAATTCCCCTATCAAGATTCTCTTTGGCCACATGGCTTTCCTCTCACATACCGAGACTCATGAGGTCTGTGTTGCCTCACTGTGGTGCTGCGGAAATGTGCACTGCTGCAGACTCCAAATGCACCTTACCATACATTGCAATATGAAAGCTTTCTTTTGCACATTATGTGATGGGATAGAAATAATTCCTGAGATCAGGGTCTCTTGCATAAAACTTCCATGATATAAAGCATTCACTCAACTTGGCAGATAAATGCTATGTAATTGTTTTTTCTGCACTCACTGGGTTCACCCCACTTAGATCCCACACTCCCAAATTCAGGCCTTCAGAGATAAAGCAACTGTCATAGCCAGTTGAGCTAAAGGAGAATGACTAATTGGGCATCTGAGTGCCAGAGAGTTTCTTCTTCATTTTGTGCTCATTCCATTTGAGCCATATTACAAATACCAATCAATATCTGTTGCTACCTTTCATTCCTCTCCCAATATTCCTGGAAGTGGGATGCATTTGAACCAAAGTTAAGTATTGTGTGAAAATCAGAGATCAGGTGATGGTCTTGAACACAGTGTCAATCAAGGGTAAAAGCTGTATTTTGAAATGTCTGTGCTTCAAAAGCTCAACATGCTGCTGATACTGAACATGTCATCCCTAATTATAGCTAAGAATAGGAAATAAAAAAGAAATTATTTTCTCTGTTTAACAAGAGGATGAAGCAAAAGTAGAATTTCCATAAAATATATCTACTTGAAACACCCATATATTTTATAATCGGCATCAATTGCAAGGAATCAGCCTATCCTGGTCCTGACAATTAAGGTAATATACATATCTCTGGTCATCTTGGATGGACTAGTTTGTTGGACTGAATGTCCTGCTCTCATGAAAATTGTTCTAATATTCTAATGTTTGGAACTTTATGATGACAGTGGCTGGACTAAATATCAAAGTAAGGCCTCTGAAGCCAGAAAGTGTCAGCACAAGTTACAAAGTCATGAATTTAGACAAGATTTTTAATACAGGCACAACATTTTATTTTTAAAGGTGTTTTTTTACTGTTTCACTTAAAAGGTGTTGTTGAAAAGTAAACAGCGGCTTCATGATTGGAATATATGACACTGAAGGAAAAACCTTAGTGGCATCCTCTGACAAATCCACATACATGAAAAAACTGAGACATAGCTATATTAAATATCACAGCTACTTTTTTTAGAGGAGTATTATTAAGAATTCTCAGTATGCCTATGTGTATTCACTTTGTGAAATGTGGTGTCTTTATTAAAGCAACTAATGTTGTGAACTGCCAAAATATAGTAAGTCAGAGGTTAGCCATCAAGAATCAGAAATAGGCCACATTAGCAGGGTGCAACATGCATTGGCCAAAGGAAACTTTCTGGCTGAATAGATGAATTGACTATTGCAGGATATATTCTCCGCTTTATAAACCAAGTCAGTTAATTTGTGTTAAAATTTTCCCTTATGGTACATCACCATATATTTTGATTTATATAGGCTCCATTATCACTCTCAAACGTCTTTATAACCCCAGTGCAAATAAATGGCAGGCAGAAATAAACTAAAGATGGCACAGATATACATATTTTTTATTGTCTCACTGGCCATTCATTGACCACATTTCAGCTTCATCTGCTACTGCTTACTAGTCTGGAAGCCATTACACAAATTTAACTACTGATAAATGAACCCCTGGAGGTTTATTTAAGATAAGACGGCTTTTTTTATGTTTAATATTTTACATCAGTTTCAAAAGCTATTAATTCACACACAGCTGTTTAACTTTCCCGTCTAAGTACTCAGAATGGGTACTTATTGTCAAACCGTGAGCTGACTCAGCAATAATCCACACTCTCCAGTCTGTAACATTTTGCTGAATTACCAAGAAGTTGACTCCTACACAAAGAACATGAACCTTTACGAGAAAATGCTTGTAGCTGCTATGTACACACTGAATTTAACAGCCATATCCCTGAAGGGCTGTACGCTAGAAGTAGGAAGAACTGGTTTAGTCTTTACAAGTGAAGACCATTGCTCACTCTAACAGACAATCCATTTCAGTATCATTATTTTCACTTGTATTTTTCCACATTAAATCATACCAAATATATATAAAGACCATCAAATCTTTTTCTTAAAACTCCTTTAGCCTTGTTTAATGAAACTTTAAAAATTCAAAATATTACTGCTGTAAATGTTAATATTACTGCCAATATTACTTCACTTTTATTTAAATTATTGCTGTTGGTGGTGGATTGACCTCTAGCATATAAGTTGATAAATATTTTGTATGTCTTTATTTGTAAATTAGATAACGCATTTGTAATGTTAAATAGTGTTTCAGGAGGCATGTTTTACTTCATTGATGAGGACAGTGGTACTTTCATGTTTACCTAACCAGCCCCCCCAGTCTTGAGGACTGACTTAGGATGTGAAATTTATGGTGAGGGGGATGGAGCATCAGACCAGTCTGGCAAGGGTGACAGTGTTTGGACTTTGAGCCTACAAGCCTTCCACTGCAGGACGGCCATAGACTGACTAAACAAAAAAACTGGGGGATGAGTTGTTCTTAAGCACTTTCATTGGTAACTGGTCAGAAAGGGACTGGAAATTAATTCAATTGGTCTAAAGTATGGCTGTTTACGACTGGTTTTGATTCTGAGACCATTCCTCACTATGACTCTCCATTGGTTTGTGTTTTGTGTAAGAACGGTATAAAGTTGGCCACCTTGCCTTTATCTCTCTCTCTCACCATCTGGCCATGAAGAGAACTCCAGGATAAAGACCAGTTTCCATACTCCATTCAAAGTCTATGTGGTAACAAAGCAAACCAGACTAAGGATAAGACGACAAACGCCTATGGATTGAAGACGCAATGCCACATAGGCTGTAAGGGTATGGTTTGCCAATATTCACATTGTATTCTGCTTCCTTAATATTTTTGGGCATGTTTATCAATAATGCATAATTTAATGTGTAACTTAACTCCTGCCTATTTCTTTACTCTGTCTAATTGCTTATGGTTGCAGATGTGGAAGGGAAGGGGGCAGGAAGCTCTAAGGTACCTGATCATAGAGTGGTAAGTGAATGGCATTTTAGACAGTTTATTAAGGTCTACACAATAACGAGCATAAAGGGGAAAACAGAATCACCATGAGACCATACATAATAAACATTGTCAAATATAGGTGTATTTATTTATTTGTAACGCCAGAGTTTTTTCAATTTTAATTTTCTTTTAATATTTATTTATATTGCTAACACTGGTAATATCTCTATTACTAACATTACTTCAATTACCATCCATAATATTAATTATAGTATTAATAGTATTTATTTAATGCTCTAGTGATCTTCTTTACTTTGCATTATAAATCTTAAAGACTTTTTGAAATATTGTGATTGGGTGCAAAGAGAACTGGAAATGGGATTATTTATTGCAAATTAAGATAAAATACATAACAATAAAGCAATACAATTTTATACTAGTAAGAGAATAAATACAAAAACAGAGATATTATAAAAAGCATTATATTCAAGATAACAGAAATTAGAAAAAATAGAGGTGATCATAAACACCGCCTTCCCACCACCCATAAACCGCTGTTGTCTGTCTCTCTCGCACCCTATGATACTCCTTGAAATAATCCCAATGACTGCTACCCACCATATATAAATTAATAAAAATAAAATAAAAATACTCTAAGTACTGCACAACTGGCCTTTCTTTTTCTTTGTAAAATCCTCCCATGTTTTTAATGGTTTTATCTGCTGCTCCTTTCATTCTTGAAGCTGAAGCCTCCAAAATCATTAAATTGTAAAATGAAAATTTCCAGTGCCAAAATGATAAATTTATTTGTGTTTTCCTATTGAAAAACTAGAAACGTTTTTAAAGTAATAGATGCAAAGAAAATAAACCATTTTGGTAGCTAAGATATTGAAGAAAGGCAAATTGAGAAATTGAATAAAATCAGTAATTGTGGCAATATTGGTAATTGAACATCAACAACAAAGGCTGGCGCACTGGCAACCCAATATTATAATTCCGCCACCCTTCCAAAAGTCATGGAGAAAGGTGTAAGACCCCCTAGATGGACAAAAATTACATTTTGAGGTATCAGCCTTAACCATAGAAATATGCTTGCACTGTGTGATATAGAGTATGTATAGTGAACACAGCTAAATGGCATAAACTGATGATTAGAGATTCTAGAGTAGGCTTTCAACTTGTCAATAATGTCTTCTGACAAATCCTACTGCCAGACATTTTGAAAAGCTATTGGGTTCACTGTAATGCTTTGTAGCATGGCATGAAATTCAGAAACCAGTTTGGAATTGGGGGCAAGTTCAGGGGTGGACTTAATTAAGAGGTATGTAGGAAAAGGAGTTAACAGCAGTTTATAGGAAATATTGCTAGGAAAATAATAGAAAAATGAATAATTAAAAATAGAAAGTTTTTTACAGGGTGTTCAAATAGATAAATGAATAAGGGATACAAGATTCTGTCCTAGAGTTAACCAGGATAATGTTACATCAGTCTTGATATGCTGTTGCTAACTGAAAACACAACTATTGTTCAAGTCTGAAAGTGAAAACCTGTGCTATATAAATCCTAGGTTATTTTTATTCCATAGACATCTTAATACCACAGAATGTACCTAATAATAATAGTGTCTGAAAGTTGTAGAAAAGAATTTAATTTATTCCACCTATACTTGAGTCTTTAATTGCTTAGACAATGCTCTTGGTTGGAGGTGGGTGAACTAAACTATGAATTACATTGTGGAACCTGGCAGGCAACACATTTGCAAAAAACCTTCACACCAATATTTACAAGGGTAATTGGAATATTCATTCGCATCCTACCCAGATTTTGACAAAACTGAAAACATATGATTGATATGAACATAGGCTTGATTAACTGTAGAGTGTAGCCCACTCTAGACATGGCCAATTTGAATATATGAAATTGTGGCCCGGATAACTTAGACCAGAAAGCTTTATTTAACTCGGTTTTTAATCCATCTAGACCTGGATGGCTTTTTGTTACAATTAAACTGAAGGAAATACTAGCACAGCACATACATTTTCCTTTTCCATTGACTTCTATGCATAAATCTGAGAGTCAGAACAAACTTAGCAGAATGAAGTAAACCTCACTAGTATACACTTTCATCAACATTTAAAGGTGTTATATTTTAAGAGTTTGATCTTTCCCAGATAAAACAGGAAAGAATTACTCCCATAGCCTTTATTTATTGTCATTACATAAAGAACAGTGGAATTTAGTGGCAGCACCCAGTAAAACATAAATTTGAATGTAGACAAATGTATAATATAAACATAAACATAGCCTAGGCCACAGGTGTTGAACTCCGGTCCTGGAGGGCCGCAGTGGCTGCAGGTTTTTATTCTAACCATCTTCTTAATTTGTGACCAGTTTTTGCTGCTAATTACCTTCTTTTGCCTTAATTTTAATTACCTTGACTCAGGCCCCTTAGTTGTTTCCACACAGAACAAGAATCCATATGACCAGCTCACCTGTGCCCATCACAAAATATGTGAAAATAAAGAAAGATGGAGGTCTCAGTTAGGCTGATCTCTCAGCTCACCAAAACATTGTGAGGGTGGTCTTAGAAAAAACAGAAAAATCAACAGTTCTGGAAATGTCCGCTGTGGCAGAATGAGAGCACCAACAAGCCATGGAATTAAATAATGAGTTTAATTAACAGCAAGAATCTGCTTCTCATTGTGTAACTGGTTGGAGTCTGAAGCCCCAATTCAGTTGGTCATTTGTTGGTTCGTTTCATGGCTCATTTCTGTTTGGCTGCCATTTAATGAAGAAAGGAATCAATTCAGAGGAATCAATCCTTAAGAACAGGGCTATTAAAATGAAGGGAACAGGAGTTAATTAGCAGTGAAAACTGGTCACTAATTAGGAAGGGGGTTAGAATGAAAACCTGCAGCCACTGCGGCCCTCCAGGCCTAGAGTTTGACACCCCTGGCCTAGGCTATCAATAAAAAAATATCCTCAAGAATACTAAAACATAAAAATTGATATTATTATACATGTGAATATTGGCTATGCTATCTATATAATACACTGTACCTGAAAGAATAAAATATAAAGTGCGTGAAGATAGTTGTGCCTTATAATTCCTTCTTGTTCAGTGCTAAGTTTAATTCAGTAATAGCCCTGGGGTAAAAACTGCCTTTGAGCATAGCGGTCCAGGCATACAGAGTCCAGTAATGCCTGCCAGAGGGCAACAAGATAAACAAATAATGACAAGAGAGAATTGAATCATTTACAATATTATTAGCCTTGCAGAGGCAACAAAAGTGGTAGATGTTATCTACTGATGGACTTTGAACTCCAATAATCATTTGTCTAATATTTATAACTCTTTGGAAAGCATTTTTATCTGCTGCAGAGCAACTGGAGTATTACACCATCAAAGAATATGTGAGGAAAGTCTCCATGGAACATCAGTAAAAGTGCATCATCAGCCTGTCAGACAGAGTGAGTTTCCCTAATATTGTGTGGAAAAAAAAAACAAAACACTGGAGTGCCTTTGTAACCAGTGACATAGTGTTGGTCAGCCATATAACATTCTCTGTATTAGTTCTCAATAATTTGAAGGCAGGGACACTTTCAGCTTTCTCCTCATTTATGGCGAGTGGTACCAGGTCATTCCTGTACTTCCTGAAATTGTTTATGAGTTCTTTGTTTTTTTTTTTGGTATTGAGCAACAAGTTGTTAGCCGAGCCTCATCTCTGTAGGCCGAAAAATTGGCGTACAAGATCTGCTTGATTGTTGTTACAAAATTAATGATGCATTTGGATGAGTCAGAACACAGTCAAAGGTTCAGAGAAAGTACAAAAAAGGGCTCAGCACACAAACTTGTGGAGCTCGAATATTGTCTAGTAGAGTGGGTGGTAAGTGAGGAACTAAACTGACTGTTGATGGTCTCTAGAAAGTCATACAACAACAACAGATTTTTGTATAGCCCATAATCACACAAGGGGTGCCACAATGGGATTTAACAGGCCCTGTTTTTTGACAGTCCCCCAAGTCTTCTCACCCTAAGAAGACTAGAAAAAACTCCCAACAAAACACTTGTAGGGAAAATGGAAGAAACCTTGGGAAAGGCAGTTCAAAGAGAGACCCCTTTCCAGGTAGGTTAGGCATGCAATGGGTGTCAAAAAATGGGGTAAATACAATACAATACACAAAACAGGACAGAAGTAATCCTCTTCACAGATCTAGATGACCAATCGATCATTGCCACCTCATGAATACAATTCAATAGTACAACAGTAATAGTGCAAGCTACAAAGCAAAATGCAAGAGTAGATTATATCACATATGAGGATTCAGATTTGTTCAGAGTCCTGGAGGCCTTGGCCACCATCATGACTCCCCCATACTGACTATTCTATTGCTAAGTCAGTGCTGGACCAGCCAATCTGACAAAAGAACCCTTCTATCTGATGATTCCTTTGCTTTATTAGAGGTGACTTTTTCATTGGCAATTAAACAACTTGGCAACAGAGCAGTGCACTAAGTGCCATAAGAGGTTACCAAGAAGAGAAACAGAATAGGGCAGGGTTAATGATAGTTTATAAATACGTATATTATTTATGTTTAGTACTAATGAATAGCAACAGAGATGTACTATGCACAGTTAATCAGCAGCTCTAGTCTGCGTATGATAAACTGAAGTAGTGAGTCTTTAGCTGGGATTTAAGTGCTGAAAATGAAGGGGCACCTTTTATAGTTGCATGCATACCATTGCATAGCTTTGGGGCCCTGTGATTAAAAGATTGACCTCACACAGTTATTTTATTAAATCTTGGAATCATACGCAGACAAGTTCAGACAAGTAGGCTGGACCTTGGCAATTTAAGGCTTTATAAGTTAAAAGAAGGATTTTGAAATTTGCCTTAAACTTAATCAGAAGCCAGTGTAATAAGTTAAGAACTGGAGTTTGTACTGTGTTTGTTTTTTCTTGTTCTTGTAATAATTGTTATAGCAGCATTTTGAATGAACTTATCCCCATGTCCAGATGTTTATTGACCATTCTGCTTGGAATGATAGTATTGAATGCCGAGCTATAATTGGCCTACTCTCCCACCAGCACACACACAGGATGGGAGTGACGTAGATGAACAAATGGATGGACAGTGTCATCGTCGGATTGATTAACAGAAAGCCATGATCTGATATTCTGTAATGCTATCCTCGCAAACCACTGCATTATTATGGGTTTAAGAGCTATTGGTTTATAATCATTCAGGCTACCAGTGACTGGTTGTTTGGTCACTGGTGTTATGGTGGCGTATTTTAAACATTGACCTTGGATTGGTACAAAGACAGTTTAGCATTACCTGTCCAGGAACACCATCAGGTTCATCTGCTGTCCAAATATTTATGCTTCAAAGCAAGTTATTTACCTCCCAAGTCTGTACACAGAGTACCAGCTTGTTGACGGTGGGCATAGATATCTCCATAGTTCCTCAGCTAGAGAGCTTTTCCATTTTATGTCAATATGTGTTAAATTCTCTTGGGTGTAATCTGTGGTTGCAGCCACAGTTCCTTGGATAATTAGGAGACAAACAATAAAAAAATAAGTGTAACACCGTACTGGAGAGCTCACTGCACCTTAGAGCACACCCCTGCTGCTCTCACAAAGTTTAGGGGTGCCCATAATCATGGATCACCTAGTGGGTTCTTGCGGCTTGGCTGTAGTCAGCAAAGCAGTAGATGTGCCTTCTGTTAAACATAATCTTTCTTTCTTCTGGGATTTTCCTGGAATGAGATCCCAATCCAAGCATCCTAAAAGCAACTGGATGTGTTTGAATCCAGTAAATCATTCAATCATATTCATATAAATTTTATTTGTTCTTTCAGTCTCAAATTCATTAGAAATTGATGGGAGCCATTATGAAAGATACTCGCTCAAGAAAATCAATAAGTTTTTGGTAGTCTATAGATTTATCTACATTTATCAGATACAGTACATGTTTGTAGGCCTCAGTCTATTCTTGTGGTTCTTCCTTTTATTCTGTGACCTTTGAGTTTCTTTTTAAGAGCACCAGCTTCTTTATTTTTGCATTTAATTGTCTGTTTTAGCAAGATAAACTCCCCAGTAATTTTAACTTGATCTTTCTTCAATGTGTTTAAGTCTCCTTGTTAATCTGTGTAGGTTCTCTGGATAGGTTTAACTTTTTATTTTCCTCAGGAACATACTATATTTGTTATGTGTGATGATGATGTATGATGATGTATGTGTGATATTGGTGAAAAAGGACATGCAGGTGATGGGTGTAACAGAGCAAGATCCTGAGGACAGGAAGAGATTGAAAAGGATGATCTTCAACTGCAACCCCTAACGGGAGCAGTCGAAAGAACAAGAAGGAACATAGTGTATGAGCTCCTCCTCAACTGCCCCATCAAGGAATGCTCCATCTCCACTACTGCTTGTCCAGCTGATGTACGATGTTTGTTTGAGATGTAGATTTTAACCTTTCATCTAATACTGACTTGTAATAGTATAGAATCTTTCAGGAAAGCACATTAACTGTAAGCTAAACAAACTATAGCAGGAATTACTTAGCTTAATGTTTCAATCAAATGTTCCTTGTTATTTATTTTCAGCACTAGTTATAACTGCAAGGTACAGCCTGAAGCTTTGCAATCAACCAAGCAATAGTCAGTCATGTATCCATTAGTCAAACTTTCCTGTTGTTTATGGTGTCTTTTACTCAATATTACTCATTGCCAATGGTGGGCCTGTTTAAGATGTCAGGGTTAAAGATGTAACTCTAGCCACCTCTGTGTATGAAGCTCCTGTGTGATTACCTAAGTAGAAGTCACAAGGTTCCTCAAGCTATAGCAGGCACTGTATCCCAGAAGACATAGTTCCCATGTGTCTGTGTTTCCTCAACAGAGCACCATCAATAAAGACTTCTTCTGTTTGCTACATTTGAGTCAATGTGTTGGCTCAAAGGATCATTTCCACAGTGGATTTTAAAGAGTTCCTAACAGGGCTTGTAGCAAAGCAGTAAAATGAGCACTACACCAAACTTGATTTATACACAAATACTAGAATTCAAGAATGTAGAAGAGACAGGAAAATGTTAAATTATGTATGGGATCTGAATAGAGGGAAAGTTTAAGCTCAAAAGAAAAATGTCCCATATGCCCCTTTTTGCCACAAGTCTTCTCTGACATTCAGTGCATTCAATGTCACTACTGAAGTTTTGACACCTTACACCAGACACTCCCAGAAAATAGGTAAGACATTAGCTAGACGGTGGTAGTGACATCAATTTTAATAAGCCAACTTAATTTTAAATGATTATACAAGTCAAAGTAGCAAGATTATATATATATACAGTATATATAGATATCCATTCATCCATTATCCAATCCGCAATATCCTAACTACAGGGTCACGGGGGTCTGCTGGAGCCAATTCCATACAACATAGGGCACAAGGCAGGAAACAAGCCCCGGACAGGGTGCCAGCCCACCGCAGTATACAGATATTTAAGAAATAAAATATATTTAGTAAAATGAGCATATGAATCTGAGTCCCTGCTTGCCAGTTTTTTATTTGCTCTCCTCTCTTCCATCCAGCCTCTCTGGCCCTTGTTTTGTTTAGCTCCTTTTCTATTACACTTCCCTTTTCTCCTACACTTAGCATCCCATTTAATTCTTTAATCCACGTTTATCTCAGAGCTGCTTTTTGGCATTATAACCATATATAAGCCATGCAATTTAGAACCTGCTCATTCCACTATTAACCTTAGATGTATTGCCTTTGTATTAAAATATGCAAGTCTATGAGACACCCAGAAAGTATGTCTTAAGAATGTGAAGAATGGAATGTAAATGTGTTACATTCAGACATTACTAGCTACAAAAATTAGTATGCAAAACTTGTTTATATGTACTGTACACTGTCTTCTCTTCTTGAACATGTTATGCATCATTTTCACTTTTTGACTGTTTGGCTTGAGTTTGATGGAGTACTGCCTGCTGATGACAATTAAACACTTTCTGTTGGAAGCAGTTATATCAAGCCCCTATGTCATCAGTACATATGACACTCATAAATAATATTTTCAATATCTCAGGCTGCTTACTTCCCACAAAGTTCTATCTCATCTTGGTTCTGTAAAGGCAGACAATGCCTTTTTACAAAAGGGACACATGCTTATTAATAATGTTTCTACAATATATTGAAGAAAGGATGGGTTGGGCAGATACAATTTTTCTCTCTAGCTTTCATATTAAAACTAGAGAAGGAAGATCAATATGAATGTTGATACCCAAACCTGTCTCTTTTGTTTGTTACTGTAGACGTGAAACCAAACTGATTCTGACTAATGTTTAGGCTCATGACTGGGTGGCACTAAATTTAGATCTAATTTGTTTTTCTTCCATTTCTAAAATGCATATCCACAAATGTGGTTGGGAAATTTGATTATGTTTTTAATTATACTATAGGTAATTCCTTCGTTGCTGTATATGTGTAGTAAATAATTCACAATTTTGTTTGAAAAATAAAATATCAGATCAATAATTGTTTTGCCATTTCCGCTTTGTTTTGACAAAATCTATGATTGCGTGTTTTCGACTGTGTACATTCTTCTTTGATATTGCAGAGGCACGGTGGTGCTGTGGTTTGCACTGCTGCTGTACAGCTCAGGTCACCTTTTTGACCACAATAATTGGTCCAGCATAGTTGACAGATGTTTCCCTAGCCCTCAGTGACACTTCAAAAAATGACTGTGCCCTTATAATTCAGTGTCTTAATGAGTTAGACATACTAAAACTTTAGGTTTTACATATAAATAACTGCATCAACCATGAAATCTTTCCAAAGTTTTAGAAGTTGTAAAATCAAAAAAAGCACAAAAAGTTTCAGCCTTTATATGTTCTTTTATATATATATATTTATATATATCCTGAATTAGCACTGCTAATATTATCTGTTTTCCTTAGATTTAAAGAATATGAATCCTCACTTAAAACTCTTTCCCAAACTTCTCTATCCATTACAACTCGACTTAGTGATGACCGAGACCCAGTCGATCAGCAAGTTCACTTTGAAAAGTTCCTGTTGGTTAAAAAGAGTGTACAGAACTTGCAAAGTAAGCAGGTAGAGCACAATTCCTCAAACCTCTTCCTTTGTAAAGCCAGGGCCAGTTCAACACACAAATCAACTTAGAAGCCAGTTATAATCATCTCTAAAAACGTGCTCTCTTCTAATTTCTCCATTTTTGATGTCTTCTATCAACGGTAAAGTAGCTATTTTAGTTGGAATAGTTTGGCCATTCCGTGGTCCTTTACATTGTTACAGAATGATTACAATCAAGTGAATTAAGTTTGTAAATGATATGCAATTAATTTCAGTATATTTGATAACAACAACACAACAACAACATTTATTTATATAGCACATTTTCATACAAACAGTAGCTCAAAGTGCTTTACATAATAAAGAATAGAAAAATAAAAGACACATTAAGAAAACAAAATAAATCAACATTAATTAACATTGAATAAGAGTAAGGTCCAATGGCCGGGGGGACAGAAAAAACAAAAAAAAACTCCAGACGGCTGGAGAAAAAAATAAAATCTGTAGGGATTCCAGACCATTAGACCGCCCAGTCCCCTCTGGGCATTCTACCTAACATAAATGAAACAGTCCTCTTTGGATTTAGGGTTCTCACTGTTCTTTATGTAAGGACTTGATGATGATGGTCATGTAGACTTCTGCCTTTTAATCCATCCATCATTGCTGGAGCATCATGAAGCTTTGAGTAGGTGGAGGTGGCGCAGGCCACCACCACAAAGAAACCGGAAAAAGAAACAGAAAAAGAGAGTAGTGGTCAGTACGGATTTTAGAGCCACCATGAGTAGTTATTATGAGGAAATTGAACATACAGAGTATCAGGATTAAGTTAAATTAAGTTAAATTGAAGTTATAGAAAGGCCATGTTAAAGTAATGTGTTTTCAGCAGTGTTTTAAAGTGCTCTACTGTATTAGCCTGGCGAATTCCTATTGGCAGGCTATTCCAGATTTTAGGTGCATAGCAGCAGAAGGCCGCCTCACCACTTCTTTTAAGTTTTGTTCTTGGAATTCTAAGGAGACACTCATTTGAGGATCTGAGGTTACGATTTGGAATATAAGGTGTCAGACATTCCGATATATAAGATGGGGCGAGATTATTTAAGGCTTTATAAACCATAAGCAGAATTTTAAAGTCAATCCTGAATGACACAGGTAACCAGTGTAGTGACATCAAAACTGGAGAGATGTGCTCGGATTTTCTTTTCCTAGCTAGGATTCTAGCAGCTGCATTCTGCACTAGTTGCAAACGATTTATGTCTTTCTTGGGTAGTCCTGAGAGGATTGCGTTACAGTAATCTAGTCGACTGAAAACAAACGCGTGAACTAATTTCTCAGCATCTTTCAATGATATAAGAGGTCTAACTTTTGCTATGTTTCTGAAGTGAAAAAATGCTGTCCTAGTGATCTGTTTAATATGCAATTTAAAATTCAGATTACAGTCAACAATTACCCCTAAACTTTTTACCTCCGTCTTGACTTTTAATCCTAATGTATCCAGTTTATTTCTAATAGCCTCATTGTATCCATTATTGCTAATCACTAAGATTTCAGTTTTCTCTTTATTTAACTTGAGAAAGTTACTATTCATCCATTCTGAGATACCAGTCAGACATTGTGTTAGTGAATCAAGAGAGTCGGAGTCATCAGGTGCTATTGATAAGTACAGCTGTGTGTCATCAGCATAGCTGTGGTATCTCACATTGTGCCCTGAGATAATCTGACCTAACGGAAGCATGTAGATTGAGAAGAGCAGCTGACCCAGGATAGAGCCTTGTGGAACACCATATCGGATATCATGTGTCTTCGAGTTGTAATTACCACAACTAACAAAATATTTTCTCCCTGTCAGGTAGGATTCAAACCAATTTAAGACACTGCCAGAGAGGCCCACCCATTGACTAAGGCGATTTCTAAGAATATTATGATCAATGGTGTCAAATGCAGCACTCAGATCGAGGAGGATGAGAACAGATAAATGGCGTCTGTCTGCGTTCACTCGCAAATCATTTACTACTTTAACAAGTGCAGTTTCTGTGCTGTGATTTGTTCTAAAACCCGACTGAAATTTATCAAGAATAGCATGTTTATTGAGATGGTCATTTAACTGCATAATGGCTGCCTTCTCCAGAACTTTACTTAAGAAAGGCAGGTTGGAGATGGGTCTAAAATTTTCAAGAGCCGAGGGATCAAGATTATGTTTCTTAAGAAGGGGTTTAACTACAGCAGTCTTAAGACAGTCTGGGAAGACCCCCGTATCTAATGAAGAATTTACTATGTCCAGAACATTATCAATTAGCACGCCTGATACTTCTTTGAAAAACCTTGTTGGTATTGGATCAAGGACGCAGGTGGAGGATTTTAATTGAATATTATTTTTTGTAAATCAGGTAAATCTATCCTAGTGAAAGAGTTTAATTTGTTTATAACAGGATGCTGGGGTTTAGGAGGATCCTTAGTGTTGGAGGGATATATTATGTTATTTCTAATATCATTAATTTTTTGATTGAAAAATACAGCGATAGCCTCACAGGTTTTACTGGAAGTACTTAGGAGGCATTCCTTTGAGTTACCTGGGTTTAGCAGACGACCAATCGTAGAGAATAAGACTCTGGGATTACTAGCATTGTTATTTATAATCTTAGAGAAATAGCAGCGCCTCTCAAGACAGACAGTGTTATTGTATTCTGTTATTTTAACTTTTAATATTTCATAGTGGATAGTTAGTTTAGTCTTCCTCCATTTACGCTCAGCTCTGCGGCATGTTCTCTTTAAATCCGACACTCTTTGGGTCTTCCATGGTATAACAATGCTAGAAGATTTTTTCACTGTCTTTTCAGGTGCAACTATGTCAACAGCAGCTCTCACTTTAGTATTCAATCTTTCCACCTTTCTATTTACATTATCCTCGCTATTATAGTTGGCACTATAAACGGACTGATTGCTTAGAATGTTTGTAAGTTTTAAAGCTGCTGCTGAGTCAAAGAAGCGTTTTTTAACAATATGCTTCTCATGGTTATTTTTTATCATTATTTCTATATTAAAAAGTAGAAGAAAATGGTCTGATACACCAATATCAGTGATCTGCTTTATATCAACTTTAAGTCCTTTAGTAATCAATAAGTCTAACGTATGACCTGCTTTATGTGTAGGCTGATTTACGAACTGCCTCAAATCAAAAGAATCCAGGAGGTTCATAAATTCTTTTACTTTTAGATCACACTGATTATCTATATGAAAATTAAAGTCGCCAACTATTAGGAGTGTGTCATAGTTAGTAATTAAAATTGACATTATGTCAGAGAATTCCTCAAAAAAAGACGCGTTGAATTTTGGAGGTCTATACACGGATAATACTAGAACTTGAGAACGCCTGTGTCAAGGATACAAATATGAAAAGGAATGGTAGACGACACAGAAAAAGTAGCGCTGCTTTCACATTTGTTGCTTCCAGTTTGCAAAACCAAGCAGAAAAGTGCGTACGCAAGATGAAAGGCTGCTGTCAAAATGTGCATAGCTTTAGTTTTAATACATCTCAACGTGAGCATGGAAACAGGTGTAAGCATCATTTTTATGCATATGCAACGTTTATACATGAGGCCCCAGGATGTCTAGAATACCATGCATTGGAAAGACAAAGCAAAGAATTATTGGCCACACTACCATAAGACATGTTTGACAAAAACAAAAGACAGCATTTGACTTGAAGAATGTGATACCAACTGTAGATTATGGTGGTGTAAATGTTATGATTTGAGACTGTTTTGCTGTTTCAGGGCCTGGGCAACTCACTACAATAGAATCCACTATGAATTGTACCAGAGGTTGCTTGGAGTTGGAGATGTGAGACCATCTGTCGGAAGTTTGAAGTTCAACCGAAAGTGGACCTTGCAAAATGTCAGTGATGCTAAACATTCCAGTCAATCCACCAAGGAATGACTGACAAGAAAGAAACAGAGGGTCCTGGAATGGCCAAGTCAAAGTCAGGATCTGAACCCCTTTAGATGCTGTGAGGAGATTTGAAACAAGCTATGCACAGCTGAAACAATTTTGCATGGATAAGTGGGAAAATATTTCTCCCAGTTGATACAGGTATAGGAAATGTATAGTTGAGGTTGTTTCTGTCAATGGAGGCAGCACCATGTATTAGAGCCAAGGGTGTGCTTACTTTTTCCATAGACAGAAATTGCACATCTGCTCATTTTTCATTGAATAAATTATTGCAAAGTCAAATGTTCATTGTTTTTCTCCATTCAATTACATCACCTTGATCTAAAGATAGTATTTAGATGAAGACCAAATTTTGATATGTGCACATATGTTAAAAAGGAAAAATATAGGGTGGTCCAGATCTAATTATGCAATTTTCATTACGCTATAACTCATTAAGTTTATTACACAGAAAATCACCCAAAAAATCCCAGACCATCGAGAAGTGTGCGAACTGACGACATGAAGAATCGTCTTCATGCCGAACTGGAATCGTCCCCGCATAAATCAAAGTCATCCAGACGATCTGGATCTGCATAATTAGATCCGGACTACCCTGTATATTTCATAGGGTGAACACTCTTTTTCACATGACTGTAATATATGCTTCATCTACATCGGACATAAATTTATTTGGCTGGTTCTTGATCTGAAGAACACACTTTGAGAGTATTGGAGGGACTTCTTATGTGCTGCTTTGCATTTATGTCTAATGTATCTACATTCACGTATCAATTACCGTATTTTTCAGACCATAAGACGCACCTGACCATAAGACACACCCTGTTTTTAGAGCAGGAAAACAAGAAAAAAATATTCTTAACCAAATAGTACCGGTATACTAAAATATTTATTAAAATATAGAAAAATACGGTAATATTTAACAGCGTAAACTCAACAGTGGTGTTAAGAACCATCATCACTTCCATTAACAAATGAGAAAAGTCTTAGAGGATCAAGCACTTTTCTAGTTTTCTGGAAACCCCAAAAACTCATCATCACTAGTGTCAGAATTTATGAAGCTCAGTTGCTCACAATCACTTATATCACTTTCTTTGCTATCTTCATATATGATAATATCTTCAGTTCCATCTAAGACATTACTAATGCCACATTTTTTGAATGATCATGCAACGATTTCCTCCTTCACTGACTGCCATGATGTTTTAACCCATTCACAAACTTGAGTGATAGTGGGCCTCTTCATTCGTCCAGTAGGAGTCATATCATGATTCCCAGCAGCCATCCATTTGTTCCACTCTTCTCTCATAAGGACTTTAAATGGTTTGTTGATTGAAACGTCAAGAGGTTGCAACTGGCTGGTAAGACCCCCAGGAATTACAGCTAGATGAGTCTTCACCTCTTTAAATCTGTTTTTTGTTGTTTTGATATGTACTCTGAACTGGTCAGGCACTAATAAAGCAGATTTTTTCAGAAGCCCTCCAGGATGTTTGGACCACACTTTTTCAATCCATACTTTCATTCCATTTTCGTTCATCCATCCTTTTTCATGAACATGTACAAGAACTCCTTGTGGAATAACATCTTTTGGAAAGATTTTCCTTTTGAAAATTAGCATCGGTGGCAATTTGGTGCCGTCAGCACAACAGGACAACACAGCAGTGTAATGTATTTTCTCATGTCCTGAGGTTTTCACGGTTATTGTTTTGGCACCTTTGAGGTCAATCGTCTTATTAGATGGCACATCAAAGGTTAGCGGGACTTCATCCATACAGTAATCCCTCCTCGATCGCGGGGGTTGCGTTCCAGACCCCCCCCCGTGATAGGTGAAAATCCGCGAAGTAGAAACCATATGTTTGTATGGTTATTTTTATATATTTTAAGCCCTTATAAACTCTCCCACACTGTTAACATTATTAGAGCCCTCTAGACATGAAATAACACCCTTTAGTCAAAAGTTTAAACTGTGCTCCATGACAAGACTGAGATGGCAGTTCTTTCTCACAATTAAAAGAATGCAAACATATCTTCTCTTCAAAGGAACGCCGTCAGGAGCAGAGAATGTCAGAGAGAGCGCTCGCTAAGAAAAGCAAACAATCAAAAAATCAATACGTGCTTTTAAGTATGCAGAAGCACCGCGATAAAGCGGCATTTTGTAGAGGAGCGTCCATATCTTCTAGGCAAACACCCTCTGTGCAAACAGCCCCTCTGCTCACACCCCCTCCGTCAGGCAGAGAGAGTGAGAGAGATAGAGAGAAGCAAACAATCAAGCACCGCGCGGGAAGCATATCTTATATCATTGAGGAGTTTTAGTTAATATGTAATACATGCTCTGATTGGGTAGCTTCTAAGCCATCCGCCAATAGCGTCCCTTGTATGAAATTAACTGGGCAAACAAACTGAGGAAGCATGTACCATAAATTAAAAGACCCATTGTCCACAGAAAGCCGCGAAACAGCGAAAAATCCGTGATATATATTTAGATGTGCTTACATTTAAAATCCGCGATAGAGTGAAGCCGTGAAAGTCGAAGCGCGATATAGCGAGGGATTACTGTATTCCCAATCTGGTCCATTGGAAAATCATTTTTTTTCCTAGAGTTAATTACAAATTTATGAAAAGTTTTGGTGTGCATAGCAAGGCCGCTTCTCCTCATAAATCTGCAGCACCATGATGGTGAGCCAGTAAAATCCTTAATGCCTTTCTCTACAGCAATGTGTTTGGCTTCATAGATGATCATTTTTGTAGAAACTGAGAAGCCCATATTCCGGTGACGTGTGATCCATTCTTTCATGTCCATTTCTAACTGTGGCCATTTTGCAGCATGCCCATGCAAAGTGTGCTTACGGGTAGTTTTATCAAGTTTTTGCAGCTGATCCTCCTGTTTCCTCCACTCTCTTATCATTTTTTCAGTTGGAGGCGGCCCAAAATGTCTCTTCGCTGCTCTGTTTCCATATTCCTTTGCATATTTTACTACTTCCAGTTTAAATGGAATTTTATATGCTAATCTTTCATCTTTGACATTTTATACCGTTAGAGAATTGGTATTTTTATGAGGAAAATACAGTAATGAAAGAACTGTCAGTTGTTATGAGAGACATATTACCGTACACATCAGTAATTTGACTCATACCACTTGGCGATGCACATAGGTTACCGTTAGTCTTAATCCATGCATCGCCAAGCGGTATTAAAATTAAAGGGCACCAACCAGCCTGACAGGCAGGGCTTTGCATGGCAGGAGAGACTATGTGTGTCTCTTCTGCCATGACGGGCTCCTTGCCTGCCTGTCAGGGCACTGTGTGGCATCACATAGTCCCGGCCGGCCAATCAGGAGGCCGACTGGACGAACCCGTGCTCTGCTGAATGGAGCAGGTGACAGGGCGGACAACGGCTCCACGGATGGGTGAGTAGCGTGATCAGTATCACAACTGAGCTGATGGTTCTTCACTCTCTCTCTCTCGCTGCAGAATTGTGTGCAATCGTCTCCTATTCTCCATCTGAGTCGGCGTGCCTCACTCATATAGTCAACATCCGTACGCGCGTATACTGTTTACTACAGCATTGTGTGTGTATGTGTGTGTGTGTGCGCGCGCGTGTGTGCTGTGACGTGCAAGTCCCCGTCTTGCACCCCAAAATACGAAGCTGAGTCTCAGTACTTTAGCAGCACCAGCTTTATTCAGCTTGAAACAGCAACAGCGCAGTTATTTATGGGATCTGCCACTCTCCTATACACATACACAGCAGTCAGGCAGGGTTGTGTCCAAGTAGTACTGTGCCCTGCGCATTTATAATGTTCCTTGTTCCTTGTATCTCCCATCGACGGCAGGCGCTTATAGCATGTCTGCGATCTTTTCGGATTCACGTTTAAGGCGAACTGCTACAGCGCTGGGAGACTGCGATTGCTTTGGGACGCTCTTCCGCGTGTCGTCACGTTGGCTAGAATCCCACAAGAGTTTAGAAACTCACTCACACCAGCCATGATTCTTTTCAAAGTTAAAGTGCAAGTTAATTTGTTTTATGTATTTTTACTTTATATTTTGTGTTAATCGCTTTTATATAAATAGTTTTGGGTAGTGGAATGAACCGTCTGAGTTTCCATTACCGGTATTTCTTACGGGAACATTCACTTTAATATACGAGTGCTTTGGACTGCGAGTACGTTTCCGGAATGTATTTTGCTCTTAAACCGAGGTTCCACTGTATTTTGTTTTGTAAGTGCTGCTGGTTAGTGCCCTTTAAAAAAGCACCTAGGCAGGGCTTTTTTTATTTTTATTTTTTTTAATATACCACTGTACATTTGTTTTTTTTTTAAACACATTTTGTTGTAGAAGTACGGTACCTAGAACACTTCTGGTGATGGAATTGAATCCTCCTGTCTGGACCTGTCTTTGATGATCTGATCCTGTCAGTCAGTCAATCAGTGTCACACACACACACACAGGGGAGGCGTGAGCTGTGCTGATCGTGTGACCTGAATGACTGACTGACCATTGAGACTCCAGGAGGTAGGACGTGCAGTGCTCTCACGAACACAGCTACAATAAGCTGGACATGGAGCAGCACATTTGTACCAGCACAGTAAGAAGCGGGCGAAGGGAGACGACTGTCACAGGCTGTCATGGTTTTAATAATCTTTTATTTTCCCAGGTACCGGTACATTAAGTCCTTCCCCCTCCCTCCTTCCGCCGTCATCGCCATCGAGGTCATCTGACTCCTATTGTTGGCGGATGCTATCCCGCCTCCTTTCGTGTCATTTTACGTAGGGTGTGTGGCGTGTCTGAGAGTGGTGAGCGGGCATTGCATCTGCGCCTGTCCGTACGGCATCGCTGATTGAGCGACTCTGGCTATGAGGGGCGGGGAGGACTGACATCACCTTCAGCACCTGATTGGTTCGGTGTGTCCAAGAGTGGTGGGCGAGCGTTCCCTCGGCGCCCGTCCGTATGCCGTTGCTGACTGAGCGGCTGTGGCTATGAGGGGCAGGGAGGGCTGACATCACCTCCAGCACCTGAATCTGAATTGTAAGTACCATAAGCGACAGTAAGCAAATGCAGCAGCGGGCGACAGCGCATGGGACACCACGGTCAAACAAATATCCTTTTACAACAGCCTTGCTGGACAGCATTCGGACCATAAGACGCACCCTCATTTTCCCCCCACTTTTGAGGAAAAAAAAGTGCGTCTTATGGTCCAAAAAATATGGTATATTCTTACTCTAAACTCCCAAGTTTGTTAAAATAATGTAAACTCCTTGTTCTGAGATAAAGCGCTCTGTGAAGAAAGCCTCTGTCTCTGAATCTTTTCCCTGTTTCAAATAACCTTGTGCAATCAAAGAAGGCTGAGGAAATTCTAAATAATTGACTTTTGATATTGAAATCATGTAATTTTATATAACTAACAAAATTTTTCCATTCAGATCTCTTAAATGCAATGGATGAGTTTCACAAGATTAGCATTAATTTGATTAATATCAACATATTGTTTCCTGTTAACACTTGTACAAGTAACTTCTAAAACTAGCATTTCCCCTTCTCTTGCTAGTATTGGTTAACTTACCTATCTCACTACAGCTTAGTGATTTCTTCAGATTCAGTTTTAACAGACTTTTTCAGCATCTTAAACAAGATTTTGATATCTAATGTCATATTTACCCAAAATTAGTTTGGAACACCTGGTGTTGGAATCCCTGAAATGAGTGTCTCACTACATTCATATGCCATTTTCCATATGTCAACAAAATCATCTTTAAAAAAAATGCATACAGCATATATATATAATGTGGTGGGCAGCCGGGTCCCATGCCCGGCAGGGATGCCCCTTCTACATATGTTTCAGGGGAGCATCCATGGGCTCCTCAATACCTCCCCCGGGACGCTTGGTGGCAGCCTCCCTGGCAGATGGTGCCGCAGTTTCCTGCAGGGATCCATGGGAGTTGGAGTTCTCCACAGCCCTGTTGGGATCTGGGGTGGCCGCCAGGGGGTGCTGCATAGATCCTGGAGCAAACCAGGAAGTGCAATCAGGAACAGGTGATCAAGCACCTGGAGCACTTCTGGGTGGGCTATAAAAAGGACCAGCAACCACCACTCAGGATTAGAATCAGGAGGAAGAGGATGAGGTTCCCTGGGAGGAGTGATGTTGCCAGAGGAAGAGTGTTTGGTCTGTGATTTAAGTACTTTTGGGATTGTGTTGTGGATAGGGGGTTCACAGGGAAGACGTGCCCTCCAGCTGAAGAAAAATAAAAGCCTTTTTACACGTTCCTCAGTGTGAATCTGTGCCGGGTCGGGCGTTATATAGCGTCAAGTTCAAAATATAATATAATATGTATATAATTATAATATTGTTTATATAGAATAGGATTTGACCCCAGGAGAAATAAAAACATTCAGAAACTTAGAGTAGAAGTTTAAGTGACTTCCAGTTTTATTACCGGGCAATGAATGATCCAACTTTGACGCACTAATGGCAGGTGTATAGCACTAAACCTACACCATCAAGACATTCTACAAAAGAGGAGACCCCGCTCTTCTTTCTAAATTCTCTACTCCACTCCACTGTACTGTAATAATCCATGTACTCACTGATCATCTGGTATCATTTCAGCAGATATCTCCGGACAGAAGTTTTACAGAAAACCCCATCTTTACAAGCTAACCTTGTATTTCTCATTCCTTAAAAAGACAGTACTTATAATATTGAAAATGTAAAGTATTAAGACTTTCAATAGACTTATTTATCAATAATGTATTTGCATCTTTTGTAAAATGTCACTTTAAATATAATCTCACACATATAATGTTGCTCAAAGTGCTTTACATGATGAAGAAAAGAGAAATAAAAGACAAAGTAAGAATTAAAATAAGACAACAGTCATTTTTAATAGAATAATAGTAAGGTCCGATGGCCAGGGAGGACAGAAAAAAAAAAAAAAAACTCCAGATGGCTGGAGAGAAAAAATAAAATCTGCAGGGTGTTCCAGACCATGAGACCGCCCAGCCCCCTCTGGGCAGAGGCACTTTAACATGGTATTTTTCAGTATATTACTACCCCATTCTTACATATTGTATTTAAAATTAGAAAACACAGTACTAAGTGAAGAATATCTTAAATGTTTTTCAGTGCATGGTAGTAAAGCACTGGGTCAATGTTCTACAGTCATGGCCGAAATTATCGGCACCCCTGGAATTTTCCCAGAAAATGCACCATTTCTCCCAGAAAATTGTTGCAATTACAAATGTTTTAGTATACACATGTTTATTTCCTTTATGTGCATTGGAACAACACAAAAAAACAAAGAAAAAAGCCAAATCTGACATCATGTCACACAAAACTCCAAAAATGGGCTGGACAAAATTATTAGCACCTTTTCAAAATTGTGGGTAAATCATTTTATTTCAAGCATATGATGCTTGTTTGAACTCACCTTATGGCTAGAATAGCTGGCAATATAGCAATCACGCTTGAGGCCAGTTAAAATGGAGAAAAGTTGACTCAACCTTTCTGTTGTGTGTCTGAATGTGCCACACTAAGCATGGAGAACAGAAAGAAGAGAAGAGAATTGTCTGAGGACTTGATAACAAAAATTGTGGAAAAATATCAACAATCTCAAGGCTACAAGTCCATCTCCAGAGATCCTCATGTTCCTTTGTTCACTTTGCGCAACATAATCAAGAAGTTCACAACACATGTCACTGTAGCTAATCTCCCTGGACTGATAAAAGACTGCAACGAAGGATAGTCCGAACGGTGGAGAAACAGCCCCAATCAACTTCAAAACATATTCAAGCTGTTCTGCAGACTCAGGGTGCAACAGTGTCAGCTTGAACTATCCGTTGACATCTGAACGAAATGAAGCGCTATGGCAGGAGAGCCAGGAGGACCCCACTGCTGACACAGAAACATAAAAAAGCCGGACTGGAGTTTGCCAAGATGTACTTGAGGAAGCCAAAATCCTTCTGGGCGATCGTCTTGTGGACAAATGAGACCAAGGTAGAGCTTTTTGGTAAAGCTCATCATTCTACTGTTTACAGAAAATGGAGTGAGGCCTACGAAGAAAAGAGCACAGTACCTACAGTCAAACATGGTGGAGGTTCTAAGATGTTTTGGGGATGTTTTGCTGCCTCTGGCACTGGATGCCTTGATTATGTGCAAGGCATCACGAAATCTGAAGACTACCAAAAAATATTGGGACGCAATGTAGGGCCCAGTGTCAGAAAGTTGGGTCTGTGTTAGAGGTCATGGATGTTCCAGCAGGACAATGACCCCAAACATACTCTAAAAGCACCCAGAAATGGTTGAAGACAAAGTGCTGGAGAGTTCTGAAGTGGCCAGCAATGAGTCCGGATCTAAATCTGATTGAACACTTATGGAGAGATCTCAAAATTGCTGTTGGGAGAAGGCACCCTTCAAATCTGAGGTACCTTGAGCAGTTTGCAAAAGAAAAGTGGTTGGAAATTCCAGTTGAGAGGTGTAACAAACTTGTTGATGGTTATAGGAAGCGCTTGATTTCAGTTATTTTTTCCAAAGGGCATGCAACCAAATATTAAGTTAAGGGAGCCAATAATTTTGTCCAGCCTGGTTTTTGATTTTTGCGTGAAATGATGTCAGATTTGGCTTTTTTCTCTGTTTTTTGTGTTGTTCCAATGCACATAAAGGAAATAAACATGTGTATACCAAAACATTTGTAAACTGCAACAATTTTCTGGGAGAAATGGTGCATTTTCTGGGAAACTTCCAGGGGTGCCGATAATTTCGGCCATGACTGTACTTGCACCTGCTGTGAGCTCCAGGAATGCTTATGACCCAATGCAGCAGACTGAATTTGACGGTCAACTGTCAAAAGAAAGGCTTGAAAACATGCCACCCTACCACTCCTTAGAAACTGGGCCAGCACTAAGATTAATGGCAAAGGTCTGTCTTCTGCCAAACATATTTTGACCAGTGATTTGGCTCATCAGCACTAAGTCAAAATTGTCTGTCTATATTTAGTGAATTTTGATAAAGAAGACTGGGGGCTCTGCCCCCTGCTCGCTTTGCTCGCCAACCCCCAGGTTTGGTCCTGTGGAAATACAATTTAAGGTGTTTTTTTTTTTTCATGGGAATTGTTACATATACATTATATATTTGGAATGAACTGTTCTTCAAGATCACATTGAATTTTGATTCCTTGTTTGGTCTTACAGCGTGCTAATGCAGCATATAAGTGGCTGTGAGTGAATATCGTTTCTTTGTCTCTTATAAATAAACCAACTTTTTCATATATTTGTCCTTGTGATTTGTTAATTGTCATTGTAAAAGCTATTCTCATGAGAAACTGTAAACGTTTTAATTTCTAATGGAATATTCCCATTTCGAGTTTCAGAGCCAATGTAGCCAGTGGCATTGTTCTCAAGAAGCTGCAGATTTCTGGCAATTGTGGATTGCACATCATTGTTATAAAGAAATCTGGCCAACCAATAGTTCTGGTTGCATCATGATATAACTGTTGCAATGCTCTTGGACTACCTTGATATGATAATGGTAATATTAATGCTTTACCTATTTTGAATTTGTCTGACCTATTGATATTTGAATTATGAACGTGATCAATGAGACCTTGCATATGTTCCATTCTAAGTTTAGCATGATTCAGTTCAATAAAGAAGAGATGATTAGGTGTGAATTTAACCCGAAATATTGTATGAGTGTTATTCATTTTTCTGAATGTGTTTGTTTCATAGTGTACGACCATGCTGTTTCACAACCTGGGAAAAGCAAAGGGAAGAGTACAGGGTCAGCATGTGGCAATGTATTTGACATACATGACGAATGATGCTTTGCCTTTGGATATACACGAATATCCACTCTGTCTTTGATATCTACATTTTTCGAAAGTATTATCGCTGACAATTCCTCACATGTGGGTTTATTATAAATGTGACTGTGATATTTCGGATTCATATAGACATCCAAGATAATTTCTTTGTCCATGTTTTGTTGATAACTTTTGTGTGCGACACTTTTGGATGTATGGATTTGTATCCATTATTGGCTGTATAATGTCTATTATGTCGGATTGTTTAACTCTTTCGATTCTATATTGCATCGTTTCTCCATGATCATAAATATACACCTGACCAAATTGTGTTTTTTTCGAAATTAAACTTGTCGTAGCTGTAATTGTTGCAGGAACACAGATTCTCATAGCATATGGTACTTTTCCCTGATGACAACACGAAATAGATAGATAGATAGATAGATAGATAGATAGATAGATAGATAGATA
>JANRMT010062849.1:3405260-3487941 GCA_026402145.1 Polypterus bichir lapradei
CCTCTGCACACAGTCACCTCTGATGATCACGGAGTCCATGATGGGCCTGGGCCTCCTAAAATCCACCACCACCTCCTTGGTTTTGCTGGTGTTCAGTTTTAGGTGGTTTGGGTCGCACCATTTAAGAAAGTCCTGGATTAGTTTCCTATACTCCTCCTCCTGCCCCCTCCTGATGCAGCCCACGATAGCAGTGTTGTCTGATGTAGACGATCTACAAGTCTTTGACATAAACTGTACAGCCTTACAATATCTATACACTTCCGACATATCACCTGTGTCCATATATTCAATCTCTTTTGCTGTTCCTTTATTTCACCTAGTAATAATTTCCGTTTGTTTGCGTGAATGCGATCTGTACTCTCTGTTGTTTGACACCTTTAAATTGTAGTACTGTCATATTTTTTAACTTGCTCTGTGTGTGTATTGCGCCAAGGTTTGTTTTGAGCCTTTTAAATTCCACTGCTGTCATAATCTGTAACCTGCCGTGCATGTGTATGTTTGGACCTGCCTTTGTCTTTTATTTCTGAGCCCGTTTGGACCTGCAAGGTTTTCAATTCTACTTGTTCCAGGCTGATTATTACTTTCCTGGCCTAGGTCACCGTCTCACGGGAACATGCTTCCAACTAATGTCAGTATGACAGTATTCCCGAGTCGCAGGAAGTGAAAGTGTCTCTGCCTCTCTGAAGTGTCTCTCTGTCTCTCTTCCAGATCACGTCTCATCGCAAGATTTTTTTTTTTTATAATAGGAAGAAGTGTGTCACTAAACGATTCAAGGATTTGATCTTCTGTTCTTATTCCTCACTTTCAAAGTATGATTGAGCTTCTTATATTCAAACAAATATTGTAGACATCTTTGTATTATCTAGTTCAGAATTATCAGCATCTTCCAAATAGCAAACATAAATTAACCACTTAATAAAACATGTAGGAGTCCTGCCCTGCCATTACTGTCGCACCCTAAAGGTTACATCACATTAATAGCCATCTCACTGACTATACAGACTATACAGGAAAGTACTTGAACAGAGAACTCCAGGAAAACTGAATGATGCATCATGACTTCTTTTTGGTCCATGATGCAAAACATAAATATCATTTTGTTCAACAGGATAAAATAACAAATACCCTGTAAATGGTCAGTCATTTCTTGCTATATGCTTGGTTCTTCTGGGGCTTCCTCGCAGCCATCACCATGCATTTGTACTATATATTAGCCTACAGCTTTGCAAAAGCAGTACCCATCTGTGAAGAAGTTTTTGAAAAGCAGACTGGCCTAACTTTCAACAATCCTGGAGGAAAGCAATGTCACAATTTCAATAAAAAATATACCCATTGATTAAACATTTTGAAGATTCAAGTGGGCAATTTGGAAGATGGCAGCATTTCCTTTCACCAGAGCCATCACTCAGTTAATATTCCATGATTGCAATTTACATATGCATGCTCATCCACACTTGGGTCAATGATCTTTATGTGCATACCGATTTGCATGAACACAGCTTGCTTTAACATTGCTTCCTGCTGAGTCTTGAGCAAATGTATATTATGTGTATTACCTCACGTGTTGTAAGAACATGCTGCAAAATTCAAGAAATGCTTAGCAGTTCCATCCCCAAATCACTGCTACTGCAGAGCGGCCTTTTTCCCTGTGGCCAAAAAGTGCATTGATACCAACACTTTAATTTTGGCTGGTAGTGTGTGGCTTATCCACGCAGATGGATTGACCATGTAATGTACTAAATGTGCTATGAATATTATTCCATCTCTGTCAGTTCATTATCTTTTTACAAGTTTATTACTGTCCGTCATTTCCAAATCATTTAGCCTTCCGCGGGATGTGTGTGCTGATCTGTCTCTGAATGCCATCTTCGGGCAGCTCCCAGTCTGTCCTAAATCCTGGTAAAGTTAGAGTAGTTTCCTAAATTAGGAAAATGGATTAAATGCTTTTAATCCTATCCTAAGAAGAAGTTCAGATTTGTGTCACTCTGAGATTTTTGAGCCAGTTAGGAGGACCAATTTCTTACTCTGAGATACTTGATATATATATAGGCACAAGACTTTAGTTCTCTAATTTCCTAGGCACTTCTTGGATTATGTTGATTTAATCAAGTGTAGTCAAGGCTGATGGAGTGTATAGTTAAATTAATGACAAAAACAATGATATCTTTTCTATGCACAGCCACAAATAAAAGTGAGACAATTTATAATAACCGCTGCAGATAGGTTCTCCATTAACAGCAAGCATTTTTTTAGATTTAACTGTAATGCTAGATCAACACTAATAAAACATTCAGCCCCACAAGTCAATAAAGGATTAAACAAGAACAGACTTATTACTAATATTTAGTGCTGCATACACTGCAAGCGTTTAAGTGCTGATGTAAGACTGTAAACTAGCACAAAGAGCATTTACCCAATTATTTAGTAGATGGCAGCACTACCCTGGAACTTTGAGCTGTTACTATGCATATTTGTTTTTGGCATGAACGAGGCTAGCCATCTTTAAGATGTACTTGTTGTCTTCCCATGAAGCTTAGTTTTATAAGTCTAGTTTTTGTTCAGGTGCACACTAAACTACTTTGGGCTGTGTCTTAGAAATTCTTACATCCATTTTCAGCACAAATTTAAGATAAAATATCATGTGGAAAGTGGTTTTCCTTTGTTGTCTTTTTAAACTCTTTTTCCCAACATCTTTATAAGTAAGACAGTTGCCTTTTAGAGTTTGATGTTTTTTTTCCTTTATCCATAAGGGTTTTTAATAGTGTTGACTCTGTAATATAAAAAAGGCAGTTTTTCAAAATGAAGAGTAATAAAAAAATCTCTGATTTGGAAGTAATGAAAAAATTCTGCAAGAGATATTTCTCATATTGCTTTTTTGAAGATGCAAACGTGTCTTCAATATACAAGTCTCCAAGTGTCTAATTCCAGAATTTAAAATAAGAGCAAGCACATGATTTTTTAATGGTGCAGTTGACAGCGATGACACTGAATCAAAATGCTGCCTGTACTGGTACCAAATTTCAATGACTTAGAAACCTGTGGATTTCACTCATTGAACTGTGAAATAAGACATTGCAACTCTTTTAGGAAATTAATGACTTTAAATGTTTGAATTTCTCTCTACAACACTGTCTCTGTCTCCTATGCACAAACTCACAAAGGTGGTAAATACAAGTCAAGTCAAGGTGGGAGCATGCACTGGTACAGTGCATTGCCGCACCCACCACATGACGAAACAGCTTGCGATCCTGGTTGGCAACCCCCCTTGCAGACAGCGGTCCAATCGCACCTCCCGGAAATGACCTTCTATCTGCCACAGCCAGGTGTTATGTAGGCGTCCCCTTGACCTGGTCCAGCCACTCGGGTCCCCAACAATGAGGATCCCACAAGCCGGATCAACCTCGGGGAATCGCGCCACATGACCATAGTGCCGTAACTGACGTTCTCTCACAATGCAGGTAATGTGCCTCATTTGGGACTCCATGAGCAACCATTCATTCGACACAAAGTCAAACCAACGGTACCCAAGGATTTTCTGGAGAGACACAGCACCAAAAGAGTCCAGTCTTCATCTCAGGTCACTATTTAGCATTCATGTCTCACAACCATATAGCAAGACAGGAAGCACCAGGACTCTAAAGACTTGGACCTTCGTCCTTTTGCATGGATATCGGGAGCGCCACACACCCCTTTCTAGCGATCTCATGACCCCCCATGCTCTCCCAATCCATCTACTTACTTCACAGGAAGAGTCACCAGAGATATGAATGTCACTACCATGGTAAGTAAACCTCTCAATGAGGTCGACACTTTCTCCGCAAACAGACACAATGCTGATGGCTGTGCCCAAGAGGTCATTAAAAACTATACATCATTCCATAAGGTATGAGATCTCACAATATTAATTACATACCCAAATCACGTTACAGCAAAGTGTCAGCAAGTGACACTACCTGTAACTTCAGCAGGCTGTGATTGCATTTTTTCACTTTTAGTTAGCCTTAACATTCACGAATGATGGAGAAATACTATCAGAAATTTCACTTGGCTTTATTAGCAATCGTCTTGCATTGTGAAAAGCATGCAGATTTTAAGGAAATTTTTAAAACATTTGGCGTTACACACCACAAAAGGAGACCTTTAACAATTTAATAATATTTAAAAGAACGTGAAAAACAATTCCCAGGAACAGGGTAGTCACCATAACGTAACTGAGTGTTTGTTAAACTATGGGTCAGGGCCGAAATTGGGTCACGGATATATTTGTGATGGATTGTCACATGATTGTCTAGTTAGCCTAGTTTAATCCAAGCATGAATTCTGTGGTGTGTGATACACTGCCTTCTACTTACCATTCTATTTATTCTCATAGTATGTAAGACAACACCATTGATGTACCACAAACAGCTTTCATTTCTAATGCACAAAAATATAAACAAATACTCCCCATGACGCCACCTACCTTCTCAAAACCTGTAAGATAATCAAACTGTGATGACTGACAAGAAATGTCATATATAAGAAAGGGGAAGGAGAAGGGAGAGACAGACAAGTTTGTGAAGTGAAATTTGAAGTGTGGAAGCTAAATTAACTGTGCAGCACAGTTTTCAGTTGTGAAAAGAGCTTTTGTATATATACAGTATATTGCATACTGTAAGCAGTTTCAATTGTATGATCATTGTTATGGCGTACATTGATTCTAAATCTGCAACTAAGGTGCAACGAAGTATTTGCATGAAGTTTAATGCGCTATATAGAGAGGAAGAATTCCTTCTCCTAACATTGTTTTCAATAAATTTCAATCTACTGGTAGTATGAAGTGTAAGAGTTGAATTTGAATCCTGGTCCAATGTGTACCTAGTACTTGTCTGAGTCTCTTATCCTTCTGAGCTTATGCTTAAAAGCTGATGTTATTTTATTATTTATTACTTTATATATTATTTATTGCTTAAATCGGGGCATTCCAGTTGGGGAGGGTGTCTGTATTCATAGTTTTCTTCCACAGAAGGACAGGACCATTGAGAGCTGTAAGAACATTAGAATCACAAATTATTACGCATATGAGAGCATGAGGGCAACTGTTAATGAAGGATTTTAGGAAAGCTAAAAGGCAATTAGAGAGGAATACTGCAGAAAAAGCAAAAGATGACCCAAATAGATTCTTTCAGTATTTTAGTAGTAAAAGAGCAGTAAGAAGGAGGTGAAGTGCATCGGGAATAGTAAAGAGAAATTAAAATAATGTCTAATGACCTGGGTGGGTCAGGTTTCTGAATGGGAGAACATACACCCTCCTAAACACTTCTGTATCTTCTGCCCTGGTATCATATTGTCCAAGGCCTTGTAAGGAACTATATTCATCTGGTTGCACTTTCAGGTATTTGTTATAATTTGTACTTCTTTTATTTATTTTCAAGTCCTTGAGCTCTGTTAGTTATATTTTGTATAGAAATGTATTTTTTGGCATCAATTTTGCTACTGAAAATCATTTTCTAATAGTCAACGGATTACAAGGTCAGCAATGTGCACTTCCTGGTCATCCAGGTTTGCAAATAAACACTAAGACTTTGTTGCTTGACTGTTGCTATTATTCATTGTTAGTACTTTAATGGCTTTAATTTGGATTGTTGGTTTGGCATTTAAGAGCAACAAAAGACATGACAGATTATTGTCTATTATCTTTTGATTTATATATATATTTTTTTGCTTTTATTAAAATCAAATAGCATTCCATACAAATAACTGAAGTTTTATTAAAAAAAAAAAGGTTTGAAACAAATCAACCCCCATCCTTGAGAAAGAGAGCTAGTCCAGTAGAGTAAAACTTAAAGCTAGTAAAATAAGTAAATAGATAAATTAATAAATGAATAAAGACAAATGCAGTAAAAGTTGGGAGAGAACCTACTTCCTTTAAATGCTTATTCTAAACTCTTATTGATTAGATCCTGTCAGGTTCTGAAAAAGTTTTGTACAGATCCTCTAGGTGAGAATTTGATATTTTCCAGTTTCAAATAGTATATAACATCAGTTACCCACTGACTTAGAATAGGAGAGTTAGGATTCTTGTAGTTGACCAAGATAAGTCTACGTGCCAATAGTGTAGTAAAGGTATTTTTGATGTCTCTTCTTCTGGTCACCTCCATTATTCTTTCCTTTGACAAACATATCAGTAGTACTTCTCACATATTGCTGCTGTCTTTATGTGATTCTTGTTATATTTAGTCTTACGTGGTGTGACAGATAGGGGGCGCTGTCGTCCCTTTGAACACTCAGACCAGCCGCCAGACACCAGATAAAAGTCAAAAAGTTGACTTTATTATTATAATAATGTGCACAAAGCACCCTCCACTCCACAATACTCATAAACAATACAAAATTCACTATAATCAAATCCTCCTCTCCCAGACGCGTTGTTCCCTTCCTTCCAACTCAGCTCGCCCGTCTGGGATCTCCCACAGTCTTTTACATTCCTTGACCCGGAAGTGCTTCTGATCCCTCAGTCCGTGTGATTACCCAGCACTTCCGGGTTGGGTAAAAACTCCTTTTCTTCAACCCGGAAGTACATTATTTCTTCTGTCCACGTGACTGGGATATACTTCCGGGCTGTAGGGAAAATAATCCTTATTCCTCCCTGCAGCGTCCTCTAGCGGCCACCATGGTATCCAGCAGGGCTGTGAATAAACGCTCCAATGTCCATGATTCCCTGCTGGCATTCGGGGCACCTCCATGCTGCAGGAAGGGCTCCATCTGGCGGCCTGGGGGTATTGGCCGGGATGAATGGCCGGCCATATACCACAATGGAAAATCAACACTTTCTTGTACTCAGGTAGCAGCCTTAAAGTGCCCCTGTGTTTACTATCTGATCAGTGTGGAAGGCCAGCCCTGGCACTGACAGGCAGACACCAACGGTTCAAGCACATGCGTTTATTTACACACTATTTACAAATAAATAAAGTCCTGCACACAACCCATTGTTCCTTCACCAATCACTCCAGTCCGGGCCTCTCCGATGTCTAGCCTTCCTTCAACGCCTCCACTCCTCACCTCCGAGCTTCTACCTGACTCCGGCTGACAACTGGAGGGTGGTGGCCCCTTTTATTCCCACCTGGATGTGTTCCAGGTGCCCCCTGATGAGCTTCCTACGGCACTTCCTGGTGTGGCGGAAGTGCCGCATGAGCACCCAGAAGCACTCCGGTTGTCCCAGGCATTTCTTCCACCAGCACCACAGGGTGTGGTGGAAGTGCTGACGTCCAGGGCTCCTTACTTGTCCATGTTCCATTCCCGTGGCCACCATACAAACCAGGATGGCTGCCCTCTCATGGTCCAGGGAAGGCATAGTCCCTCTCTCTGTCCTTCTGGGTGCCCCGGCTGGGCACAGCCCCCAGCCACCTGCCACACCAGGTAATCTTTATTGTGTATCTTTACCACCTGTAGTCTGTCCATTAGGAATTCCCGTTGCAATGGTGGATACTCAGAAACAGAATGTTAAGTTTCAGGTTGAGTTCAGAAGGAACAATCGTACTGAAAGAAATGCTTTATTCAACATAGTCATGCGGACTGCCATAATTTTCAAGGGAAATGAGGAGGGCCACAGAGATTTTGTCAACCACTGACTTGTTTATTTGATAATCAGGCTAGATTATGCCATGGTAGCTCAAAATTGTGCTGTCAATAGAAGGAGCAAATACTTTATCTCAAGCATTTTATGGCTATAAAAAGGGGTGCCAGTAGTAGTCATCCGAAAGCATTAATACAGCTTTCCTTGGCAATGGCACTATGGTGTTTTTCTAAACTATTCTTATAAAACAAACAGAGGTAGTGAGCACAAAAAAAAAAGCTTGTGAATAAAGAGGTTAGTTCATCTGCAATATTTTTAGGAAGAAAAATCCCTTCTTTAGCTGTTTTGCAGGTCTTTACATATTTAAAGCTACACATCATTCTTCCTGAATTATAGCACAGAATTCCCTGGTTCACTGACAGTGTGGAGGAAGGCGTCGGACTAGTGGAAAATTTATTCAGCTCATCTGGAAGCAAGGTGTCAGTGGTGGTGATTTAACTGGCATTCCCCTTATGGTTAGTGACAGCTTGCAAACCCTGCCACATGCACTGTGCCTCAGTTCCTTCACACTGGGTTTCCAGTTTGCTTATGAAATGCCTTTTTGCCTGTCTGAGAGCTTTCCAAAAGTTATACCTGGAGGTTTGTGTATTTTTCTATCACTTGAATGATAAGCCGCAGTCTGTTTTATGTTTGATTCTTGTGAAATGCTATAAATGTCTTACTAAGGCACTCTACGTTTTGATGCATATTTTCAAATGCAGTCCCAACAGTAACTACAAGGAGGTCACACTGACAAGGACTGAATCAAGAACTGAATGCATGCCCTTTGAGCTGTGGGGCAGCAGAGGCAAGCAGGGTGCCAGCCCAAATAGTTGATACTTTTAAAATTAACTAGAATTTTAGATTCAGCTATTAAAACAGGAAAAAATGCATTGCTTTGTTAATTATGAATTAATTAATAAACTGAATTTCACAACACAAATAAAGTTATTAGCATATACTTTTCTGCCTCACTCCGCGTTATCCATGTAACACTGCCACAGAGAGCTTAAACAATGCGGCACATCTACATAAAAACAAGGGGTGAGCTTTCTTGAAGGCTTTTACTGGACATACCTCGTGGTAAACGGAAATATATACAAAAGAAACATACAGGCATATACAGGTGTACAACCCAAGACAATAAAGAATGATTTACAAAGCAATACATAGCAGAGAGTATACATTAAACCATTGTGCGCTGTGGATTTTTCTAGGGGCGCCGCGAAAACTTTTGTAAAATATTTTAAGTTGCTAGTGTTTTTGAACTTTTGGTTGATTAAAAAGATAATGTTTAAAAAAAAATATTTTATGTTGGAAAAACAGATAACGGAACACTTACGGAAATGAAGTCTAAGAAACGCGAGAGACTTCAAATGATCGACAAGAAAATGCGCGTCTGTCTTTCGAAAATTGATCCTCGCAAAAATCTCATATGTGCTGAATAACAATCTCAACATTCACATTAATTAAATTTAAGATTTATCCTTTGATTCCTTTATTAATAAAATGTCTTTCAAACTTGTAAAATTCACTGTTTTTATTGGTGATTGTCCATAGATTGTGTTGTCACGACTTTATTTGTGTGCAGTCCTTCAGGTGCGCCACGAAAGAAAATTTTTGGACTTAGTGTGCCGCAACTCGTAAAAGGTTGCCTTTCACTGCATTAAACAATGAAGCTTTAAAAGACACTTACAAGGCGAGTGATTTCCATGGTTGGATCAAGACAAAGAGAAGCGTGTAGACAGAGGTTCAGAGTGCTGCGTACTACAACTAACCAGACCCAGGGGTTTATATACCTTAAAGATATGCTTCGGACGTCACTGAAACAAGACATAAAGGGGTGCCTACGTGAGACACATTGGGTGTATTCTATTCAAATGTTTATTATGGGACCTACATGCTTTACGTGAGTTTCATAGACATTTATGGCACCACTGTGAGTGTGGGACGTGACTGACAGGGGTGTTCATAAATGACAAGACAAAGGGGGAGCACAGCTCAACAAATAACAGCTAACAGCTAACAACATATGGGGCAGAACACTTAGATTTAGTTCATTTAATCAAAGTCCTTTGAAACTGTTAATGAAAAAAGATCTTGAACAGAACAAATAACCCAATAAAAAAAAAATGTTGATTCTGCAACACCTGATAGTGACAATCCCAGCAAGTTTAAGTTGAAACACAACAAGGATAGTCCACAATCAGAATGGGACCTTCCTTCCCTCCATATGGGTTGACAAGCTGAATTGACAACATTTCTTTAGATTACATCCTCCTGGTTGAACATAATCACACTGAACCCTGCCACATTCATTACTTTATGTGAAACTATCATAGTATGCTAAACACTCAGTGTAACAGACAACAATCTAAAAATCAGACCAACAGCAGCAATGTAGAACTTTTAAATGATTTCCTTTATTATGGTTGAACCTTGAAATTCTGCTAATATTTGAAAACAGACTCTGCAGCAACCTTAATTTTAAGGTGTACTTTCACAAAGATGTCAACTGCACTAAAGACTCAGAGATCAGGCCTTCGTGGGATGTCTGTTTAGGCAAATTCTCAAGCACCCATTTCATACTCTGCATTTCTTTTTAATGGACTACTGAAAGCTGTGACCAAAAAGACCTCTCAATGGACATCTGTTTTTTTTCTTCATCTCTACTCATTCTCCTCTGTATGCATTTTTGTTATATGATTTGATTCAGGAAAATTGTTCTACACATAACCAATAGAATACCTCAGTGCTAATCTTTATAAGCTGAAAAAAAGAACAACACTATTATGAGAGATGAAGTTTTAATATTCATATTTTTTTAATAAAACAGAAAGTACAATTATTAGTTCTCAGTCAAGCAAAGCAGTAAGATATTACTTTAGTTTTTTCATTTTTAAGAAATGAGTCTCAATCAGGCATTGTCTCTCATACTGTTTAAGTCCATCTCTGGTGACATGAAGATAAATGAACAGTAAACAAGCATATGTCAATATGTTTAAGTAACACTGCCTCTTGTGTACAATGCATGAATGATCTCAGCTCATTCAAGGGTTAATTAAGACGTGCGGTGTCATATACACACACATAGCCCTTCAGCCCTTAGCTATTTATAGATATTTTATCACATCCGTACAGCGGGAAGCTGTTACTCCAGTGTGAGCTTTTTATGCCCGGTTCACTTTGCTCAATAATCTGACTGTCTGTGCTGCACATGATCTGACATTTTGATTGATCTGTCTCTTTGCAGCCTTTAACGTATGTCTGCACTGAATTCAGTGAGCAAGAATAGACCAGGGGTCTCTTGAATGAACCTCTTTGAAACCTTTGTTTTCTTTATGCTAGCTTCCAATTGCTTAAAGTGCAAATGCTCTCTTGGCAGTTGTTATTTTTTTTTTTTCCTAGAAGCAGATAAGTCTTACCTGATAACTGCATACTGCATAGAAAGTGTTATATATTTCACAGTGTGATCATTCTTTCAGTACATGCAGTTATTTCTGGCAATAGCTATGTCTGCTTCGTCTTGAACAAGTCCGACATTTCAATGGGATATCATTTTCCCTTGTATCCTATGCTTTTTATACCTATTCTTAAAGTTTCAGATAATATAACTCAATTTGTTTGTGTTTTTCTCTTTATTTATTTTCTATGTGAAATGACCAAAACTTCATTATGATCAAATGTAAGAACCTTTTGTCTTAACTGCATAAATAATAAATATAAACTGAGCAATATCCCAAAGATTGTTTAGAGGAAACTTACATCCAGATTTAAAGAGACAGCCTGAATGAATGATGGCTGATTAAGGAATTTCAGAATTAAAAAAAATTGGATTATTGTGTTTATTACCTAATGACTTACAGAACATAAATAGGCATTCACATGACCTTTCTATTTAAATAGTTTAAGCAATAAATAAATAACCATTAAGCTAATTTTAGGAGTTTCAAAAATATTTAGTTTAGCTATCTCTAAAATTAAAGGAAATACTGACAACCTACTTTCTATATTGTAAAATAAATGGTAATCCGTTAGTCATCTAACATATAAAGCTCACAGTCTTTGTATATGTGTATATATGTCCAGTATACATATCCACACAGTTGGCCCAATCTCTGACAAAATTTTCACAGCTCCTTCATTTAATTATGGTAGGACTGCTGACTTTGTCCCTACCCTAATTTCCATCCATCCATCCATTGTCCAACCCACTGAATCCGAACACAGGGTCACGGGGGTCTGCTGGAGCCAATCCCAGCCAACACAGGGCACAAGGCAGGAACCAATCCCGGGCAGGGTGCCAACCCACCACAGTCCCTACCCTAATTTTTCATCCAATATATCAGTATTTTTGGGTAAAAACTGTAGCTATGCTAACATTCATTGATTGGACTGTGCTGAGAATAGAATTTAAGCAAATAAAGGGTGCAAGACAAATACTTGATGAGCATCACTGACTCATGTTTGGACAAGTATAGGTGGGGCAGTGTCCTGGACAGAAAAAAGGAGATGGTATCATGTTTGCCGTGGAAAGTGAGATATGAAATGAAAGGAGAGAGGTTGGTACAGGTTGGTACAGCTCAAGTTATATATACTTAGCAACAGCACTTTAAAGGCTGAGAGTAGGGGCCACAAGCTGTTGCTTTGAGCTTTGGTGTTGCATTGCTAAAACTGGAAAGGAACGTGACAATGTTGTTGCTAAAGTAAAGTCCATGAAGTGGCATCTAAGAAATGCCCCTGGTCTACTACCACTTTTGATACTATACTCAGAAGAAACATGCACTAATATGTCTAGTTAAATGATCTCGCCCATCAGATTCCCCCCAACCCTACCCGTTCAGGAGCAGCTGGAAACTCCTAGCATATGTGATAGGAATACCATGGGGATGCACGATTTTTAAATAAATAAGCGGGTGCTGGTGTGCATATGCTTGCACTTCTCTGAGGTTGACTGGGATGCTTGATAATTGTGCATTAACATCTAAATGCGAACAGAAATTTCATGTGCCTCATTCACACCTTGGAGTTGGTGGATACAACACCCGTATCCAATCAGGCAGTATATAGGGAGCCAGCACGGCAGAGCAAGGATCACAAAATCTAAAACAGATCAAAACAAAACCGAAAATAGGAGGAGAGAGAACAAAAGAGAAAAGAGGTTACAGGAAGAAGTAGGGTGGTGAGGAGACCGTGTCACACAGAGTGGAGGCAGTTGGTCAGGAGTATTCCCTGAGGAAATGAGTGGCAGGCCTGCACTCGAGTGTGGGGCGCTCCTTAGAGCCCTGTTATGCAGCATCTCTGTTGTGATGCTGGAGGACTGGCTGAGAGAGACATGAGTGGAGTTTGGAGGAGAGTCCTACTGACGTCAATGGACTGGCAGTAGGACCTCAAATCAAGATTTTGTGAAAGGCCGCATCTGTCGGAGGGCATCTCTTCATGTTGCAAGGCCCTGTTGGGATGTGCTGAGGAGACACCAGATTTTAGGAAGAGGCATTAGAGCTTGGATTTGGAAAGAAGAACTTGCCCACGATTTAAACCTTGTTTTTACTGTTTATTGGATTTGAACCTCCAGGTATCACTTTGCTTTTATGGATGATTTATTTATTGATGGACGATCTGTTTTTGCACTGCACCCTTGAACACTTCAGATTGTTTTTTATTAAATGTACTATGCACTTTTGCACCAATCCCTAGCTGACTGTGTGTGTCTTCATTTGCCCAGCTTATCTCAGTTTATGACTATCAACTATTCAAGAGGCTCCACAAAGCAACCAAGGAACTTCGAGCCAACCCAAACCTTCACTGGATACCACCCATCCACAGCCACTTGCAGACTGCTTGAAACTGCAAAAGGAACTTTCCCCAACTCAAATGCCATTTGAAAATCCTAGGCAGACCACATTTAAGTGAAACAGTTTATTTACATACCCTTTCATAAATTCTTAAAATAACATTTTTCAAATGAGCTCCACTATTAATAGATCAATATAATTTTCTACAACGAATTTGCAAATACTTCAACATATCCTAGCATTCCTTTAACAATTCAGTAAACAGCAAAAAACAAAGGTTAAGAAGCTATATACTTGAACTTTTAAATACTGTCAGATTTCTCCTTTATCATTTCCTTGTCTGTTCTGTTACTTGACAGATCATGGTTACTGTTGCCAAGTGATAGATTCAGATGGGTGGAGCCATGAATAAAAGTGAAGAGCCAATGGTGACAGATTGATTTGCCACTTACTACAATAACGTAAAATAATAAATCACTTAGAGAACTTTGCAAATCTATTATGAGTATTCTTACTCCACTTTTTTGGAATAACACTGATATGGAGTGGTTCGGAGCAGATTGCATATAGTAAAATGTAGGTTATACAAATCAAGAGAATTAAAAGTAGTGAAAACACTCATTATTAAAATACAAAGCATAAAAAATACATGTTATCCAACTTTAGCCAAGAAGGAGTGCTCACTTTCATCAGAAATGTTTAGATACCGAAAATTATTTGTTCGGCAACTGAATCACTTAAAATCATACTGTTTACCAGTGCAACAAACATGTTTAACAGAATATTATGATAAGCACTATTCCAGGGTTTTTTTCACTGACAGGTATTACAACATCATTAAGAATGGAAGAACTCTTCTGTTCTGTAACCAGAGCAAAATTGGAGGTTAACAATAATATATAATTCAAAATCAAAAAGAAACGTGATAAATAAAAATTTGCCAGGCATAAAAATTCATTATAACAAATATGAATGACAATAATATACATGGTGTGTGGAAAATTAGACAAAAAGGCTGCTACGTTCTATGCTTGCTTATGAGCATGAACCACACTCATTTTGATTAATGAAGATTTCCACAGCAGAGCATATCATCTGCACCTGTTAACTGTGAGCTTAAAAGAAACTGTTTCTTAATTTTGCCTAATTCTCCAGTGCTAACATTAAAGAGTCATTTTAGGTCTGTGTTTCTGCTGTTTTCTCTGATTCCTTGTACCTTTGTAGTTATTGTCTTGACCTAAGATACTTGGCCATGCCTGCTCATATTCTGCCTTCAGATCAGAGCCTTGCTTCCTATTCAGTATAGTTTTTAAATCGTAAATCTTAATTAACAATGAAGTGGGGGCATTTTAAAGGCGAAGCTCTTCAAAATCAATCAGTGCAGTTGTGGCACTAAACAAGTATTAGCAATACTGCATACATTCGCAGTAGGTACAGCAACTCCACTATTGTGTTTATAATAAGCAGGAAGCTATTCTGAGCCTATGACTGATTCTTTTTAACATTTCAGTAGTTCTCTGTGGCAAATCTTGCTGTTCACATGACAAATTCATATTGCTGTTTACAGTAGGGGGCGGCACGGTGGCGCAGTGGTAGCACTGCTGCCTCGCAGTTAGGAGACCCGGGTTCCTCCCGGTGTGGAGTTTGCATGTTCTCCCCGTGTCTGCGTGGGTTTCCTCCGGGCACTCCGGTTTCCTCCCACAGTCCAAAGACATGCAGGTTAGGTGGATTGGTGATTCTAAATTGGCCCTAGTGTGTGCTTGGTGTGTGGGTGTGTTTGTGTGTATCCTGCGGTGGGTTGGCACCCTGCCCGGGATTAAGTTCCTGCCTTGTGCCCTGTGTTGGCTGGGATTGGCTCCAGCAGACCCCTGTGACCCTGTGTTCGGATTCAGCGGGTTGGATAATGGATGGATGGATGTTTACAGTAGGGCCATAATAGATGGTTTGTCTCTGTCTAATGATGTTCTGGTTTAACATTTTGGCTGTAGGTATTATTAGATTGATAGGCAATTTTAAATTCACCTGGTGTGGGTGTGGATTTGTTTATGAGTGGAACCTCAAATGAACTGGCATCCCATCCTGGGCTGGTCCCTGCCTTGCACTAAATGTTGCTGGAAGAGACTTTGGAATCCCTTCACTGTGAATAGGATAAAAGCAGGCTGTCAAAAGAGTAAAGAGTGTTTCTTTAGACATTTTTTAAAGGTATGCCTAAAGAATTTGTGTTGTTGCCAATTCTTATCTTAGATGAAGAGACATTCAACAGAAATTTTCTTCTGTAATTACTGTTGTTACACATATGCGTATAGGGCACATCTTCAGAATTCCTCAAGTTCTGACAATACCACCCTAAGCAGTTGTGGGGCACTAGTATTTACTGCCTGTTCCCTTTTACCTGCAGTCTCGAGGCTTGTTCACGTGAGGACTAGTAACCATTGAGATATAAGCAGCAGCTCCGCTAGAAGTTGGCATTCAGTTTGGAACAGCCTTGAAAGGAAGTCAGGGTGCTTCCACCAATCTGAAGGCTGCTATAATTTGTTTTTTCCCTCTCATGTGCGTTTTTTTAACCTTTGCCAACTTTAAAAGGGGCCTTCCACCTGGAATCCTAACACTTTTTTCTGTTTAAATTTTCTTCCTTTTGATCTTTCTACACTGTAATTACTATCAATATTTGTTTGAGCAGAGAGTTCTGTTGTTCCATTTGCATGTTTCTGTCCTTAATAATGTTTGCTGTTGGTGAAGTGGCTATAATTATATCCTTTACAGATTGCTGAGATAGACTCTAGCTCTACCGATGACCCTGCCCTGGACAGGGGGTTTTCAGAAAATGGATGGATGGGCATTTCTACTTTGCTTTTTTGTGCATTGATCCAAAGCTCTGCTTTGATGCTAGTATGAAAAGTCACATAAACATTTCATTGTTGAGAAGGATATCGTGCTTTGGTTTTCCAGCGTGGTCTGGTGCTTAGCAAAGACTGATTGCTGCTCATTTCCATTGAAAAGAGAATAATGCACTAGCCGAGTCCAGTTTATTGTGTTACATATAACTACAACAGTTGGTTTTTTTACAGAACTGAAATTTACTTATTTTACAATATCCAAACCCAGTTTTCTGAAAATGTTCACATTTTGTGCAGACTTGATATGGGTGGTTAAATGAGTTGGGGGGAGTTATCAATAAAAGTACTCCATTACAAGTCACTAATTACTTCTATCAAATTGTAAAGGGCAGCACAGTGGCATAGTGGGTAGTGCTGCTGCCTCGCAGTTAGGAGACCCAGGTTTGCTTCTTGGGTCCTCCCTGCATGGAGTTTGCATGTTCTCCCTATGTCTGCGTGGGTTTCCTCCGGGTACTCCGGTTTCCTCCCACAGTCCAAAGACATGCAGGTTAGATGCATTGGCGATCCTAAATTGTTCCTAGTTTGTGCTTGGTGTGTGGTGTGTGTGTGTGCCCTGCGGTGGGCTGGCGCCCTGCCTGGGGTTTGTTTCCTGCCTTGCAGGAATTGTAAAGGGAATAACATATTATTTGATAGAAACATTGATAATTTCATTGTTTTATGTTACTGTCTGAACCTATGAAAATATGGACCATGTGGAATCTACATGGATAGTTATTTATTAGGAAATATATGGGTCATTTTTATGCAAGCAATCATCCATGTATTTTTTTGCTGAAAAGACACAGCAATAAGAAAGCTGAGGTCCTGGAGACAAAGAGAGAAAGAGAGAGAAGGAGGTTCAGAAAAGTTACCTGAGAGTGGAAGGTGCAAATTTGTATGTACGCATGCTGGCAGCTTCACGTGTGTGACCAAGGAGCTGCTGATATAAAGGGCATCCGCCTGCAAGTGAGGTGGACGTGGTGAGAACGTTGTTGTTTTGGTGTGCCAAGCAAATACCTTAGAAGATTAGCCAGATAGTCTGCGCCCGACATAGTAAACTGAATTATACACATCAGGGGTCAGTCATTTTTGTGTTTTTGGAGAAGAAAGGCAGCAGAGCGATTGCATTGCAATCTTTATAGAGCATTACTGTACATAGATATAAATATAAATACAGTATATTCAGTGCTTTTTCTTGTATATTTTTATATTTTTGCCATTTTTTGTTTTTGATAACTGTTTTGACGTCCTTTTTGATTTTTAGGTTGTGTTTAAAGGAGAAGGAAGAAGAATGGTTTGTTTTTCATACTTTTTTTTAATCTTATGATTTCAGAACCTTGGTACATACTGTAAGCATTCACCAGCATCTTTTTTTCTTTATTGTTAAAGACAAATATTCTTTGTCATCGCAGAAGGACTGTTTAATTCCATGACTCTATGATTTTTGTTTCTGACACTATAATAAAGATCATAGCCTTCACCCCCAAGATGGAGCTAAAAGGTTCAGGCTGAATATGCAAACATGAGCACATATGTGGCGAGAACTATGCAGGCACAATGGCCTACCCCAGAAAACCAGAACCAGCCAGCAGTGCCAGACAAACACACAAAAAATGCACATACTTAGTGTCCAATCCTCGACGCCTGTTTAATGTAATATATTCACCTGCAAAGTCAAACATCCCAGAGATATTATTATCCTTGGGTGCAGAAAAAGCATTTGACATGATTGAATGGAGCTACCTTTTCACTACATTGGAGAAATTTGGGTTTGGCCTGAACATTTGTGCATGGATCAAACTACTGTATACCAATTCAGAAGCTTCAGTTTGTATTAACAACATTAATTCAGACTACTTTAAACTAGAATGTAGTACCAGACAAGGATGTTACTACTTGTCACTACTACTTTTTGCAATCGCCATTGAGCCATTGGCAGGTCACTGTTGAAATGCTTATGAGATAAAGGGGATTATCAGAGAAGGACTTGAACAGCAAGTTTCTCTATATGCAGATGATATGGTACTGTATATTTCAGACCCACAAAATACTGTGCCTGCAGTCCTAACAGCACTGACAGAATTTCAAAAGATTTCTGGTCTCAGAATTAATTTGAATAAAAGTGAGCTCTTTCCAGTGAATTCTCAAGCATACAATATTAGATTGGACACCTTCCTTTTATCATTGCAGATCAGTTTAAATATCTAGGGGTAAACATCACAAGTAAACATAAAGCTCTTTATCAACAAAATTTTGCTGTCTGTATGGAAAAAAATGAAGCAAGACTTGTATAAATGGTCAACCCTTCATCTCACTCTAGCTGGAAGAATTAACATTGTTAAGATGAATATTCTTCCTAAGCTTCTCTTCTTATTTCAAAACATTCCAATATACATCAATAAATAATTTTTTAAGAAATTAGATTCAACCATAACTTCATTTATTTGGAATTCAAAACATCCACGTATCCAAAGAGCAACCCTACAAAGGCCAAAGGCAGAAGGTGGCATGGCTCTACCTAACTTTCAGTTCTATTACTGGGCAGCAAACATACAAACTATAAAAACCTGGACATGGACACAAATACAGGGTGGTCCAGATCTAATTATGCAATTATTTGAAAAGGCAAATACATTGCACCTGCTGTTAGACAGACAACTGTCTCTATTGGCAACAAAAATATTTTTTTGTGAATTCTCTATGTAATAAACTTAATAAGTTATAGCGTAATGAAAATTGCATAATTAGGTCTGGACCACCATATAGATGAACATATATACAGGCTTGGTCCACAATAGAAATAAAATCCTGCAGTACTTCCTTACATTCCTTGCTTTGTGCCCCAATAAATGCAAGTTATCACTAATATAATAATAACCCAATTGTGCTTCACTCACTCAGAATATGGAACCAATGTAGGAAGCATTTTAAGATGGAGAATCTTTTATCGGTGGCACCACTGCATAAGAACCACCTTTTTCAACCCTCGCAAACAGATACAGTTTTTAATGTCTGGAAAACATTTGGGATTAAATCACTTAGAGATCTGTACATAGACAATGTCTTTGCATCCTATGAACAATTACATTCCAAATTTAACTTTCTAGCAACACATTTCTTTTACTATGTTCAAATTAGAAACTTTGTTAAACAGAACCTGGCCAATTTTCCTCACCTCCCACCTCCCTCTATGCTGGAAAATATATTGATCAGTTTCAAGGACTTAGACAGCATCTCTGCAAATTATAAAATCGTTTTACAGTCCCTCCCTTTCAAAGATCCAAGAGGACAATGGGAAAAGGATCTCTCCCTCAACATATCAGAAAAGGAGTGGAAGGTAGCAGTGCAGAGAATTCACTCAAGCTCCATATGCGCAAAGCATACAATTATTCAACTCAAAATTATATATTGAGCACATCTCTGTCATTTAAAATTGTCCAAAATGTTTCCAGGACAAGATCCAACCTGCGAACACTGCAGTCAAGTTCCAGCCTCACTGGGTCACATGTTTTGGGCCTGCTCTAAATTAACATCACTCTGGACCAAACTCTTTAAATGCCTATTAGACAGCCTTGGTGTCACAATCCCTCCTAATCCACTAACAGTTATGTTTGGTGGACTCCCAGATGTGCTTAAAGTGGAGAAGGACAAACAAACTGTGATTGCCTTTACTACACTACTGGCACGCAGACTTATCTTACTTAACTGGAAGAATCTTAACTCTCCTCTTTTAAGTCAGTGGGTAACTGATGTTATATATTACTTGAGACTGGAAAAAATCTAATTCTTACCTAGAGGGTCTGTGCAGAAAGTTTTCAAAACCTGGCAGGATCTAATCAATAAATTTTAGAATAAGCTTTTAAAGCACCGAGGAAGCAGATTTCCTCCCCATTTCTTTTTTTCTCCATTTATCTTTATTCACTTATTAATTCATCTACGTACTTATTTTTACTAGCTTTAAGTTTTGTTCTGCTGCCCATGCTCTCTTTCTCAGGGGTGGGGGTTGATTTGTTTTCAATCCTATTTTTGTAAAATTTATCTATTTGTATGGAATATTGTGTGATTACAATTAAATCAATAAAATTATAAAATACATTTAAAAAAATGTACATACTCCAAAGCAAAATATTTTTCTAGCTTGAAATTGCATTGATCGTATCTGGGAAATAAAAAAAAATAATATTGTTATGAGTTAAATGTGGTATTAACATTTCAACAATGCATTCAGTTATTGGGGTGAGTTTACTCAGTGATTAAAATGCATATACATAAGTGTCAGTACCATATATGTTATAGTACGTCGATGTATTAACATGAAGAGTGAGGAACGCAGAGCAGTAGCTTTGAGAATCGCAACACAGTTTCTGTGGTTTCCCCATTCGAAATTCAAGTGCCACAATCTAAGACTGGCGCTTAGGTATTGTGCCATTTATGTGCCAGGGGTGGGGAGAATTGGTCTCCCTAAGAGCTTTCAGTGCCTCAAATGAAGATTACGGAGGGGTTACTATTTAGGGTTTCCAGCACCTCTCCCAGGTTGTCAACATAGTAGAACAGATAACCATGATACGAGATGGTGCACTAGAAAACACTGCTGGTATGTGTACACATGTAAAAGTGCTGGTACTCAACTCCAAAAAATTGACACATGCCACTTAAAACACAGAGTTTACTGGTTATTTAATTGTTGCACAACAGAGCTATCTACTGGAAGATGGGGGGGTTGGGGTCAGTGCACCAGCGGCCCTTACTGTAGAGATTGCTCTGTTCATTCTGTACCTATAATTACATTTTTTTATGAAGAAAATGGCCAAAATGGCTAACTGTATTTATTTGTTTATGCATGTTTACTGTATAAATTGAAATAAACAGGAGACCAAGAAATAATTTATAGTATACTTCATGAAAAAATAAACCTCAGAAATCTGTAAAAATATTTTCTCTTTTGTGTCATCTTCCATGAGCAGAAATTAAAATATTTTGCTGTTCTTATTAAATTCACTAAGGCACAGCAGTGAAAGCATCTTATGCAGTCTCTGCTTTTCTTTTACTTTAGCAGTGACAAGAACTGGGACTTGTAACCATAGCAAGGCAAACGCACAACATGAAAGTAATTAGCTTCTGTTAAGTTCTAATTTCATTTAAATGAGGTGATTAGCAGCAGGCGTGATTATATAACATATTTTTGTGTAACTGCTAAACTGTGCTAAAGTCACAAATCCCTGGTGAAATTAGCACCACTGGGAATTGACAGCAACTGCAAAGCAAGTGTTAATCACTTACAGTTCTTTATTTGACTTTAGCTACAGCCATGGAAATCCCCTTAATGACATATATATAACAAAAGATGATATTAAAAAAAGACAGCAGGTTGCCCTCACCCCCCACAACAGAACTCCGCCAAACAGAATGCCTCTGCACTCTTGAAGAAAGTCCATGTAAACGAGAAAGAACGATTCTCACGTGGAAAGCAAAACTATTGGACATTGACTCCAAGTTAAAATGGCATGAATTAGTTACAGCACAACAATTTTCCTGTCCCTCAATTATAAGTTGCCTCATACCTGTTTAAATATTGTATAAAAAATTATACATTTCATTGATAATTGCAATAGAAGTGTAACTGTGTTATTTTATCATCTCACTTTTAGATTTCCAGGCATCTTATATTGTTACCCCTTTCAAACTGTACTCAATCTGCACTTAATTATAGCCATCTATATTTTTATGTTAGATAATCAGTATTTTGTGCCCTTTTGCTTTTCAGCCCATTGTATTTTCTGTCCTTTTATATTCCATCTTCTTGTATGTCTGCCCCTTATCCTGCCAGGCTATCAGTTATTAGCCTTTAGTGAGAGTCCTCATCTATACACTCTGACTTCTGAACCAAAGTTTAACAGACAATGCACAATAGTTTGCACATTCTCCATTTCCTCAATATTAGCAGTCTTTCTGTGGTGGATTTATTCATTATGTAGAATGTACCCTCAGTACACGTTCCTCCCCCGCTTTGTTGTAGCTAAAGAAAGAATTCTTAACATTCAAAAGAAAGATCTTCTACAAATGCTAGAAAACTATACTGCAGTGTCTTACTAATAAGCTTTTCTACCTAATAGAGAAAAAAAAGTCAAGATTTAATCTTAATGAATATTTTTCATTTACTTAGTACAAGTACATGCTAGATTCAAATTCAGCATGTTTGAATTAATCTGACCCCTGCCAATAACATTTATTGTTGTATACTGTATATGTAGTCAACAATACAGACAGAACAGTGACCTTTTACTGGTAAATTGTTCAAACGGTTTAAATAATTAAATACATGTAGAGATAATAACAGTAATACCAGTCGGAGGAGGTCAAATAAATTAAATGAGAGCAATTTTCTATTTAAACTCCAGTGAAGAGGTAATTGATTGATTTGTTTTGCAGCTTTGCACACTGTTCTGTAAATGATCAGCCCGAGAGGCACCAAGATGAGTGAAGCTCACAGTAGAACCTCCAGGCTGCATCTCTAAATGGCAGATAAAAGGATTTTAGTAAACACAGAGGAAGTAAAGGGATCTATCAAAACAGCCAAGAAAATATAAACGCAACATCAAATGTTAAATTCCGACGACATATTAAACATATTAACACAGGAGGTGAGGTTACATTGTGGTTAGTGCTGTCATGCCACAGCTCCAGTTTCACTCCAAGTATAGCCACAGTCTGTTTCCAGTTTCCTTTTGCTCATGTTTGTTTTCTATAAGTGTTCTACAACGCAGATGGAAGGTAAAGGAACCAGAAGAATACATGTTTGTTAAAAACTAGCCCAGTTTGCAACTGAGACTTTTAACTGATTTATTTATTTTTTTTGTCAAATCAAAAACAAAACAATAAATTATTGCAAAGTTTTTGCCAAAATAGTCTTTAACCAGAAAAATTAAGAAAAACAAAAGTGAACCTAAAGTTCCCTTTTGACATTCAAATGTCAAATGACTCTGAATGTATGAAGTTCATTCTGTTGCAAAATTGACGTTAGAAATCACATGTTAACATACCAATTCTATTTTAACAGGCTGTCAACCGCATAACCAAAGTAGTAGTGCTCGTGAAAACCAAGATGATTTCAAAAAAGACAAGATACTTGAAAGTGAGCTTAAATCAAAAAAGTAACATTGGGAATTAATTTAGCAACCTCACAAAAAATATAATAACTTTAGTTTTATATGCAACAGTCTTTTTAGGAAATTAAATGCAAATTTATAAAAGAGGCATCATAAGAATAGATAATTCTATGTTCTTCCATATCCCAAAGTCCTTAGGCTAATTGGTATTTCTAAATTTGCTTGTGTCTTTTTAATGGAATGTAGAACAGAATACAAGTGTTTTTTATGACTTATGTCTTTCTAGGATTAATTCATTTCTTCAACTGAATGTTGCAAGGATAAGTATTGTCTTTCTGTGACCCTATATTAGACTAAGTCTGCTAAGAAAATGGACAGATGGATTCAGTGAACAGATATGAAAATAAATGTTGGCAAAATCTTTAAAGTATATATAAACAGAAAAATTTTGAATTGTTGTAATAGTTGTATTATTTACCACTCTAATCAGCATATGGTGAGGGCTGTCATGCATGTGCATCCAAGTGTCATCTTCCGGGCTTATCTGAGGTAAGCACTTCCACTCTGGGACACCAGGGACCGTGACTCTAATTCTTGTATCTCTCTTATCACCTACAGCTCCAAAAAGATGCCAACTCAGGGTAACTTACATAGACAGGAACCATTATTGAGAAAGCGAGTGTTTCAGGCTCATGCCCAGGGTGCAATTATGTGGACTCTTCTTGTCTTTAGTTGGCGGGAATTTTGCTTGCTGGAGGGAGGTTAGAAATAGGACCCCAGGACACATGCAGAATCCTCCGTTACATTGTATTTCTTTCTATTCTTCCAGACGCCAAGGAAATAAAATACCAGAAACTTAAGGCAACTGATGTTTTTGTCTTCTGTTACCTGACACGAAGAGAAGAAAAGAGTAGTGTAGCGGAAGGTTACACACGTCATTTGTGTCTGGGTGCTATAAAAGTGAGGCACTACCAAGAAGTGGTGTCTTATTCGGAAGATAAGTTCACCGCCTTACGGAGCTCCGATCCTATGCAAAGACCACTCTCCAGAGGCTATTGCTGTGAAACCACAATGGCTGAAGTCTTAGTATTTGTTACTTTTTGCGCTATCATGCCCCTATCATTTTCTTTTTTTTTATTTCAAGTAAACAGGGTGGTCCAGTTGGCACCCCCCAAATTCCGCTTGAGTCCTGTCCTTCCCTCGACTGATGACAGGGCATATATTTCAGCAGTTGTTGCTATTCTTTTTACCAAGTTTGCTATTTTCTTCTTCTTATGGTCATAGTTTCGTGAAATATGATTTCTACCAATGCTTTGTAGTAGAGTAGAACTTATCATTATGTTACAATTCTAATAGTTTTGTTGGTCCTAAGCTACCTTTTCCCTGCTGATGAGAAGCATCTTTTAACATGGCATGATAGAAAGCATGGATTGTACTCCTTGGCTGACTTGCTGAACTGTTATAGAGTCTGACTTAAGACTGATTTTTTAAAGTATACTGTAGACACATTTTAAAAGTTTTGGCTTATAGTTGTAATTAATACTGATAACTGTTTATTAATTGAAATAAATGCAGGCACAATATGAACATATGAACAATAGTATATACAGTACATTCAGGGGGGCCTTTAATGACCTCTTGGGCACAGCTATGAGCAGTGTGTCGGTCTGCGGAGAGAATGTTGATCTTGTCAAGAGGTTTACTTACTCGGCAGTGACAATCATGTCTCCAGTGACAGTTCCTATGAAGTCAGTATATAGATTGGGAGAGCATTCATGAGGTCACTGGAAAGGAGTGTGTGGCGCTCCCAATATCTATGCAAAAGGACGAAGGTCCAAGTCTTTAGAGTACTGGTGCTTCCTGTCTTGCTATATGGTTGAGAGGCATGGATGCTATTCAGTGACCTGAGATGAAGGCTGGACTCCTTTGGTACTGTGTCTCTTCAGAGAATCCTTGTGTGCCACTGGTTTGACTTTGTGTTGAATGAGCGATTGCTCATGGAGTCCCAAATGAGGCACATTACCTGCATGTTGAGGTAGCATCAGTTACAGCAATTCCCAGAGGGTGATCTGGCTCACAAGATCCTCATTATTCAGGACCTGAGTGGCAGGACCAGGCCAAGGGGACTCCCACATAACACCTGACTGCAGCAGATAGAAGGTCATTTCTGGAGGGTGGGACTGGACAGCGTGTCTGCCTGGGGGGTTACCAATCAGGATCCTGAGCTGTTTCGTTGTATGGTGGGTGCGGCAATGCGCTGTACCAGTGCATGCTCGCCAGGGAGTATTCAGGCTCCTTCACTTTTTGCACATTTTGTTATCTTGCAGCTTGATTCTACTAAAAATGTTTGAATCAATTTTTTCCACATCAAACAACATGCAATACCTTAGGAGTGACAAAATGAAAACAAGATTTTAGGAATTTTTGAGAACTGAAATATCACATTGACACAATTTTTCAGACCCTATGCTGTGCCAACTGAAATTTGGGTGAGGTGCATCCCATTCTATAGATCATTATTGATGTCTATCTACACCTTGTTTGAAGCCCACATGTGGTCAATTCAATTGATTGGACATGATTAAGAAAGTCTGTATAAGGTCCCAAAGTTGACATTGTGTATCAGAGCATAAAACAAAGTTATTGCTTGCAGAGCTTTGAGACAGGATTGTGTTGAGACACAGAGCTGGGCAAGGCTACAAAAAGATTCCTACAGCATTGAAGGTTCCCAAGAGCGCAATTGACTTCATAAATCCTATATGGAAGAAGTCTGGAACAACAATGAATCTTTCTAGAGCTGGCCACCTCGCCAATTTGAGAAATTGTGGGAAAAAGACAATGGTAACAAAGGCGATCAGGCTCTCTGAGCTTCAGAGAACTCATATGCAGATGGGGTAAACTTCCAGAAGGTTGACCATCACTGCAACATTCCACAAATCTGGGCTTTATGATGAGATAGAAACTTCTCCTTAGTAAATGACAAATGGAAGTATGCTTAGAGTTTACCAAAAGGCACCTAAAGACTTCCAAACTGTGAGAAACAAAATTCTCTGCTTTGATAAGACCAAAGTTAGCATCATGCCTAGAAGAAACCTGGGAACACTCATCACCTGTGCAATACCATTCCAACAGTGAAGCATGGTGGTGGCACTATCATGCTGTGGGTCACTTTTTCAGCAGCAGGGAATGGGAGTTTAGACAGGTTTGAGGAAGAGCGGAACAGAGTTAAGTACACAGAAGTCCTTAATGAAAACATAATCAAGAGTGCTCTGGACCTTAGGTTAGGCTGAAGGTTCACCATTCAACAGGACAATGAATCTAACCACAAAGGAAAGAAAACACAAGAACGGCTTAGCGACAACTCTGTTAATGTCCTTGAGTTGACAAGCTAGAGTCTGGACCTGAACCTAGTCGAATATCTCTAGCTACCCACTAACAGTCTCTGTCCAACCTGACAGTGCTGGAAAGGATCTGCAGAAGAGAATGGCAGATAAAAAGTCCGCAAATCAAGGTGTGTAAAGCTTGGCATATTAAACCCAAAATGACTTCAGGCTGCAATCACTGACAAAGGGGGCTCCAACTAAGTATTGAGTAAAAGGTCTGAATACTTGTGTCAAAGTAATGTTTTAATTTATTATTTTTAATAAATTTTTGAAAATTTCTAAAATCCTGTATATCCTGCTGTATAATTCTGGGGTATTAAATTTGATAAACATGAATTTAAATAATTTTAGCACAAGGCTGCAACATAATAAAATGATGGGGGGTTTAAATACTTTCTGTAATATTCTGTACTATACCTGTATATATTATAGACTAAGTTCAAGTTTAGTGCCGACTGCAGCTCATACCATACAAAGCCGACAGAGAGCTATCTATGCACCATAAAATGCCCAAGCATTGAACTCAATGTACAAAGGCAAAGGACAAAGAAAGCTCCATCTGGACACCTCATTTAATGTTCTGAACTGAAAATCATACAAAAGAAATGAAATATTATAATAGTCGCTGTTACTGCTGCTCCTCTGAGCACCACCTATAAAATGTTTATAGCTGGAACTCATTTGTAAAATTAAACACAGAAACAAGAAAAAGGTTTGGGGATACACCCCATATACTTTCAGAAGTTATGTGCTTCATAGAGTAGTCTCAAAAGACTGAGTACTGAATGGAACTGCCTGGGGAAGGCAAGTGACTGCTTTTATAGGCGAAGGAAAGGAAGAGGAGAGTCCAACAGGGCACTGGTGGAAGTGAGGTCAGCATGAGGGTGTGGTATGGAGAAGATAGTGGAATTTGGTTAGGCTGTAGTCAGTCTTCTGTGGTTCTGCAGAGGAGGGAGAGGAGACATTAGTGCTCTTCATCAACCCCTGACCCAGTGTTTTACCCTTAGTTAAACCTATAGACTGCTTCCAATGCGCACGTGTGTGTCACCATCCTTTTCTAAAGCAGATCCCAAAGAGAATGTTGACTTCTGGGTGAGTAGCGATTTACCTAGCCGGGTAATCAGAAGAGGCAGGGCTTTTGGCTATTGTACCAGAGATGAGGTCTTTCATCTTCCAGGGGCTTCTCCTTAACCCTAGAAGAAATGAAAACTGTGCTAGTGACAGTGCTTCTCTCTCTCTCTTCACTCTATGATAACATAAACTAGTACCTGTGAGACAGTCCCCAAGAATATATGTGACAACTATCACAATATTACACAAAGCGAATATTATGATTTCACAAGAACAGCATCTACCTGCTGAATATTATGAGGAGAACAATCTACAGTGTACACACATTTAATTTTGATTTTTAAAATCTCCAACTTTGCTGCTAAGCATGCACATACAGCATGTATTTGAAAGAGATTCTGCAGCTTCCTCTTGTGCTTGACCTGAAAGTACAATTTGAATATGAATACTGATGTTAGTAAGTAAAGTAAATCAAAACCTAAAAGGGGTTGTCAAAGGATCCAGGTATCAGGTACTGGGTCTGGAAGGAGAAAACAAGGACAGACACATTAACAGTACTGAAGAAAAGATGGAAGAGAATTGGAAGAATCTGGAAAATCTATAAAAGCTTCAGTCACCCTCTCATACATCTGTATTTTCTTATATTATTTTGTTGACTTGTATGTTGTTTGTTGCTGTGTCTGTTATGAATATATTGAAATCCCTAACATATAACATTTTCTTCAAAAGCCAAAACACTTCAAAGTATCTCCCCAACAGACTTAGGTGGAATAAATTGATTTTTACACTCATATTTTATAATTTATATGAACTTTCTTTATTCAGTTTCAGAAATGTGGTTAAATATATAGACTTAGTCTAAGAGATTGTTTTTTTTTTGTGTTATAAATTTTGGAACTTTACTTTGCCCCTGGCCATTTGATGGCAATTGATTAATTCCTTCACAGATGGATTATTTGTCTGGATTCACTGCATCTCTTGTTTGGGAGTTATGAAATAAATCATTGAATTGTTACTTTGGGGAAATCACACTAAAAATGACCTCCCATCATGTTTAAATTGCACTGCTCTAGTATCAAAAAATTATGACTTACTCTATTTGTCTTTGCTGCATGTCTATATTTTACCACAGGAAAAAAAATTCTCCATAGCAGAAGTGGGCATGGCAACACATTTAATAAGCAGAAAAAAGTGAAGGGTATTCTCATGGTAAAAAAGAAAGATTTTAGAAATGTTTCAGCTCTGTAGTCTTCGTCAGGTGTGACTTAGTAGTCTTCATCAGGTAGATTGATGAAGTCTTCCCCACTGAAACATTGCGACTGTAAAGTTCTTTTTTTCTTTTTCAGCCATCTTTACTTTACATATAGATACACACTAGTGCAGTCCTTCACTAACTACATTTCCTTTTTAATTATTTCAGAAAAGGACAATGGGGTATTTTTTTAAGTTGTAAAACGGAGAGATGATATCAGTAGTAAGATATCATTACAGCGCCATTAGACTATCAAGGTTGCAACCCTGTGATCCTAAATATTGTTACTCATCCAAAATGTATGTGTGTCTCTGAAGTTTAATTATAATTATAAATTAAAGCCAACATAACATAGAACATAATGAGAATTAAAGTTAAATGGAGATTGCCTGCCCTGTATTAATAACATCACTCACATAAAAATATTAGTAATAATGGAACTCCTTGGTCTAATACCATTTTTAAATTGATAACAGTATATGTTCTGCAGACACACATTGCTAAAAAAAATACAGCTACAGTGAATGACAATTTATTTTGTATTAAGCCCAAGTTTTTCTTCCTTGTAGCAACTTAGAAGCACAGACAGCACTCTTTTACTTAAGGCTTTATCTGCTAGTGTGACTTGTAACATCGTGTTTAAAGGTAGCCATTCAGATCTTTTTAATGATTTTAATTTTGTCTAATAACTAATTGGGGAATTTTCATTCTTTGAGGTAATAAACATTCTGACTCAAAAAGCTGACTTATAGCCCAGAAGACTTCTGTCACTATATGACAATGCAGGTATGGCTCCATGCTCCATCTTCTCATTTGGGGAGCCTCTTAAGCCTGACACTGTCGATAGTCATGACTGGAATGCTGCACAAACAAGGACACCACATGAAGCAAGGGGAAGGTGCAAAAGAGTTCAGTGTTTTTATTAAAAAAAATGATCGTGCCCAAAGTTCAGTGCTCCAAATTATGAAATAAATAATCCATAAAATGAACTGAGGAGGCTAAAATCAATAAATAGAAAGTTCCAAGTCCTGCCCCACCCGAGCAGCTGCCAATCCAGACACCCACCCAGAGTGGGTACTCTGTATTTCCACTGCTGCCAATGGCTTCACCCAATGAAAGTACCCCTGAGCCTTGTGGTCACTCCTGCTCCCAAAATGCTCAACAGGAGTGACCCACAGCCCCCTTTTGAGCGATGGGCATTTGCTCCTCTTAGGGCTTCACTCCCGTCCACCTGCTTAAAGTCTGTTGACTGGCTTGTTTCCTCTCTGTTTCTCCTGCCTGGTTTTTCCTCCCATCTTTCAACTACCATTTTCTTTTCTTGTCTTTCCCTCTTTCCTCACACTCGTGTGTCCCTTTTTAAAATTGGGATGTGGCACAATTGTGTTGATCAGCAGCTCCCGGCACTAATTAGGGTCACATACGATCCCACACCTGTGCACTTACTGTAGGGCCGCCTGCTCCTGCATCGCGCCCAGGGACCACTCTTGCCACACTCCCACACCCCCTCCTACCAAGACGTGAGTGAGGCGATTATTTATTTAAAATGGCAAACAGTCATCAACCTCACTTTACCACACACTGTTCAGTGTAAAGGTGGTGACATTGTACTGTATTTCCGTATGCAGACTCTCACTTCAGTATTGTTGCATTTCCTTGACTTTGTAGCTTTTTCCAAACTGTTGTGACTCCAGAACATTGGCAGGTGTTATTCATAAATATAACTTTCCATAGTAGTATTAACATGTCTTGTGTGACTCTCTCCTGCTAAAGATCATTATTTTAATCATTTTTGTTTTTTACTTGATTTTGCAGATAAATAAATATTTAAGAAACAGTACAATGAGGCACCTGTGTAGGATAGTACTATTTCATAAGTAGTATAAAAATCCTTTCTCTGTCTATAGCTTTCTCTGCTACAATTCCAAAGTTACAAATAATTGTAATACCAATTTTATATTCAGAAAAAAATAGTTGCTGCCTTGCCTGAACAATAAGAAACGAGATATGTCTGATACAAATTATTATAACTTCATTAGTGCAAATTGCAGCTGAAATTCTTCATAAACAATTGATGTATCAATAAATCATTATAATTCTTATTCTTCTATCCACATATATTGTTCTTTAGATAATGTGATTTCCTCCTACAACACAAAGGTGTGCATGTTAGGATAACTTCTAGGTCTAAACTGAGCCCAAAACTGGCTGCATTGTTGTGGTAAATTCTGATTTTCAATCAGTGCTGTCAGGATAGTCCTTAATACCCCCCGACTTGGATTACGTTGGTATGAGAATGTCAGTTTTTAATGTCAGGCTTATTTCATAGGCATTTTTCAATTACAATGAGATTGTAAGATCAAGGTTTACCACTTCATGGCCCACTAGTATCCCTTGGACAAGTCATTTGTTTGTTTTTTTGTGACGAGAAGAGGACATTCAGTCCATCCATCCTATGGTTCTCCAAAATAATGTTAAGCTGAGATCTAAAGGTACCTGAAGTCCAACTCTTCTGTACTACCACACTATTGTAATTTATTCCATGTGTCTATGGTTTTTTGAGTGAAGAAAAAGTTTCCTAACATTTGTACAGAAGCTGCCCTTATCAAGCTTCCAACCATGTCCCTGTGTTTTTGTTGCAGAATTTATCTTTATAGTAATAACTGGAATCTACTGAACTAGATTCTCTTTTCATAATTTGAAACACTTCAATGATGTCTCCTTTTAATTGCCATTTGATTAAACTCAAAAGGTTCATCTCTTTTAATCTCTTCTCATAGCTCATATCGCTCAGTCCTCTAATGAGCCTTGTTACTCTTCTTTTTGTCTAGTGCTGCAATGTCTATTTTGTATTAGGGAGACCAAAACTGAAAACAGTACTCCTGGTGAGCCCTCACTAGTGCGTTATAAAATTCAGCTATGCATAACCTCCTTTGACTTGTACTGGACACCTTATGATATGTAACTTTACATCATGTTAGCTTTCTTGATTGCTTCTTTGCACAGTCTGGATGCAGGTACTGATGAGTCCACTATAACTCCTAGTCCTTCTCTTAACGGGTACTTTCAAGCCTCAGACCTTCCATTGTGTATTCAAATCTAACATTTTTGCTTCATATGCATAAAACATTTACTTACCTTAAATTATATCTACCACAAATCTGCCCAAGCCTGTATGCTATCTGAGTCCCTCTATAGCTGATTCTAAATTATCTATCTTTCCATGTAGTTTGGTATCATCAGCAAACTTATCCATCTTATTGATTATATTCTTGTCCAAGTTGTTTGCATACACTAAAACGAGCAGCGGCCCCAACACTGAACCCTGGGGGACACCACTTTTAAACACTCTTAATTCTGAAAAGGTTTCCCTCACCATAAATCTATACTTCCTCTGTTTGAGCCAGTTTTGAATTCCCAGTTTTTTTTTCTGACCACTCATATTTCATGTGGTGCCTTATCAAATGGCTGCCCGAAAATGAAGATGAATAATATCATATGCACCTTATCGTATGCTTTGGTTACTCCTTCATTGACTTCCTGCAATTTTTGAAACACGAACTTCCTGGTCTGAACCCATGTATTTGCTAAATTGCTTGATGCTCCCATTTCTATTCTGGAGGCAATACTGATCAGTATTGAAAAATCAGACAGCATCTTAACAATATCTAAAAACATCTCAAGGAATCTACCCCTCAACAATCCTCAGGTACAATGGGAAAGGACCTTTCAATTAGCATCTTAGAAGAGGAGTGGAAATCAGCCATATGTAGAATTCACTCTAGCTCTATATGCACCAAGCACACGATAATTCAAATTAAAATCTTCCATCGATCACACTTATCTTGTTTAAAATTGTCCAAAATGTAACCAGGGAAAGATCCAAGTTGCAAATGTTGCCATCTAGCTCCAGCATCACTAGGCTACATGATTTACTAATGCACCAAATTAACAGAATTTTGGACAAAAATCATTAAATACTAATGAGACAGCCTTGATGTCATAATCACTCCTAACCCATTAACAGCTGTCTTTGGTGTAATCCCAGGTGGTCTTAAAGAGGATGAAGACAAATTGATTGTAATAGCCTACTAGCCCATAGACTTATCGTGCTTAACTGGACGAATCCCCACCCGCCTTTTATAATCATTGGGTAACTGATGTTCTATATTATTTGAAATAGGAAATAAATTATAATTATCACTTAGAGGATCTGTCCAAATATTTTTTTTTAAATATAGCAAGATTTAATTAAAAAAAAAAAAAAAACTAAGCAATCACCTCTCTCTTAGGTGAGGGTTGAATTCTTGTTTGTTCTGCTTTTGTTCTGTTTTCTTTGTTTTTTAAATGTTCTTTTTCTAGATTGATTTTGAAGTTAATTATTTTATATAAATTCTGCAAATTTTATCTGCTTGATTGTATACTATGTTACTTTCTTAAAAGAAAATTTAAATTGAAAAAATAATTGCTTAATGTTAGTCAAACACTACAGGATAATCTACCTGAGTATTGGCTAGATGCAGCCCTTCTGATATTCACAAAAATGTTCCAGTTTTAGACAGGTAATTATCTTCCCAGATTATTTTGTACTGTTAAGTACGTACTGATTAAGTACTCTGAGATTTTTACACAAGCCAAGACCCCGACTATTCAATATTTAAAATTTCAAACCCTATATTATGGTGGTGGCACCACATTTTTTTTAATGTAATGCATCTTGACATTACTTGTGAATGACCAATAGCTAATGATAGATGAGTGCAAGGATTACTGTAAGTAAATATGAGATGCTTGGTGTGATAGGCCCCAACCTCCCTGCAACCCTGCTCTGGATAAGCACATTTGTAAAATGGATGGATGGCAGTGAAGAAGGAAGAATCTCTCTCCTGAACGATATTGACTTTTATTTTTTTGTTTCGATTTTTTGCTTCACCTTCATGTGCAAGGTGTCTCATCAAGTCGAACTTGACTGTTGGCCACCATGTTTGTTTTCAAGTCATAAATTTATTTGCAAGAAATTCAAAGAGATACCAGGTTCAGAGAGACATGACTTTATGAAATATTAGTGTGAATCTGTTAATGTGCAATGTTATTTGTGGATATAGTCTTCTAGTGTATGCTCTAATAACTAAAAGCACACTAGAAGAGAAAAAAGGGTGAAATCTGTTGTTATGTGTATGATTAATAAGTGTTGTCACCAGACTGATAGTCGCCAGACTGATGTTTACAATCAGTGGGAGCTTTCCCTGTGGCCTGCTGCCTGGCCTGGCCTGGCATTCAGACAAGCCAGTGAAATAAACTAATGGTGAAATTATATCATGTTATTATACTGGAAAACGAGCAGGCATTATTGCTCTGTAGTGGGCACAAATCCCTTTGGCTTAACTTTGGAGGGATTCTTTTCTGGTTTCTGGTTGGATGGTTTCTTGTTTTTTGTTCAAGTCAAGTTTTGACTTTGCCTGCATCTCGTGATCTCACAGTTAAACAGGACCGCTAAGATGAGAGGTGCGTATGTCTGGTGCTTTTGTGATTAAAGTTATATATGAAGATTGTTTAAAAGTTTATAATATACTTTGAATTATATTTGGATGTTGTATGGGTTTTGGTATTTCTTACTGTGTGTTTATTTTTGTTTCAAATTTTAATGAAGTGTAGCCTATGGTCACATTCGTAACGTTTATTTTTTCTTTTTTCCCCCACAGAGTGACTGAATAGGCTACATGAAATGTTTTATTTTTTATTAATGAAACACATATATGAATGGAATGATTTGTGTTTTTAAATGTACCTGTTGTTCTTTATTTTATGCTAAGTTTCTTAATGAACATGTCTTGTTTTTACTTTATTTTAATATTTTTAAAATGCGTCTCTCGCGCTCTGTTAAACCTTAGCGCTAAGATGAAAGATGAAAGAGTGACTAAATAGGCTACACAAAATGTTTCATAGTTTTTTGTTTACTAAGTGCATTCTTTAAAAAATGCTTGACAGAATTCTGTGGCACCGAGACATTTTTTGAGTCTTTTGTCTATTGAAGAAATTCAAAGTGGTCTTTTTTGACCAACACTTCAAACTTTGTGGAAGAGTATTCAGCATTACCATCCAGACTTGGACAGTAGCTTGGCTGTGTAGATTCCAGACTCACAGATGAAACTGCAAACGTAATCTATGCACTGTGGATTCCACTGACAACTGCTTTTTGTGGTTCAGTGCTTTTTGTACATTTGTTTTCATACACATATTATAGAACTACATGGTTTATTTATTGAAGTGAAGTGTCTACATTTATCAAGTGTTGTTCCACACTTTATCAGATGTTGTCTTGAAACTAATATTTAAGAGTGAAATGTATGTGTAAAAAGCTGAATCTACTGTCTCCTCATTCATAAAAAATTCCAAGACAAAACGGTGTTTGTTGATTTTTGAGTCTGTGTCTGTGCAAGAAAACTGATGTATATTGTGTGGCCTGGGTTAGACTTAAGATTCCCGGCATGACTAAGCTTCCCAGTCTGGCCTTGGTTGTCACACATGTGCAGGCAGCTAAAGGGCTCAAAAGAAGGTAATTCCCAGTCAGACCAGGGGGTGGCAGAGTGCACTAATCCTTTCTCTTATCTCCCCACAGACTAAATGCTGAAAATTCTGCCTGACTCCCATGATGTCACTTCCAGTTCCGCCCAGAAGACGACACTTCCAGACCCACAGAAGAGCCCACCTCCTAATGATGTAATTGCCACATCCCAAGAAGTCGCAGCCTGATGACCTGATTTTCAGTTATGGTCCCAAGATCCCTCCTCTTCCTGTTTTTCAACTATATATCTGCCATGTTTCCTAACTTGTTCAGCTCTGTTTTGGGCTCTTGTCTGTAAAGACAATTTTTCTCAACTTTTGCATTTGAAGCCACTTCCAATTACACAGGCTGTCCCAAACCTTTTTTGTTGTGTCAAGGCTTGTTTATTTACCATAAGGTATAATTATAAAATAAATTCTATTTTGTGCTAAGCATTACCAGCTTGTGCTCCAATTGTTAAAATGTATATCAAAAGTGTGTAATTTAGCTCTGCATTGTAAAGTGCTTTGGAATGGTGTTACTTGTAGAAAGGGACTCTATAAAATAGTGACTTTGAAAGTAAAGATAAAGATGTCCAGATACAGTATTTTGTATTCAGTATATTCCCCTTATGACTGATTAAATGGAGATATTAAAGTATTTTTTCTTAGGTTAATAGCTGAGCAGTTCAATTGATCCCTATAGAAAAGTAATGACTTCCTATTACAATCTTACAGGTAACTACTTCAATAAAATACTACAGTGGGTGAGTTAAAACTACGCCTCTGCTTAATCTCTGAGAAAATGGAAGTTCTATCAGAGCTTGGCAATTCTGCAATACTGAAAAAAAAATTTCATTTTTTTTTTTCATTTAGATCTGTCTTTTACTTTTCACATTATCTCATTATGAAATGTTTACTTTCCCCAGATTAGAAACATCACAGAAAATATAGCATTTTTTTACACTTCAACTAATTTACACATTCTTACAGCAAAGACTACAATATATTTTTGAACAGTTGATTTCAAATAGTGGCTATAAAATATGACAGAAATGTTCAAACTACACAATAATAATGGGGACAAAAGATGAGCTCCATACAGTTTATAACCCTTGTTGTTGGCTTCCACTGTTTCCTTCAAAATGCACTTTTGAATTCTCTTGTAAAACCTCTACTGAAGTCCTTCTAAAGTTATAGTTGATCCTAAGCTGTTCCATTCTCAAGGGAAATGACATAGCCATTGCTGATAACTATCTGGTGTAGCAGACTAAGATGAGTACACCACCTTCATATCCACTCCCTGAATTGTGACCTGGTGTAGAAGCTTTTTGGTGTGGTGAAAGTCAATAACAACTTCCTTGGTTTGCTGGTATTGAGGTGAAGACAATTCTTTTTGCACCAAGAAACAAAGTTCTTCAGCTGACTCCTATACTTTGTGCCATCCTTCTTGTCAATTCAACCCATTAGAAGGGAATCATTGGGAAACTTCTGTGAGTAACATGGTGTTATATTTATAGCCTAGGGTGTACAGGGTGAACAGAAAAAAATGACAGGACTGTTCCTTGTGATGCTCCAGTTTTTCTCACATCCACATTAAAGACAGTCTTTAAGTCTCACAAACTGTGTCTGCAGTGGATAATAGTCCATTATCCATGACGCCAAAGGTACCATCTGTGTGCTTATCCTGAGCTTACCTCCTAACAGGGATGGCTAGTTGGTATTGAAGAAAGCTAAAATCATTAACCTCACAGTGCTGTCAGCTTTGTCCAAATGGAAATAAAACTTGTGGAGGAGACAGATAATTGCATCATCCACTCCAATTTTTGTCAGATGATGGTTCCAAGAGGTTTTTCAAAAGAGGACTCATATAGTCCTGGACAAGCCTCTAAAATGTCTTCATGATGTGGAATATAAGCGCCACTGGCCTTGCATCACTACATGAAGAGGTGTCTGCTTTATTTGGAACTAGAAAAATATTGAATGTTCTCCACAGACTGAACAGGTAGCAGAGGATACCACAAAGCTGATCAGCAGTCACCGTAAGTACTAAAGGGTTCACTCCATCTGGTCTGGGACTTTTCCTGCGTGCAGCCTCCTCGGTTGTCTCCTCACATGGCCCTCAGTCATGCTCTGCCCATAGATGACAGATGATAACAAGATAGATGAAGAAGAGGAATAAAATTGGCAATACATTTGTTCCATAAGAAATTTAAATGTGAAGCACAGATGAAATTTTTAAAAATCCAGTTTATACTAAAAAATCTAAATAGTTTTAAAAGAATGATCCAGTTGGAGCAATCACATAAATAACAGTGCAATGATATTTGAATCAAAGTAGTTTTGAATAGGACATGGCTGACATCTTAGTAAGGTATAGAAACCAGTGAAAGACTATATCAAGGGAAATCTGAAATATTATGTTAGCCAAAAAAAATACACCATGCTGTGCTCTTGACAGGCATCATTATCATACTGCACACCAGCATCTTCAACCTCTTTGATTTGGAACCCAAATGTTGTTTTACTGTTTCTCTCCAATTTGCTAATCTTAGAAAGTTAATGTTTTAAGTTAAACTCATATTAGTGTTTGCTTAATTTGAATGGAATACCATTTTCTCTCATAACTAAAGATTATGGTATATTCTAACTATTTCTTGTCCCCCGACCATAGATTAGTCTCAGTTAGTGACCTGCCTTGCCGTGGAAGGCAAATAGCTTCAAACCGTGTCTTAACGTGCTCAGTTGTATGTGCAGAGCCTTACGTTTAGAGTGTACTGAATGTGAAGTAAAGCACAGTGAAATAATTCATCCTTAAGTTTAGAAACAATTGAAGTTGAAGAAACATTTTTCCTTTTTTTTGCCTTTTATTCTACATGCGTAACAACTTTTCTCTATACTTGTGTGGACTGTTTGCTTTGAATTTTCGCTAAATGTTTTAAAAACTTACCTTTTTTAGACTGAAAGATTTCTTTAGGCACGCGTCTTGATCCTGTCTTACTTACCAGCAGCTACACATTCCTTAATGACAAATATAAGGAAATGTTGGATTATGTGATATAGAATTTTTACTTTAATCATAAAGCGTAACACCCATTTTTAATGCTAATCATTAGGCAGCCAGTGATGTTGTTTATGAATGGAAAATTATGTTAGTTGTTAATTTTAAGTAATCTCTTGCGTCTTACATTTTTTTAGCATGATTAAAACCCTGCCTGACTTCTTTAAAATGAATAACGATATATCAATAGAAAACCATTTTTGAATAAATTTAAATGGGAGTAATATACAGAATTCAATAATCTCAGGCGTTCACCTGATTTTCGTATTAGTTCATTGTAAGAAACCAGTCTATGCTAATTTAAAATAGCTTAATACATTTCTTTTCTTTCAGAGCATCCAGAAAATATCCTTACACATTTCCGGCTGTGGTCAAGAAGAGTATAAAGGGAGTCTGGGAGCTTTAGGTCATCAAATAATAATGTAATGGTGCATGCTTTAGGAGCTGTAGAATAACATACAGTAGCTCTCACTACCATCTGATGAGAATACTAGGATAGGATTTCACAATATGATTACAAAAAGATTAGGTGGGAGTGTAAAAACTACTATCAGTGAGCCATATTATAATATATTTTGAAAGTAATGCACCATAAATAATATATATTATTACCATGTACTGTGCACTTAAATGTGCCCACAATACCTCTGTGAATATTACTGGATTGCAACTAAAAGCTGCAATTTTACATTTGCTTAGAATTAATTGATATTCTGGAGGGTGCCTGTACTTTTTAATAGCACAAAATCTGTTTGTTTTCATTATGGTTTATGATCTTTAAAATTAAAATTAAAAATGATAACAGCAAAAATGTCTTTAATTTATAGGCATACCTAAGGCTGATAAAATAACTATATTTGTCTTATTCCTTTGGAAAGTATGAATATGGAAATATTCAAATCAGCATTATTAAATTTGTCCTCGATTCCCTAAAACAACAGAGAACATTTTTAATTAAGACCCAATTATAAATTCATTAATGCATAGGGTATTGTCATCATATTGCATACAATAAAAACAAGAAACTTACTGGAAAGAATAACCATGAAATGTGCGTGATGTTGTTTGATTTTCAGTCCCAGAAAGAAGTAACACTGGTTATGTGTTTAATTGAATATTAATGTATACATTATGGAAATGTGTTATGTACTGTGAAAATCATGTTTTTCATCAATCTTATATTTAAAACTGCAGTTGTAGTTCCTCCGGCTAAAGGTTTGCAGGGTGGCAAAAAGTTCAAGAGATGCCATAATGCAATCTCTGTTTGCAAAAACTGTGATCTCTGCTTCGTCTAACTAGTACTTGTTACAGTTATGCGTATGTCTCTTTATGGTTTCCAGGAGACATGCACTGAAACAACATTTTGATTCTTTCTTTTATAGGTTCTCTGCTTTGCAGCTAAAGAATTAAGCTTTTGCAGTTAATTACACCCAGGGTGAGGCTAATGCACTTGTGAGGAGTTTATTTTTGTTTAATTTTCCAGGTTTTGTTTCTTATACTTTTAACTCTTTTTGTCAGCACTATCTGTGACAAACACATCACACAATGCATGAACAGATGGATTGTCTTCCCTGGGTGTAGATGAGTTTAAATGGATTGCACTTGCTGTCACCTGGAGGTTAACTGTTAACAAAAAAAAAATATATATATATAAACGTTTTTTCAAGTGACATGATTTTATTCAAAAATGCACTAATAAAGTAAAAAATATTAATTTTTCTTGTAGTAAGATTTTGTTGTTCATATGTGACAAAAAAAAATTGTTGGGTGCACATAAAAAAATTACTGTGATTCATTAAAATGAAATTTCTAACCAGCTTAACTATGGAAAGAAAATGACACATTATAGAAAAGATGATTAACGTATGTCATATAATGGGTATAACTAGAGAAATTTTCCAATTGTAGGAGTTATTTTTTTGGAATCATTAAGGAATCTATGCATTTTGTTTGAAACCATTTCTAAATGTTTTTTTTTTTTTTTAATATATTTTTAGCCACTCTAATGCCACTTAGTCTGTGGCATATTACAAAAACCTTGACTTGATTGGGACAGTGATTAGACAGAAATGACATTAGTGACTGAGTCTAATCAAATCATTTTGACTGTTTGTTCAAAAGTCCAACACACTATCCACTTGGCCAACACCGCTAATTCATATACTGTATATGTGTACTCGATAAAAAGTGTAATATAAGGAAATGAGAAATTTAAATTTGATATAATTAACATACAAATCCTAGCTCAAAACTGATGAAATATTTCATTGTGACCGGAGATCAGCATGACTGCAAAGTTTGAAGGAAATCGGTTTGGTAAAAGTGGGTAAATTTTGAATTTGAGGGCAAGTTGAATAAAATTGTATAATAATAATAATAATAATAATAATAATAATAATAATAATATTTTGCCATTGCAAACTCCAAACAAGTAATAAACATTTAACAGATATGCCATTTGTTTATAGAGGCAGATTGTTATTTATAACTCCTGCAGGTTGTGTGTTTTGTACAACATTTTATAAAATATATTATATGTATAGATAAAGTGTATCATTATTTTTAAACAGAGAACTTCACAAATATTATCATGGTGTTTTTGCTTTTATTTATCTGTGAATTTCCAATAATCACAGTGGAAACACAAGTGTTTCTTTTTTTGAACAACAGCAGTTTGTATTAATGAAAAAAACAGTAAACTGCCTGAAAAAATTATAGTGTCGACCTCATTAGAAATACTGTGTTACTTTTTTTTTTTACTTTTATAACAGCCTTGAATGTTTTTTTTAAATAGAAAAGACTATATATCCTAGTCAGCTGACAGATCTGTAATTAGTTTGTATTTAGTAAAGTCCTTTAACCTGAACACCTCTACTCAGCAAGATACTGTAGAAAAATTAACTTAAGAGGAAACATGTCGTTAATGTTTCATTTGCTATGAGTCTATTGAAATTGAAATCCAAATGATTTCTAGTGTAGGCCAGGAACAAATCCAGATTATCATTACTAAACGCAAGGATTTTCAATTTGCTCTTAAAAGCTTAGCCCTAGTGTAAGTTTACTTCTTTCTCTGCAGTCATAATACTTGACTTTCTTTGTGTTCAAAGTCTGACTGCTCTTTGTCTTGCTCTGTTCAATTCACATAGACACACACATGCCTTTCTGAGTACAATTCACATGTCATAAATTCCCTTCTGAGGGCATGAGGGAAGAAGTGACGAGTGCTGAAGTTTTTTTTTGTTTAATTACACTTTAGATGGAGGTTTTATTCCTTGCTGATGCTTGTCTCAGAGAGTTCTTATTTAGCTTGGTGGTTTCTCTTATCTGTGAAAAACGCTCTCTGGACTGGACCATAAGAGTTTACTAACAGTAAGCCTCCTGTTCCTGTCACTAGTGCTAGTTGGTTGTCACTGTCAGCTCTTACAATCAGGTTATTTTGTTCATATTCTTATTTGATTCTGGGATATCTTTGGGGATGGGCATGGTAGCCTAGTGGTTACCCCTACTTCCTCACAGATCCAGATTCATTTTGCTCAAACTCTATGCCTGGTTGTTATTTATACCCTCTTATATCCCAGAGATATGTGTTTAAGGTTAATTGAGTGTATGTGTCTCTGAATATAAGGCATAAACTGATCCTGTGATGGATGAATGGGACCAAGAATGTTATGTGTGCAAAGTACATTTGAGTCTTTCCTTTTATCACACACTTAAGTCTAAGTTCTGAATCTCAGTTTGCTCATTTCTCCTAAACAAAACACACCAAATATTCCTTTATATTTCCATCCTGCATAATAGCTCCGCTCCCACTTAAATCTCTTCTGTATATTAGAATATTTATTTTTTAATGATTTGGGACTTTTATATATTGTAAAAAACGAACAGACTCCATCCATTATCCAGCCCGCTGAATCCGAACACAGGTTCACGGGGGTCTGCTGGAGCCAATCCCAGCCAACAAGGCAGGAACCAATCCCGGGCAGGGTGCCAACCCACCGCAGGACACACACAAACACACCCAGCACACACTAGGGCCAATTTAGAATCACCAATCCACCTAACCTGCATGTCTTTGGACTGTGGGAGGAAACCGGAGCACCCGGAGGAAACCCACGCAGACACGGGAAGAACATGCAAACTCCACGCAGGGGGGACCTGGGAAACGAACCCGGCTCTCCTAACTGTGAGGCAGCAGTGCTACCACTGCGCCACCGTGCCGTCCAAGAACAGACTACACACACGTAAAAAGGTTTGGGGCAGCCACCTGTATAATATTCCTGTCTGCAAATGGTTTTTGAAATAGCACAGAGCTGTTGACAATACTGAGTCCAAAACAGAACTGACGAGGGTTGGAAAAGATGGCGGCTTTAAGGGATCAGACGGGAAGTGATGTAGGGGAACTGGAAGTGATGTCCTTCTGACGTTAACCTGTGTGCCGGAATTGACGTTCTTCTAGGCGCCAGAACCAGAAGTGACCTTCTTCTGGGTGCCGGAACTGCAATCATCAGCACTGAATCAGGTTTTCCCGCGGCTGGTCTGTAGAGATAACAGGAGAAGATTTAGTGCACCCCACCACCTCCTGGCCTGGCGTAGAATTACCTTTGCTTGGTCCATACAACGTCCCCCTACTCTCACGTGTGTGACAATATACACTCCTTTCTTCTTTTCCTTTTCAATTCTATAATTCATTACTGTCAGGCAAAGACTGGAACTGCTTTTACTAAGCAAACTTCTTAAAAGTGAGCTGATGTTGCCATTTGCTTTTATTTACAGCTAAAAACAGGACATGCTTTACATGTATGCATATGGTTGTGATCTCTATGACAAATACAGTGACCTTAGTGATGTATGACACAATTTACACCCAAATGAAAATAACACAGAAGAGAATGAACTAAATGAACATCAAAATATCAAGATAAACATGCAAAGAAACAGAATAAGAACACACTGGAACATATTCAAAATCCAACATATGGATTGTACTTACATTTCACCCAATTTTAACAAAACAAAATGCAGTAATAAACTCATGATATTACTCCATCTCTTGTGAAGCCGATTATTTCTGAGAAATCATCACAAACGTTTAGAAAACAACTGGAAAGGCTGAGAATAACTAACAGAAAATGTACACATTGAGTTCTCTGATGTCTTTAATGAATTTTCCAATCACTTTACCATAAACTGGAGTAATGAAATATTTTTTATCATATATATGAACCATTAAAAGTGCTTTATGTTCTCAGCTTTTTGAAGAAAGTCTAGTCTGAATCTCTTAGGCATTAAATCTCACTCTGAACTGAATTTATGTTTAGCAGGAAATTCTCCATCTAAGCTTACATGAGGATATTTATTTATATTTATGAGATAAATACTGCAATGCACTTTATCAAGAGTCTATCCTTGCAGAAATAAATTACAATAAGTAGATTTGTTGTTTAAGTTAGTGTGCACAATTTTAATTTGTGTTGATTACAAGTTATCTTTACTATCTTTTGATGTATCTACTGTGTACCACATGTGCAACCGCATGATCAAATTACTGTTATCGTACCAGAAGCAATAACTTAATAAAAGTCTGTTTGGGGTTCAGTGACCAACATTCATCCTTGTTTAATTCTTTCAGGGTGGATGTAGATTTTTTGTCAAAAGAAGGGGTTGATGGTGGTAATCAACTGTAAATGGTGACCAAAACTACCGTTATGTTTTAGTTGGAATCTCTTTACTAGAAGGAAACTTGCTTCATTGGTTTGACTCACATGAGTAGCGAAGAGCAAACAACGGCAAAAATACCATTGACATCTGGCGAGAGATTGAAGAGAATATGTAAAGCAAAATACTCCATCTGACGTTTTGCATATTATCTCTGAATTGGATCCTGAATTGTCAGACTCCGATTTTGATACAAGTGATCAAAAACGAATGTGAGGTACCAGCATCAGCGGATCGATTCGTGGTAATGAACAGATTTGTGTTGCTGACGCGACAACAGCAACGTTCATCTGGAAGTCCACCACTTACAATGACAAGAGGTGCAATCCAGATTGTGATGCACTGTGACGCTGACCTCCGCTGCCGCCTCCATGCCAGCTTGCCATGCATTCCTAGCGAACTGGTGGTCACAGCATGCAGCAACATACATTTTTATGTTGATCTTTGTGTGAAACCATTACTTTGTGTGCTTTTCAGAAAACTTGTTTTTTTTGGAAAAAATATTTGGCCCTCAAAGAGTTAATCCACAAAAATCCCAGACTAACATTCAGTAAGCAGCAGTAAAAAAATTTAAAAAATTAACAAAGTAGGGTGCATGAAGCAAGTGCCATTATTGACCTGTTCTGCCCAAAAAAATAGCAGTCCTTACTGTTCTGCAAAAGGCCGATGGAAGCAGGAAGGAACCCCTAGCAAGCTGATGCAAATAATATAAGCATTCTCTCTTACCAAGAAAAGTAGTTGGCCACTCCTGAAAAAATAAAAATAAAAAGGGTTTGTCTTCTGAGATGCATCTCTCTTATAAATTTGAACAAAAATCCAATGTCCAGAAGGGGGCTCCAGTTTTGGATTTCCTGCACTTGTGCCCTGTTGCTCCTTGCTTCACCTCCAGGTGTTTCCCTTTCTCCTCATTCCTTTCTGGGTATAATCAATAAAGAAATGACACTTAAACAGCCAAGGATATAAAGTCACAATTCAAAGTTTTTGTTTTTGTCTTTTCAATTAGACAGATATTTAGTTGTCTTTAGTTGCTTCTTAAATACAATGACGGAGACAGCAGTACAGATGGAGATGGGCAGCTCGTTCCACCAACTCAGAAACCACACACGAAAATAGTCTGGATTAAGACTTAATACCACGCAGAGGCAACATCACCAGACACTGTTCCCTGGCAGACCTGAGAAGGAGCATAGCACTTCACCAGTGTCTCCATATGATCAGGTGTTGACCCATTGACTACTCTGTGGGCAAGCATCAGGGATTTGAACTTAATGCGTACTGCCACCAAGACCCAATGAGAGAAGTGGCATGCGCCCATCTCAGTTGGTTAAATACAAGGCAGGCTTCTGCATTCTGGATTATCTACATCGGCTTGATAGCACATGCTGGTACTGCTGCCCGAAGTGAGTTGTAATAGTCCAGACATGACAAGACCAAAGCCTGGACCAGAAATTGTGCTGCATATTCTGTCAGAAAAGGTCTAATCTTGCAGATGTTGTACAGCATGAACCTGGTTGGTGTTAGCAACAGTAAGTTATTATTATTGTTATTATTTTTAGTATTATTCTTATTGTTATTATTATTATTATTAATTATCCACCCATCCATTTTCCAACTCGCTGAAACCAAACACAGGGTCACGGGGGTCTGCTGGAGCCAATCCCAGGGCGCAAGGCAGGAAACAATCCCGGGCAGGGCGCCAACCCACCACAGGACACACACACCCACACCCACACACTAGGGACAATTTAAAATCGCCAGTCCACCTAACCTGCATGTCTTTGGACTGTGGGAGGAAACCGGAGTGCCCAGAGGAAACCCACGCAGACACGGGGAGAACATGCAAACTCCACGCAGGGAGGACCTGGGAAGCGAACCCGGGTCTCCTAACTGCGAGGCAGCAGCGCTCCCACTGCGTCACTGTGCCACCCTATTATTATTATTATTATTATTATTATTATTATTATGTAGACAACTTATTTTGCTCTTCTTCTAACTGATATGTGTACAGTGAAAATCAGTAAGGCGGCACACCAAGAGTTATCATGGGCAGTTCAAGATAATGGCACACACAAATTGGGTTGCTTTAAGAATATGGTTGGAAACCTTGTTATCTGTGATGTATAGTAGATAAAAATAACAAAGTTTTTGACTATGCCAGTAATAGTGTTTTGTCTTTTTTATAGCTACTTCATAGGAGACCTAAAACCTATTTTGAAACTCATTCAATGTAGAATTTGATATAAATTATTTTTAATGCATTGGTTCTTCAGCCTGATATCCCTTCTGCAGTTAGATATACATACCTGAAACATGAAGTCCAGAAAAAGTAAAGCAGTAAAGAAAAAGTAAGAAGCTCATTTAATTTAAATTGTATGAAATTAATACTTGTATTTCACCACTGTTGTACTGTGAAAACTAAAATGATCTTTTTGCTTTCTCTATATATCAAATATTGAGGAAGTTCAGTTTCTATAAAAAAGTCAACATAAGGTTTCCAAGAGAGAAATACATTTTGAAATACCTAGAACATGTTTTGTGCATGATGTATGGCCAGATACTGTATCTGTGTATTTGTCTGTTCAAGGTAAAAACTTTGCTGAGGATGAATGAAACATTAAATCCCAATGGAAAAAATGAGTTGGTTCCAAAATGAACCCTGAGGGACACCATATGTAACTGACAGGAACGTAGAAATTATAATCAGTATGAAGTACTAAACTGTCAAGGCTAGATAGGAATGTGCTGCAGCCAATAATTTCAAAGGCTTTAAATAAACAGTAAATTATACAATTTCCCACATTAGAAAATAAACAAAACCCAGTATGTCTTTTTATATGCTGTGACTAAAATTAACATTTTCATTATTACTATGTTTTTTTTTTAATAACACTTTAATTGCAAGATCTCAATTTTCTCAAAAATATTAGTTTAAATGAGGAACTTCAATTTGGTCCATAATGTTAGATTTGTACCTGTAAAGAAATGATGAATATAATTTGAAGACAATCTAAATAGGCGGCACGGTGGCGCAGTGGGTAGCGCTGCTGCCTCGCAGTTAGGAGACCCAGATTTGCTTCCCGGGTCCTCCCTGCGTGAAGTTTGCATATTCTCCCCATGTGGGTTTCCTCCGGGTACTCCGGTTTCCTCCCACAGTCCAAAGACATGCAGGTTAGGTGCAATGGTAATTCTAAATTGTCCCTAGTGTGTGCTTGGTGTGTGCTTGGTGTGTGTGTGTGTGTGCACCCTGCGGTGGGCTGGCACCCCTGTGTTGTTTGGGATTGGCTCCAGCAGACCCCCGTGACCCTGTAGTTAGCATATAGCGAGTTGGATAATGGATGGATGGACAACCTAAATATGAGATATTGTGCAGTCTGTAATTAAATGTAAATAAACTGTAACTTACATGTCACTCTTAAAAATTAACTAGGCAGTAATATAATCATATTGTGAGGTAAAAGCCCTCCAATTAGGCTTGAAACCATTATGTTTAAACTAGGCCAGGGCCTTTCCCAATATTATGCTAGTTATTCATAAAGACAATGTTTTAGATAAAGTTCAGGTCTGTAACCAGCAGCTGAAAGAATGTAGCCTACCATGGACTTAATTCCTGCAGTGTATCATTTAACTGCATCAGGCTTGTTCATTGGACATTAACATGTTCATGTTTAATACATAACAATAATAAGTCCTTACCCAAAGCTTGAGATGCATTACCTAAACATTAAGGGGTTTCTCCATTAATTTGTTGATCAAGTTGGTTTGTTGAAAGTTGTGAAACACTGTGTCAAAGAAAAGTTCTCATTGGGCCCTGAACAAATCAGGACATATCATCAACTCCATCTCTTGAGATGACAACATACAAACAAATAATACTACTGCTTAGTCTTAGTAGTTGGTAGTTAATGTAAACACAAAAAATGCATTATCATGTAATTCTGTTTATTGATAATTCTTCAGCTGAAAGTAATAACTAATAGGAAAGGATGGCTCTTAAGCTTTTATAGGTTTCTCTGCCTAAATTTAATACAAAAACTAAACTCACTTTTCATTAATTAACCACAGTTGCACACACAAAACATATAGCATCTTCATTGTATAGCACATACAGTACACACATCATTTACAGAGGAGCTGTAGAGAAGTGAGTGCAGTTGAGCTGTGAAGAAAAAAACCACAATGCTATCAAACAAAGCATTCACTGAGAAACTTATAATGGAGAATGGTTGATCCATCTGACCAGCTGAAAGGCTAATACTTTTACAAAAGTATGTAAAAGCTGGTTTGGATCTAATAATGATAACCTTGATCATTTCTTTGGACAAGAATTAAGGAAGAGAATGTAATTGATAAATGTGTCCATTATTTGTAGCATAAAATAAGAGATACTAAGCTAACACAGATTTATGTTCTGTTTTGTTCAATAAAGGAAATGTCACATTGTATGACTTCTAGCTGTGAGGTATCTGAAACTTGCTGACCACAATTGCTGATCATGTCACTGAACCATGTCAGTTTAAATGATTGGAAATAACTGGCTATTTTACGTTTACTGAGTGCTGATTTTCAGATGCAGTCGTGCTCACCCCTTTATGTGACAGCCAATAACGTGCTGCCTGACAGATTCAGTGCTATATGAAGGATTAACAGGTACGTTGAGTTTATCCACAATCTTGGCCCTGTTTTTTCTTTTTCCATTCTGTTGTGGTAAATAAATTATAAAAGGTTCTCATCTGTTTGTCATGTGCAAAACTCTTGTGTTCCTTATTCTTCATCACTGCATTATATGCATTGTAATTCTGAGTGGGCTTCCACTTGTTGTCAGCTCTCATGCACACAGAAATCCACCCCATGACAAAAAACTAAATCAAACCTGTTTGATTTTACCAAAGCAAGCTGCAGACCAGTTTTGAAGGACTCACTGGGCATGTCACGTTATGTGATTAGCTTCAGATTAGCAAACCACCAATTGCCTTTGACTCAATAAGATGATGGAAATGGAGTCTACATCATAAGATTTTTGGAAAAGTTGCATAATGTGACAGAGCCTTTATTGGCCTAGGCTTTGACACACTTGAATATATCAATTCTCTGTTATCGTTGTGTTATGAATAAATTTTATTATTTTGTTTATTGCAGTGAGCATGTTTGAGGTGTTTCTTGAAATATAAATTATTGGTATGATCCAATCAAAATTTGGTTTGTGTGCACCTTTTCCAGTTTTTTGAAGCATATCTCTTCATACTTTTGGTGCCCTATCTGACAGAAACATCCCAAAACATGATCATATTTTTCCAATTATACATGAATATCATGTTAATAATATTAAATAATAATAAGTTACATTTATAGAGTGTCTTTCACAAACCCAAGGTCGCTTTACATACAGAGTAAATTAAAAAAAAAAATTACACAGAAGACAAAAGTTTGTAGAAGAGGAAAGTTTTCAGTTTAGATTTAAAGGTGCAGAAAGAGGAGCAATTTCAGAGAGACTGAGGAACAGAGTTCCAGAGCTGAGGGGCCATAGCACTGAAGGACCTGCCTCCTAGGGTGGAGAGTCTGGTGCATGGGACAGTAAGGAGATTACTGCTTGAAGACCTGAGAGAGTGACAAGGAGTTTAAGGAGCTAGTAGCTGAGTGAGGTAGAGGGGTGCAAGGTTATGTAGGGCTTTGAAGGTGATAAATAGAATCTTGAATTTAATCTTTGATGGAACTGGTAACCAGTGAAGCTGGGAGAGAGCAGGGGAGATGTGAGCAGAACGCTTTGTTTATTAGTAAGGACTCTGGCTGCGGAGTTCTGAATACTGTATACTGTAGCTTCTGTATAGACTTTTCAGGGAGGCCAATGAAGAGGGAATTACAGTGCTGGATGTTGGATTATTTACATGTCTATTGTATCAAACGTATGAGAATTTACCTTCTACCTTCTGTCAACAGCTTATAGTAACACTTAATTTTGTTTATAGCAACACAGAGGACATACAAATGATTTAAGTCTCAATCTGGATCTGCTTACCCAAGAAAAAAAATGAAGCACATCTTTGTTGATGAGTCTACATTCAAAATTGATTTTTCTCACATGGAATAATGACAACAAAAGTAATGTGAGAAAGATAATAGCACAAACCAAAGCCTGCAGTTCCATTGACCTTCCTTAACATTTTTTTTCCCATGAGTGTTTGGTGGGGTAGCTTTCCCACTTTCACAACTTCAAAAGTGCTATAAAGCAACAAATGTTTGCAGCTTTAATCTCTCTGTCTGTAAATTCCGACTCTCTGTTTCTCTCACTAAAGAACCCTTGTCTTAACTATCCTTGATCCAAATGACCTTATTACACAATTTAGTTATTTTTAGGCCAACATAATTTCCCTCTTGATAAGGTAGTAGTAGTACTAGAGAAAGTAGTATTAAAACATGCTCAGAGTACAGGGAAATTTTTATGTGCGTATTTGACCAGCAAGCAACACTACAGCATTCTCTGGTGGTGTGATAAACAGGAATACATTAATATACATAGTTTCATTGTAATAAGTATTGAATTCAAATCATCATACTTCATGTGCTCCTTACCCCTGTTTCCAAACCAGTCGTTCAGTTATGCACCCAGTTCAAGTGATACTCTATATAAATCCAATAGTCTCTGTCTAACAGTGGCATCTAGTGACGCCACCAACATTTACATTCCTAAAACCTAAAAGGTCTTGTTATGGTCCAAGTGTGTAACACACTTTCAGATCTACCTGTTTCCTCTCTAACAAAGCTCTTCCTACCCCAGCTGTACAACATGTTCCTATCATAGCTCCTCTCTCATTGGTACCTTCCAATAATTTACTGCTTGGGCATTTAAACTGTTCTTTGGCAGTCCTCGTTTTCCCTTATTGAAATGTAGAGGAGCTCTGCATTTGCCAATATCTTCCTATAACCCCTAGGTCTGTTCCACTCAGGTGTCCTTTTTCTCCTTTGCTTCCCCTTACCAGTCCAAATATACATATATAGGGATAATATGTTATCAGTTACTAGACAAGATCTATTTCACCACTTAGATTATATTTTATTAATGTACAATACATAATATTTGACACACAGAGAATGATATCATTTATCAAATGAAGTGTGTGCTACAAATGCATATCACCATCATCTCTTTTGTTAATTACAAAACTGCAAGTTGTCATTTAAGGTCTACATGAAGTTACTACCTAATGTGTTATGCAATGTATTATTATTATTTTATTCATATTTTAGACTATATCTCAAATGTATTGATTATTGTTTTAATTGTATATTTATGTTTTTAAGCTGAGAGTATAGTATAACCATATCAGAAAGTCTTTTTAACTCTCTTGCAGTTTACGTATTATAAAGTAATGGGTCTATTTTTTATCTAAAACAAAAGTGAGATGAAAAAAATATATGAAAGGGCTAACATTAATCTTAAAATTCCATTGAGCTAATGTCATTTCTGTTTTCCACCTGTCTTCTCATGATCGGATTATAAAGTAGTAATTTCTTACAATTCATCAGTTCAATAATGTTGATGTCTTAGGAAATGTCAGGGGGGTTAAAAAAATGAAAACCCTAAATCTGTTATTTTGACATTTTTTGTGGTTTTGCAGATAGGGTCACTTAGTTTGGGAAAGGTGCAGCACTTACCAGAAAGTGCAATAAGTCTTTTAAATGAAGGGTAAGTGTAAATATTGACCCCTTGAGCAAGACCCATAACTTTATGTCACTGGGTGACCAATCATTGTACTTCTACCTGGTTCACTGGTTACAAAGTGCAGCATGTGCAGAGCTTCTCTTAACAAACGATTGGATGATTCATAGCAAGTCCTAAGCCAAAAAAATATTTTACATATTTATAAACTGTTTCAAGCAAATTAAATTACTCAATTTATTTTAATCTTATATAGTACATTATACAGCAAGTATCATCACAAGGTATATTATAAAACCAATGGAATTACAATATGGCAACTGAAATGGCAATATTAACATTTTAAAAATTCTGAAGTTTTGTTTACAATTCTACATAATTTTTACTACTATTGTAAGGCTTTAAAAATACTTTAAAAAAGCTTACGTTTTTTTGGCTGGTTTTGAAAAAGTGTTGTGTTTAGAATAAAAAAAACTGGTCTCTTTATCACAAACGGCCAGCTCTGCTACCATAAAGGTGACTCTTGAATGGGATAGTATTTGTGTTAGTGTTTATTTGGGTGAGAGTTAAGAAAAACAATTTTACTGGCGAGTGTCAGTTTAAAAATTAATACAAATATATATGTATGTAATGAATGTGTGTGTGTTAGGGCTGTCAAATTAACCAACAAATGAAGTTCTAATTTTCTCATAACTAAATATTTAAAATGTTTTTGAACTAAGGTGAATGAATCCAAGTTTCACATGTATATTTTAAGAATTTCTGAATCCATTATTTGTAAAACTGATCTACAGAGTTTTGTGATGAACAATACCTTTTCCAGCATGATGGAGCACCATGCCATAAAGCAAAAGTGGTAACTAAGTGGCTTGGGAAACAAAACATTTAAATTTTGGGTCCATGGCCAGGAAGCTCCCCAGACCTTAATCCCATTGAGAGCTTGTGGTCAATCCTCAGGAGGCGGGTGGACAAACAAAAACCCACAAATTCTGACAAACTTCAAGCATTGATTATGCAAGAACAGGCTGCCATCAGTCAGGATTTGGCCCAAAAGTTGATTGACAGCATGTCAGGGCGAATTGCAGAGTTCTTGAAAAAGAAGGGCCAACACTGCAAGTATTGACTCTTTGCATAAACTTAATGTAATTGGAGATGTGATGATGAAAGTTGTTAGTGCATATGCCCTGCAAGTTGGGTGTGCAATGGATGAGAAAGAAGATTTTTGGAGTAAGTTGGATGAAGTGTACCCAAGGGACAGAAAATGGTGATTGGAGCGGATTTCAATGGACATGTTGGTGAAGGGAACAGAGGAGACGAGATGGTGATGGGTAGGTATGGTGTCAAGGAGAGGAATGAAGAAGATCAGAGGATAGTGGATTTTGCCAAAAGGATGGGCATGGTTGTGGTGAATACGTATTTTAAGAAGAGGCAGGAACATAGGGTGACGTACAAGAGTGGAGGAAGATGCACGCAGGTAGATTACATCCTATGCAGAAGAGTTGATCTGAAGGAGATTGAAGACTGCAAAGTGGTGGCAGGGGAAAGTGTAGTTAAACATCATAGGATGGTGGTCTGTAGGATGACATTGGAGATCAAGAAGAGGAAGGAAGTGAGGGCAGAGCCAAGGATCAAATGGTGGAAGTTGAAAAAGGAACACTGCAAGTTTGAGTTCAGGGAGAAGGTGAGACAGACACTGGGTGGCAGTGAAGAGTTACCAGAGAGTTGGGAAACTACAGCAGATGTAGTAAGGGTGACAGCAAGAAGGGTGCTTGGCGTGACATCTGGACAGAGGAAGGAGGAAAAGGAAACCTGGTGGTGGAATAGGGAAGTACAGGATAGTATACAGAGGAAGAGGATGGCAAAGAAGAAGTGGGATAGTCAGAGAGATGCAAAAAGTAGACAAAAGTACAAGGAGATAAGGCACAAGGTGAAGAGAGAGGTGGCGAAGGCTAAAGAAAAAGCGTATGATGAGTTGTATGAGAGGTTGGACACTAAGGAGGGAAAAAAGGACCTGTACCGATTGGCTAAACAGAGGGACCGAGCTGGGAAAGATGTGCAGCAGGTTAGGGTAATAAAGGATACAGATGGAAACGTACTCACAAGCGAGGAGAGTGTGTTGAGCAGATGGAAAGAGTACTTTGAGAGGCTGATGAATGAAAAAAATGAGAGAGAGAAGAGGTTGAATGATGTGGAGATATTGAATCAGGAAGTGCAATGTATTAGCAAGGAGGAAGTAAGGACAGCTATGAAGAGGATGAAGAATGGAAAAGCTGTTGGTTCAGATGGCATACCTGTGGAAGCATGGAGGTGTTTAGGAGAGATAGCAGTGGAGTTTTTAACCAGATTATTTAATGAAACCTTGGAAAGTGAGAGGATGCCTGAGGAATGGAGAAGAAGTGTACTCGTGCCAATATTTAAGAATAAGGGTGATGTACAGTACTGTAGTAACTACAGGGGGATAAAATTGATGAGCCACAGCATGAAGTTATGGGAAAGAGTAGTGGAAGCTAGGTTAAGAAGTGAGGTGATGATTAGTGAGCTGCAGTACGGTTTCATGCCAAGAAAGAGCACCACAGAAGCAATGTTTGCTCTTAGTGTGTTGATGGAAAAGTATAGAGAAGGCCAGGAGGAGTTGCATTGCGTCTTTGTGGACTTGCAGAAAGCATATGACAGGGTGCCTCAAGAGGAGTTGTGGTATTGTATGAGGAAGTCGGGAGTGGTAGAGAAGTATGTAAGAGTTTTACAGGATATGTATGAGGGAAGTGTGACTGTGGTGAGGTCTGCAGCAGGAGTGATGGATGCATTTAAGGTGGAGGTGGGATTACATCAGGGATCGTCTCTGAGCCCTTTTTATTTGCAATGGTTATGGACAGGTTGACAGACGAGATTAGACAGGATTCCCCGTGGACTATCATGTTTGCTGATGACACTGTGATCTGTAGCGATAGTAGGTAGCAGATTGAAGAGACCCTGGAGAGGTGGAGATATGCTCTAGAGAAGAGAGGAATGAAGGTCAGTAGGAACAAGACAGAGTACATTTGTGTAAATGAGAGGGAGGTCACTGGGATGGTGAGGATTCAGGGAGTAGAGTTGGTGAAAGTGGATGAGTTGGAATCAACAGTACAGAGTAATGGGGATTGTTGAAGAGAGGTGAAAAAGAGAGTACAGGCAGGGTGGAATGGGTGGAGAAGAGTGTCAGGAGTGATTTGTGACAGACAGATATTAGCAAAAGTGAAGGGGAAGGTCTACAGGATGATAGTGAGACCAGCTATGTTATATGGGTTGGAGATGGTGGCACTGACCAGAAAGCAGGAGACAGAGCTGGAGGTGGCAGTGTTAAAGATGCTAAGATTTGCATTGGGTGTGACGAGGATGGACAGGATTAGAAATGAGTACATTAGAGGGTCAGCTCAGGTTGGACGGTTGGGAGACAAAGTCAGAGAGCAATAGAGTGTTGTACCGTGTTAGTCATAGATTGATATAGGAGAAAGTAGGGTAAAAATACACCTTTTATTGGCTATCTAAATAGATTACAAATGCAAGCTTTCGAGGCAGCTAAGGCCCCTTCATCAGGCAAGGTGTCACAGAAGGCGAGATTGCTTTGGTTTGGACATGTGCAGAGGAGAGATGCTGAGTATATTGGGAGAAGGATGCTAAGGATAGAGCTTCCAGGCAAGAGAAAAAGAGGCCTAAGAGAAAGTTTATGGATGTGGTGAGAGAGGACATGCAGGTGATGGGTGAAAAAGAACAAGATGCAGAGGACAGAAAGATATGGAAGAAGATGATCCGCTGTAGCAACCCCCAACGGGAGCAGCCAAAAGAAGAAGAAGCATAAACTTAATGTAATTGTCAATAAAAGCCTTTGAAACTTATGAAATGCTTGTAATTATACTTCAGTATACCGTAGAAACATCTGACAAAAAGATCTAAATACTCTGGAGCAGCAAACTTTGTCAAAACCAATACTTGTGTCATTCCATTATCAAACGTTTTGGTCATGACTGTAAAGCTTGTCTGCTAATAACTATGTTAGACTGTCAGGACTGGAGTAGACATTCCAGTACGTATTTCCCCCAGCTGCAACACTATGTAAGTAGAACATTTTACAGTAAGTAATTTTGGTGAAACCATGTGGCCCTATATTGAGGAAAGAACAAATCCATGACACTGAATATTCCATTATCAGAGTACTGAGTACTTTAACTATGTGAGCAGTTTTGTCTTTGATAGTGAAGCATGCGAGTGTTTTTTCCACTGTAGCATTTCGTTTCATTAGTTTGTCAATGTTACTACTCATGATTGGAGTTGTAATCATTATATTTACAATAACAGAGTCAATGTTATGATCTTTGGCATTAGACACAGTAAGCAAGAAACATTGGACTTTATAAGTAGCTACACTGTTCATGTTATGCCTCAAAGAGAATGACGGTCGTTGTTTTCTCAGTGACTAGCCAGTGATTGCTTGTACAGTATGTATTAAGGATGTGATGCTGTGTGCTACTGCTTTGATAGAACAATTCACATTTACTGCCAAGTACTTATTGTTTAATTGACTGGTTTGCAATGAGAAGTTTTGTTAAATGTTTGCTTTGCAGGCCATATTGACTCTTTTGAGAATGTGGATACTGTGTTGTACTGCCGTGAACTCTTACCACAAGCCACCTTGGCTTGTAGATTTGCACTGTGGTAACTGCTGGTAGTGCATTAGAAATCCACAACATTTCGATTACAATGACCTTCAGAAGCAATCTCTTCTCTTCCTGCGCTAATTGGATACTCCTGGCCTTGGTTTAGTAGATGTTGCTACTGGACACTGCAAGAGGAGCACTGCCTGGTGACATCAACTGAGCTTTCTACTCAGTACGTACTGCCCTGCACAGCAACACACCACATGTGTCGAGTAGTGTGGTCAAGCGACTAAGGAAAACTGTAATAGGCACATTATGTGTTGCTGGGTTTAATAGTGACAGAGCCTCTAAGAGGGTCTGGCGGCAACTTGAAAGTAGGGACTAAAACCCAATGCCTCATGGTTGAGCTAAAAGGGTTTGTTTCACTTACCTGTCCCTTCTTGACCAGGTTTGAGTGCCTGTATATCCAAGCAGCTCATAATGAGCATGTTGGAAAGCACAAAAAGCACAATACCAATTAAGGGTATTAGATACATGAGTAAATTAATGTTCCTATGCTTTAATTGTAAAATATAATAATAATAATAAACATAATAAACTTTAATAATTGTATTATAATTACACATTTGTAAAGTGCATTTGGGCAACCTTTATTTTATAAAGGTAAATATAAAATAACTCATAGCTGTTGTTTCAAGGAGATCCCTTACAAGACCTGAAGATGTTGCCCTATGGCTATTTCAACAAGTGCTAAAACTCTAATGTACCAAAGAATTTTACTTAAAATACCAAGCGCAAAAACACACATTCTGTTTTTTTCATTTTTGTCCTACTGTGTGTTTGTCATTACATTTTATTGTTGTCCTTTTAAAGGAATAATAGAAACAAAAAAATCTTCTATCAATAATACAGAAATTGTATCTATTATCTAACCTGTTTATCCCTTTCACGGTAGCAGGGAATGTCTATCTATTCTTAATGCAGTTAAACTGTTATGACACCCCCTCTACACTCTCCTGTTCACTGCCCTGGAGTTAAGATATGTATGACAGCTAATCCAGAAGGAATAAACTGCTGCAATAAATACGTGTAAAAGTAGAGAGAGATCTATGTGGAAAAGCTTTTATGGGGATGCATGTATTCTGCAGAGCCATGTAGCTGGGTGTACTGATAAACAGATATTTTGGAACATACTATACAAGTACTTTTTAAAGATGGTGCTATGGGCATTATACTCACACATCAATTAATTGGATTTTGGTTACCTGCATTCTTTATAAGAAGATTTGCAAGATATCTTATGAGAAGATATCTGGCTGATGAGGAAGAGGTTAAACAGAGACTTGGAGCAAAACTGCAGTAAATATCTAGGTACTTTATTAACCTGCTTAGCATCATGTTTACCCATGGAAAAATAAGCTTAAAATGTTATTTTATTTTCAACAAGAAAGAATGTAATACAGAGACATGTTAATAGCAAAACATCAACATAAATAAAGTAAGAAAGGTATGTCTTGTGTCTACTGCTCTACTGATGCAGATTCAGTAGATGTCCTACATGTGATATACTGTATTTTTTAACAGTCACAAACACACAGCTGGATGTTGCCTTTGGACAGCATTTGTGAATTTGCACACTTTTCTTATAAAATGTTTTTGTTGCTTTTGCATGAGAACATAGAATGGCTGTACCCAATCCGCATAATCAATATTGTCCATTATGTGTTTGTAGGCTACCCCACCTCAAAGGTTAGTGACTTCTGCATTTCCTTTGACATGAATATTCACAGTTGCAGCAAAGTGAACAGTGCTTAGATGGCTAACATCTTTTTTATCCTTCACAATAATTTTGTATTTTTGCATCAAGCGACCAAATTCACCAGGCACATCATGGCGATTCTGTCATACAGTGCCATTTTCCATATCAATATGTGATGACCAATTCACATTGTAATCGACATTGCTTAATTCAGCTAATGATTTATTTTCTCTTGATCTAAAACAGGCTTTAATCTTTTCTCATATGCACCATTTTGTGTTTAGTTTGAAGGCTCCGACCCACTCATGAATACTGATAAGTTACCATACAGTGCCAAAACTGTTTTTGCAGCATGATGTTATTTTATCCACTAGAAGGCAGCAGGATACTGTATCAAGCATTATTTGGGCTTAATGCTTTACAAGAGATACTCGGGGTTAACCATTTTTGTATAGAATTCTGAACCTGAGTGATGCTCGGGCTTGACACTAAGAAGGTTAGTGAAATTGAGAAGAGCATAATTTAATAATAATTGGAAACAAATATTAAAGTAAACCCTTTGAAAATATTTCAGAAAATTCTCATTTAAATTTGTGGCTCCTATTCACTGAGAATGTCTTTCTAGATTTGCTTGTGAGGATCCATTTGTGTTAACATTCATATCAAAACAAGATTCTTTTAATTACTACTTCTCCATTTACAAGTTTTGCATAGTTCTTAGTATTGAAAGTGATGTCATGGTCATGTCACTACCATACTGTGTGATATGTTTTTGATTTTTGTTTCACCTATTTTCCCAACACAAATTAACATAGTTTACAAAAATACAGTTAAAATGTCTTGTCTGTGATTGCAATGACCACATCAGATATCCAGATATCCAGACCCTTTATTCCTTTATATCTCTTCTTTCAGTAACCCAAATATATAAATAAATGTAATAAATTCACATATTTAGGTGGAGATTATTGATAAAGCTTGTTAATTATGGAAGGGAAAAGGGTGGTAGCTCCAGCACAGAGGGAAGAGCAGACTTTTTTTTCTGCCCAAGTGTGGAAGTAAACAGGCAGGTGTCACACAAGTCAATAGGGTGGGACAGCTTAAGGGCTTTGGTGATAGTAGTTAACCACTGGACTAGAGGTTGGCTACATATACTAAAGCCTTCTCTTCTCCTCTATCTGCAGAACAGAAGATTCATAGCCATCTCATCTCTGATATAATGTCTGTGTCCATCTGTCTGGATGCTCCCCTTCCTGCCACTTGAACTGATAACTCAGAAGTCAGCCATCTTGAGTCAGGTCTGTTATGATCTCACACTCTTCCACAATTGCTGTGTGTTTTCTTTTGCTTTGAGCCTTTCAATTATACACGATCACCAAGGTGGTGGGTCTGTGTCCTATTTTACACAGGAAATCCAAATGGAGTTGGGAGCTTTAGCATTAGTATTGTTTTTCATTCATTCTAGTGAGAATGAATCAGAAAAATGAGTGACAGAAACTTCTCCATTACAAGAGTGTGGGGAGAAACATGGGGTTGCATTCATTAAGTGAACTTTCAAATTGAACAATGTCTTTCAAGCAGTTCATTTGGTTGCTCATTTCCAAAGTCTATGTTAATGTTAAATGTAGGAATGGTGTGGATGAGAAGAATCAGTTCATTTATATTAACTGGTAGTGACATCATGGTCAGCTTTGTCTTGTTCAAATGCTCAGCTTTTGGTGAAAAAGGGCTAAGCTGTTTGATTGTGATTCAAGGCTTTGGTAATTAATTTATTCAAAAGCTTTTAACAGCAGGAAGTTTACCTGATACACTTACAAGCTTGTTATACAGTTATAATCAAATATGAGAAGGAGAATTTTAGATGACTGTTGTATGAGCTAATTGTAGTTTTAATTTAGCTTGGCATAGATAAACAGATTTACAATAACAAGCCTTTAAGGATGATGTCCAAAACTGTTTTGGTGCTGTGTGTCGTTTGACTGAATAACTTTGCTTGGAGTACTCTTTTTTCTTTTGCCTCATGGTCTTTTGTCTGTGGTGTGGTGGTGTCTTCCTCTGCTCAGTCTACAATTTCATAGGGGAAAAGCATGCCAGATTATGTGCTGAAGTTCCATTCTAGAAGCAATGCAACCACTTAGTCTTTTCAGACTGTGCTTAGTCAATGCCACAGAGCATGGCTTGGAAGAGTGCATCTTAGATTTATTTCAGGACATGTTGCTTCAAGGCTGAATGCAGATTAACAGTATCTAAATGCATTTAGGCATGTAGACATTGTCAAAATGACCTGCTGAAGTTCAAACAGAGAATCAGAATGGGGAAGAAAGGTGATTTAAGTGACTTTGAATATGTCATGGTTGTTGGTGCCAGATGTGCTGGCCTGTGTATTTCACAAACTGCTGTACTACTGGGATTTTTACACACAACCATCTCTAAGGTTTACAGAGAATACAGAGAAAAAGGGAAAATATCCAGTGTGTGGCAGTTTTGTGTTGATGTCACAGGTCAGAGGATAATGGCCAGATGGGTTAGAGCTGATAGGAAGGCAACAGTACCTCAAATAATCATTTGTTACAACTGAGGTATGCAGAATAGCATCTTTGAATGCACACAACATCAAACCTTGAAGCAGATGGGATACTGTCAGCTAAGAACAGGCAACTGAGGCTACAATTCACATGAGCTCACCAAAATTGGACAATATAAGATTTGAAAAACATTGCCTGCTCTGATGAGTCTCAATTTATGCTGAGACATTTGGATGGTGTGGTTATAATTTGGTATCAACAACATGAAAGCATGACCCATCCTGCCTTGTATCAATGGTTCAGACTGGTGGTGGTGGTGTAATGGTGTAATGGATATTTTCTTGGCACACTTTGGGCCCCTTAGTACCTGTTGGGCATTGTTTAAATGCCACAGCCTACCTGAGTATTATTGTGAGTCATGTCCATCCCTTTATGAATGCAGTGTACCTATCTGCTGATGGCTACTTCCAGCAGGATAATGCACCATGTCACAAGGCTCAGATCATCTCTGGTTTCTTGAACATGACAATGAGTTCTCTGTACTCAAATGGCCTCAGAAGTCACCAGATCTCAATCCAATAGAGCAACTTTGGGATGTGGTGGAAAGGGAGATTTGCGTCACTGCGTGATGCTATCATATCGATATGGACCAAAATCCCTGATGAATATTTCCAGCAGCTTGTTGAATCTATTCCACCAAGAATTACTTTAGTTCTGAAGGCAAAAAGGGGTCCAACACGGTACTAGCAAGGTGTACCTAATAAAGTGGCCGGGGAGTGTATGTTTAAACAGTTTGTTCTAGTGGCACAGCAGCAAGAGTTCAGACCTTGAATCTTTGGGAGCTCATGTTGATGATAGAAAAAGGGAATGGATGTTACTTACATGAAAGACTAAATGTATTTTCAGAATTGAGAAGTAGTTGACCACTACATTTACATTTAAAATTAACTTTTTTTGGAGTTTATGTCCTACTGTACACTAGTAGAACTTACATCCTAAGAAATAACAAAGGCCTAAAATAAGCAGCAAAAAAGTTACACGATAAAATGGATAGCATTGAATCCTGCTTTAGGCTGTCATCTTGATCTAGAATTTAGTAGTAATGAAGGATTCAATATTCTTTTTTCTCTTTGTTCAAAGAAATAAATTAATTTTGTTTACAAATATCGGTTTCAAATCTCTATTAGAAGGAAAAGTAATGCATCATTTGAAATGCACCATATTTTGTAATAATTAACTATATAATGTATTTAGTTACATTTTTGGTGAGCAATGAGTAATGTCCATCCATTCATATTCTTCCACTTATCTGTGTCTTAGTCATGGGGGCAGCATTATAAGCAAAGAAGCCCAGATGCAGTATATACTGTATATATGGTAAAAGGAGAGAACCAAAGTTGAAAAGGGTTTGGGACATGTCTGTGACCCCGTATAATGTAAAGAAAATAGAGGAAATAAACTGTATTTCTGCCAAGACAAAGTGATGTCTTTTTAGCTGTGAGTCAAACAAATAACTGACAGCAATGCCACGGTTTGAGATCATATGGTTTCCAAGCAGGATGGGGAGGGTCCAGGAGGGCAGACATTGGAAGTGACATCAGCGGTGCAAAGGCTGTCAATCATCCGTTCTGTAAAGGGAGGAAGAAATAAGGAATCAGACAACAGGGTCAACCCCTGGTTTGGCAGGAAAATTATCATCAGAGCCCTTATGCTGTCTCCCAAGTGCATGTGTGTGACTATATATGTCTTTCCTTTAGAGAGTTGCAAAGAAAGCCAAGGTGTCAGTGAGTATAGTTTCCTACATCATCAGAAAGAACATGAAAAATGGAGGAAACTCTGACAGGAACAGGACTGGCAGACCCAAAGCCACAACAGAATCAGAAGGCAGGTTTCTGAGAGTCAGCAGTTTCTGTGATTGGTGCCTCACAGTTGTTTTTGATGGTGTAGGAAACTGTCCTGACATTAGATATAACTAGCTCACATGTTGAAAAGCTCAGGGTTAGGAGGAGCATCAGTGATCCAGAGTAGTTTGCACCTCTGCTGTATCTCCAGCCCAAATAAACCCTGACTGATCAAAGTGTTAATTGAAGTTTTTTCCAGCATTATAAAAACAATGTGGATCATCAAGAAGGTCACTAACTGTAGGAAAGCTTTGATTATTTATTGTATTTTTAGTAGAGGGTCACTAGTAATGTTCTGACATTAGGAATAAAAAAAACTTGGAGAAAAAGCTGACCACAGTAAGTAACGAGATTCCTAAGAGAAAAAGCACCCAAAGCCTGGACAAATCCTTTTTCATGTACGTTAGAGCATCATTTAGTTACTGCATAAGTAATTAAATGTGAATAGTGAATTGGTATTCTGGTTAAGTAGCTGTGTAACTCAAAATATTGTTTAGTTTGACTGAAACTATTTATTTTACATCAAATAAATTAGAATAAACAAATGCAAACTTTTTTTTTAACATTATTTGCCACGTCCTATAAAAGCCAAATCCTTTAAGTTAATGTTCATGGTAAATTTCCTTAGTCTGCTTAACATGAACTTGAGTATAATACAGGTATAGCTTAATAAAGATAATGGAAGATTCAATTATCCCCCTATAAGTTATAGAAAATGGAATGTTCATAATCTTAACTCTGTGTGACAGTAGAATAGCCCGTAGATTGAAGTTAAACAGTTAGAAAGAAACATAAACAGTCAAACAGATGGACATTAAGCGCTTATAGTTTTCTATGTCTTATGTGTAGAACAATGCATAGAAACCTTAAGAAATGTAATCTACATATTTAAGCAGAATATTATAAGTTCCTAATTTTCCCCTTTCGATTTTGTGTGTATTTTTAACTTTTTTTTCTATTTTCTGTCTGAACTATTTGCTTTGAATTTCATTAAAATCTTCCAAAACAAGACACCTAGACTGTGGGGTATTTTTTGTATGACGAGTCATACTAGTGCTGGAATATCTATCTAGTAGATGAATTTGAACTATTTTGTACTATTTACTGTAGAAACCTTCGCCAAACACAGCTACACACCCGCTTCTTATAATTACTGATATTCCCTGTAACTTGCCTGGTGTTGAACCGAAGTTATAATAGTGAGCCAGCAAATAATGCAGTAATGGTAGCTGTATTAACTCTTGTAAAGCCCTGAAGGTATATTGCTTCCCATTACCAGTGAGGGGTTATAAAGATAAAGTGTTAAAAGTGAAAAACGTGTTGACCTATAAAGAGTACCAGCCACAAAATGACTTCTTTCAGTAAAGTTGCATTTTCATCTCAATATGAGGAGGAAAACATAAAACATAAAAAATAATACTTAACCCAATAGTTTACCCCAAAGTGAGAAATGTCACTATTATTTTCTAACATACTTACATATATTAGGACATTGTTCATTTTTAACCTGTACAACATAGTATACATTAATATTACTAAAAAAACAGGCTGGATCATGCTCTGTGGTGATTTAGGCATTCAGTTCACAACATGATTTTCCTGACAGTGGATTACAACGATTCCAAATAGTTTATAAAATATTAAAAATCAATTTAACCAGAATGAAAGCTGAGCATTTCTTGTGTCAATTGACATTATTCAACATAAGAAAACAGCATGAAATTTTGAATTTTAAATGAACTGTTCTTTTTACAAATTGCTGTTTTTCAACATTGAAAATGAAATGAAGGCAAGGAAGGGTGATTTGAGGACAGTGAGTTTTAGAAATGAAAATGTTGACAATACACTTTTTTGTTATAGAAACCAATTTAAACTGAGATAGCAGTTATGCAAGTCAAAATTCATGCTTCAGAATTAAGTTCGGAAGTTTTTCAAAACTTTTATTACTTATTTAACTTTCATGTTATATTTTTGGGCAGTTGATCCTACATTGTTACAAGCATTCAAGGTGGCTGTTTTCTCTTGGTAGAATTCTCTACTTTCCTCTTTTGTATTCTTTATTGTGATGCCTGTCAAATGCCTCAAATCCCATAGACTTAGCACTGTTTATAGGGTATTGTACTTTATAACTTCTCCCCACCTTCCCTTCTTCATATATAACCTCTGGCAATTACATAGAGTAAAAGACAAGCAGGAGTTAAGTTACACTTTAAATAATGTATTATTGATAATATTCATAAATAATAACAATAAGCAAAGTACAAGTGAACACTGGCACCCATACAACCTGATAAATGCTGATAAGTAGTTTCAGATAGTACACAGACTTACAGTTACTTTAAATGTCTTTAGTTAAGTCATGGGCGGCATGGTGGCGCAGTGGTAGTGCTGCTGCCTCGCAGTTAGGAGACCTGGGTTTGCTTCCTGGGTCTTCCCTGCGTGGCGTTTGCATGTTCTCCCCGTGTCTGCGTGGGTTTCCTCCGGGCGCTCTGGTTTCCTCCCACAGTCCAAAGACATGCAGGTTAGGTGGATTTGCGATTCTAAATTGGGGTTTGTGTGTGTCCTGCGGAGGGTTGGCACCCTGCCTGGGATTGGATTCATGCTCTGTGTTGGCTGGGATTGGCTCCAGCAGACCCCTGTGACCCTGTGTTTGGATTCAGCTGGTTGGAAAATAAATGGATGGATAGATAGTTAAGTCATCATTTTCTAGTCTTCTTCAGGACAAGCAGGCAAATGTATACATTCTCTGTTCAAATCCTACTGCCAATAGGTGTCGTGGAACAGAATGGCTTCTGATTCAAAACCAAACAGACAAGTTTAGACCTATATAATTCTGGTATGACACATCCCCCAGTTACTGGCTTATTTTCACACATGCCCCCATAAACCACTTGTTGAGTGAAGCTTGCCAGCTAGTAAGTTTGGCGTTTTTGTGGGGGTTGACTGAGAGAGTCCTGCAGAGAATCACTTGCCAAACTGGTTTTAGGCATTTCCTCCAACCCTGTCATAAAATTACCTTCCTGACTCAGTCCTAAAGACTCTAGGATCAGACATAAAAGCATATCAATGAAATAAAACACTAATATTGCATTTGCTTTATCTAACTTGCAAATAAAGACAAACAAAATATGTGGTCATATCTTAATGTTATGAAGGCATGCTTACGAGGTCAATGGGTATTATTGTGCTGTCAGTCTAAGATGTTACATAGCACAATCTCAGGTTCTTGTAGCCATTTTGCTCCAACATAAAAGTGCAGTAAAGTCATAAACTTTTTTTTTTAAGAAAATAACCTTGTATTCAATCGAGTCAAGCTTAAACAAAAATCAATTCACAGTCAAAAACAAATGTAATCCATGGCAATAAAAAGGCATGAAATAGAAATAAGTTCATTATGGGAGTGGAAACGGGAGTATGTGACTGAAAATGCCGACGAAAAAAGAAAGAAGGAGGCAAGAACACTGGCAGCTTTATTTTTTTTGATCGGCTGCAACAAGGATTTGAAGAAGTATTGCTAGAATGCATAGTGAGGAGCTGTGTTACACTGTATCTTTTTATTTTAGAGATTGATAAAGTATTGGAGATTCCTTTTTTTTCTTAATTTTTGTTTACTTTATGTAAGCAAGGAGACACTGTTAAATTCATTTTGCCACACCACATGCAAGTGTCATTTCAGGCCTGCAATAATAGGACATAAACCGTTTTAATTATAAAGTGGGCCCACTCCGAGAAGGAAAAGTAAATAAACTCTAGTGCTGGGTTTTATAACTGTAATAATTGTTCAAATAATTTCAAAAGGACCATTGAAATTTCTGTATTATTGTTTCATATTAAGGTTTAAAAAGTTTTCTTTTTTATGTCTAGCAAAGGTCTGTAAATAGTTTTAAATTGTGTTCTGTTTAATTAATGTCTTGTATTTAATTGAATGTTAAATGTTTTTTCTTAGGATTCTGTAATTAGTTACTAGTACAACACCATAATTTCAGATACAATGTTGCTGGCCAGAATAAAAACTCAGGTAAGAGCAGAGCAGGGAGGGTGTGCATTTATTCTAATGAAATGTGTTACACTAATGTAACCACCATAGACAGGCACTGCTTGCCACATTTAGGGTACACAACAGTAAGATGCCGACTTTTTTAATCTACCATGGGAGTTCACGGTTGTTATTATTGTGGCTGTGTATATTTCACCAAGAGCTAACACCAAGATAGCATTGGACGCCCTACTAACAGCAATCAGCAAGATACAGACTGCTTACCCTGATGGGACTTTTAGCATACCTGGAGACTTGAACCAAGCAAATCTGAAAACAGCCCTCTCTAAATTCAAACAATCTGTGACTTGTCCGATGAAAGGCCAAAGCACATTGGACAATGTTTACATCAACCCTGGGGAAATAGACAGAATCTCCACACTCTCCAGCTAAGGCCAGTCCGATCACTTATACCTTTTTCTTACGCCTGCATACAGATCTCTTATTAACAAAACAAAGCCTCCAGGACTGTTTTGAGTATACACACTGGGATCTGTTTGCACAACAAGACATAGAGGAATACACATCCACTGTCCGGTTTTATATACAGAACTATATAGATAGCGTCACTGTTGGCAGGCACATTCGATGCTTCCCAAAGAGCCGTCAAGCTTCATCTAAAAGAGCTTGATATAGCCTTTAGGTCTGGCAATGGTGGATTATATTCTGCTGCCAGATCCAAGTTGAAGAGAGCCATCAAGAATGCAAAAGCAGATTACAGGCATAAGGTTGACGGTGATTTCAATGATGGAGACTCCCAACAATGCACTGCAATCAAATGCCTTAAGTCTGCCATCATTGTGTCTGTTCCAAACAAGGTAGTAATCAGCAGCCTTAATGGCTACAGACCTGTACCTCTCACCCCCACTATAATGAAGTGCTTTAAGAAGCTAGTCCTAATGTACATCAAATCTTCACTTCCACCCACCTTGGGCCAGCATCAGTTTGCCTACAGAGCTAACAGCTCAGCAGAAGACATAATTAATACAGCTCTCCACACTGCACTGACTCACTTGGAACACCAGAGGACATACGTGAGGATGTTATTTGTGGACTTCAGTTCCACCTTTAACACGATTATCCCCAGCAGGGTGGAGCAGGACCAAACTGTTCAACCTGGGTGTCAATCAGCATACATATAGATGGATCAAGGACTTCTTAACAAACCGACTGGAGACTGTTAGGCTCGGGACCCACCACTCCCCAACCCCGACATTCAGCACTGGAGCTCCACAGGGCTGCATGATAAGCCCTCTTCTTTATACCTTATATACCCACGATATACCCCAATATATAGCACAGATATAATCACCAAGTTTGCAGATGACACCACTGCAGTAAGACTCATACATAATGGTGATGAGTTTGCCTAATGGGATGATGATAGCAAACTGTCTGTATGGTGCTTCATCAACAACTTGGCACTCAACACCTCCAAAACAAAGTAGCTGATTAATTATCAGCTTCAGGAGGCAGGAAGAGGAATCTGCCCCTGTATACAGCAGAGGAGACAAAGTGGATAGAGTGCCTAGCTTTAAATGTCTTGGCATACACATCTCCCAGGACCTCATATCATCTGTTAACACAATTTCAATGGAAGAAGAAGGCACAGAAGTGGCTGTACTTCTTAAGGATGCTGAGGAAGGCTAGCCTGTCTAAGCAGCTATTGGTGTCCTTTTATTGCTGCTCTGTGGAAAGCATAATCACCTGCGGCATACTGGTATGCTATGATGGCTGCTCCGTGGCTGACAAGAAGGCTCTTCAGACAGTTATCAAATCAGCACAAAACATTAGCAACGCCCAATTACCATCACTAGAAGATATATACAGAACTCAATGTTTACGACGGACCCATGGCACCCAGGCTACCACCTTTTCACTCTGCTGCCTTCTGGAAGGTGTTATAGTTCTATTAAGATGCACACTTCCAGACTACTGCAAAGCTCCTACCCCAGCACTGTCAGAGAACTAAATGTTGTTAAATAACTGTTTACTGCATCTAAGTGCAAGATTTTGATCTTGTGTCTTTTACTGTCACCAATAGCATCAATGGGACAAAAGTGCAATATATTGGAGACCCATTGCAATCATTGTAACATGGAACTACTCCGCTATTTATTATTTATACTTTTTTCCTTGTATATATGTATGTATACAGGTGCACTGAATTTTTTACTGGTTTATATTAATGCATGTGCGTAGTTTTAATTGGACAGCATATGTTGAATCTGTTGAAGATTCCGTTTTTATCATATTGTATTTACTATTCAGGAGACAAAAAAAAATTTTGTTGTGCATTTGTGCAAAGACAATAAGATTTATTCTATTCTATTTTATATTAATATTATTGCCAAAAAGCTACCACCACCACCCACATAGACAATAGAAGTGCAATGAAAGAAATCACATGATAAATTCCAAATGGTGTAATGTAAAACTGGGATGAGTCCATGTAGACTTGGTGACCTAGTCTTCTTAATTTTTTCCTTTGAAGGGTTTTATTCTTGTCTTCTTAGGGAGTCAAGGCTGGGGGGCTTTCAAAAAACATGGTCTGTTAAAGCACTTTGTGGCATTCCTTGTGTGATTGGTGGCTGTGACTGTACAAGAAATATATTGCTGTTCTTGGTAGTGGTTATTTTGGGGATCCTCTTTAAACTGAGTGTAAAGATATTGTCAGATGTCAGTTCTTTTAATTTTTAGAGATGTCAAACTATCATTTGACATTCATTTCTTAAACCTTGCTGAAGCAATTTTTCCATATGTCATTTGTTTTCACACATTATTTTTCATTTTATGTTTGTTAGCAATGTCTCCTTATTGTTTAAGTATGTTTCATTTTCACTTTTTTCAGCAATGTGTTTTTAATGTTTATTTAGAAACTAGTTCTCTGACCCCAGACTGCAACACAGAAGGAAGGTGAAGCAAGTTCTTGTGAGTGCTACATAGTGCTACAGCTAGCTTTCACTTTTTTCCTGTTAGTAACAGAGCCTGACAGAGTTCTACACTTTATGCTTTTTCTCCATTTTTCAAAAAAAAAAAAAAAAAATAGAGATCCTTGTCTCGCAAGTGACTTTTCATGTTCAGTTAAGCCATTCTGTTTATGTTCCTTCTTTCTAGCCTCTGGTTTATAATCATTTCTCAACCCAGCAAACTACTTCAATTTATTTACTCATTTTTAAAGTAATTTATAGTGAACACAATAAAGAATACAAACTGTGTGTAATGCTACAAAACATATATTTTTGGGTGTTGGGGATTAAAATAATAACAATTAATTTAGAAAAAGAATAAAAAATAATTCCTTCAGTAGTAGAATGATAAAAGCTTCCCACATCAAAGAAATGCCAAATCAGCTGAAGAAGTCTTTAAAGAACAGAAGAAAAGATCATATCTGCTTGGGCTGTTCCTTGTTTCTCTGACACATACTCAGGACTTCCTTATTATTGATTCATCTGCATGTTAAATAAAGGATGTTGTTAGTCAGTGGCCTTTTAGAAACCCAATGCTAATTCAGCATCAAAACATAGGAGCATTGCAACCTTTATTCATAAGACCAGAGCATCTGTTCTAATGTTAAAACAAAACACATGAAGCCAACATGTCCTCTGGCAAGATGACTCACCCTCAGGCTGTCTTGTAATGCTAGGTGACAGATCTATGAACACAAGGACCACACGATCTCATGGATTATTACTAAAGAGATTAATTATCCATGTCAGCAGATGGACAAAAAATAGCTGCTAACAGCTAATGATCTCTACAGCGCACTATCTGATACATATTTCATAGCTTTAATAGCAGCAATGCCTTAATCAGTAATATATTTATGAAACAAAATATGGTCTGATTACAGAACATTTTTGAGGCAATGAGTATTTACATTCAGACTTAATGAAAGCTTTGTTGGCTCTGCTAGATCACACCACACTTCCTTTATGTTTGTTTTGTGTCACATAAATTTAAAGGCAGGCATAAATGCAAGAGAAATACAGTATGAGCTCAGAGAAGGGCTCTTGGTTGTGCAGGCAATTCAGACTAGTGGCTCAAGTAAAAGCAAAAATGTCCCCTAAATTCTTAACACCGTAGAATCCAAGTCATTGAATATGTCTATGTGTTGTAAACTCTATATGCAGTATGTGAAACAATATACGCATACATTAACAAAAGTGACTAACACTCTAGGATGGTATTTATTGTTGTTACATGTAAAGAAAGACTGTTTTTTGTTAAATGGCAAAACATTAGTAAAGATAAACAGCTATGATAAGCACTGAGTATCAAGAAAAGTTTTATACAAATGTAATGAATTATTATATATATATATATATATATATATATATATATATATATATATATATATATATATATATATATACTAGCAAAATACCCGCGCTTTGCAGCGGCGAAGTACTGCCTTAAAATTTTTATTAAGAAGACAATTTAACCTTTTTAAACTGAGGGAAAATATGCCAATAATTATTTGTTAAGGATCTCTTTGTATACCATGTTGTCAGTTCGGCTCTCCGGTTGTAACATGACCAAGCTGTGCGCTGAGCTTACTCTTGAGCATGTAACTTACAGTTGGCCATGTGAACAGTAATCTTGTCTCAAATCTCACAGCATAGATTGCTGCTGTCATAATCGGTTTGAGTTTCATGGTTTGTTTCAATTACGACAGTATTTGCAGGATTTGTTGTGTTGAAGTGACATTCGGCATCTGTCAAGCGTTGTAAGCACACAACCGGTTTCATCGATAAAATCACATCCAGCTTTTGAGAGTTTAAACACTCATAAACATCAAAGTGTCCACTACTAAAATCGTCACCTGTGAATCTAAGATGTTTAAGAGGCATTGCCGGTTGTCGAAAGGTGTAAAATATTTGGCCATTTCAGTACACTTGAAAGCGACAACCGAACAATTCAGCGGCAGCCATCAACTCACGTGCAGAACCATAGGTGAAGGGCTTAAGCATTTCACTCTTATAGTGCTCCTGTGTAGTATAATTATCTCCTGTACCGTCATCAGTCCACACCTTGAACCTGTCCCAGTCATTCAATACATAAGACACAATGTTCCTCCGGATATCAAGAGTCAGCCTGATATGGCCGTGCAATATGTAACAAAGAGAATGGAAAAGGTAGGTGCCATCTCCGGGCATGGAAACCACTCAGTAAGTGACAGTTCTTTGATCAATAGTGATCACCTCGATAGACATGGTAATGGGGGTTGGAATGATAAAGGAAATGGGTACCTGAGCAATGTAAAGTAAGTCTAAAATACCTATACAATAACTATAATTGTAATAAACAAACAATAAAGCAGCGGAGAAGCCGTGGATTAAACAAAAAGGCTGTAGTTATCAGTAGGGAGACGTGAATCCCGTGGCGAAGCAAGGAAGGGAATGTAGAGACAGGAGCGACGGACGGTCTTATATAGGCAGGCAGCCAACAACGTGGGAGGCGTTGGGATGGGGGACCCAACGCCACCTCATACAGTGACTGAGCTGCAGGCTATGGACGTATATATGTACGTAAGTAGGATTCAGTTAGCGTTGGGAACCCATGTACCAAATTTCTTGAACATGGGCCCATAAGTAACAAAGACTGTTGAAAAGTTCAATATGGTGGCCGACAGTGGCATCATACCACCGAAATAAGTACGTACATTGGTTTCGGTTAGCTCAGGGAAGCCACCTACCAAATTTTGTGAAGATGGGGCCGTAAATAAGAAAGTTCAACATGGCGGACGTTGTTGACCGTTATGACCGTTACGCGTAGAATTTCTAAATGAAACCTGCTAAACTTTTGTAAGTAAGCTGTAATGAATGAGCCTGCCAAATTTCAGCCTTCTACCTGCACGGGAAGTTTGAGAATTAGTGACGTTGGAAAGTTCAATATGGCGGCCAACAGTGGTGTCACACCAACGAAATAAGTACGTACATCGGTTTCTGTTAAAAGTTTAATATGGCGGCCGACAGTGGCATCATACCACCGAAATAAGTATCAAATTTCAGCCTTCTACCTACACGGGAAGTTGGAGAATTAGTGACGTTGGAAAGTTCAATATGGCGGCTGACAGTGGCGTCATACCACTGAAATAAGTACGTACATTGGTTTCGGTTAGCTCAGGGAAGCCACCTACCAAATTTTGTGAAGATGGGGCCGTAAATAAGATGGCGGACGTTGTTGACCGTTATGACCGTTACGCGTAGAATTTCTAAATGAATCCTGCTAAACTTTTGTAAGTAAGCTGTAATGAATGAGCCTGCCAAATTTCAGCCTTCTACCTGCACGGGAAGTTTGAGAATTAGTGACGTTGGAAAGTTCAATATGGCGGCCAACAGTGGTGTCACACCAACGAAATAAGTACGTACATTGGCTTCCGTTAAAAGTTTAATATGGCGGCTGACAGTGGCATCATACCACCGAAATAAGTACCAAATTTCAGCCTTCTACCTACACGGGAAGTTGGAGAATTAGTGACATTGGAAAGTTCAATATGGCGGCTGACAGTGGCGTCATACCACTGAAATAAGTATTTACATTGGTTTCGGTTAGTGCAGGGTAGCTGCCTACCAAATTTCGTGAAGTTGGGGCCATGAATAAGAAAGTTCAATATGGCGGACGTCGTTGACCGTTATGACCATTATGCGTAGAATTTCAAAATGAAACCTGCTTAACTTTTGTAAGTAAGCTGTAAGGAATGGGCCTGCCAAATTTCAGCCTTCTACCTACACGGGAAGTTGGAGAATTTGTGACTTTGGAAAATTCAATATGGCGGCCGACAGTGGCATCATACCACCGAAATAAGTACGTACATCAGTTTTGGTTAGCGCAGGGAAGCCACCTACCAAATTTCGTGAAGACGGGGTCATTCTTCTACCTACACGGGAAGTTGGAAAATTGGTGACGTTGGAAAGTTCAATATGGCGGCCGACAGTGGCGTCATACCATCGAAATAAGTAAGTACATCTGTTTCGGTTAGCGCAGGGAAGCCGCCTACCAAATTTCATGAAGATGGTGCCATAAATAAGAAAGTTCAACATGGCGGACGTTGTCGATCGTTATGACCGTTACGTGTAGAATTTCGAAATGAAACCTGCTTAACTTTTGTAAGTAAGCTGTAAGGAATGAGCCTACCAAATTTCAGCCTTCTACCTACACGGGAAGTTGGAGAATTAGTGATGAGTCAGTAAGTGAGTGAGTGAGTGAGTGAGTGAGTGAGTGAGTGAGTGAGTGAGGGCTTTGCCTTTTATTAGTATAGATATATATATATATATATATATAAAATCCAATGTCTGTCTGTCTGCATGTATGTCTGTCTGCTTTTCACAAGAGAACTACTTAACGGATTTAGATTGTTGTTTTTCTATAATTTAGTTGAACATATTGCGCTAAGTATCATAGCTTACTTGTGGTACCGATTTATTTGTGCGAATCCAAGTGAGTGGCTGAGGTTCTGAGGGGAGTCACATGCCAGCCTCCATTCAAGTCGGTCTACCTCTCGCCACGTGTTGGAGTGTAACTTTTCTCTGCTTAGCTAGCGATACCTGTTTGTTCAACAGACATTATCATCTACAGATAGTTAAGGAGTAACATTTGACGTTTTTGAGAGAGAGATCAGAGCTATGTCCATTTTAGAGGGTAGCTGCTGATTGCCAGAGATATCACAGCCATGTCCTTTTCTCCCCACATGGGGATGCTCTCCTGTCAGAGATGAACACAATCAGATACAGTGCCAACATCTGATGTTAGAGCATGCCTACCTTCCGCTTGGCCAGAATTATAAGTATTTTTATTTTATTGATTTTTAAAGATTTTATAAGTATAGTATGAACTTAGATTATTTTTATTGGAGGGTGTGAGGAAGGACTTTGTAAGAATGTGTATTGTAACAGCAGAAGGTTTGAATGTGGTGAGCACTCCACCCATACAATGATGGGAAAGAGTCAATCTATAAACAACATGTGTTTAATATTATCAACAGAATATACATAGTGAAAAATAAGAAAAATAAGTGACTATAAAAAAAAAAAACCCAATGTCTATCCAGGCCTTTCCTCATAGGTATTTGAGCACATGTCTAATGTGTTGAACTTATAAGCATCACAAACAACTCACACACTTCTTTTTCTGTCAATCCTGGCCTTTACGCCTTCCAGTGAGTCTTCACATAAAAACTTCCCTACAAACTACAAAACTCCATTCTGTTTCAGGTTGGCTTTTAACCCACTCATGTTGCCACTTTGAGCCAAGTATTTGAGGTGTATTTGGCCATAAAGATACCAGGCTAGAATGTTAGATAGTGGTCCCTTCAACAGTCCTTAATAAATTGGGATACTCAGGCAGCCGCTATGCTTCCTTTTCCTTCGATATAATCATACTGTCCCACTATTTTTGTTTGGAAATCATGCGCCTTCTATTTACTAATAAAAATCTACTTACCTTTCTCCTTGTCTGGCATTTTGCATCTCCTGGTAGAAGGTAAGGCACCCTTATTTTCTGGTTCCTTAATTAAAAAATGCTTGTATTCCCATAGGTTACTACTCTTTTAAACAAACCACAAAGACTTTTATCCAGAACTTGGACACCAATCAAAGTGCATTGGCATCTTAAGTATTGTTAATGTGATTCACCTTCTCTCTGGAAATTGTGTGGTAGCAATAAGGAAGCCATCACTAACAACAATATGCCCACCACTGTGGAAGAAACACAAAATGGCAGCACCCGTGATAAAAGACTACAACAAAGATGATGATGATGATGTAATTTAATAAACATACTGATAAAATGTATTCATAGCATGAAAATGAACGAATTGACAAAAAATTATTACAGAACTAAATTGTGTACACGTAAGAATCAGAAATCATGATACTAGTCAATGTAAGGTGTGGGTGGAATATGGAATGTCCAAAACAGTTTCAATTAGATAGGTAGATAGATATTCAGTGTTCTTGAAAATGTATAGTTTAAATTCAAATTAAATAAATTGAACCCAAAAAGTTATGAGCTCTGATATCTCAGACAATTTTTTTCATGTTTTTATGAGCAGTTATCTAATTAGCAATCTACTGATCCTTCAGTGCTTCTCGTATTTGTTTATTGCTTTTCTTTGATGGATTTTAGAAGTTTTCTCCTTCTAGATGGTTTGACTGATTACATTTAAAATCTGAAATTAATTACATGCACTGCAAGATTATTAAACACTTCAAGGCTGAATTATTTTAGGAAAAACTCACTTTTTGTTAAATATGTCAGAATTCATTTTTATTACTCAGATTGTGCAAAACATTCAACAAAGAAATGTTTGATAATATGTACACTTTATAGAAACTGTGCATGATAGTTTTAAATTGTATGATACTGTTTAAAGCAACCAATTGCAGGCATTTGCAAAACACCCATTCTACATTCATGCATTGCTGATGCTGTTTTTCTTCCTTTTGCTGCAAACCGAACACTGTAGTCGTACTTGTAATTCTTGATTTCATAGCTGGCTACCTGCTTGGTAAGCCAGGGTAATCTCCAATGTAAGGTGGACAGATAGTGTAAGGTGAACGGAAGTGTGCAAGCCTCCATTTATTTTGCAGTCTTTACTGCCGATAACTTTTGTTGACATTCAGAAATTGTTTCAGCTTCCAAACCCTTGATGTCAACTTTTATAGATATCTTCCTTGAGAAGGTTAAAATCATATAATGATCTTCATTTTCCAAGTTTTCTGGCAGTTCCCTGGAGAAGGTTTTACTTTAGCTCATAGAGTAGAACAGTTGTCATGTTTCTTTTGTTCATTTAAATATCACGTTATGATCCTGTATTAGGCCTCTCAGTTGGGAAATGATGTTAGGGTTTATATTTATATAAATATGAGAAAAAAGCTGTCATGTTTTAGTATAAGGATGAGATTTTAATGAGAAGTTGACTTTTGTGTGTGTGTGGATTTTTGATTGGAGTTTGATTTCTGCACTGTATATATTTATGGAGTGTCCCATATATTCATCGATCTTTAAACCAACTTCACTATGAAACTTGACAGACACGTGTTGCACAAAGGTGTTCCTCCAGTTGTATTTGGTTGTCAAAAAAGAGCCTGCATGTTCAAATTGCACAATTATTTTCTGTTATCTAACACTAGTCATTATTTCACAAATTTCTTCCAATTCTGCTTTATCCTGAGCAAGGTTGTTGGGAAGATAGAGTCTATCCATGCAAGCATTGGGTGCAAGGCAGGAAGAATCTTTGGATATGGTGCCAGTGTATGACAGTTTGAACTCACAGACACACACACACACACACACACACACACAGTAGGGAAAGTTTAGTAATGCCAGCCCATCTAAATTTGAATATGTTTGGATTGTGGCAGGAAACTGGAGTGCCTAGATGACATCTATGCAGACATGGGAAGAACATAAAAACTGCACAAAGGGAGGACCTGAGATGTGAACACTTGCCTTCTTATTGCAAGGTTATCACTGTGCCACCATGTCACCCTTGTTTAAAAACATTTACAGCATATTCCAGGGTACATATTTCCCACAGGGACTGTCTTCTGGTATTGCTGTTGTGCATACATGGAGTTTGTATTCTTCATAAAACAGTGCATTCATTATCCAGAAACACAGTGGCCTTATAAAGAACAGATTTGAAGACCCTAGAATAAAGTATTCATCCATTAAGTGGTGTTAAAATATGATATGTGTTCATTTTAAGAGTGACACTTGATACCACCTTTGATTGTATATAGTAAAATTACTGCCATAAAGGTGTCACAAAGTTGGAGAACAGCAGATAGTTAATCAAGATAACTAAATATATAATTTGATAATCCCATTATTTCATTCTTATTTCTCCAATATAAATGTCTTTTGGAACTGTAAACTATTTCTTTTTTTTCAATTGAGATAGACTTGAGACATTATCAAATAAATGTACTGAAATAGCGAACACATTTATGGTAAATCATAAACATTAGAATGTACAAAACGTTATTTTTGAGTTCTCTTCTTTTTAAACAATATTTCTATTATATGCACTGAAACACTACACTAGATCTGGTTCCATTTCATTGTATAAAATCATGTGGTTGATTTTTTCTTAATGCTTCTTAAAATGAGCAAATGATACATCAACACAAATTTTTAAAATATTTCAAATATATTAAAATGGAATTTGCAAATAGATCATATGTGTCAGATATTCCCCCTACACCAAGCTTAGGCCTTTTCTTATATTATCTAGTAAAATCATAATAAAATATATGCTAACCTTAAGATAGCAACTAACTGGATCTATAAAGTAACAGTTTACTTTAGTTTGTTCCCATAAATCTCCAGCTACATTAACTGATAGTAAACTGTCAGTTTTCTGTTTGTACTCCTACCTAACAATTGTTTTATACATATATCTATTGACTGAGAGAATACACTGGTCATGGAGGAAATGTTGGAGCATCAACCAGCCCTTTTAATATTTGAACAGAAAGAGGCACATGATGGCACTTCCAATACAGCAAAACGAAAAAGCAGGTTAACTAAAAATTAAACAAGTGTTTTTTTCAGTCTTCTCTTGGGTTCCACAGTTTCTTTGAAGAACTCCTTTCATTGGTCTGCTGTCTCCTAAGTGAGACTTGTTTCTTTGGGATCATCTCATTTTTATAGTGGAGGGACTGCAGGTGGGCTCCATGGGTGGTTTCTCAAGGCTCTGGTAGAAAAGGGAGTTGTTACCATCAATGACTGTGCCCCCTTGTGTACCCCTGGGCAGACACATACACACTTCCACGCGTAGACGTTTATATATAAGATATATATTTACTGTATATAGATATACAGGGGGTGGCACGGAGGCGCAGTGGGTAATGCTGCTGCCTCGCAGTTAGGAGACCCGGGTTCGCTTCCTGGGTCCTCCCTGTGTGGAGTTTGCATGTTTTCTCCCACAGTCCAAAGACATGCAGGTTAGGTGCATTGGCGATTCTAAATTGTCCCTAGTGTATGCTTGGTGTGTGTGTGTGCCCTGTGGTGGGCTGGCTTCCTGCCCGGGATTTACAGTGGGATGCAAAGGTTTGGGCAACCTTGTTAATAGTCATTATTTTCCTGTATAAATCGTTGGTTGTCAAAATGTTAGTTAAATATATCATATAGGAGACACACACAGTGATATTTGAGAAGTGAAATGAAGTTTATTGGATTTACAGAAAGTGTGCAATAATTGTTCAAACAAAATCAGGCAGGTGCATAAATTTGGGCACCACAAAAAAGAAATGAAATCAATATTTAGTAGATCCGCCTTTTGCAGAAATTACAGCCTCTAAACGCTTCCTGTAGGTTCCAATGAGAGTCTGGATTGTGGTTGAAGGTATTTTGGACCATTCCTCTTTACAAAACATCTCTAGTTCATTCAGGTTTGATGGCTTCCCAGCATGGACAGCTCTCTTTAACTCACACCACAGATTTTCAATTATATTCAGGTCTGGGGACTGAGATGGCCATTCCAGAACGTTGTACTTGTTCCTCTGCATGAATGCCTTAGTGGATTTTGAGCAGTGTTTCGGGTCGTTGTCTTGTTGAAAGATCCAGCCCCGGCGAAGCTTCAGCTTTGTCACCGATTCCTGGACAGCTCTTGATCGTTTCAACCTGAGGGTACTACTACTAGGTTTGGATAACTCTCTCTCTCTTTCTTTCCTAGGTCACGAAGCGGAAGCGGAAGTACAAGCACACAATGGCCGATAGTGAGACGAATCGTGTTGCCGTCATCGTCGAAGAACTCCAGGCACTCGACAAGCAGATCCAGAAACTCCTGTCCAGAAGAAGGTACCTCAGAGGTTTGAAGGCTCGGCTGCAGGATAAGCCATCCTCGACATCTGATGTCGACACAACATTAACCCCACCTCGTGCCGCCCAATTTCAAGGACAAGTATGCTTCACCCCCGCGCCTCGAAGGAGCGACGACGACGCCGATGAAGACCTTGGCGTATTTCAGACATGCAGGCGGGGGTTCAAGGCTAGAACACCTCCATCGGCACAGGCGAGCATCCCAATCCAGAACCGGTTCAACCCTCTCCGCGTCCCCAGTTTGCCTTCAACCCCGGGTGATATAATCGTGGTAGGTGATTCGATAGTACGAAACCTTAATATCACATGCCCTAATCAAAAATCTTTTGTTTCTTGTTTTCCCGGTGCTCGAGTCCGAGACGTGATGAGACGGGCGCCGACCATCTTCGAGAAACACAAGAGAGCAGTTGGATCCATCATTTTACACGCCGGCATAAATGACATAAGACACCGACAGTCTGAGATTCTCAAGGATGACTTCGCAGCACTAATTAAAGACACGAAGGAGAGGACCCCATCGGCAAAAATTTTCATCTCGGGTCCACTACCTCTCGTCAGACGATCAAATGAATACTATAGTCGTCTGCTGGGATTAAACAACTGGCTGAAAGGCTTCTGCGAGTCTCAAGACAACGGGTTCATCGATAATTGGGACCTTTTTTGGGAAAGACCGCGTTTGTTCAAATGGGATGGCTTGCACCCGAATAGATTCGGCGCCCGGGTCCTCTCCGAAAACATCGCTAAGGTAATTTGTCTATCTTGACTGTCTGGTTCTACTTTAAACTCCCTCCGTAACACTACAGCTTTGCTAGGACAGAATGGCTTAATAAAGTCTTCCGTAAAAGTACACAACATTAATACTTTAATAACTAGTCTTAATGCACGTAAAACGTCTAGGCAGTGCGGCATAAACACCAATAATTTAGTTGCAATTACTACTTTAGATCAACAATACATTAAAACTATAAAAACAGATTGTAGATTACATAAAAAAATACACTCAGAGCGGCGCTAACAAAAATAATTTAGTTTCTGTTCCAATAACTAGTAACGCGCATAGAATTCAGCTCTGCCCCCCCGAATCATTAAATATGGCGCTATTAAATGTTAGAGCTTTAACTAACAAGACGTTTTTTATCAATGATCTTATTAGTGATAGAAACATTGATTTTATTGCACTAAATGAAACGTGGCTCAACTCAGACGGCGCAGCTGTTTTAATCGAATCTGCGCCTCCGGATTACAGTTTTACTCGTGCAGACCGCCAGGGAAAAAAGGGGGGCGGATTGGCAAACATTTACTCGAGCCGGTTAAAATGTAAAGATGTTAGTTTTGGTAAATTTAAGTCCTTTGAGTATCTCGCCGTTGTTATTCATGGAGTTTCTCACGTTCTAGTTTTATCCGTGTATAGACCTCCTAAATTTAACGCGTCTTTCATTGAGGAATTCTCAGACCTAGTGTCAATTTTAATTACGAATTATGACACACTCTTAATTGTAGGCGACTTTAACTTTCATATCGATAATCAGTGTGACCTAAAAGTAAAGGAATTTATGAACCTCCTAGACTCTTTTGATTTGAGACAGCTCGTTAATCAGCCTACACATAAAGCAGGTCATACGTTAGACTTAATTATCACCAAAGGACTAACAGTTGATATGAAGCAGATCGTTGATATTGGTCTTTCAGACCACTTTCTTCTACTATTCAGTATAGAAATAATGATAGAAAACAAACATGAGAAGCATATTCTTAAAAAACGCTTCTTTGACTCCTCAGCAGCTGTAAAACTTACAAACATTCTAAGCAATCAGTCCGGTTATAGTGCCAGCTACAATAGCAAGGATGATGTTAATAGTAAGGTGGAAAACTTTAATTCTAAAGTGAGAGCTGCTGTTGACATAGTTGCACCTGAAAAGACAATTAAAAAATCTTCTAGCATTATTATACCTTGGAAGACCCAAAGAGTGTCTGACTTAAAAAGAATATGTCGTAGAGCTGAGCGTAAATGGAGGAAAACTAAACTTACTATCCATTATGAGATATTGAAGGTTAAAATAACAGAATACAATAACGCAGTCCGTCTTGAGAGGCGCTGCTATTTCTCTAATATTATAAATAAAAATGCTAGTAATCCCAGAGTCCTATTTTCTACAATTGATCGTCTGCTAAACCCAGGTAACACAAAGGAATGCCCCCATAATACTTCCAGCGAAACCTGTGAGAACATTGCTATATTTTTCAATCAAAAAATTAATGATATTAGAAATAATATAGTATATCTCCCCAACACTGTGGAACCTCCTAAGCCCCAGTACTCCGTTATAAACAAATTCAATTCTTTCACCAGGATAGATTTACCTGATTTACATAGAATAATCTCTCAAATGAAACCCTCCACCTGCGTCCTTGACCCAATACCAACAAGGTTTTTCAAGGAAGTATCGGACGCGCTTATTGATAATATCCTTGACATAGTAAACTCGTCATTAGATTCGGGGGTTTTCCCAGACTGTCTTAAGACTGCTGTAGTTAAACCCCTACTCAAGAAAAATAATCTTGACCCCTCTGCTTTTGAAAATTTTAGACCCATCTCTAACCTGCCCTTTTTAAGTAAAATTCTAGAGAAGGCAGTAATTATGCAGTTAAACGACCACTTAAGTAAACATGCTATTCTAGATAAATTTCAGTCAGGTTTTAGAACTAATCACAGTACAGAAACTGCACTCGTTAAAGTAGTAAATGACTTGCGATTAAATGCAGACAGAGGCCATTTATCTGTTCTCATCCTCCTCGATCTGAGTGCCGCGTTTGATACCATTGATCACAATATTCTTAGAAATCGCCTTAGTCAATGGGTGGGCCTCTCTGGTAATGTCTTAAATTGGTTTGAATCCTACCTGGTGTGGCTGAGTTAGTTTGTTTTATTGTGAACATTCTCAAAATTTTTT
>JANRMT010062849.1:3487951-3498137 GCA_026402145.1 Polypterus bichir lapradei
TGTCTGTCTTCTTCCAAATCACCAGCAGCCATTCTAAAGCCGCTACACTGGCAGGGAGAAAATTCTTTGTTAATTGTGGTAATCACAACTCAAAGACGCATGATATTCTATATGGGGTTCCACAAGGCTCTATCCTGGGTCCGCTTCTTTTCTCAATCTATATGCTTCCGTTAGGTCAGATTATCTCAAGTTACAACGTGAGCTACCACAGCTATGCTGATGACACACAGCTGTACTTATCAGTAGCACCTGATGACACCGGCTCTCTCGAATCAATAACACAATGTCTTACTGGTATTTCTGAATGGATGAATAGTAATTTTCTCAAGTTAAATAAAGAGAAAACTGAAATTGTATTGATTGGCAAAAACGGATTAAGTGAGGTTATCAAAAATAATCTTGACGCATTAGGATTAGAAGTTAAGACCGAAGTAAAAAACTTAGGGGTAACCGTTGACTGTAACCTGAATTTTAAATCACATATTCTTCAGACCACACTGTTCCTCCTGAATCCGAGGTTCGACTATCCGACGGACCCTCCTCTCCAGAACCCCCGAATAGACTTTTCCAGGGAGGCTGAGGAGTGTGATCCCTCTATAGTTGGAACACACCCTCCGGTCCCCCTTTTTAAAGAGGGGGACCACCACCCCAGTCTGCCAATCCAGAGGCACTGTCCCCGATGTCCATGCGATGTTGCAGAGACGTGTCAACCAAGACAGTCCTACAACATCCAGAGCCTTAAGGAACTCCGGGCGTATCTCATCCACCCCCGGGGCCCTGCCACCAAGGAGTTTTTTGACCACCTCGGTGACTTCAGTCCCAGAGATGGGAGAGCCCACCTCAGAGTCCCCAGGCTCTGCTTCCTCATTGGAAGGCATGTTAGTCGGATTGAGGAGGTCTTCGAAGTACTCCCCCCACCGACCCACAACGTCCTGAGTCGAGGTCAGCAGCGCACCATCCCCACCATATACGGTGTTGACACTGTACTGCTTCCCCTTCCTGAGACGCCGGACGGTGGACCAGAATCTCCTCGAAGCCGTCCGAAAGTCGTTCTCCATGGCCTCTCCAAACTCCTCCCATGCTCGAGTTTTTGCCTCAGCAACAACCGAAGCCGCATTCCGCTTGGCCTGTCGGTACCTATCAGCTGCCTCCAGAGACCCACAGGACAAAAAGGTCCTATAGGACTCCTTCTTCAGCTTGACGGCATCCCTCACCGCCGGTGTCCACCAACGGGTTTGGGGATTGCCGCCGCGACAGGCACCGACCACCTTACGGCCACAGCTCCGGTCAGCCGCCTCAACAATAGAGGCACGGAACATGGCCCATTCGGACTCAATGTCCCCCACCTCCCTCGGGACGTGGTCGAAGTTCTGCCGAAGGTGGGAGTTGAAGCTACTTCTGACAGGGGACTCTGCCAGCCGTTCCCAGCAGACCCTCACAACACGTTTGGGCCTACCAGGTCTGACCGGCATCTTCCCCCACCATCGAAGCCAACTCACCACCAGGTGGTGATCAGTTGACAGCTCCGCCCCTCTCTTCACCCGAGTGTCCAAGACATATGGCCGCAAGTCCGACGACACAACCACAAAGTCGATCATCGAACTGAGGCCTAGGGTGTCCTGGTGCCAAGTGCACATATGAACACCCTTATGCTTGAACATGGTGTTCGTTATGGACAATCCGTGGCGAGCACAGAAGTCCAATAACAGAACACCGCTCGGGTTCAGATCGGGGGGGCCATTCCTCCCAATCACGCCCTTCCAGGTCTCACTGTCATTGCCCACGTGGGCATTGAAGTCTCCCAGCAAAACGAGGGAATCCCCAGAAGGTATGCCCTCTAGCACCACCTCTAGAGACTCCAAAAAGGGTGGATACTCCAAACTGCTGTTCGGCGCATACGCACAAACAACAGTCAGGACCCTTCCCCCCACCCGAAGGCGGAGGGAGGCCACCCTCTCGTCCACCGGGGTAAACCCCAACGCACAGGCTCCAAGTCGGGGGGCAGTAAGTATGCCCACACCTGCTCGGCGCCTCTCACCGGAGGCAACTCCAGAGTGGTAGAGAGTCCAGCCCCTCTCAAGGAGATTGGTTCCAGAGTCCAAGCTGTGCGTCGAGGTGAGTCCGACTATATCTAGCCGGAACCTCTCAACCTCGCGCACTAGCTCAGGCTCCTTCCCCTTCAGAGAGGTGACATTCCACGTCCCAAGAGCCAGTTTCTGTAGCTGAGGATCAGAACGCCAAGGTCCCCGCCGCCGGCCACTACCCAACTCACATTGCACCTGACCTCCTTGGCTCCTCCCATAGGTGGTGAGCCCATGGGAAGGAGGACCCACGTTACCTCTTCGGGCTGTGCCCGGCCGAGCCCCATGGGTGTAGGCCCGGCCACCAGGCGCTCGCCATCGAGCCCCACCCCCAGGCCTGGCTCCAGAGGGGGGCCCCGGTGACCCGCGTCCGGGCAAGGGAAAACGTCGTCCACAGTTTTTACTCTTCATTGGAGGTTTGTTGAACCGTTCTTTGTCTCATCCCTCACCTGGAAAAGTCTATTCGGGGGTTCTGGAGAGGAGGGTCCGTCGGATAGTCGAACCTCGGATTCAGGAGGAACAGTGTGGTTTTCGTCCTGGTCGCGGAACAGTGGACCAGCTCTACACCCTTAGCAGGGTCCTGGAGGGTGCATGGGAGTTTGCCCAACCAGTCTACATGTGCTTTGTGGACTTGGAAAAGGCGTTCGACCGTGTCCCTCGGGGAGTCCTGTGGGGGGTGCTCCGGGAGTATGGGGTACTGGACCCCCTGATAAGAGCTGTTCAGTCCCTGTACAACCGGTGTCAGAGCTTGGTCCGCATTGCCGGCAGTAAGTCGAGCCCGTTTCCAGTGAGAGTTGGACTCCGCCAGGGCTGCCCTTTGTCACCGATTCTGTTCATAACTTTTATGGACAGAATTTCTAGACGCAGCCAGGGTGTTGAAGGGGTCCGGTTTGGTGGACTCAGGATTGGGTCACTGCTTTTTGCAGATGATGTTGTCCTGTTTGCTTCATCAGGCCGTGATCTTCAGCTCTCTCTGGAGCGGTTCGCAGCTGAGTGTGAAGCGGCTGGGATGAGAATCAGCACCTCCAAATCCGAGACCATGGTCCTCAGCCGGAAAAGGGTGGAGTGCCCTCTCAGGGTTGGGGGCGAGATCCTGCCACAAGTGGAGGAGTTTAAGTATCTCGGGGTCTTGTTCACGAGTGAGGGAAGAATGGATCGTGAGATCGACAGGCGGATCGGTGCGGCATCCGCAGTGATGCGGGCTCTGCATCGGTCTGTCGTGGTGAAAAAAGAGCTGAGCCGTAAGGCAAGGCTCTCAATTTACCAGTCGATCTACGTTCCTACCCTCACCTATGGTCATGAGCTATGGGTAGTGACCGAAAGAACGAGATCGCGAATACAAGCGGCTGAAATGAGTTTCCTCCGCAGGGTGTCTGGGCTTTCCCTTAAAGATAGGGTGAGGAGCTCAGTCATCCGGGAGGGGCTCAGAGTAGAGCCACTGCTCCTCCGCATCGAAAGGAGTCAGATGAGGTGGCTCGGGCATCTGATCAGGATGCCTCCTGGACGCCTCCCTGGTGAGGTGTTCCGGGCACGTCCAACCGGGAGGAGGCCCCGGGGAAGACCCAGGACACGCTGGAGGGACTATGTCTCCCGGCTGGCCTGGGAACGCCTTGGGATTCTCCCGGAAGAGCTGGAAGAAGTGGCCGGGGAGAGGGAAGTCTGGGCTTCTCTCCTTAAGCTGCTACCCCCGCGACCCGACCTCGGATAAGCGGAAGAGGATGGATGGATGGATGGATGGATATTCTTCAGACCACTAGGACAGCATTTTTTCACTTAAGAAATATAGCAAAAGTTAGACCTCTTATATCATTGAAAGATGCTGAGAAATTAATTCACGCTTTTGTTTTTAGTCGATTAGATTACTGTAACACACTGCTCTCAGGACTACCCAAAAAAGACATAAATCATTTGCAACGAGTGCAGAATGCAGCTGCTAGAATCCTAACTAGGAAAAGAAAATCCGAACACATCTCTCCAGTCTTAATGTCACTACACTGGTTACCTGTGTCTTTCAGAATTGACTTTAAAATTCTGCTTATAGTTTACAAAGCCTTAAATAATCTCGCTCCATCTTATATATCGGAATGTCTGACACCCTATATTCCAAATCGTAATCTTAGATCATCAAATGAGTGTCTCCTTACAATTCCAAAAGCTAAACTTAAAAGAAGTGGTGAGGCGGCCTTCTGCTGCTATGCACCTAAAATCTGGAATAGCCTGCCAATAGGAATTCGCCAGGCTAATACAGTGGAGCACTTTAAAACACTGCTGAAAACACATTACTTTAACATGGCCTTTTCATAACTTCACTTTATCTTAATCCTGATACTCTGTATGTTCAATTCATCATAATAACTATTCATGGTGGCTCTAAACTCCGTACTGACCCCTACTCTCTCTTCTGTTTCTTTTTCCGGTTTTTCTGTGGTGGCGGCCTGCGCCACCACCAACTTACTCAAAGCACCATGATGTCCCAGCATTGATGGACTAAAAGCCAGAAGTCCACGTGATCATCATCAAGTTCTTCCGTGAAAACCATAAATACAAAGAGGACTGTTTCATTTATGTTAGGTAGATTGCCCAGAGGGGACTGGGCGGTCTCATGGCCTGGAATCCCTGCAGATTTTATTTTTTTTCTCCGGCCGTCTGGAGTTTTTTTTTTTGTTTTTTCTGTCCCCCCTGGCCATTGGACCTTACACTTATTCTATGTTAATTAATGTTGACTTATTTTATTTTCTTAATGTGTCTCTTATTTTTCTATTCTTCATTATGTAAAGCACTTTGAGCTACATTTTTTTGTATGAAAATGTGCTATATAAATAAATGTTGTTGTTGTTGTTGTTGTTGGACATTGGTCTCCAGAATCTGCTGATACTGAGTGGAATCCATGCGTCCCTCAACTTTGACAAGATTCCCAGTCCCTGCACTGGCCACACAGCCCCACAGCATGATGGAACCACCACCATATTTTACTGTAGGTAGCAGGTGTTTTTCTTGGAATGCTGTGTTCTTTTTCCTCCATGCATAACGCCCCTTGTTATGCCCAAATAACTCAATTTTAGTTTCATCAGTCCACAGCACCTTATTCCTTATATAACACCTTATATAAACATCTACACATGGAAATGTATGTGTCTGTCTGGCCCGGAAGTGAGAATTGGAGTCAGGGTAAGGGCTCCGCCTTCGAAGAAACAGAAAGCTCGTTTAGACACTAATAACACAAGTGAGGCGAGCACGTCAGGAAAATAAAACCTCAGAAGAAAGATAAAGTCACTTAGCCGCTAACATCAGCAAAACGAAACCTCCTAGGAGAGAGATGCCCAGAGTAGCTCCTTTCAATTACCTGACATCTCCACATTTAAATTTTTTTTCTGACGATTTCAATAATTTCTAGGACCCTGGGCTTTTTACAGCACGAGTTTACACTCATGCACACACATATTATGTATATATATATATATATATATATATATATATACAGTATATATATATATATATATATATATATATATATATATATATACAGTATATATATATATATATATATATACAGTGGGAGCCACGTCAAACAGCCTCCTGGAGCATGACAGGTCCATGACAGGACCATGACAAGACCATGCACGATCCGTGCAAGGAATTTGATCCCCCGCGATTAAGCAGTTAACGATGCCCCGCCCCATAAACGCCCCCATGCGCTTTCTAAAAAGATAGTTGCAATGCTGTATAATCCCGCCAGATGGAGCATTGACTGCTTCAGTTAACTGCAGTGTCCAGGAAGCCCTATACCGTTTCTTTAATATTCTGTACAGGCAGTTCTTGTATTGTCAACATACTGTAGTTTCATAAATAGATGACGTGGTAAAAAAAACAACAACAAACCGATTAATAAAACAGATTTGTTAAATCACTCAATACACAACCCATGATGATACGGAAGCGTATTAGGGCCACGGTGAAAAAAAAAATACGGACACAGTGAAGAAAAAAAAATCAAAATGTCGAGATTAAAGTCGACATGTTGACTTTATTCTCGACATTTCCACTTTATTCTCGACATTTATGTCGAGATTAAAGTCGACATGTTGACTTTATTCTCGACATTTCCACTTTATTCTCGCCATTTATGTCGAGATTAAAGTCGACATGTTGACTTTATTCTCGACATTTCCACTTTATTCTCGCCATTTATGTCGAGATTAAAGTCGACATTTCCACTTTATTCTAGTAGTTTATTTTGTCAGTAGAATGTCGCAAACTAAACTTTATCTTAAAATGAATGTTTAATTTACTAGATTTTTTCAAACCCCCGTCATAAATTAATGTAGCACATTAAATGCTTTATATTAAGTGTTCCCCGACCCAGTTTTTAATCTCTATGCGCTTCTTAAACTGACTTCCTCTTGCACAGAGACAGCAGACAGCGATCGCCGCACATTGACTTCATGATATTCCTGCTTTATGAACATTCAGAATACTAACATACAGTGCATGATATCTTCTTCACGATGAAATGCATTAAAGCATGCATTAAACATGGGTGGCGGGGGGCACGGTGGCGTGGCTGTAGTGCTGCTCCCTTGCATTACGGGGTCCCCAGGTGTATGTTCAGTGTAGTGAACTTTATGACAGGTGTGACGAGGCTCCAAAAAACTGGATATATGAATGGGTATCGCACTGGTTTAACTGGAATATCGTGTAAATGTTGGCTTCGTGATGTGGTGGACGGAGACACGAACGCAGAATTCAATGGATGTTCTTCTGAGCGGGCTTTCTTTATTGCATGCGCGCTGTCTCTATCTGACGTACTAAACCTCCAGTTCCTATCCTTGCTTTTTCTTTCTGCACATAACCAATCACCACACGATAAACGTCTTTGTGAAATTAAAACAAGTTATAAACTTAGACCTCAGAGTTTTCAGAACTTAAAATGTATTAAAGCATGTGGGGGCACGGTGGTGTGGTGGTTGCGCTGCTGCTTCGCAGCAAGGGGGTCCCGGGTGTTCCCTGCCTTGAGTTTGCATGTTTTTTTCTGGTGGGTCTACTCGGCGTGCTTCAGTTTCCTTTCAAAGACATGTAGGTTGTGGGGTTTTGTTATGTATTATTGACCCTGCTACTTTATGTGTTCCATGTATTCACCCTGCGATGTGTTGGCACCTCATTCAGGATTTACTCCTGACTCACATAAGATGCTTGCTGGGATGGGCACAACCCTGAATGGATGGCATAATTAAACATGTATAATGAAGATTTTTTTTTAATTTCTGAAAACTCCATCCCAGCAAGCACCGTGCCCCCACATGCTTTATTAATTTAAAGTTCTGAAAACTCCGAGGTCTAAGTTTATAACTTGTTTTAATTTCACAGACGTTTATCGTGTGGTGATTGGTTATGTGCAGAAAGAAAAAGCAAGGATAGGAACTGGAGGTTTAGTACGTCAGATAGAGACAGCACGCATGCAATAAAGAAAGCCCGCTCAGAAGAACATCCATTGAATTCTGCGTTCGTGTCTCCGACCACCACATCACGAGCCCAATATTTACACAATATTTAAGTTAAACCTGTGCGATACCCATTCATGTATCCAGTTTTTTGGAGCCTCGTCACACCTGCCATAAAGTTCACTACACTGAACATACAACTGGGGACCCCTTAATGCAAGGGAGCAGCTCTATAGCCACGCCACCATGCCCCCCGCCACCCATGTTTAATGCATGCTTTAATGCATTTCATCGTGAAGAAGATATTAAGTATTTCTCTTAGTATTCTGAATGTTCTTAGAGCAGGATTATCATGAAGTCGATGTGCGGCGATCGCTGTCTGCGCCTCTCAGTGCAAGAGGAAGTCAGTTTAAGAAGCGCATAGAGATTAACAACTGGGTCGAGGAACACTTAATATAAAGCATTTAATGTGCTACATTAATTAATGACGGGGATTGAGAAAATCTAGTAAATTAAACATTCATTTTAAGATGAAGTTTAGTTTGCGACATTCTACTGACAAAATAAACTATTAGAATAAAGTGGAAATGTCGACTTTAATCTCGACGTAAATGTCGAGAATAAAGTGGAAATGTCGAGAAAACTAGTTAGTAAAATATTTTTTAAGACATCCTTAATAATCCTTAAAGACAAACACCCTCTGCCAGACATCTGCCAGATGAAAAAGATGACGTCGCATAGACGTCTCCGCGACGTGTGTGTGCTATCTGGGTTAACAATCCTTAAAGACACGGTACGTCTGTAATTTATCTATACCGATCATTGTAGGTACGGAATACAAATGCAGGCTATGTACAGTATTTTACATTACGGTGTATTTTACCTAGTTCCATTTAATATACTGATAAATTATATTTTGCTGCAAAGCGTCTTTTTGATTAAACATAAACAGACCATTAAGTTATCTAAAGTTATATCTGACCACTGCTGGTGCTGCCAGTGATTTTCAAAACGGCCAATAAAAAACTAAACTGGGAAATAATCTGTGAACTACCCCAAACAAATTTTATAAAAATAAATAAATAAATAAAGTCACCACTTACCGCGAATAGTCCATTAACACTAGAATTACCAGAGCCTACGAAAAAACTCTTAGATCCGTCCCACCTTAAATCGCTTCTTAAAACCGTTCTCACCTCTCCGCCAGCGTCTTTTGTTAATCTCAAAGTGTTGATAAAGAAAAGTTGCAAGTAGCCGGCTATTCCATTCCCCCATTGACTTAGAAAGTGCACAAACTTCTCCCAGCTCATGCCTTGATTGATTATCTGGGAGTGAAGTGGAGTTTTAGAGTGGAAATAATAGATCATTATTTAGAATACACGTATTTCACGTGTGTTCCGTTTCTACAGTAATTCGTGTAAACACATTTTTAAAACAGAAACATTTTTCATATTGTAGTAGTAAATGACAAAATGTAGGCATAAACTATATAATGTATGAAGCCTGAAGTCCAAATATCAAATTAACAACTTCACAAAAGGTACAAATATAACAGAACAAGTATTCTTTTATTCAAAAATATAACTGCAGGAAAAAAAGCCACATTAACATACCACATTGACACATATGTATCTCAACTGCCATGGTAGTGTAATGGTATCAGCTGCTGACTTGTAACCAAAAGGTTATGAGTTCAATCCTGCACGATTCTCTTTTGAAAAGTAAACTGCTCTTATTCTTACTATTTTAAAATAAAAACATACATTTGATTTCAGTGTGTAACAGCCAGTGTAATTTATGATACTTGTAAAGGTTAGTTTTTTATTTTATTCACTTCTCATTCTCTCAGTTGTGTTCAAGATCCTTCCCTACCTCCCCCCCCAATCTGAAGACGCGCTATAGCTCTGCAGCGTACTTGTGACTGCATTCTCGTACCAATGCTTTTGCGAACTGCTGTGCCTGCGTGCACTTTTTGTGGTATTACACGTCTATTTTTTTTAGCATACCCGGGTCGCTCAAACACAGGAACATCTGTTGTTTACAAGTATAACAAAACAAGTGCACTTTTATTCTAGACTATAAGTGAAGAAAAAATAAAGCAAGTTACAGTAGGCGGTTGATACGACAGCTTGCGTGGGGCAATGCTAAGAACTGCTGATTTCCAATCCGTGCTGTATAAAATCATCACATTCAAATATTAACAATTCCCACACACCCTTCCAACATTTACGACATGTGTACTTGTTGCAGTGTGCACACCTCTCTGTGCTATGGTTCCTATTACACTGAATGAGCACCTGACACTGTACTTTCTTCCCTATATAAATAACATTCGAGCTATAGCGCGTCTCCAAATAAATCACATTTGAGCTATAGCACATCTTTATGTGAAAACAGCATTGTCAGATGGGGGGGAAGGGGGGGATTGTGAACGCGACTGAGAGAATGGAACTGAATTAAAAAAAAAAAGCTAACCTTTACAATTATCATGCATTTACACTGGCTCTTACAGACTGACTGAAATCAAATTATGTTTTTATTCTAAAATAGTGGGATGGATCTACAAGTTTTTTCGTAGGCTCTGGTAATTCTAGTGTTAAGCCGCCATCTTAATCTCTGTAGTGCAGTTTGGTAGCGTCAGTTCGGCGGGGGAGGGGGTGGGTTGTT
>JANRMT010062849.1:3503137-3522367 GCA_026402145.1 Polypterus bichir lapradei
TATATATATATATATATATATATATATATATATATATATACTAATAAAAGGCAAAGACCTCACTGACTGACTGACTGACTCACTCACTGACTCATCACTAACTCTCCAACTTAGAAGGCTGAAATTTGGCAGGCTCATTCCTTACAGCTTACTTACAAAGGTTAGGCAGGTTTCATTTCAAAATTCTATGCGTAACGGTCATAACTGGAACCTACTTTCGACCATATATATGGCCATAGCCTGCAGCTCGGTCGCCGTGGGAGGCGGAGTTGCGTCCTGCATCATCACGCCTCCCACTTAATTGAGTGCCTGCCCATATAAGGTAAATATTCGCGGGTGAAGTACTGTGCTTATGCAAACGAAGATGAGATGGTCTAGTGTTTGGCACAAACTCAGTGAAAGTGCGAGAGAAACTTTTAAGTGCCGGGTCTTAGCTAACATTAAATAAAGCCGTGGACATCGCAAGATCACACAAGAGAGCAGCTCACATGAACTGACTGTGAATGCAGTACGTAGAGAACAAGGAAGAGATCCAAAGAGTGCTGAACAAAAAACGCATTACACAATTGAGAAGGCGGCAAAAGAATATGACGCGAGTGACGCATACAGTACAAGTATATTCATAAATGCAGCTACTGCGGAAACAAAGCACGGTGTAAACCATAAGTTTAAATTAAGTTTATAGACACGCTGCCGCTTGCGTTTGTCACGCTTACGACGAATACGATATTCGCGAAATACAAGTTTAAATAGAAGACACGAGGTATAAACGAGACTTTGGATCACTTTCTAATGGAGTTAAAATTGCTGTAACGGAGTTAAACTTGCAGGTGAAGGACTGTGCTTATGCAAACGAATAGGAAAGCAAGGTGTAAAGCTTAACTTTAAATTAAGTTCATAGACATGCTGCCACTGGCGTTTGTCATGCCTAAGACGAATTTGATATTCGTGAGATACAAGTTTACTGAAAGGATGCAGGGTATAAACAAGACGTTTGATCACTTTGTAACTGAGTTAAAATTGCTGGTGAAGGACTGTGCTTATGCAAACGAAGTTGAGATGGTCAGAAATAGAATAGTGTTTGGCACAAACTCAGCAAAAGTGCGAGAGAAACTTTTAAGTGCCGGGTCTGAGCTAACATTAAATAATTGCTGGTGAAGGACTGTGCTTATGCAAATGAATAGAAAGCAAATGTTACGTTATTTTTAAAATGTTTCCTTTTCTTTTTCATAACTTCTTTAACACACTTCTTCTCTGCTGCGAAGAGAATTTTGCTAGTATATTATATATATATGATAACAAGAAAAGATTTTTAAAAATTGACTATATACAGAGTATAGAACTCAGAATGTAAATACAACTGCAAAAACTGGCAGCCATCGTAGAGCTAGTGAAGAGACCATACAGGTTCATGTGCTCAAGTAAAAAAATAATATTTAAATAAAAAAAAAAATAGTAATAATGTCATACTTTAATTAATACCTAAGATTAATGAACTCTCACCTTCAACAGACAAAGTGTTTAGGCAAGAAATTTTCATTCTTTTCTCTATGGCAGACAAACAATTATACTGAAATTTTTAAAAACTAACCTACATAAATTCACTTTTCTATTAAATATTATTTGATTTATTAGTATTTATCAAAAACTGTACAGGTCTGCCCCAGTGAAAGAGCATTCAATAAACATTGGTTGTGATTTTTTGCATCAAGGCACAGCTAGTATTTATCAACAAAGATAAAGTTTAATGTAGTGATCATATTTAATTTACTGCTGTTTAGATTTATTCAAACATATTTTCCACACATTAAAAATAGTGTAAATGAAACATGGTTTTGAGCTTTTTATTAAGCAGATAAAATTACATTTTCTAACCATTAAAAAAAAATATGCTGTCAACTTAAAAACAGTGCATTTAAAGTGCATGAGTATTAATTTTGCTTTAACTTAAACTGCTATAATTTTTCCATTAATTTTTGTATTGAAAATAATACATAGTGTAATATAATATATAAAAATAATGTAGTTTGTATAATCTATCATTAAAACAAAGTTTGATTAATAATATTATTACCAAAGTCTGAATGTGCTTCACACACACTAAACAATGTTCACATGTCCGTATGACTTGAGACTGAGAGAACTGCCTTTAATGTGTGTCAGAACAGGTAATCCACCTGAAGGTAAGCATTTATTGAGCACGGCCAGTACTTGGATGGGAGACCATCTAGGAAATGCTTAGGGAGCACTTACCCAGTGGTCTGTGTGTAGATACCAATGCCCCATTGACTGCGACACTGTGCAGAAAAATGGTACTGTCTTTCAGATACTCTTATACCTCATGCATCTCTTCGTAGCTCAAAAAACATTACAACATAAAATGATAAACATATGCTATGTATCTAATACATTAAGCCAGGGATTAGTTTAAAATAATTTCTCCACCATAATTATAATTTTCAGTCCTACTCAGCCCCCAAAGAAATTAGACGAACACAGTAACAATTTCAGTCCAAAGGCCCTGTATGAAAGTCATAATGCAGTCAAGAGATTCTTTTAATTTTCGCTATTTTGAGGAATTCATTGTTATGAATACACTATAGACTGGTCAGACCTAGAGTACTAAATCTTCATATCAGACCATATATTTGAATAATTAAAACTTTCCCCGACTTCCAGGGAAAGCCTTTTGTTGTAGTGAAGTACAATTAAATTCAATAGATTAAAGACTCAACATATTGTTAAAAAGGAACTGGGCAAATCACGTGCCCATTAATTAAAGCAAAAGATGGTCAAAACACAAAGGTGATAATAGATAAGACGGAAAAACTCATAAAGAAGCTGAAAATAAATGAAGAGAGTGACATTGATGAAAATGTTTGTGTGAGGTCATGTGTAAAAACTGAAAGACATCAATAACAAAGCATTAGAAATGAAAGTAGGCTAACTTCAGGCAAATCATTACTGAAACATTTATGGCTCTCATTTCAGACATGATTGTGAATGTGAGCTTGAGGCTTAATGTTAAAGAAGGCTGTAAGCAAATTTGGCATCTCATTTATCAAGCAAGTGTAAGCCATCAAATTTTATTGGGCACCTGGACTTGGCATAATAAATCAAACCTGTTTGCATTCATATTTCTATACAAATGGCATAAACTATGTTTTAAAAGCCTGTCAGTAACGTGACCTTTTGGGGGGTATTTACAGGGACTAAAATAAAGGGAACGTAGGAAAAGTGTCTGACTTGTTTTAGCGATATGACATATTTGTGTAGTTCCTTCATGGTCTGGAAATCACTGAACCAGAAGAAGAACTTTGACCCTTGCCAGACTTTACCCACCAACATGCATTATAAATAGTTCCCAGAATTTACCTTGTACCGTTTTTTGAGTGGATGAGGGCTATTCCACTTCTCTGTACTAATGCACAATTGTTGCTGTTGACAGCATACTTACAGTACAAAGACACCATCAACCTATAACTTTGCATCAATGCATGGAGTTTTCCCACCTGGGACTCTTACACTCCTTCGTATAATCATGTCCAGTTTAGTAGAACACATTCACGGAACTGGAAGAGCAAGTCCTGCAGCTGCAGCTAAAACTTGACAAACAAACTGCTCTTGCAGAAACAAGGAACATATATGAAAACTTTGAACTCTCACAATAATGTGGGTCATCTGATGTCTAAGAGACTTCCTTGCATTGTACTTTTGTGCAATGGGTTTTGTTTTATGGGAATGTATTTTGCTCCCCTTTGGTTTTCTGTACATAAGAAGTTACGTTCTTATGGTATGGAAAGTGCACTTTTTGTCGGTGTCTTGTCAGGTGAGTAACCTTCAAATAGTTAGAATCATCTGCTCTGTTTCAGTTCAATTCAGTTCAGGTACAAGAGCAAGATGCACCAAAGTGTTCCAAAAAATGGACCCTGATGGCAACATCAAAATCTGAAACAATGGCAAATTATTATTAGTAGTCCAGACAACACTAAGCAACATGCTGTACTTGCACTGTTTTTATCTGGGGAGACCCTTCAAGCCTACTATAACCTGGATAACAACACCGTCCAAAGATTAAGATGTACTATGGTATGGACAAATCACTGTTATTAATGTGAACAGGAGTCAGGCAAAACAATTGTAAAGCCACCAAAAATAGCTACAAAGCAGGCTGGGACATTCACTGTCCAGCCAAGAAGTACTATCATTTTGAAATATTAAATTGTGGAGTGGCTTTGTTTGCCTGGTTAGGCATACACTTTTATTATATTTCTTTTCTCTGCTTTATTTCTTGCATTTATTCCTTGCAATAAACGTTTAAAATTCAAGAACATTGGTTTTGTCATATATTGTATGTGCTTGTGTCTCTCCCTGTTTTTATTATTTTATATATTTTTTGAAGATTATTAAATATTGTTTTGGTTCATTACTGGGCTTTTCCCCATTTTGTGCAATTGTACGTTTGCTTATAGTTTGGGCGGAAAAGCTCATTTTGAATTTTAGGCCTTAGATAAAGCCTGTTGGTATTTTGAAACCAGAGAAGATTACAGCTGCTAAGGGAAAAGATGTTTGAGGTGTTGAGACAGGCTGCCAAGTTGCTGCATTCAGGGGTTAATTTGTCCAGGCGTATAACCAAGATGGTCACTGTGGATCACGTCATACAGTCTGTTAAAAAAAACTCCTGGGATATTGTAGAAGAATTAACTGAGCTGGTTGAGTGGCATTGACTACAGGGGAGGAAAACAAGAATGAAAATAACATAATTAGAGGGAAGGAGAGAAGACTTATGCACCTAAGACCAACTGTTTTAAGACTAAACAGCGTTGGCAATGGAAACAAGATTGTCTGCATACATCTGTGGTGAATTGGACGTTCCAGAAGACCATTTGTTACATTAAATTTGGTGTGATGGGGCAAAAAGTATCTTAACTGCCCATGAACCAGGGGTCTCCAACCTTTTTTCCCCTGAGAGCTACTTTTATAAAATGAAAATGGCCACGAGCTACTCATGTTTTCTAACTTTTATTCTCATAGGTTATTTCAGCCCAAACAAACTGAATAAGCTTGTTTCACCTGAACATTTACAAAATGTTGGTGTCCACAACTCATATTTTGCATTAAAACATAACAAAAAATATTTAGTTCACCTGCAAATGCATTTTGTAGTATATCTCACACTATTGAATTAAAACATGCATGCTGTCAGTACAAAACAATGCATTTACAAATACACAGATATGACTTATTCATTTGTTATTTTGTTACATGTCACTGTTTCACTTCACACGAGTATTCACATGTCCAGTTGCATGTGTGATGTGTTTTTAGTTAGTGAGATAACTGGCACTGCATGAAGTCAACAAGAGAGGTGTATGGTGGAGTGTAGTCACTTAGGTTCACTCTTATGGAGTCATTTAAATGTTCATCTGTCTGTCTTGTTCTGAACTTTGATTTCATGACATTCACGTCAGAAAAGGGAGACTCACAGAGGTATGTAGATCTAAACAAAGTCGACATTTTCCAAGCTGCTTGGAGAAGATTCTTATAGATATCTGGCTCTACTAAGCTCCAGAAGTGCTGAGAATGCTGTTGAGAATTTAACTCCAAATTATTTTAAAGGTTTACTAATATATAATATATAAAACCCAATGTCTCTCTCTCTATACAGTATGTCTGTCCACTTTTCACGAGAGAACTACTTAACAGATTTAGATCGTTTTTTTCTATAATTTGCTTGAACATTCCGGTTGATTTTACGACTTCTCTCATTTCGCTATGTATCATAGATCACTTGCGGTACTGATTTATTTGTGTGAATCCAAGATCCATGCAACAGGCCAAAGGGGGAGGGGGACTGGTCCCTCCTCCCTCACTTGCAACCTTCAGGGCATATTCCTTAACGCCGCTTAGTTAGTGAACGAGAGAACAATTGAATTCAACTTTCTTATTTACAGCAAATCAAGGGTCTTGATGAGTTTGAGTCCAGATATTCTCTTAAGTGTATGCCACATTGAAAAGATAGATTGCAATTTAGATTGTGGATCGTGATTTTGTGTTAAAAGGATCATGATATGATTTTTTGGAAAGATCACCCACCCCTAATTTGACTAATCAAATTTTCAAATTTATGTAGGATTCATTAACCCTTTGGCAAGCTACTTGGAAAGGGGTTGCGAGAGACATGTTGGAGACCCCTGTCATAGACCAATGACCCATAGGACCTCAACTGGACCAGGTGGTTCTTGGATTTCTTGGTTATTGTAAGATTTAAAAACTCTATTGTGAGTTTGCTCAAGTATTTGGGCAAGCATGTATGGCCCTTATCGACAAGCTGTTGTAACCAGCTAATAGCACTGCAACAAATTTATTCTACACACCAAATTACAAATTACCTGCATTCAAAGAGGCATAAAAGCATGATTACAACTGTTACCTGTAGAGGGACAATGTATGTTTTTAGGCTACATTAATTCTTAAATCTCCAGAGATTGACCACTGACTGTCGTTCACCCGAAGCCATCCCATATTCCTCTTCCTATCATTATACAACAGTTGTTGCCGGCAGTGCACTAAAACACAGCCCATCAACCTATAATTTATCCTCACTAAATGGGGATTTCAAACTTTGGACCTAAACATTCTTATTTTTAATGTTGTGATTTACAAGCACTATTTAAACAAGTCACCCTTCTTGTCTTTATAAGTAGTATAATAAAAAATTATATCCAAGGATTAAATTCAACTCTGTGTTTAGTAAATACTTTGCCCTGAAATGTGTGCTTTTCTTGTTTGATTCCAATGGTATAATCAGCTTCACTACTGCTTAACTTAATTTTTGCCTTTAAACAAAAGATATTCTACAATGATCTCTCTCAAAGAGCTATTGTGTTATTCAAACATACCTAATCTACTTTAAACCATCTGTAATTATTTCCTCACCTAAACCGCATACAGCTTTTATCAGACATTTTGCTAGAAGTTTAATAAAGCAATCCCATGGTACTTTGTTTTAAAAGAAAGGGTAGTATAAGTAATTTCCTTAACAGATGTGTTACTGAAATGCACTGGCAAACTATATTATAGCTATATAGTACAACTATATTGTAGCTCATGAATGTATTCAGGTTCTGAAAATGTAAAAACACACACACACACAAAAATACTTGTTTAATCCCTAAGATTTTCTGAGTTTAAAATGTGTGATAAATAAAGCAAATGAAACAGATTAAGGGTTGCGGAGACTCCCCGTATACTGGTTGTAGGTTCCAGTTGTTAGCAACATGGTCAAAATCACAACAAAAGTTTGATACATTTGACAAAAAAACACTGGGGTCAGGAAGCTTTTATAGAGTGACAAATCAAAATAATGGGTGTGATGAAGATGGAGGGAGCCGGAGATGACTTCAGAAGCGGAGAGACGGAACTGAAGTCATAAGGACGGGACCGGAAGTGAGGTGATTCCATGGGCTGGAACGGAGGATTTTCTCCGTGTTGTGAAAAGCGGTGGAGATCGGTACATTCGTTGAGGTATGGGCTTTTTATTCAGGAGTCTTTCTGTAGGTGAAAAGGAGAGAAGAGTATTAATATCGTGATCCAGATCCCCATTTCTTGTAGTTTCATGCACGATAGAGCCCGCTGACTGTCCCCTAATCGTGCGTGTGTGACAAGTGGTATAGTGAGGTAACGGTTAGTGCTGTTACCACCCAGATCTGATGTCATGGGTTTAAATTCTGGATCTACTCTCTTAAAAAGAAAGGTGCCAAAGTGGTTCTTCTGAGTGATGCCATAAGGCAGGGGTACGCAGTTACAGTCCTGGAGGTCCACAGTAGCTGTACGTTTTCATTCCAACCAGTTTTGTAATTAGAAGCCAGAATAACAGATAATGAAACAGCATTTAATCAAATGGCTTATTAATGCTTTCATTCTTCTAAGACACAAATTCTGTATTCTATATTTTCTGAGAACTTCATCTATATGTGTTGTGGGTGTTCCCTTCTCTCTGATTTATTTCAAAACATTTCATTAACACAGAGACTGGACTTAAATGGAAGCACATTAGCCAGAGAGCTTGTGGTTTATTTGTCATTTGTACTTCATTATTAATTGGTACCTGATTGAGAAAACAGGCAACAATTGTAACTTTAACACAGCAGTATAAAAATAAAATAGGCAATTAAGTCATATGAATTGTAACAAGCAAGTTAACTAAAACTAAGCCCTACAAATATGGCTTTATTATTAAATAAGCAGGTTCTGATTAAGAAACTGGGCAAAGCAAATCCTGCAGGCACTGCAGAACTTTGAGGACCTCATTTATAAAGCTTGCATATACAACTTCACACACAAAACATTGGAAATTATACAAGAAATCTTGAGAGGAACATTAGTATATTTACAGCAACTCTGACACATGTGTACACAACATTTTGGAGAAACTAGAAATGATGTCACACTTGATCAGGTAATTGAAATGCAGCCAAATGAGCGAACTGATGACTCTCACGTATAATTCATATCATTGAGCCATTATTATAATGTGTGTTGTTGACATGACAAAAATTTTACAACTCAAAAGTGATGAATATGATGTATAGACTGTATTTTATTTCCCAAATGCTGTGTATTTGCACGGATTCTTTTTTTTTTTTTGTTTTTCATTAGTTTATATCTACTGTTGGTAAAATAGCTGGCTGAACCCAGTTTATCATATGACCTGAACTAACCATTGTAACAGCAATCATGTGCCAGTTAATAGTGGCTACTTGCTCAAATGCTGCCACCTTTCCCTGACTGACAGAATGAGAGAAGAAATATTATAATGCTGTACATGATCTTGCGCTCTCAGTTGTTGAGCACAGCCATGTGCTGTACTCCTGAATGCAGGTGGTGAGGTCTCGACACATCTTGAGGGAGCTGCTACACCAGCCAAGTAACTTTTCCAGCATTGTGACTGCATATGTATGAGGCTGATTAGCATGCTCCATATATGGATGTTTCAGGGCGATGTTTGTGATGCGCTTACGTAAGCACATTTAAAGATGATTGTGGTTTAAAAAGGGTAACTTGAGTAGAAATGTAAGTATTCCAGGAGTTACAAAACCTAATCTTCCTGTTTTTTTGGCGTGTGCATTTTTTCACACTCTAATCCTTTCCATATTTTATGAATGAGGTCCCAGGACCGGAATTGAGTACCCCTGTCATGGGGGTTTCCCAAACAACCATCCATATTTAGGTTCCAGAAAAAAAGCTTTATTTGATTAAAGAACTATGAGTAAATAATAGGAGATTTGTAAAATACCAATGGGTTCTTGATTTTAAAAATCACTTTTGCTACTCATAATAACACAGGTTAAGTTCAGGTTTTGTTGATCTCAAGAGTTGGCGTTTGGGGGTGGCAAGTGGGTCGACCACCCCAGGCTCCGCACCTAAGGGGTCCCTGCTTTTGAGGTCCGAGTGTCCCGTTTGAGCGGATTTGTCAAGTTATATTCTCCAGTTATATTTTGATAAAGTCTGCGCGTTATCTTGCAAAAATGTAGCTGAATACTGTCATGAGAAAATCCGGTGTATGTTAACATTATTTTTATTAAATTGGAGCACTAATTTATACTGTCCACACATACCGGTAACAGCGTTTGACGTGGGGTTGGTCAGTCCTAGGCCCCACACACCCCTAAGGCCGCCTCTGCTTGATCTGTTAATATCCTGTTAGATAGCCTACTAGACATTCGAGATTTCTGTTTTGTCCACACATTATGGACTATTTTCATACAAAAAAAGCCGTTCACAGAATGAAATTGTTCATTGTCAAGCAGTGCTTTTATGAGGAACTGCACAACTCAGCAAAAAGCCATTGAAAAACATTGTTTTTAAGAGTGTATTAACTGTCTGGTTCTGCCTTACGTGTTTTTCTTATTTCTGCAAGGCTTTTTACCAGTGCAGGGGTTTTATCGCAAATCCCAAAGATGTGACTAATTCATGATTCTAAAATCCCCCTGTGTGGTTGTATGCATAAGTGGCCCTGCATCATGGGACTCAAAGCCTATCCCAGCAGCACTGTGAACAAGATAGGAGGCGAACCACGGCAACACAAAATTCTCACACAGGGCTAATTTGGAATCACCAACAGATCTAACATTTGAGAGGGAAAACGCAGATATGTGAAGAATGTGCAGATTTCACAAAGACAATGATAAGGAGTGGAATATGAACCAGGGATTGTAGATTAGTAAGGTAGAAATGCTACCTACTTTACTACTGTGTTGATGTCAATATTTTTTATTACAGAAAACTGGAATTAATTCAAAGGAAAAAAGAAAATAATTTTCTGGTTAATCCATACAAACATAAGGGGAACCTCCAAACTTTACATGGGATTCAGAATGTTGTCCATTCTATGCAAAATACTTTTGCTTTCTGAAGATGTACAGCAGCAACAGCACTCATCATCAAACAAATTTTAAAATACAATGTTGACACTGCTAATTTTGTCCAGTTTGATCCAAAGAAGAATAAGAAATTTCCTTTTGTTTTGCTAATCCCTTCATTTCTTTAACCTGCACATTCCATTTCAGGTTTGAGAAAAAACGGGAGCCTTTATCGGCAGGACTAGTTGCAAGGCAGGAAATTAGTAAAATAATTATATTAAGAAAAAATAGTTTAGGGTAATGGACTAAGATAGCACTTTCTCAATCACTTCACAGAGTGCTTGAAAGCAGGATTTAGTGTGCCTTTCAAACAGGGAGATTCTCCACCGCATGAAAAACTCAGAACATCAAACCTGCGTGGTGTCCTTTGAAGATCAAACCTACATCAAAATGAAAATGATGCCACTCTGAATAGGGTTTCTCATTACAGCAGCCATAATTTATGATCAGTACATCTGAGTTTTCATTTCATCTCTTAAAATACTGGACAGCGTGACCTGCTTGAGCTAAAAGTTGTTTAGCGGAATACAGTCAATTATATTTGATGCCTTTAGGAATGATTATAGAAATATAAAGGAAATTAGAGACCCAAAGAAAAAGAATCCCAAACTTTAAAGCTTGCATTATTAAGAATATTAACATATAAGTGTTTTCTTTTTTTGTAATTGGTTGCAGGCTTTGTTGTTGGCAGAGTAATTACAATTTAATTTAGGCAGCAAATGTGAGCTAGAAATACAGTTTTTAATCAAATGCTGTTCTGTAATATTTATTCAAGGGATTTATTGTCCGTCTTTAAATACGCATTTTGTGTGGTCATTAGCAGCATGAGACTAAAATTAGAATGTATTAAGTTGAAAAAGGTTCAGAATGTGTTTATTACTAGCATTGCCGGCAGTTCAGTGTCAGTCTGATACAACATTGTTACACTTTTGAACAAAACAAAGCTGAAGCTCATTAATGTTAGGTCTTAAAGCCCAATTAGGCCCATAGTGTTTTACTTCAGTTTCTGAAACCTCCTCTGGCAAACTGCTTAATGCAATTATACTTTCCAGCAAATAGGATCTGAAAATCAGCCTAGTTTTATCATTCACAAAGGAATTAAAGTGCCTTCTCTTCACAAAGGCAGGAGCACATCTGTGAGATAGCCTACAGATAAAAAGAGATTGTTAACCCTTCATAACTCAATGATGGCTAGAATTATGCCAACAAGCCTTGAGGTCAAAGATATAAATACTTTAAAAAAGGTAAGACTATGGCACAATGGTTCAACACTGCTTAGAAAATTAGAAAGATTTTGATTAGAATAGGCCATTCGGCTCAATAAAGCTCACCAGTCCTATCCAGTTAATTCCTTCAAAATAACATCAAGTCTAGCTTTTAAGGTCCCTAAAGTCCTACTGTCTACCACAGTACTTGTTAACTTATTGCATGTTTCTTTGTTGCTCTTTGTGAAGAAAAACTTCATAATTTTTGTGTGATATTTACCCTTATTGAGTTTCCAACTGCGTCCCTGTGCTCTTGATGAACTCAAGTAACAGTCTTGATCCACTGGACTAATTTCTTTCATAATTTTAAACACTTCAATCACGTCACATCTTAGTCTCCTTTTACTTAAACTGAAAAGGTTCAGCTCTTTTAATATTTCCTCATAACTAATCTGGTCATCTGCTATGTCTTTTGTGCAGTATGGAGACCAAAACTGCACACTGGACACTTCAGGTGTGGCCTCACTAGTGTGTTATAAAGTTTAAACATGACCTTTTTTGGTTTATACTCTACACATTTTGCTAAATAACCTAATATTCTGTTACCCTTAAACAATGTTAGGAAGTTGATAATAATAAGTCCACTGCAACTCCTAAATCCTTCTCATAAGTTGTACTTTCAATTTTTAGACCTCTCATTGGGTATTCAAATCTAACGGTTCTACTTCCTATGTATAATAGTTTATATTTACTTATATTAAACTTCATCTGCCAAATCTGCCCAAGCCAGTATGCTGGCCAAGTCCCTTTGTAAAGATTAATTGTATTCTAAATTATCTGCCAATCCATTTTAGCTTGGCATCATCTGCAAACTTAACCAGCTTTTTATTTACAGTATATTCCTGTTCAAATAATATATATATATATATATATATATATATATATATATATATATATATAATTATAAATATTATATATATATCATAAATATATTATTATAAATATATATATATTATATATATTATAAATATATTATTATAAATATATATATATATTATTAATTCATTGCATTCGTAGTCTGAGTCCCGACCTGAATTGTGTGGGTGGTTACCTACCAGGTAACACTTGTGATTGGTCTGCCATTTGGCAAACATCCGCCACGGTGCCCTCTTCAGTTGCGAGACGCAGATCATGGAATGTTGCATAGTTTACTGTCAAATAATGCAAAGAGTACGTGACACATGTTTCGCCCTCATTTGGGCTCATCAGGCGTACTCTTTGCATTAATTGACAGTAAACTATGCAACATTCCATGATCTGCTTCTCGCAGCTGAAGAGGGCACCGTGGTGGATGTTTGCCGAATGGCAGAACAACCACAAGCGTTACCCACATTACTATTCACTAATGATTCTGTTCTTAATATGTACTGCTTGGTATTTTCATTAATAATTTCTTTGATTAATTTACCTGTGATACAAATTAAGTCAATAGTTACTTGGATCAGCCCGATCATCCTTTTTATATAACTGGAAACTATTTGCCATTTTCCAGTCCTTGGGAATTTCCCAATTGTGCAGTGACTTCCTAAAAATATGTGTCAAGGGTTTATATATGTATTCACTAATCTCCTTAAGTACTCAAGGATAAATTTGATCTAATCATGGTGATGTGTTATATTTCAGCGTATCTAATCTAAGCAGCACTTCTCCCTTTACAACTTCCAAATCACTTACTATCTCCTTAGTAGTCCTTGTTACCACTGGGAGGTTATCCACTTCCTTACATTTGAAAAGTTCAGAAAAATGCAAGTTTAGAGCATTCACAATTTCATTGTCTGTATTTTTTAATGCCCCCCTTACTATACCTGCTACACTTCACCTCCCTCCTTGATGGTTATTTTATGGCTAAATTACTGAATCTCTTTGGGTCATCATTCACCTTATCTGCAATATTCCTTTCTGACTGCCTTTTAGCTTCCTTAATATACTTCTTAATGGTTGTTCTCATGCTCACATATTCCCTATTATTAGCCTCATATGCATTATACAGCTGTTTTTCCTTTGCAACTCCTTGTTCAACTCTTTATTAACTCACTCAAAATCTCCTGCTAATTTCAAATTTTGGGATGTACATGTCCTGCATTATATGTAAAATATTTCAAAATCTGTTTTGATATGAAGAGACAAGAGACATGGCAAGGTTTTGGGTAGCCACCCGTATAATTTTGTATCCTGGCTGCAAAAAGTAAATGGTTTTTAGATTGAGTCAAGTTTACAAGGCAGAGTCCAAAACAGAACTGAATTCCAGGGAAAAGGTGTGAGGCTTTATAGGAAGTCTGGGGGAAGTGATGTCGTCCTCAGGGCCGGGACCGGAAGTGATGTCGTCCTCGGGCCCGGAACCAGAAGTGGGGTGTCCCGAGTCGAGGACTGCAGGGAACTTAGAAAGATCGTTAGTTCACCCCGCCACCCCCTGGGCAGATGTATTACCATTCATCTCCAAGCCCTTCAGCTGCCTCCTATTCACACATGTGTGACAAGACTCCCCCCTAAGCCCAGACCCATCGCGTCGGACGGCCTGTACCGAGAGGTCGTGAGCCCAGGAGAGGGCATCAGCGTTGGCATGAAGAGACCCCTGGCGATGAACGAGCGAAAACTTGTACTGCTGCAGGTCAAGAAGTCACCTGGTGACTCGCGGATTTGACTCCTTGTGAAGGGCCATCCACTTTAGGGGTGCATGGTCCATCACCAGAGTGAACACCCAACCCAAGAGGTAGTATTGCAGCTGCGTAATCGCCCATTTAATCGCCAGGGCTTCCTTCTCCACCACTGCGTACCTGGTCTCCCGGTCCAACAGTTTCTGGCTTAGGTACATTACGGGGTGTTGAGCTTTGGCTCAACACGGCTCCCAAGCCTGTGTCCGAAGTGTCCGTCTGGAGGACAAATGGAAGAGAAAAGTTAGGGGCGACTAATATAGGTGCTGAAGTCAGAGCCTTTTTTTTAAGTCACTGAATGCAGTTCCTTGCTTTGTCAGATCATACCACTAGGTTGGGGGCTCTTTTCTTCGTCAAGTCAGTCAAGGGTGCAGCTCTATCAAAGAAGAGAGGCACAAACCGGCGGTAATACCTGGCCAAACTGAGAAATGATCAGACTTGCTGCTTGGTTCGCGGACGGGGCCATATCAATATGGAATTTAATTTGGAACACTGTGGCCTCACAGTACCCCGGCCCACCAGGTAGCCTAAATACTTGGCTTTTCTCACCCCGAAGAAACATTTCTTGGGATTGATTCAAAACCCGGCATCTCCTAGTGCCCGCAATACCACTGTGACCTGCTGTATGTGCATCTTCCACATGCTGGAATAGATGACGATGTCATCCTGGTAGGCAGCACAATACAAGTTATGGGGTCGGAGCACTTTGTCCACTAGATGCTGGAAAGTTGCAGGCACCCCGTGTAACCCGAATGGGAGGACACAATGCTACCAGTGCCCGCTAAGAGTGCTAAACATGGTTTTTTCCTTCGCGGACTCCATTAAAGGAACCTGCCAGTACCCCTTCGTCATATCAAGTGTGGTCAGGAACTTAGCTGGTCCCAGCCTCTCCAGGAGGTCATCCACACGAGGCATGGGATAAGCATCAAACTTGGAAACCTGATTAAGCCGACGCAAGTCATTGCAAAACCTCCAACTGCCGTCGGGCTTAGCGATCAAGACGATGGGACTGGACCAGGGACTTAAACTCTCCTCAATCACTCCTAGTTCCAGCATTTGCTTGATTTCCAGTTCCACCTCAGTTTTCTTTGCCTCCGGGAGTCTAAAGTTATATATAGTTATAGGGAGTCTATAGGGCCACCCCCGGGTCAGTCACTATATCATGTGCATCCAGAGAGGTCCGGCCTGGAAGATAATTGCTCGCTGAAATTAAGGTAACTTGTTTGAGTAAAGAGTGAGCGGGGATGACCAGAGGAGGGATCGGGATCCCTCTCCTTCCATGGTTTCGGCAGATTCACATGATACACCCGCTCGCTTGGTCAACAATTGGGTTGTTTCACCAAATAGTCCACCAATCCCTTCCTCTCCTTAATTTCATAAGGGCCCAGCCAATGGGCAAGCAATTTGGAGTGAGAGGTGGGCACCAATACCATGACACGATCCCCTGGATGGAACTCCCGGAGAGTCGTGCCACGGTCATAAAGGCGGGCCTGTGCTGCTTACGCCTCTTCCATATGACTCATTAGAATGGGTCTAATTGTATCAAATCTATCAGGCAACTGGGCAATATATTCCAGAATATTTGTTGAGGGAAGAGCCTCTCTTTCCCATCCCTCCTTTAAGATATCTAATATACCCCGGGGCTGAGGTTCGTATAACAACTAAAATGGTAAGAAACCCGTAGAGGCTTGGGGGACTTCCCGGTATCCAAAGAGGATGAGGGGGAGCAGTTGATCCCAATTCCTCCCATCCTCGCTGACCACCTTACGAAGCATCTACTTGAGAGTCTGATTGAATCTCTTCACTAACCCATCGGCTTGAGGATGATACACCGCAGTTTTTAAATGCTTTATCTACAGTAATTTGGCAGTCTCCTTGAACGTTCCCGAGGTAAAAGGTGTCCCTTGGTCCATTAGGACTTCTCTAGGGACGCCAACTCGCACAAAGACTCCTACCAGTTCCCGTGCAATTGTTTTTGAAGTAGCCGAGTGCAAGGGAGCGGCCTCTGGGTATCAGGTCGCATAATCCATAAGGGTGAGTATATATTTATGTCCTCGGGCTGAGATTTCCAAGGGTCCCACTATGTCGACCCCAATCCGGTCAAAAAGAACATCAATCAGGGGAAGGGGAACAAGAGGAGTGCGGTCCCTCCTGGGAATTTGCCGCAGTTGGCACTCCGGACAGGAAATGCAAAAGCGGCGAACCTCCTCATTAATCCCTAGCCAAAAAAAACGGAGCTTGATTCGCTCTAGTGTTTTGTCGGAGCCAAGATGGCCTCCAAGAAGGTGTGAGTGTGCTAACTCGCAGACCTGCTGCAGGTAGGTTTATGGGATTAGCAGCAGCTTCTGGTCCTTCCCCTCATGCTCCGCGACCTGATATAATAGGTAATTTTCAATGACGAAGCGAGGTCCCTTTGGCATGGGCTGATGCATGTGTTGGCCGTTGACGAGAACCACTGCATTCTTTGCATGTTTCAGAGAGTCGTCATTTCATTGTTCTCTCTTGAAAGAAGCCGGCGTCGCTTTAAACTGAAAGTGCAACTCAGAGAGCGGGTCCGGTCTGACCTCAAAGGGCGGAGATTCCTCCCGAGCTGCCAAGGTGCTGGTAGATGACGTAGCAGCCCTCGACGGTACAGGAGTTTCTGTGCCACTCTCTTGGCCTTCCGCCTCACTCTCTGCCAGCTGATTACACGGTGTGGAGGCAGCTTGAGATGAGTCTTTCTCACCTATCACTAGGCCCAAAGCTTGTCCAGGAATACTCACTAGTCTTCCACTGTTACTTTCAGACCAGTCCCGCCCTAGGATTGCTGGAAAAGGTGGATCGGGAAGAACCGCCACGGTGAGTCTTTTAAGGGTTCCTCCCAGACAAACGTAACACCGGGTAGATTTATACACGCGGACATCTCCGTGTATAAGACTGGTCTTTCTTTTAATCCACTGTCACAGTAAAACATAACGGCAAGCAACGACAGACACATTACTGCCGGAGTCAAACAAGGCCGTCATTTTATATCTATTAATGAGTACCACCCCCGTATGGGTATCCGCCAGAGGTCCGCTAAGGGCACACAAACAACATCGCCGCATCCCCCTGCAGTCCACCTTGTTCCCCGACAGGTCGCACGCCAGGTGGTCTGGCGACTTCAGAACAGGCTCTGGATTGAGCGGGAGGGACTTCCTAAGTGGGACGTAGTTCCCATGGATTCCACTAAGGGGCCGTTCTGCCACCCCAGGTTTCAAGGCCGGCCTTGGGGTCTTTAGGAGTTGTAAAAGCTCCTGCATGGAGTGGAAGTCACCCCAGGCCGACTGGACAAAGTCCTGGGGTAAATGCTGTAGCAGCAAGAAGCAGGCAACCTGCTGCACAATTTGTAATGGGGTCCTCTCAAATGGCCGTAGCCACAGTCTGACCTGCTGCCAGAGAGCCATAGCTTGTTCTGGGAGTGAACTCTTTGGATTAAACTCCCAGGATTGCAGTTCCTTCACCTGCTGGCCTGGGGAAAACCCATCCTTATCAGGGACCTTGGTCCCGATGGATGGCTCAGCTCTCCTACCCCGGAGAGCATAATGAGCCCCTTTTGCGTCCTCCCCAGAAACCAGCCCACGCCTGTGGGTCCCTTCAACACTCTCCACCAGATAGGGCTTCAGGCCAGGTTTGCCCTTGTGGAGCGGAGCCTGCACTGGGTCCTTCCTGACCCCCCGATGCACTTCCAGCCCAGAAACTCGGCCCCGGTACTTTCCTACCTGGGTTGTTTTAGGGTCCTGTCCCGGATTCTTCAGGGACATCATTCTGCCGACTACACCACTGTGATATGAAGTGACAAGAGACATGGCAAGGTTTGGGGCAGCCACCCATATAATTCTGTATCCTGGCTGCAAAAAGTAAATGGTTTTTAGATTGAGTCATGTTTACAAGACAGAGTCCAAAACAAAACTGAATTCCAGGGAAAATGTGTGAAGCTTTATAGGAAGTCTGGGAGAAGTGATGTCATCCTCGGGGCCGAGACCGGGAGTGATGTCGTCCTCCCAGTCAAGGACTGGAAGTGATGTCATCCTCGGGGCCAGGGCTGGAAGTGGGGTGTCCCGAGTTGAGGCGGTGGCTCCTGGTGGGATTTCCCGGGAAAGGTCTAGAGTGAACTTAGAAACAGCGTTAGTGCACCCCCTGGGCAGATGTATTACCATTCATCTCCAAGCCCTTCAGCTGCCTCCTATTCACACGTGTGTGACACTGTTCTTCTGCTCCTCAATTTTGTCTACACTTAAAAGCTTATTCTAGTTTATAATTTTTTGACATGCAAACTTCAAATAGGGAGGACCCAGGATGTGAACTCTGGAATTCTTACTGTGAGGCAGCAGCACTAGCAGCACTAGCACTGCACCACCATGTTATGAACAGTACATTTATTTTAAATGAAATATGTTTTGTTTGTAAAAATGTATGTGGGCTTAGGAGTTCTTTTATATCTAAGAACATCTGTGGATGGTCAGGTTAATTTTATGCTGCCTCTGGAAATATGCAGTATTAATTAATTTGGTTATTATTTTCACATTATCATGCTGCTTTTTTGTAATGCTCATGGAGTGTCTCCATTTGGAGGCGTCGTTTCATTCACCGCTGTGCCTGACGTCATCAGCATGACACTTTAAATGCCAGCACGCCAGATCATTCAGTATTCATGATCAGGATATAAATAAAGAACTTGTGTCTGTTTGTTTTTAAAATATGGTGTTTTGAACTGAAGTCTGGCATCTTTCAACATCTGCAATAAGATGCTGCAGATGTTCTATCAGATGGTTGTGGCGAGTGTCCTCTTCTACGCGGTGGTGTGCTGGGGAGACAGCATAAAGAAGAGGGACGCCTCACGCCTGGACAAACTGGTGAGGAAGGCAGGCT
>JANRMT010062849.1:3522377-3535081 GCA_026402145.1 Polypterus bichir lapradei
TATCTATCTATCTATCTATCTATCTATCTATCTATCTATCTATCTATCTATCTATCTATCTATCTATCTATCTAATAGCTTTCTCCTTTTGACTTTGAATCAGTTTCGGTTTAGCTTTGGTATTTGAATAAACATGCTATTGGCTCTTACCTCTTTTTTTGTGTTGATCACAAATTAGCTTCTGGTCCTTAAATATTCCTTCTACATTCTTTCAGCCTTCTGGCAGCATATCTTTATTTTATTTACTGGGAAAACTGGAGTTAAAATATGATCAAACAGTCTTTAGTTAACTTTTAGGTACTGAGTAGATGACCTACATGTCTGTTGATATGTGTTACAATACTAGCTAAGGTTTTACATTTTGAACAAGCTACTTATATTTTAGGACTGGCATTTGTTCACAGATAACTAGTGAATGTTTCACCTCTAAACTGCAAATCAAGTGTAGTGAGCAACTTTCATTCAGTTTTCCCTCAGACAAACTATAAAGTAACTGAAACCTCCACAAAGTCAAAGTGAATGGACCATAAGTTCCAGAATTGAAACGTTCATTTAGGATCACTTGCACAAAAGAAGCATGAACTACAGTAGATATCTGAATGGCTGAACTGAGCAATGGCCTACACTAAAGAGTATCAAGTGGTTTTGTCAGGGACAGGGCTTTGGGGTGACCCTATACTAAAACATAGATTCTTTTATTTCTACACCCAGATTCTTTGTTACACAGACCCACACATATGTCCTCCGCCCCAACTGTTGTTTTCTTATCCTTGCATGAAACTGGGACTATGGTTACAATCTACACCGTGAACTCACTGCTACTGTGCTTCATTTCTCCTATTAGAGGACAGCCCAACTTTATTCTTGTATACTCCAAGAGGGAACTACTAAATGAAAGCAAGGTGAGCAGAAAATACATTTTAATTCAGCCATTATAGTTTTTAATATTCTTAAATGTTCTTAATGTGCCAAAAACAGATAAAAATGCAAACAGATGTGGTCAACAACTGTCACAGGCGATGCATCTCACAGCATGGGCCATCCTGGTGACAGAGTTCTTCCTATTTTTTCTTCTTCTAGTTTTTCTCTTCTTGCTGACTTTATAAAAATGTCAGGGCCAAGATAAACCCCCTAACCCCTCTCTGTGCAATGTCACTTTAAAAAGTGTTTGTGTGGTGTGCACGCTTGAAGATATCCAGTTGTTTGAGGGCACTACTTTTTTTACATTAAGTGAGAAGTCCATAAAATAACTAATTTAGCATCAGAACTTAATCATTCTTAAAATATAATTTTGCTATGTTAAAGTTTTGATCTTTTATCTTACCGGACTGCCCTTTTGCAACAGTATCTTTCATTTTTGCTAGTTTATCTTCATATCTGATGTCTCTACTAATACGACCACTTTCTGTGGTTTGGACAAGCTATAGTTATACAGATAAAAAGTTCAAGAAAAGAATTTACAGTATTAACTTACAGTTTAACCTCATAAGATATTGTGTATACTGCTTCTAATGCTTTAAAAAAAGAAAAATATAACAATTTCATTCCCCTATGCACCATTAAGGTTGTGTTACATTTGTTTAAAAATAATACAAAGATTCAACCTAAGAAAACTGTTTTGAATGTCAATAAAGAACCCTCAGAAAATAATCAGATTTTGACCCAGCTATCATTTACACCTTCAACATTTGTTCCGCTTTTAGAACAAGATTCCTAATCTCAGATTTTGCTTCAGGTTTGCTTCTTTGGTTTGCCCCTTAAATTTGTGCTACTTTATTCTGCTCTACTCTACATGCCAGTCTATATCACTCATCTCAACAAATAAATCTTTTATATTTCTTTTCAACTACATGCCAATAATTTTTTATCAGAAAACAAAAACACAAAACAATTTTATTTAATTCATGTTGGCATCACAAAAAAGAGTTAGGATCTGTTGTTAAGGTTTTCCAACTGATATGTTTATTTGGAGCTTTGTAAAGTAGGCCATAAGAGGTTTTTGAACCACTTCCTCTGGCTTTAGTGGGATCTCAAACCTTAGCAAAGTAGGGAGAAGGAAACTTGTCTGGAAAGTCAGGCATTCTGATTCAGTGGCCTGCCTACAACTTTTATGTCTGTAGGATCATAGCTTTAGTGCTGCTCATCTTTGCATTGGTTAAGCACACTAAATTGGTGTGATGATTATTCAGATTGATGCAATGCTGAATTTTCTTCTCATTGATTACACTTTGGGACAGTTGGTTGGTGTGTTGGGCATCAGATTACAATTGACAACTTTTTCAGTGGATTGCCTGGTTTGTCAAACTCAAACAAGACAGCATGGGATTTTTAGTTAATATATAATCTTTTACAATCTACTGTATTATACATACAACAACAACAACAACATTTATTTATATAGCACATTTTCATACAAACAGTAGCTTAAAGTGCTTTACATAATAAAGAATAGAAAAATAAAAGACACAATAAGAAAACAAAATAAATCAGCATTAATTAACATCGAATAAGAGTAAGGTCCAATGGCCAGGGGGGACAGAAAAAACAAAAAAAAACTCCAGACGGCTGGAGAAAAAAAAAATAAAATCTGTAGGGATTCCAGACCATGAGACCGCCCAGTCCCCTCTAACCTAAATGATGTAAAAATGAATTATTAAAACATAAGGAAAAGAATTGACTGTAACTAAAGGGTTAACTAAATGTTGTTTTGGCACCAAAGTAGTTATTAAGGATAAAATGAAGTATATGAGTAATAAACGACCCCTTAAAAAGCGAGGACAACTAGTGAGAAAGCCCAAACCCAGCTATTGTGAAGCAGTGATAAGATCAATGGGAAAACCGTTAGGACACCCCTATTAACGAAGCGATGTTTACAATAATGGAAGAATCGATATGTATACGAAGTTACTAGTGGCTGTAGTCAATTGGTTAAGATGACAGAATTCTGAATATTAAGAGTCAGATGACATACGTTATGTATTAGATAAGTTAATGGTAATAGAAGAGTATAAAAGGGAATGAATTGTTTAATGAATGGCTCACTCTAAGGACTGAGAAATATGTGCATACCTATGTGAAAATAAAGAACTGCTCTGAATTCTTATCTGTTGTCCGTGAATGACTTCTTTGAAAATGGAGGAAAGGTTTTTCCATAACAAAAGCGAAACAATTATTTTAAATAGTTTAAGGTATAATTCAATACTATATTTTTTTTAAAATAATACAGATACATTTAAAGAAAATACTGTGCAAGGATGTGGAATTACTTGTACTACCCCTGGAGGTTGTAGCGAAAGAGAGAACTAAAACAAAACTGAGTGTCATTATGAACAATGCTACACATCCTCTCTGTTACACACTAACGCTGAGGACTCAGAACCAACAACTTATTCAGCTGAAGTGTGTCAAGGAATGCTAAGGGGACTTCTTTATTCCAACAACAATACGTTTGCATAATGCCTCTTTGGGACTGTGACAGCCAAATCAGAACATTTCTTTCTTAGGAATTTTTCTTGTTTTATAATAATTTCAATGTGTGTTCAAACCAAAGTGTGTATATATAATTATTTATTATCTACTTATCTACCCATTTATGTTTTTTTTTTTTTTAAAAAGCACAATCTAATCTATCTATCTATCTATCTATCTATCTATCTATCTATCTATCTATCTATCTATCTATCTATCTATCTATCTACCAACTCTGCTGTCATGATCCATCTGGCCGAAATACAAGCTTTCATTATATTAGACTACATACATAATATGGAGTTGTTTATTTACATTGTTATGCTGCTTATGCGAGTTATGCTGTTGTTTTCTTTAGCTGCAGCTCAGTTTTGTTTTTTCTCCTAGATTTCAAGAAGAAAACAGAAAGGATTTCAGTTGTACCTTAGCATGACAGCAACTCAAAACAATAGATGTGTGACAGGTGTCTGGTCACATTTATAGGTGATCTAAACTAAACATAGTGAAAATATTCAACTACACCACCCAGTTTAATTAGAGTCTGGGAACTCTTGAATTTTAAAGATAATAGTGCACAAGTTTCTTTAGCTTGGGTAGTAAGTAAACACACAATTAACGACACAGCAGTAATTTAAAGGAAAACAACAGTAACTTGTATTACAGCAGGAAATGTAAAATCCACCAAGAATATAAAAGTATACATGAATCTAAAAATATTAGGAGTGAAAAACCTTTTAAAAAAATGACACAGTACAACCTCTAAAAGTTAATTAAACCACAACAGTGGAGGATACAACCTTTGATGGTGCAAAGTCCAAGCTGCATGTTGTGTTACCACAACAATTAGTCTTCCAACTGTTCCGTTGAAACACTCTGTTCGCTGAATGCATGTTTCCCAAAAGAAGTCATCCTAACTTGTCGAAATTTCTGTCGGCATCTCTCCATCTTGGAGTGAGTGTTCTTTTTCACTTCTGGGTTCCTCATGTTGCTACAACGACCTGGCACACCTTGCTTCTTATCCTCTAAGTTTGATTGGTCCACTCGTGAGTCCTTCCCCTCTCGCTGGACCTGCATCTCTCTGGTGAAAATGTCTTACCTACCTGTAAGTAGGTATCACTGTCTGCGTACATTGCGTCATGTCAGCCACATAACCTCGACAGCTTGTGCTCCATGTGAGTAAACTTGACAGAATTCTTGGTGGACCATCTCTCTCTACATGGTCTGGTCTGGTCAACATTTTCAAACCAGGTAAATACAAACATTTTCCAAGGAAGCAGGCAGTTCCGTTATCACAGTATTGTATGTTGATGAGATACAAAAGCAGTTTAATCTTCAAAGCTGGTGAATCTTTTACAAGACAGGTAGATAATGTCTTGTAGACAGACATCAATCATAACCTGTAACAGAATTATTTACGAAATTTGGCTTTTCACTTATCACCCTGGCAGTTTGATCTTCAAAGCTCTTTTGCAAGACAAGGAAATAGTTACATCCTGTGAACAGTTATCCACTATAACCTATAACAGGACATTTACCTTTTCACTTATCACCCCAGTTTCAACAAAGGGTGCCTATTGCCCCTTCATCTATTGGATTATTACATTTATTATTTACATGTTTTTGCCTAAAGAAAAAAAAGAAAACCACCCATTGTACAAAAAATGTGTCCCTCTGATAGATGCTTAATGAGCTTTTGTCCTTCTATTCCAATTCTGAATTACTATTGATATATATATATATTTACAGTACTTAGCAGGTAATTGACAATATTCCCTTTCATTGCACAATTTAATTAACTCAATTGAGATTTTTTTTTTCCAGTTTTAATAACTAGCCTGGTAGAAATGAGAAGAAAAATAGCCCCTTTGTTTGCTGGTATTCTTTTCCCTGTGTGAGACTGCCACCTGAACACTGTGTTTAGGATTATACCCTACTGAAGTCTTTATCCACCTACATGTGCAAATTTTCAGTGGAACATTTCTACATTGATGAGAGAACCGTTGTATGCTGCTTTCTAGGGAATTGCATTTTGATTTTAAATTGAGAAGGAATCAGTCTTCCCCCTTTTAATGATCCTAAAGGGAGCACAATCTCTCTTTGGTTAACTGGTATATTAGAGAGACATCTTTTCCCTGCAGCGGATGTAAAAAGGAGTTTAACTTTACATCGTAAAGACTTTGAAGTGATTGTAGTGCTCTGTCTATCCACAGTGTGCCACTCCAAAGGTAATCCTCCTACAGGGAATCCAGTGGTCTTCTGGTTTGTGAATTTAGTAAAGAATAATTGTTCTGTATTATGTCCATGATATTCCATGCTATACTCCATGTTTCAATTTGATTATATTTAAAACAAAAGGTGTTCATTTTCAAATTCTGGGGTTTGTTAAGGCTTTATATGAAACTGTATTAAAATTATGTAGCATTCTTATTATCTGGAGTGTACTGCACTAAGACTGTATGCAAGTTTTACCTGATGATAGCATATTAATGGGTTGGATGTACATTTAAGATGTTGTTTTATCATGGTATGGATTTGGACTGACACTTTCCTAAAATCTAGATTTTTTTTTTTTAATTTCCATGCTCAGATTCCTTGTTAGGTAGACCGACATATATGTTCTCTATGCAAAGACTGTTTCTACTATCATTGGATTTAGCTGTTGGGGAAGGTAAAATCCGCCACCAAGGGAAGGCAACCATGACACTTGTCAGGGGCCCCAAGCAGTGGGAGGATCTCTTGTGCGAGGCTAAAGCTGCGGCAAATTAAATGGAAATACCTGCAGTGTTTAAATCAGGTCAGCGTCACAAAAGACCAAGATGTCTTATTGAGTCCAATGGATCTGACATAGCAGCAGGTGATCAGAAATCCTAAGATCCAAAAGTAAAATTCAGAAGAAGCATGTTTCACGTTATGATGGATTCCTTAATTTTAGAATTGTCCAGGCGTTTTGAAAGCCTAAACAACATATGTCACCTTTTTCGTCCAATTTTAAACTTTAAGAGCACGAGCACTGAGGAGATCTCAGCCTCTTGTGTAAATTTAGATGCAAAATATTCAAAGGATCTGTCACATCATTTGAAAGATGAGATGATTCACGTCAAGAATGTGTATGCAAATGTTAAGGTCCAAAGGTGGACACTGTGATCGTTGATATCATATCATGAGATACACATAAAGAAAGAAAAATGTTACAAAAAGATACATTGACTCTGTTAGTATTTTTAATTCAGAGCTGCTCAGCCATAATTGTCAGGTGCCCAAGATTTTCTGGCGGCTGTGCTGCCCACAGCCATTATGTACTTGAATCTGAGCCTATGGTCCAACTTTACTTTCCTATCACTGCAGCCTCTCCTACTAATCTATAGACCACAGGTGGCAAGATAGAACAGCAATTCAAGAAGGGGACCAGAAACTTTTTATACATTCATTATAGATTTTTCATTCTTAATAAGCCTGAAGCACAAGCAAAGATGCGGACAGATAAGTGAGATCTTTCAATAATTTAAAAAATGTTTTTATTGAGGGTTGAAAAAGGGTGGAAAAATTTGCAATGGTGGGAGAAAAAGTACTACATCACCATCATAGTCAAAACGGCAAAACATCTCTGTATTTGTATCACTCATAACTATACAGTATACATATGTCAAAGGCTAAATCTGTAAGGGGGAATTTAGCTCTAACTTTAGCAAATATTTGTACACACTCAAAAAAATAAATGTATAGAATTAGCTATCATGCAGTATAGTAAACAGTAGTACTCTGGGAACCTTCAAATCTTGACTTTGTGTTTTATAAGAGTTAGTCTGAATAGTGATTGACAAGCTTGGGGCGTCTGAATGGCCTGTTCTTATCCATTTTGTTCGTATGCTGTTGATATTAAATGGTTAATACTAAACTTCTGTAAATAATAAACCACCTCCTAAGCTGGAAAGAAATAAAACAATAAAATGTGAGAGTAGTTGTACCTCCAATTATTTACAGGCATTCTTCCAAAACAAGAGTTCATGGCCTCGACTGTCTCTAATCCTGACTACTTATGGATCTTTGCTTGCTATTACTCTTTCCTTTATTTTCGTAACATCCTTGCTTTTCATTGCCTTCTCATTTTCTTCTCATCCGGTCATAGAATGTACCAACCATTTCTAAACATATATTGGGGTAGGGATTTGCTACTTAATCCATAAATCTCCACTTCACCACCCTTAGCTGCTCCTTTATTCCTTTCTCAAGGTCCTAATATATGAATCATAAGACTCACCCCATATAAATAACGTTTCCTCAGATTTTCTTCACATAGGGGGTTATTGATTTCCTTGCTCATTCTGCAGTTTTTTTCTTAATCTAATTGCATTTTCCCGATGACATACATTACCATTCTCTTTAATATTTTCAGCTAAACCTTGAGCATTATTTTCAAACATAGTCTTATCTTTCCAGGGTTTTAGAACATATTTTCTAAACACTCGAAAACATAGTTTCCTAAAAACACTGTCGTATTGAAACTATCAAAACAGGATCACCTGTCAAGAATGACTAATTCTTACTTATAAATTGCAATGCTTTTCTGTTTGTTTTATTTTAACATTGCACTGAGCTTGTAAATATGTAGTACAGTATAAAATGAATTGAATACTTCCATTTCAGGCTAATCTATTTTAGGTTTGACGGCTTGTCATATTTTCCTTTGCTCTGTTTCCCCTTAACATCTTTCAGGTCCCAGAGGAACACTTTGTTTTTATTCCTAATGTACATTTTTGCTCTTATGAGCTGATTCCTTCATGTAAGCATTACATCGGTTTTGTTCTTTGTCTCTGACTCAAGATTGACTCATTCTGCGTTCCATCAACTCTCAAATGCCTTCTCTGTTATTGTTTTCAGATAATTCTTCAGTGAGCAGTATTACCTTAATTTAACTTGTCTTCTCCCATTCCCTTTAATTTTGTCACAATTTCTTTATTCTGTAAAAAGAGGTTAAAATCTCACTAAAAATAAAAATAAAGATTAGAAATACATCATTTTGATTACTGAGACATCATTTGAAGAGTTTCATCATTCTAATTAATGTTTCTGTTTTTTAGATGCTAGATTGCTTCTACATGACTTGTAAGGTTTCATTTTGTGTGTTTGGTGTGTCCTCTCCCATCTCTGTTGCTCAGTTTCTCTTTTAAGTGCTTAAAAAATTTTTTGCAACATCTAGTATCTAATCTTTTTAAGTTTCAGCACTTCTTCTCTCATCAATATGTTATGATCTGATCCAAACTGTACATTTTTTAAACTACCTATGCCCAAATAAAATGTGGTCAATCCCATAGTCCTCTCTGTTAGCAGGGCATGTCCATCTGTACTTTCTCCCATTTGTCTGTTACAAACATTTACTCTGTGCCTCCCAGTTGATATTTCTTACAGTATTTAAACTCTTTTATTACTATTATAGGAAATATAATTTTAATAAAGTGCTGAACCTGGCTAATTTTAAACTTCCATGTTGCACCACCAGTTCAGTGCCACAAAATGTACACAAGAATATTTTATATAACAGTTCATTACAAGTGGTGACTTAAGATTTTCATGTGCTGTAAAGGGGCTTTTTTGCATTTGCCACTTGACTGTTCCAAGGAGTGGAACATCACTGCTCTTTTTGATCTTTTGTATTAAAAAATCTGTACAACAGATGACATGACTGCCTGTTACCAAGAGTAAGATGAAGCTGTCATTCTCCTTCACAACATTCCTGCATCACAGGAAAATTAATGGAAGAAATTATTAAGGATAAGATTGAGCAACACCTGGCAATGACAGGAGTTATTCTGAACAGTCAACATGGGTTCAGAAGAGGGAGGTCGTGTTTTACTAACATGCTGGAATTCTATGAGGAGGCGACAAAAGGATACGATCAAAGTGGAGCATATGATATTATTTATCTGGACTTTCAGAAAGCATTTGATAAGGTGCCACATGAGAGGTTGGGCATCAAACTTAAAGAAGTTCAGGGTGATGTTTTTAGATGGGTGCAGAATTGGCTCAGACACAGGAACGGAGGGTGATGGTGAGAGGAGCCTCATCAGAATTGGCCGATGTTAAGAGTGGTTTTCCACAGGGGTCAGTGCTAGGGCCGCTGCTATTTTTAATATATATAAATGATTTAGATAGGAATATAAGTAACAAGCTGGTTAAGTTTGCAGATGATAACAAGATAGGTGGATTAGCAAATAATTTAGAATTCGTTATATCATTACAGAAGAACTTGGATAGCATACAGGCTTGGGCAGATTTGTGGCAGATGAAATTTAATTTCAGTAAATGTAAAGCATTACACATAGGAAGTAAAAATGTTAGGTTTGAATACACAATGGGCGGTCGGAAAATCAAGAGTACACCTTATGAAAAGGATTTAGGAGTCATAGTGGACTCTAAGCTATCAACTTCCTGACAATATTCAGAAGCCATTAAGAAGGCAAACAGAATGTTAGGTTACATAACACGATGTGTGGAGTACAAGTCCAAGGAGGTTCTGCTCAAGCTTTATAACTCACTGGTGAGGCCTCATCTGGAGTACTGTGTGCAGTTTTGGTCTCCAGGCTACAAAAAGGACAGTAATCCCCCGCTCTATCGTGGTTCAGCTATCGCGCCCCCGCTACATCGCGGATTTATTAATACTATTATTATTAGTAGGGGGCTCTGACCCCTGCTCGCTTCACTCACCCACTCCGTCGTTTGGTTTACCAGATAAACAATTTAAAGAGATTGTTATTTTCATGGGAATTGTTACATATGCATTATTTTTATTCTTACTTTAAAACTTTTGTAAAAACAATATTTGACCATTATTTCCTGCCCCAGGCGTGGTTAAATATCTTTCTCACTGCACTTATAACACTGCTCGCGTTGTGAAGGGAGGGTCTGAACGCAAGCTAAATAGATGCGATCGGTTCAGCTGGTGTCTTGCTGCTGATGCTGGCCAGCTGTGTGTTGTGCTTGTCGCGCTTTGCTTCAATCACTTAAAAGCCTGTACAGCAACTATACTTTTTCCACTTCGCGTCTCTGCCACTCTTTTTGTGAACGGGGGCAGCTGAACATAGGCTAAGCAGAAGTGGACAGATCAGCTACTGGCTTTGTGCCAGTAAAAATTAGCCAGGTTCAGCACTTCATTAAAATTATATTTCCTATAATAGTAATAAAAGAGTTTAAATACTGCAAGAAATATCAACTGGAAGGCACAGAGTAAATGTTTGTAACAGGCAAATGGGAGAAGGTACAGATGGACATGCACTGCTAACAGAGAGGACTATGGGATTGACCACATTTTATTTGGGCATAGGTAGTTTAAAAAATGTACAGTTTGGATCAGATCAGATCAAGATGCATGCCTGTTCTGTTTGGGGTGTGACGGCTGAACGCACCTAAGGAGAAGTGCTGGGATCTGGTCACGATCGCTTCACTCAAACCCACCCTCCCTCAAGGCACGCTACGCTCCTGCCACTTCGTGTTGGGAAGGTGGGAGCTCTAGAGCGCTAAGGAGAAGTGGACTTTGTGCTGGCTCTGTGCTGCTTGTTTTTCAGCTTGTTGCTCTGCGTGTCAATCATTTAAAAGCCTGTACAGCAGATCTTATCCTGTCTCACTGCCTTGTCTTGCGTGAAGTTAAAATGTTTTATAATAGAGAGATGTTACTCATATCCTTAGCCCGACGTCCACATATCATATGTGTCTACAAAGTGTGTTTTAATAAGTTTACATGTGTTTAAAGTGTGTGGGATGGGTATTTTAAGGCTTAAACTATAAAAAAATGTGGTCTTTCTATATCACGGATTTTCACCTATCGCGGGTGGGTCTGGAACGTAACTTCCGCGATAGGTGGGGGATTACTGTAGCACTAGAAAAGGTCCAGAGAAAAGTGACTAGGCTCGTTGCTGGGCTACAGGAGTTGAATTATGAGGAAAGATTAACAGAGCTGAGCCTATACACTTTAAGGCAAAGAAGATGAAGAGGTGACATGATTGAAGTGTTTAAAATTATGAAGGGAATTAGTACAGTGGACTGAGACTGTTATTTTAAAATAAGTTCATCAAGAGCACGTGGACACAGTTGGAAACTTGTTAAGGGTAAATTTCACACAAACATTAGGAAGTTTTTCTTTACATAAAGAACGATAGACACTTGGAATAAGCTACAAAGTAGTGTGGTAGACAGTAAGACTTTAGGGACTTTCAAAACTCGACTTGATGTTTTTTTGGAAGAAATAAGTGGATACAACTGGCAAGCTTTATTGGGCTGAATGGCCTGTTCTCGTCCAGATTGTTCAAATGTTCTAAAGTAATTCTCACCAGAGGCATGAAAAATCTTGTTATAATAAATGTCCTCTTCCTTCCTGGTTTACTTCTTTTGCTGTTTTAAGCATTTCAGAGTGGTGAAAAAAAAAGTTTCAGTCATATGAAAAAAGCAAGCACACCTCATAAAAAGTTATACATATATTATGGGGTGCCAAACAGGCAAATACATTCATTTTCTGAATATATAAAGTCATTCCCGAATATATAAAGTCAAAACCTGAGTATATAAAGTCAGCGCTGGAATATATAAAGTCAAAACTTGAATATATAAAGTCAACATCGGAGTATATAAACTCATTCCTGAATATATAAAGTCAAAGTCAAAATAATTTGATTGAAACGACTCAGGCACATTTTTAGTAAATTAAAAAAACTGAAATAAGTTAAGAAAAATGTATTCAGAAAAATAAATTTAAAAAACACTGTTCGGTTAATGTTTTGAAAATGATGCATGTGCCCTGCCCAGGATTTGTTCCTGCCTTGCGCCCAGTGTTGGCTGGGATTGGCTCCAGCAGACCCCCATGACCCTGTGGTCAGATTCAACGGGTTGGGAAATGGATGGATATTCCAGCGCTGACTTTATATATTCCGACGCTGACTTTATATATTCAGGTTTTGACTTTATATATTCTGACGCTGACTTTATATATTCAAGTTTTGACTTTATATATTCCAGCGCTGACTTTGTATATTCCGACGCTGACTTTATATATTCAAGCTTTGACTTTATATATTCCAGCACTGACTTTATATATTCCAACACTGACTTTATATATTTAAGTTTTGACTTTATATATACCGATGCTGACTTTATATATTCAAGTTTTGACTTTATATATTCCGACAGTGATTTTATATAATCAAGTATATAATATATATATATATATATATATATATATATATATATAT
>JANRMT010062849.1:3535181-3606740 GCA_026402145.1 Polypterus bichir lapradei
ATATATATATATATATATATATATATATATATATATTGTTGTGGATGCCAGGGGCGATGACCCGGCCGGGACGCCTTGGAAGACCGGAAGTGGGCGTGCGCCCATCTGGGATCACGTGGGGGCTGCCTTCCTGGTTGCTTTGGGGGCCACGGGTTCAGGGCATGGAAGCTCCACCCTGTAGGGGCCCGTGGTCACTGCCAGGAGGCGCCCAAATGCCTTGGGGACCTGTTGCCCCAGCACTTCCCCCACACCAGGAAGTGCTGGGGGGAAGATTTAGGACGACACCCGGAGAGCTGCCGGGAGGACAGCCGGCACTTCCGCCATGCTGGGGCGTGGCCAAGGGAGGAATGCCGGGAACACCTGGTGCTCATCCGGGAACTGGATAAAAGGGGCCGTCTTCATTCATTCAGGGCTGGAGTCGGGAGGCGGAAGGACAAAGCACAGGAGAGGTGTGGATGCGGCCCGAAGAGAGGCATTTGTGTGGCCAGGACTGAGTGTTTGGGGTTTGTGCACGGGACTGGGTCTAAGTGACCATTATTATATTTGTAAATAGTTGTAAATAAAAGGTGTGGTGGTATTTAACAACATGTCCGCCTGTCTGTGTCCGGGTAGGCTCCACAATATATATATATATATATTATATATATACTTGATAATATAAATTCACTGTCGGAATATATAAAGTCAAAATATATAATATATAATATATATAATATAGAATATATAATATATAATATATATATACCTCCCTTGGGCCATGAGAAGGTAGTCGCCCTGGTCTGCATGGAGGCCACTGGAACAGAGCTGGGGCCCTGTTGGGTCCCGTGGCCACCGCCATGGGGCACTCGAACAATTATGGAACCCTGGATGGCAGCACTTCCGCCACACTTGGAAGTGCTGCCGGAGGAATACCAGGGACACCCAGACTGCTTCAGGTGCACATGCAGCACTTCCGCCACATCTCTGACTCAGGAAGTGCCGCCGGAAGATCATCACAGAGCACCTGGAGCACATCCAGGTACTGCATAAAAGGGGCCACTTCACTCCAGTAGAGGAGCCGGAGTTGGGAGGAGGAAGACGGAGCTTGTGGGGAGAGGAGTAGAGGTGGCAGAAGGATTTGAGGAGAAAGAAAGAAAGAAAGAAAGAAAGAAGGGACTGAGTTGGCTGATTAAGGCATTGTGGTGTTGTTGTTTATAATAAACTTGTGTATTTTGGACATTCGGTGTCTGTCTGTCTGTGTCCGGGGGCTGTCCTTCCACAATATACATATATATTTACATATATATATATATATATATGTGTGTGTGTATTTATATAATGGTAACTAACTGACTGACTCACTGACTGACTGACTCATTCACTCATTTATTTCAGTGTTTAGCTGAAAAGCTGAAATTTAGTAAGATGGTACGTCTTGAGCAGTAGCATTCTACTAAGAAAGATTATGTCAATATAGCAATATTTAGGGTTAAAAATTCCACCACAATAAAAAAAAAAAAAATACCCCAAAATCCATCCCCTGATGGATTTTATTGAAATTTGGTGATGTTGTACAAAAAAGAAAATTAGCCAACACATGTTCTTTATTTATGAATATTTGTTGTTTATAATGTTCTAGCAAGTGTGGCGTTCTAACACGGCTCATCCCCAGTTTTGCCAATGCGCTGAGAGCAATCACACAGAGAAAAGGCCGTCTACAGAAGTGAAGTGAAATGAGCAAAGTTCGGTGAAGGTTAAAGAAGACACAATTTCTCAACTGAAACACCCCACCTGAGCCCTTGACACAGTAACAAAAGGCTTTTTTTTTAAAGAAGTCTCTGATGTACTTATTGATATTGTACTTGACATAGTGAACTCATCATTAGATACTGGGGTCTTCCCTGGCTGTCTGAAGACCGCAGTTGTTAAACACCTGCTCAAGGAAAATAATCTCAACTCCTCCATCTTTTTACAGTTTTAGACCAATTTCTAACCTGCCTTTCTTAAGTAAAATTCTAGAAAAGGCAATTATTAAGCAGCTTAAGTATTACTTGAATAAGCATTATATTATTGATACGTTTCAGACAGGTTTTAGAACAAATCATAGTACAAACATTGCACTGGTTACAGTAGTAAATGATTTGCTGGTTAATGCGGACAGAGGCTGTATATCTGTTCTTGTTCTCTTAGACTTGAGTGCAGCATTTGATACCATTGATTACAATATTCTTATAAATTCTTTGTTAGTTGTAGTAATTGTACTTTGGAGATACATATATATGGTATGTGGTGTTCCACAAGGATCTATTCTGGGTCTGCTGCTCTTTTTAATCCACATGCTTCCCTTAGGTCTGATTATCTCAAAGCACAAGGTGATGCAGATGACCCACAGCTTTATTTATCAATAGCACCTGATGACCCTGATGCTGTTGGCTTATCCAATGTCTTAGCAGTATTTCTGATTGGATGAGTAGTAACTTTCTCATACTAAAAAGGAGAACACAGAAATCTTTGTGATTGGCAAACATGGAAAGTGAGGATATTAGAAATAAACTTGATCCGTTTGGCTTAAAAGTCAAGACAGAGGTAAAGAATTTATGAGTACTTACTGACTCTGGCCTAAAGTTTAAATCTTATATTAACCAGATTATTTGCTCTGGATTTTTTCACTTAAGGAATATAGCAAAATTAGACCTCTTATAACTTTACAAGAATCTGAAAAATGAATTCACGCTTTTCTTTTTAATTGACTAGATCGCTGAAATGCTCTCCTAACAGGCCTACCTAAGAAAGACATCAAACAGTTGCAATTAGTGAAGAATCCTAACTAGAAAAATAAAATTTGAGCACATCTCATCAGTTTTAGCAGTTACAGTAGCTTGCAAAAGTATTCGGCCCCCTTGAACTTTTCCACATTTTGTCACATTACAGCCACAAACATGAATCAATTTTATTGGAATTCCACGTGAAAGACCAATACAAAGTGGTGTACACGTGAGAAGTGGAACGAAAATCATACATGATTCCAAACATTTTTTACAAATAAATAACTGAAAAGTGGGATGTGCGTAATTATTCAGCCCCCTGAGTCAATACTTTGTAGAACCACCTTTTGCTGCAATTACAGCTGCCAGTCTTTTAGGGTATGTCTCTACCAGCTTTGCACATCTAGAGACTGAAATCCTTGCCCATTCTTCTTTGCAAAACAGCTCCAGCTCAGTCAGATTAGATGGACAGCGCTTGTGAACAGCAGTTTTCAGATCTTGCCACAGATTCTCGATTGGATTTAGATCTGGACTTTGACTGGGCCATTCTAACACATGGATATGTTTTGTTTTAAACCATTCCATTGTTGCCCTGGCTTTATGTTTAGGGTCGTTGTCCTGCTGGAAGGTGAACCTCCGCCCCAGTCTCAAGTCTTTTGCAGACTCCAAGAGGTTTTCTTCCAAGATTGCCCTGTATTTGGCTCCATCCATCTTCCCATCAACTCTGACCAGCTTCCCTGTCCCTGCTGAAGAGAAGCACCCCCAGAACATGATGCTGCCACCACCATATTTGACAGTGGGGATGGTGTGTTCAGAGTGATGTGCAGTGTTAGTTTTCCGCCACACATAGCGTTTTCCATTTTGGTCTCATCTGACCAGAGCACCTTCTTCCACATGTTTGCTGTGTCCCCCACATGGCTTGTGGCAAACTGCAAACGGGACTTCTTATGGTTTTCTGTTAACAATGGCTTTCTTCTTGCCACTCTTCCATAAAGGCCAACTTTGTGCAGTGCACGACTAATAGTTGTCCTATGGACAGATTCCCCCACCTGAGCTGTAGATCTCTGCAGCTCGTCCAGAGTCACCATGGGCCTCTTGGCTGCATTTCTGATCAGCGCTCTCCTTGTTCGGCCTGTGAGTTTAGGTGGATGGCCTTGTCTTGGTAGGTTTACAGTTGTGCCATACTCCCTCCATTTCTGAATGATCGCTTGAACAGTGCTCCGTGGGATGTTCAAGGCTTTGGAAATCTTTTTGTAGCCTAAGCCTGCTTTAAATTTCTCAATAACTTTATCCCTGACCTGTCTGGTGTGTTCTTTGGACTTCATGGTGTTGTTGCTCCCAATATTCTCTTAGACAACCTCTGAGGCCATCACAGAGCAGCTGTATTTGTACTGACATTAGATTACACACAGGTGCACTCTGTTTAGTCATTAGCACTCATCAGGCAATGTCTATGGGCAACTGACTGCACTCAGACCAAAGGGGGCTGAATAATTACGCACACCCCACTTTGCAGTTATTTATTTGTAAAAAATGTTTGGAATCCTGTATGATTTTCATTCCACTTCTCACGTGTACAACACTTTGTATTGGTCTTTCACGTGGAATTCCAATGAAATTGATTCATGTTTGTGGCTGTAATGTGACAAAATGTTGAAAAGTTCAAGGGGGCTGAATACTTTTGCAAGCCACTGTACATTAGTTACCTGTGTCAATCAGAATTGACTTTAAAATACTACTACTACTTTATAAAGCCCTAAATAGTCTTGCTCTGTCCTATATTTTGTAATGCCTGTCCCTACTATGCGCCAACTCGTAACCTTAGATCTTCGATTGGAGGTCTGTTTATAATTCCAAGAACCAAGTTTTAAAGAAGTGGTGAGACACCCATTTGCTGTGATGCCCCTAAAATCTGGAATACTTTACCTATAGAAATTCGACAGGCTGATACTGTGGAACACTTTAAAAAAAACTGCTAAAAACCCACTATTTTAATATAGCTTTTTGCAGTTGTATTCCTGACAGACTATATGAGTAAAGAATTATATTTTTCAGGGATCTGCAATCTGTACTAATATCTACTATTCTCTGCTATCTTTCCAATTTTTTCTGTGGTGGCGATCTGTGCCACCAACACCTGCTCAAAGTACCATGCAGCCCCCTAAGATGATGGAATGAAGGCAGGTGTCTCATCTTCATCAAATCCTCACATGTGAAGCATGAAAACAAAGAGGACTGATTTAGGAGCATTTATGTTATTTAGAATGACCAGTGAGGCCTGGGTGGTCCTTTGGCCTTGGAACCGCTGCAGATTTTCTTTTTCTTTTTCTACACTACTGGAGTTTTTTTTTTTGTTTGTTCGTTTTTTCTGTCCTTCTAGCCATTTGATTTTTTTGCTGTTACTTATTATTTAATATTATTGCCTTGTCTTAATTGTTTGTCTTTTCTTGTAACTTTCTCTTTTTTTGTTTGTTTGTTTTTTATGTCCTCCTGGCTATCAGCCCCTAACTTTTTCCTTTATGACTTATTCTTTAATATTATTTCATAATCTTTTTTGTTTTTCATTTCATATGACTTCCTTTTCATCATCTTGTAAAGCACTTTGAGCTACATTGTTGTATGAAAATGTATAAATGAATATTTTTGTTGTTGCTATTTAGCAAGTGTTTGCCAGGTGCTGTGTCTTTGAGTATATTCAATTTCACACAACTAATCCAGTAAGAAAGGTATATAATGTTTATTGCCCACACAGCCCCTTCATCTTATCTGCAACCTTGTCAAAATGCTTAAATGGGAACTACAATTCCTTTCAGCCAATGTGCTGCTCCAGACAGTTTTATAAGTGATAACTCTGGTATAACGGGTCCGCGGCTTCTGAAAAAAAAGGTCGGGTTTTTAAATCTGTATAGCCATGTCGTTCTCCGTGGGCGCGATTGCACGACCGCAGGGAGTTAATGAGGTGATTGGAACGAGTCGCACCTGCACGTGTGGGTGTGGTCGTTCTTGTTTGCCTCATTGGCTTCCTGCGGTGTGTAATTAAGACGCTGTGCCCACGGAGGCAGCCGGGTGTGGGTATATATAGATGGATGGAGACGAGAGGAAGAAAAACCGTGGGAGAGAAAGGGAAGGAGGTAGAAAAATGTATGGAGGAGAAGGAGGTAGAAAGATGTATGGAGGAGAAGGAGGTTAAATGACGGCAATGGCAGTCTAGGCTGGATGATCTGGCCACCTGAAAAGAGAGAGACAGAATGAGCTGGGGCCCCGCGAAGGAGCGTTAGATGGAGGCACTCTTGGGGCTAGTTGGCCCCACTGACAATTAGCGAGTGGGGTGAACAGAGAGGTGTCCTCCCGAGGGTGCGCGAAAGATGAAGGGAGAAGAGCCAATCTTGACGGTCTGGCAGTGACGTCCTTTTTGGAGGCCAAGACGGAGGTTGACTGAAAGAGCTCGTGGCTGTTGGGGCTCCGTCGGCTGTGATAACAATGGGTGAGCCGGGGGGAGAGTGACGGAGGTGGGCCGGAAGAGTAATGAGTGAGAGAGACTGAGTATTAACCTCTGATTTTAAAGGATTTATTTATTGATGGTTTTTAGCCCCACTGGAACTTTTATGGATTTATTTATTGGAACTTGTTGTACTGCACTTTCTGTTTTTTGATTGTTTTAAATAAAAGCACTTTTCACTTTTGGAAATATCCCCTGGCTTCATGAGAGATTTGTCCCCATTTGTCAGCTCATCTCGGTGACATTACCGACGGTGTAAGGTTTAAGGACTCCCGAACAGCCGATGGGAACATGGCGCTGAACCCGCATCATCACAATAACAAAATTTAACTAAGAGTATTGATAAAAGTGGCAAGACATCAAAGGTCACAAGATGCCCTAAAGAACTCTCTAAGAACCCTAGAATATTATGATGGGATATGCAGGTAGCTCTTGTTTCTGTTAAATATCAAAGTGGAGGAGTCTACAGTTTGCACAAATTAGATGTACATGGGAGGAGGAAACCTTTGCTGTACAGAAAAAAAAAACCATAAGGGCAACACTAAACTTTGCCCATGAATACCTAGTCAAAGCTGAAGACCTCTGGAACAGTGTTCTCTGGGTAGACAAAGCAAAGACAGAGTTATCTGGCCACGGTACCAGATGACAAAACAAACACACAGCCGGTGTTTGGCCAGAAGAACCTGATACCAACTATAAAGCATGGTGGTTCAAATTATATGGGTTCAAGCTGCTTTACAGTATGCCTGCAATACATTCTGCATTGTACCAGATAAAGCTGTAGGATAATTTGAGACCACTCATCAAATGTTTAAAGCCCAACCAAAAGTGAATATTGCAATATGACAATGACCCAAAATGTACCAATAAATCCACCAAAGAATGGCTCAAATGGGAAGATCCTGGAATGGCCAAATCAAAGCAGTGATCTGAATCTCAGAAAAATGCTATGGTGGGATTTGAAATTGGGTTATGCATAGCTGAAAAAATTCTGAAAGGACGAGTGGGAAAAAACATCTCCTTGTTGATGTCTCCTATGACTACTTAAATACCAACTGTTAATGCCAAGGTTGAACTTACCTTTCCAAAGATGGAACTGGCACATCAGTTCATTCTTCATTGTATAAATTATTGCAAAAGTAAAATTCATTGTTTTCTTTATGTTTATATCACCTTGACCTAAAGATACTGTTTAAGTAAAAATCAAATCTTAATATGTTGAAAAAGAAAAAAAAAACATTTCATGGGGTGTACTTACTTCTTCGTATGACTGGATTTTTGAGCTGTTGGTCTTGTAGGAGTGAGAAGTTGAATGATCACTCACTTAATTAATTATTAGTTTTGACTTTGGCAATGCTGGGAATTATTTAACGGAATCAACAAGACACCCACAAAGGGAGATGTCAAAGTATTTTAGGTTGGATGAGGCATCTCTTATTCAATTTCCAGCCAGGATACCAGAAATATGATCACTTCTCTACAATTTATGAACAAAGTTCATAAATCGGCAAAAGTCTGCATTAAACACTTTCACTTTATCTGTTGTGATCCGAATTTGGCGACAGACTTACTTTCAACAAATAACCTAAGCAACCTTATTGGAATAAACAAAATAATACAGTTTATTTATAAGATAAGGATAATAGAAGTTGGATATTTACAAGTATACATATTTGGAAAGAGATGTTTGCATATACAGTAGATATATAAATGAAAGACATTATCTAACAAAACAAAACATAAAATTATGATAGCTTAATTTGATTTTTCCGTCTCTCTATGTGGGCGAAATGGATAAGTTCTTTAGCTAGTTATTAAGCTTCCAGTGTCTGCAACTTGAAGAAGGTATTGGCTTTACTCACAGCTAGCCTATACTGGCTTAACACCCCCTCACAGTAGTCTGTGTGTGTGTGTGTGTGTGTGTGTGTGTGTGTGTGTGTGTGTGAGAGAGAGAGAGAGAGAGATGCTGCTCTGCACTTTCCTACAGGATTTAGGATGATTAAACTCATAACAGCTAGAACTTATCTTTCAGTTACAGTGACACCAATACCATAATAAATTAGCTGCCTTTATCCTATCTATTAAATTATAATTAATTGTTTTCAGAATCAAAGTAGGTATACTTATGGTGTGGCCTAAGTGATGCTTTGTTACTTTCCTTGTCAGCTTTTTCCAGACACATATAAGAATCCTCAGTACACTTTCTTTCCTTGTTTTGGGAGGTCATCTCTTTCTTTGCCTTGGTTGCACCTTCTGGTTGTGGGCAGCACTGCTTTTTTGCTTTGAGGTTTAAACACACTAAGGTTGGTCATTTTCTCTTTAGCAAAGTTATGCCTGCTGGGTCAGCTGGTGATCATGTCAGTCCCCATAGCAAGGCAAAAATGTGGCTTTTCATGTACGACCTTCCTCTACCTGGGCACTTGCTATATTTAGCACGGTTTGGACTAATGTCACCCCTTATCCAACATCAGTTACAGACGATCTTCCATTTTTCTTGCCCAGCCCCAGTTAACTTTTGGAGTGGAAGGGATTGTTTTTTGCAGCCTCGCCCTTTAATACTAGAATTACCAGAGCCTACGAAAAAACTCATAGATCTGTCCAACCTTAAAATGCTTCTCACCTCTCCGTCACCGTCTTTTGTCCTTTAAATGTGTTGATAAGCAGCAAACAGCAAGCAGCCTACTATCACATCCCCCATCCCGCATAGTTGTCTCAGCTCAAGTCTGTTTACCTGCGTATCAGTTGCTTAGAGTTGTATAGAGTGAGAAGTCAAGCAAAATGACACCTTTTATAAATACTATATTGTTATTTGGAACACTTGCATTTCATGTGTGTTCCGTGTCTACAGCAATCTATGTACAATAAACACATCATTAAAACAGAAACGTTTTTCATGTGTTAGTAATAATTGACAAAATGTAGACATGAAGTATATAATGTGTGAAGCCTGAATTCCAAATATCAAAGAAACACTTTCACAAAAGGTACAAATATAACAGAACAAATGCACTTTTATTCAAAAATATAACTGCAGAAAAACAACCTGCATTTACTTGCGACATTGACATGCATTTGTTATCACAGCTTTGGTGGCACAGTGGTATCAGCCACTGACTGGTAATCAAAGCTTCACGGGTTTGATCCTGGATGAGTCCATTTTGAGAACTGAGCTTCTCGTATTCTTACTATTTTAGAATTAAAACTTACATTTGATTCCAGTCTGTAACAGCCGGTGTAATTTATGATACTTGTAAAGGTTATCTTTGTTTTTTTTTATTCTGTTATTTTCTCAGCCACGTTCACGATCCCAACTCCCCATACCCCCCTCCCTGCATTTGACACTGCTGTTTTCACATAGACGCGCTATAACAGAGGTAAACTCAAATCACAACGACGATTCTACGTCGGATCAAGAATGCACTTTTGCCATTGCTGTACTTTGTATATGTACATGGGAAGCTCTGCACTCGTCACTTTACACTGTAGATCTGGCTTTTACATACATAGGATGGTGCATGTGCCCAAAGCATTAACATTTAACATATAATCAATCAAGGCATGAGCCTGGAGAAGTTCGTGCACGTTCTAAGTCGGTGGTAGAGGGAATAGCCGGCTGCTTGTAGCTTGTCTTTATCAGCACATTTAGAAGACAAAAGACGCTGGCGGAGAGGTGCGAACAGATTTAAGAAGCGATTTAAGGTGGGACGGATCTACGAGTTTTTTCATAGGCTCTGGTAATTCTAGTGTTAAACACTGGGGTTTCTGCTTTGGACAGCAGAAGTTATGGCCAAGTTGAGCAGTAAGTTGATTGAGGAATGCCAGGATCTGGATTTTGCAAAGGGTTTTTAAAGGAAGAAATAGAAGTCTTGGTTTATTGGGTGCACATAAGCCCAACCTTTTGGTTGACAATTGGTTCAAACTTCCTTCCATCAATGTTACTCATTCTTGAGTTGTGGCCCCTTTGTTCAAACTCAGGTGTCCAACTGGTTATCTCTAACAGCTGTCTCTGAGTGGTACTTAGTTTGTGATTGATCATCTTATCAGTTAAGGCATGGAGGCTGCATTCTAATGCATAGAAGCTGAGACTTTTTAGCTGGCATCAAGAGTGCCTCCCATGACCTTACAAAAACTGGATAATGTCAGTCTGTTCTTCAGACAGAACCTTCTGCACTGTCCAACAAACTGTATGACAAATGTGTTATTAATGATGAAGATGAATGATGAAATGACAGCTGCCTTGGCTTTGCTGAACTCCAGTTTAAATTCTAGGAAGTGGGATGTTCAGATTCTTTCTTCCACCTTTAATTGGTAGCTGAGCATCACAGTGGTGGACTGCAAAGATTCTTGCATGTGCCAATTTAATTGAATTAATTTCTTATTGATCCTTGGCCTTTCTTTACCTTTATATAAAATATTAGAATATTAGATCAATCAGGATAAGAATAGGCCATACAGCCCAACAAAGCTCACCAGTCCTGTCCACTTTAATTCTTACAAAATAACATAAAGCCTGGCTTTGAAGTTCCCTAATGTCCTATTGTTGACCACACTACTAGTAGTTTAACACACTACTTGGCAACTTATTCTGTGCGTCTATGGTTCTCTGCGTGAAGAAAAATTTCCTAATGTTTGTGTGAAATTTACCTTTAACAAGTTTCCAACTTTGTCCCTGAATTCCTGATGAACCAATTTTAAAGTAACAGTCTCAATAAACTGTACTAATTTCCTTTATAATTTTTAACACTTCAATCATGTCACATCTTAAACTTTTTGCTTAAACTGAAAAGGCTCAGCTCTTTTAATCTTTAGTTGTAATTCATCCTCTGCGATCCTGAAATCAGCCTAGTTGCTTTTGTCTGCTCTTGTCTCATTCTAGTAATGCTATGCCTTTTTTAGTAATCACAGTGATTGGCTAACATGGATATAGGGAGGATATTAGAAATAAACTTGATCCCTTAAGTTTAAATGTCAAGACGGAAAGCCTTAAATAATCTTGCTCTGCCCTATATTTTGGAATGCATGTCCCCCTATACCACAGGTCTGCTTATAATTCCAAGAGCCAAACTTAAAAGAAGTGGTGATGCGGTCTTTTGCTATTACCCACCCAAAATTTGGAATACTTTACCAACTGAAATTTGCCAGGCTAGTACTGCGGAAATTACGAGTGACACTCAACTTGGCACAATACGCAAATAACATGACAATTGCGAAAACCAAAATACTACAAGATATAATACACACAAGTACAATATCAAAATTATAAAATATAAAAAATGTTATTGCACTAAAGGATATTTCACATTTAGCCCGGTTTATAGAAAAACAGTATATTATATGTAAAATAAATACTTAAAAGGATATGAGATAAAATGAAACCACTAGTAATACAATAAATAATACCATTTCACTGGGGAGTAGCAGCATGAGAACAGCAGTAGTAAGTATGAATCTGTTTCCCAGCACTGACCAAAAATGATTTAACCTGACTTCATTTGCTTATTTTTGTTTAATGTATTTATGGCCATTGGATATAAACTGTTTCTGAATCTGTCAGTCTGTGCTTTCAAAGATCTGTAACGCCAGACAAAGTGCAACAATTCAAACAGGTGCTGACCATGTTGTGAAGGACTCTTAATGATATTTGTGGCTCTGGTGAGATAGGGAGATCGGGCAATGTCTTCCAGGGAGGGCAAACTACAGCCTGTGATTCTTTATGCTGTGTTTATGACTCTCTGGAGAGTCTTTTTTTCTTTTGCCATGCATCTGGTGTACCACACTGTGACACAGTATGCCAAGAAGCTCTCGATGGTAGAACTCTCAGAAAGTGCAGTAGTGCAAACTTAATGATAGTATTTGTTGATGGATTCGGGTGCAGTCATATGTGGACAAAGAACTAAGTAGTGTGTTCAGCACATAGCCTTGTGGAGAGCAAAAGGGAAGAGAAGAGATGAGGACTGAGTTTAAGCCTTTGTGGGCGGTTTGTCAGAAAGTCCTTTATCCAGGTGCAGGTGGATGGGAGGCCTAAGTCTGTTAGCTTTCTTACCAATATGTCATGGATTATTGTATTAAATGCTGAACTGTAGTCTACGAACAACAGACTTAGATAGCTCCCTCTTTGATCCAAATGGCTCAGTGCAGTATGTAGAGTGGTAGCAATGGCATCTTCTGAGGACCTGTTTGATCTGTAAGCAAACTGATGCTGGGTGAAAGTGGGTGGGAGGCAGGATTTAATGCGCTGTAAGACCAATCACTCACATTACTACCGGCAGAGAGCAACCAGTCTATAATCATTTAAACTCTCTGTGACTATTTTTTAGGGATGGGGATGATGATTGATGATTTTATGCAGGGTGAAATAGTGGATGGTAACAGAGAAAGACTAAAAATCTTTGTGAAGACCCCAGCAAGCTGGTCAGTACGTGCTTTGAGTATCTTCCCAGATACTCCATCAGGTCCAGTGGCCCTCCTTGGCTTTGTTGTCCTGAGCACCTCATGTTCTTGCAGAGTAAGTGTGTGGGTGCTGGGGGCCGGTATTGTCAGTGTGGTCATGTTGCACCTCCTCACCTCAAACCTGGCAAAGAAATGGTCCTGTTACTCTGTCAGCGAGGCATTTGAGCTGACAGACCTAGGGTTGCCTCACTTGTAGTTTGTAATGAGTTGAATTCCTTGCCACACCTGCCATGGGTTATCTTTTGTGAGATGCTCTTGTATTTTTCTCTTATAGGCTTCTTTAATACCTCTCCCAGATCAGCACCTGACCTGAAAGAGGTGTTCCGTTTTTTGAGGAATGTCTGTATTTCTTTTGTCATTCACATTTTCTGATCTGGAAACTCCTGGATCCCCTTTGTGACAGTGACATTATCAGCACAGCTCTTGATGTAGAATAGAACAGTTTCTGTATATTCCCCTAAGTCTTGTTGTTCAAACACATCTCAGTCTGTCTGTGCAAAACTGTTCTGAAGCTGAGATAGACAACAAACAGGCCAAGTATTTATGGTCTTCGTAGCTGATTTTGTCCTCCTCATGTATGATGGGATGAGGAGCAATGAAAGATGATCCGACTGACCTAAGTGGGGGAGGGCTGTGGTTTTATAAGCATGTTTTATATTTGAATACACATGATTAAGTGCATTTTCCACTTTAGTGGAGCATTTCACATACTGGGTGAAATTAGGAAGCACAGTCTTTAAACATGCTTGATTAAAGTCACCAGCAATGATATGTGCTCCATCTGGACAAGCCTGCTGCTGTTTATTTACTTTAGTATAAAGGATGTTAAGAGCCATACTAATGTTTGCCTCTGGTGGAATGTAAACAACAGTCACAATTACCATAGTTATCTATCTTAATAAAAAGAATGGTCTGCAAATGATTGACAGAACTTCTGAGTCCGGGGAACTATGTCTGTCTATAACTCTGCCATTAATACACCAGTCATTGTGCACATACATGCATAAGCCAGCCCCTCTGTTCTTATCCGATGTTTTGTGTCCTGCTGGTGAATTATGCGTCTGCTAGTTGTATTGCAGCATTGGGGATTTGCAGGTGAAGCCAAGTCTCTGTTATGAACATCACATAGCAGCTCTGGACGAAACCATTGGCAGCAATCTGTAGCTACAACTTGTCCATTTTATAAGTAATCTTGTGTTGGTAAGAAAGATGCTAAGTAAATGTTTGTGTGGTTGTTTTCTTATCCTAGCTTGTAGACCCAATTGGCATCCCTTCTCTTGTTTCCTTTCCCTCCGATGTCTCTGTGGCTTACTGGGTTTGATAATAATCCATGGTGTCCCTAGTGTTCTCACTATATCTTCCAGTATGTTATAAATCCACTAAAAATAGGTTATAGTATTTAATTTATACTGTAATCCAATATTGATTAAATCCTGACAGCTATATACAAGGTTTGCGTGACAAAAATCGACAATCAAAAACGAAATAAAAAAAACAAAGCACCAGACTGGAGAGCAAAAAGCCACTACATCCGACTGCACCACCATGTTATATTCCTATCCAAATCATTTATATAACCGGGCTATTCAAAATGAAAGAGCAGATTTCAAAAATGTATTTCAAACAAACTGTATAAGACAGAAACATATTCTGCATGTCACTGGATAGAGGAAAGTTCAAAGTTTGGTGTTATGGTCCTTGAGGTTGCATGCACTCAACATGGTGCACAGCCTCATTTCCACCTGGAGGTCTGACGTTACTTGAATGACATTATTGCAGGACGATGGATTGGAAAAGGTGTACAACAAGATCTTGCTCATCATCTATGGTCTCCCAGGGTTAGGGTTCTCTTGACCTTATCCCCTACGATTTTTATCTATGGGGGTACATTAAAGAAAGAGTGTTTGTTCCACCTATGCCTTCAAGATTTGCAACATCGAATTGAGGAAGCTGTGAATTCAGTAACTAGGGACCAATTGAGTCTTGTGTGGCAAGAAATGGTCTACTGTTTTGATGTTTGTTGCACTACACATAGTGCTCTTGTTGAGTGCATGCAACCTCAAGGACCATAAGACCAAACTTTGAACTTTCCTCTATCCAGTGATGTGAGGAATTTATTTCTGTCTTATACAGTTTGTTTGAAATAAATTTTTGGAATCTGCCCTTTCATTTTGAATAGCCCGGTATATTAAAAATAGCAGTGGCCCTAGCACTGACACCTAAAGGACACCACTTTTAACATCAACCAGTTCTGACAGCATTCTTCGCACTATAACCAAACATCCTAATTTTCCTTATTTTTAACATATTCAACAGTTGTATGGTTTCTAAATCTGCTTAACGTGGTATTGCAGTAATAAATTACAAATGGGTCTAATTTTTTAAATGCGTCTCATTTTTTATATATCTCCCACTATAATGTTAGACATATTTGCATGCTAGTGATCAAGCATGGTATTTGTTAGTGTCGACAATAAACACATATTACCTGCATATCACAAAGCCCTGCATACGTTATAATGCACATAGTACAAAATCATGAGGAGCAGCCATGTGTTAAGATGAGGTGTTGTGCTCAAATACAAGGTGAGTTTGGCCATTCATGTCAAAGTTCTTACGTATGACCAAATGACAAGAGACCCACAGCTGACAGAACTTAAGGCTTGGGCATCCTGCTGTTGTTTCTTATGCCAAAATCTCTTAGAACACTGTGCGATCGGTAAAAATGCAGCAAAGCTATTGCTGTATATTGTTGCTAGTGGTAAAGGGTTATCATTAAATAAGACAGCCTTAAAACTATTTTCAATTTTAATTTCAATTCTTTATTGTCATGTGCACAAGTACCATGTACAATGAAATGCTTGCTTGCATGTGCCCCTGCAGATAGTGAACATAGACAAAAAACCAAAAAAAAACACACAATAAATAAATGATTATAAATAAGTAAATAAATAAAACCAGAATCCTAGGAATAAATAGAGACAGTGGAAGAAGTATATGTGCAGGTAACGTGGAAGTGACACAAAGTAACTGATTGTTCATGAGTCTGATTGCAGTTGGGTAGAAACTGTTTCTGAACCTGGAGATGAGTGTCCGAATAGACTTTATTCGCTTCCCAGATGGGAGAAGGGTGAAAAGTGACAGTGCAGGGTGGCAGGGGTCCCACCTGATACAGTTCACTTTCCTGAGACAGCATGTAGTGTGGATGTCATGGATCGCAAGGAGCTGTGTGCCCGTGATCTGCTGAGCTGGATTCACCACACGCTGTAGAGCTCTGCAGTCCTAAACTGAGCAGTTGCTGTGCCAGGACGTGATGCATCCTGCCAGGATGGATTTCACAGTACACCTGTAGAATCTGCACAGGGTTGTGGGGGACATCCAGGGTTTACTCAGTCTCCTGAGGAAGTAGAGGCATTGTTGGGCTTTCTTGACTACTGCCACAGAGTGACTTGACCATTTAAGGTCATCAGTGAGGGAGACTCCGAGGATCCTAAAGCTGCTAACCTGCTCCACAGCCTCACCTCCGATGTAGATGGGGCTGTGCTCTGTTGCCTGTTTGCGAAAATCCACAATCATCTCCTTAGTTTTGCTAATGTTGAGGGTGATGTTTTTGTCCTGACACCATTTTGACAGGAGTTTGACCTCCTCCCTGTAGGCCGTCTCATCGTCTTTGCTGATCAAACCTATTACAGTGGTATCGTCAGCAAACTTGAGGATGGTGTTAGAGCTGTTGCTACGAAGTCATGGTTGTAGAGAGAGTAATGCAGGGGGCTCAGCACGCTGCCCTGAGGGGTGCCAGTGTTGATGGTGATTATGAAGGAGGTTTTAACAACAATACACACTTGCCGGTGAGGAAGTCCAGTACCCAGTTGCACAGTGAAGAGCTAAGCCCCACATTCAGGAGTTTAACGATGAGCTGGGATGGAATCATGGTGTTAAATGCGGAGCTATAGTCCACAAACAGCAGCCTGGCATAATAGTTCTTGTTCTCCAGATGAGACAGGGTTGTGAGAAATGTTATTAAGATGGCATCCTCAGTGGACCTGTTGCAACGGTAGGCAAACTGGAGGGGCTCCAGACTGTCAGGGATGATGTCCTTGATGTGTTCTAGCACCAGCCTCTCAAAGCACTTCATGGCTATGGGAGTAAGTGCTACTGGGCGGTAATCACTAGAGCAGTGTACTTTATTTTCCTTTGGGACAGGGATGGTGGCTGTGTGCTTGAAGAAGGTGGGGACAGATGAAACTCTCAGAGATGTGTTAAAAATACACGTAAAGACAGCAGCTAGCTGGTCGCAACATGTTTTTAAAACGTGACCTGAGACTCTTTCTGGGCCAGTTGCTTTGTGGATGCTGAGTCGGGAAAAAGTCTTCCTCACGTCATCCTCAGAGAGCCTCAGATTGTCGCACGGGCCTATCCGTGTTAGCGAGATTGAAGCGAGTGAAAAACACGTTCAACTCATCCGGGAGTGAAGCGGCGGTAGCTGTGGCCATGTGTGTCCGGGGTTTGTAGTCTGTGATCAACTGAATACCCTGCCACATCCGATGAGCATCTGCTGTGCTGTTAAACTGAGAGTCCAGTTTGTGGGCATACTGGCGCTTTGCGTATTTAATGGCTTTTCGGAGATCATACCTGCTCTTTTTGTATGCCTGTGTAACTCCGGAGTGAAATGCATGGCTGTGCTCATGGATCCACCTGCGTACTTCAGCACACATCCAGGGCTTCTGGCTGGGAAATACGCGTACAGACTTTGTAGGTACGCAGTCATCCACACATTTCCCGATGAAGCCTGTGACAAATGCGGCATATTCATCCAGATTCTCAGAGGACTCTTTGAAAACATCCCAAACCACAGATTCAAAGCATTCCCTAAGTTTCTCCTCTGCTTTCTGAGGTCCAACAGTGCACATCTCGCAAGACCGGCTCTGCGCCCTTCAACTGCTGCTTGTAAACAGTGAGGAGCAGCACAGAGCAGTGGTCTGACTGCCCATGGTTCGGCAGCGGGAGCGAGCGATACACATTTTTGTGTGTGATGTAGCAGTGGTCCAACGTATTAGCACCCCTGGTGTGACAGGAAACATGTTGGTAGTATTTGGGGTAAACAGACATGAAGCTTGCTTTGTTGATGTCCCTGGCGATGATAACCAGACCTTCAGGGTGTGTGTTTTGACAGTCCGTAATGAGGCCTTACAGTGTCTTAAGTGTGGTGCTGGTGTTTGCTTGCAGGGGGTGTAAACAGCCGCCATGTGTACAGCTGTAAACTCCCTAGGCAGGCAAATCGGCCTGCACTTGATGATCAGACACTCCAGGTCCGGTGAACAGCATTGTGAAATGACTTCCACATCCATACACCATGCGTTGTTGATGAGAAGCATTCCCCGCCACCTCTCTTTTTCCTGGAGGAGACCAACCGATCAGCACAGTAGATAGAGAAGCCGTCTGGCTGGACAGCCGAATCCGGTATGCAGGTGGTGAGCCATGTTTCTGTGTGGCAGAAAATACAACAGTCACGCAGATCTCGCTGAAAACGAAGTCTACCACGGAGATCGTCTAGTTTGTTGTCCAGAGACTGGGCATTGGCCAGGAAAATGATAGACAGTGGAAGTCGCAGTCCTTGGCGTTTCGTCCTCACTTGGATCCTGGCACGTCAACCACGTTTTCTTCTCTGCATCCTCCGGGCGTGGTCGGGTGGGTAATGTCTGCCACTTTGGTCTCGAGTTATCGTGGCGAGCAGCCCCTGGACGATAACTTCAAAAGTAGTGACTTGTGCCTTTGTTGCTCCAATGTTTACCAGTGTTGTACGGTCGTACTTAATAAAAAAGCAAACAGGCAGTACAAACAGTGACAATAACAAAAATACAGACACAAAAACTAAAAGTCTGCGAGGTGCAGCACGCAACACTTCGCCTCTCTCAGGTGTCATGTTCAGCATGACTATATGTCAGAACCAGAGGAATTACTGAGATACCTTCAGAAAACAGCTGTGTCCTAGATATTATTTAGCTATAGAAAAACACCTGGAAAATCAACTAAAAATTAAACCTCTCTATTTACTGGCTCCATCCAATAATGATTTTTTATATATTACTTATGCCATGTAGTCTGTAGTATTTTCATGCAAAACAGAGACAACAAAGTTTCTGTTATACTGTAATAGGTGTCAATGGTGACCAATACTGGACAACACTAAACAACATCAAAAAGACCATGAAATAATCTCACATTGCTTGTATCGCTTAATCCAAATATCAAGTTATTTAGTTGCATGCTTACATCATCCCAAACACATGTACTTTTAGTGAAAATAAAACCGGTTCCAGAGAATGCTCTTTGGAGCAGAAATTGAAAGTGCCCAAATGTGATTGAGCATTTAAATTGAAGACCCATGGCTCTAAGTAACTACATAAGTTATGTAACATATGAAAAAAATGTTCATTTCAATATTTTTTTAGACCTAAATGACAACAGACAGGCTTATTACATATTTAGTTTTGTCTTTTGTGTAGTTTTTTGAGTTTAGCTATTAGCAATTGTTCTACTTGTATGATTCTTTTATTAATCAATACAATGTATTATTTTGCTTCTACTAGTTTATGTAATTCAGTTACCTTCATTTATCCTATGAGCCAGGACCCTTGAAGCACAGAGAAAAATAAGGAATAGATGAAATCTTACTAGACATTTATTAATTACTGTTTCTGCCAAAGGTAAAGCTGATAGTCAATAATTAATTACACTGAGAGAAAGGAAAATGTTCCCATGATCAAAATAGTGCTGAAAATGTGTGCAGCGAATTAACTGTCAACACTAAAACCTTTCAAAAAATGTATGTGAGGATTTCTCTTCTTCTCTAGTAAAATTATACAAAATGCAGTCTGTGTGCAATGGCAGCATTGCATTTTCTCTCAATAGTAGTGAATTTATGGCTGAAAAAATAGAAAAGATGATCATCTTTTACAGCACTATTGAAAGATCTAGAAATGTAGCACAATGGGAGTCAAAATTTGATATAGAACGATTAACAAACATGTTTAAAGATTATGAAATGTGTTGTCAAGAAGCAATCTATAAACCTCAAACTTGACAAACTGAACTATGGTGCCCAGTCACACTTCAGCCACAATGACACAACAAAACCATTACAGAGTAGTGATGTGCATTGGAAGAACAAACTATTTGTTTTGTGCTTGTCTTGGTCTCTGAATGAACGTACTGGTTCAATGACATCAATGAACTAATCTTTTTGAGGCATGTGCAATGCATGATACTTTTATATAGCATTCTATGACAGTTGAGAGTTATCATCTTAACATCACTGTTTCACCAAAATTGTCATGAAGACAACTAGCCAATGACTGGCTTGGCAGATGACACCAAGCACCTTCCATTGATCAGTTCACTCTGAGTGACTATGATCGTGTCAGTACACAGTCTGATTGAATGAACCAGTATGCCCCCTGCTGATCAGAAGAACTACTGCAAGTTTGTTCACAAACTGCAGACAAGAGACTCGCTGTACAGTAGACTGAATTAGTTCACCAAAAGAATCAGTTCATGTACTGAACTGCAGACAAGCGACCCGCAGTACATTGAATTGCAGTTCCATTCACTGATGATATATGTATGGAAAATTGCTTCAGAAAGAATAGGATATAAAAGAAGGAAATCGTGGGAGATTAATCAAAAACTGAAAATAATTTTATTTAATATATAGTTTAATGTTCTCACAGTCTTATCGTTATGTGTGCACTATTATAAGGTTCTATTTGTACAATTTTTTTTCTATTTATTGTTGAAATTTTACTTATTGTCAAAATTCAATAAAGAGTACTGTTATTATTAATGTTTAAATTACTTTTTTTTGCTTGCTTTATATTTTTTTTTTGCATTGTTTGGCTGTTAAAATTGTTACATAGCTTTGATACTATTCTAGATTTTAAACTAGAATAATGCTTTTTGTTTTTTTGAAGTAAATGAAAAAGTGATTCAAAGATTAAAATCATTTTGGCGAACTAAACAAAATGAATTCCATCCATCCATTATCCAACCCACTATATCCTAACTACAGGGTCACGGGCAGGGTGCCAGCCCACCGCAGATGAAATGAATTGAATCGCTAAAAAAAAATTGTTTTTCACATCACTCTTAGTGTGCTGATTGAGTCAATTCGGCAGGGTATTCTACCGCAAAAATTACTGACGGGGTGGAGGAAATGCATATCTTGTCAATGAGGTTGTGTAGAGCAGAGGCAACATCATGACACTAAAAGGCAAAGCACTACAAAAACAAAAGTTGCTTCATAACAGACTATCACATTTCTAAATTTATTAAATAGACCAGTGGAAAGTTCGCCTTTGATAATTCAGGAGGGCTCATATATTGGAGCCTCAAGAATGCATCGGGGAGACAAAAAGCATCCATCTAAACACCAAGGAGTACATGTTTTATTTTTATTGTAATCAAAGCTGCAGTATGTGATTCAGTTAAAGGGAAAAAATCCTGCTGGTGATACAATCTGGTGCCTTAAAGTAAAAAATAATGACTTTCAAACAAAAGTTAAAAATAAAATTTTCACTTTGGGAAAAAATTCTATTAAACTGTCATGTTCCTATAGTATAAAAATGTTACTTTCTATTACTAAAATTGCTTCATAATGACATCTATGAATATTATTTTGAAAAGTAGAAGTTGTTATAAGGTGTTTTGAGGCAGATGACAGTGTTGTCGGTTATTTTGATGATTTGTGATGTTAGTGAATACTTTAGTTTTATTTAATAGGAGGCTGTTCTATTAATAAATATCAAATAAAAGATATGTCATTTCTATTCTAAATGGCAGTTCTAATGAATATGTGAATCATTATTCTGGACACATTTTATTGCGTAATGTGAAATACTGTAGTTGCCATGACTTAGCAACTTTCAATTTGCTCTTTGCAAATGTAATCTTAAGCAGTGCTTCTTGGGAAACAAAAGAGCACATTTTGTGATTTATTTGGTCACAAAAGCTAAAACCAACCTGTTCCATTAGTAATACTTTCTTTATGTTTGATTAGATACATGCTATTATTTAATTCCTATCTCATTTCCAAAAGAACTATTTAAGTTTGTTTCCCAGCAAGCCAAACTGTATTTGACTTTTTTAATAATGAGATGGGAAGGAGTGGAGACTTTGGGATCAATCATTTTTGTAAATCCCAGTGTCCAGTAAAGTGCTGATGTCTGGATTGAGTAAATGTAACAGTATTTTGTACATTTTTTATGCACAAAATATTCACTTGCCCATGATTTCTCTTTCAGATCATGGCAACAATCACTCTAAAATATAAAGGGAACAGGTCTTTCCGCCATCTCTCTCCAAAGGAAAATTTTACTGCTCAAAGGCTGATCTTTGATGGCTCATGAGATTTAAAAGAGATTCTCATTTATGTTTCATTTAAAAATCAACTTTGTCACAGACGTTTCTCCTAAAATTCTACAGGAGAAACGGCTTTAGGCAAAAGGGAGACATGTGGTACTACTGAGGTAAAAGGAGTCAAAATTGGGAATTTGATTTGAAAAGCATTTTAGAATTTTTTCAGATCTCCATTTATTCCTGTTTTAATATCTTCCAACACAAAATATATTTTACTTATTATTGCATTTATCTCAGGTAACTTCCAACATTTGAGATACTATTGGCTACAATTCTTTTGTTTTTCCAATTGAAGTACAGGGAGATGAAGTGACTTTCTTGTGGTCATATGGTGTCGGCAGTGGGATCTGAACCCAAAACCTATTGTTTTGAAGTCCAAAGTCTTAAACATTATACCACACTGCCTGCGTTTGCTTCCTCAATAACTATGACCTAATTGGACCACAGCATTATCAATTGAAGCAATTAATAGTATTAATTGGAAGTAACAACTAAAGTTGTGTAATCATAGTAAAGTGTTTTGTTACTACAAACCCACGTCCACACATTTTGCCATATTAGTAAGCATACAACACAAATACATTAAAAAAAAAAAAAGTGAAGACATGACTCGGAAAATCTGAGCCCATGGTGTGACTTGCCGATATCTCAGCTGAAACTCAAGAGGAGACACTTGTGAGGACACCAGGGTACTTTTTCCTCAGGAGAAAAATCTGAGAAGCAGGTGACAAAAGAAAATGCCATCCATCCATCCATCCTCTTCCACTTATCTGAGGTTGGGTCGTGGGGGCAGCACCTTGAGCAGAGATGCCCAGACTTCCCTCTCCCCGGCCACCTCTTCTAGCTCTTCCGGGGGAATCCCGAGGCATTACCAGGCCAGCCGGGAGACATAGTCCCTCCAGCGTGTCCTGGGTCTTCCCCGGGGCCTCCTCCCGGTTGGACGTGCCCGGAACACCTCACCAGGGAGGCATTCAGGAGGCATTCTGATCAGATGCCCGAGCCACCTCATTTGACTCCTCTCGATGTGGAGGAGCAGCTGCTCTGCTCTGAGCCCCTCCCGGATGACTGAGCTTCTTATCCTATCTTTAAGGGAAAGCTCAGACACCCTGTGGAGGAAACTCATTTCAGCCGCTTGTATTCGTGATCTCATTCTTTCGGTCACTACCCATATCTCAAGATCATAGGGTAGGAACGTAGATCGACTGGTAAATTGAGAGCTTTGCCTTACGGCTCAGCTCCTTTTTCACCACGACTACCGATGCAGAACCTGCATCACTGTGGATGCCTCACCGATACGTCAATTTCACGTTCCATTCTTCCCTCACTCGTGAACAAGACCCTGAGATACTTGAACTCCTCCACTTGGGGCAGGATCTCGCACCCAACCCTGAGAGGGCACTCCACCCTTTTGCGGCTGAGGACCATGGTCTCGGATTTGGAGGTGCTGATTCCCATCCCAGCCGCTTCACACTCAGCTGCGAACCGATCCAGAGAGAGCTCAAGATCACGGCCTGATGAAGCAAACAGGACAACATCATCTGCAAAAAGCAGTGACCAAATCCTGAGTCCACCAAACCGGACCTGCTCAACGCCCTGGCTGTGCCTAGAAATTCTGTCCATAAAAGTTATGAACAGAATCGGTGACAAAGGGCAGCCCTGGCGGAGTCCAACTCTCACTGGAAACGGGTTCGACTTACTGCCGGCAATGCGGACCAAGCTCTGACACTGGTTGTACAGGGACTGAACAGCCCTTATCAGGGGGTCCGGTACCCAATACTCCCGGAACACCCCCCACAGGATTCCCCGAGGGACATGTGTCGAATGCCTTTTCCAAGTCCACAAAACACATGTAGACTGGTTGGGAAAACTCCCATGCACCCTCCAGGACCCTGCTAAGGGTGTAGAGCTGGTCCACTGTTCGGCGACCAGGATGAAAACCCTACTGTTACTCCTGAATCCAAGGTTCGACTATTCGACGGACTCTCCTCTCCAGGACCCCCGAATAGACTTTTCCAGTGAGGTTGAGGAGTGTGATCCCTCTGTAGTTGGAACACACTCTTCGGTCTCCCTTCTTAAAGATGGGGACCACCACCCTGGTCTGCCAATCCAGAGGCACTGTCCCCGATATCCATGCGATGTTGCAGAGGCGTGTCGACTAAGACAGTCCTACAACATCCAGAGCCTTGAGGAAATCCGGGCGTATCTCATCCACCTCTGGGGCCCTGCCACCAAGGAGTTTTTTGACCAACTAGGTGACCTCAGTCCCAGAGATGGGGGAGCCCACCTCCGAGTCCACAGGCTCTGCTTCCTCATAGGAAGGCATGTTACTGGGATTGAGGTGGTCTTCGAAGTACTCCCCCCACCGACCCACAACGTCTCGAGTCGAGGTCAGCAGCGCACCATCCCCACCATATACAGTGTTGACACTGCACTGCTTCCCCCTCCTGAGATGTTGGATGGTGGACCAGAATCTACTCGAAACCATCCGAAAGTCATTCTCCATGGCCTCCCCAAACTCCTCCCTCACCCGAGTTTTTGCCTCAGCAACCACCGAAGCCGCATTCCGCTTGGCCTGCCACAACCTATTAGCTGCCTCCAGAGTCCCACAGAACAAAAAGGTCCTGTAGGACTCCTTCTGCAGCTTGACAGCATCCCTAACCGCCTGTTTCCACCAACGGGTTCGGGGATTGCCACCATGACAGGCACCGACCACCTTACGGCCACATCTCCGGTCAGCTGCCTCAACAATAGAGGCACGGAACATGGCCCATTTGGACTCAATGTCTCCCACCTCCCTTGTGACGTGGTCAAAGTTCTGCCAGAGGTGGGAGTTGAAGCTACAGTGCATCTGGAAAGTATTCACAGCGCATCACTTTTTCCACATTTTGTTATGTTACAGCCTTATTCCAAAATGGGTTAAATTCATTTCTTTCCTCAGAATTCTACACACAACACCCCATAATGACAATGTGAAAAAAGTTTACTTGAGGTTTTTGCAAATTTATTAAAAATGAAAAAACTGAGAAATCACATGTACATAAGTATTCACAGCCTTTCCTCAATACTTTGTTGATGCACCTTTGGCAGCAATTACAGCCTCAAGTCTTTTTGAATCTACCACAAGCTTGGCACACCTATCCTTGGCCAGTTTCGCCCATTCCTCTTTGCAGCACCTTTCAAGCTCCATCAGGCTGGATGGGAAGCGTCGGTGCACAGCCATTTTAAGATCTCTCCAGAGATGTTCAATTGGATTCAAGTCTGGGCTGTGGCTGGGCCACACAAGGACATTCACAGAGTTGTCCTGAAGCCACTCCTTTGATTTCTTGGCTGTGTGCTTAGGGTTGTTGTCCTGCTGAAAGATGAACCGTCACCCCAGTCTGAGGTCAAGAGCGCTCTGGAGCAGGTTTTCATCCAGGATGTCTCTGTACATTGCTGCAGTCATCTTTCCCTTTATCCTGACTAGTCTCTGTGGTAATGTGCCTTACTGGCATTACCAGTAATTAAATAAAATTTGGTAAGTGTCCTCTGCCGTGTAAAGAGGGAGGCTTTTGTTTGAGGAAAAAAAGGTATAAAGAAAGGAAACTTGCCTTTTTCATTTATATAGTGCAGACAGACGTCTTCGCTGACGATATTAGCGTCTTTTGGGGAGTGTCGCGGCGGGTCTCATGTAGACTGGAGAGACAGCCTTGCCATTGACCGGCCGGGATGGCGTTGTCGGTCCTCCACTCACTGCGTGTGCCTCCTGCAACATAACTCCAAAGGAGCAAAAGAAAGTGTGAAGCGCCTTAATATTAGTTAACCGGGTTAGCATAGGGATCCCGCGTTCGTAGTTGTCTGAGCTGTAGCTCAGGGGAAGGAGGAAAAAAAAATTAGAAAGTGCTTACTTTAACTTAAGGCATGAAGTGAAGTCCGCATCTGAAAAGCCGGCACAGCTATATGCGTGCGCGCGCCAGCTGCTCGATTTTTATAGTAACTATGTGGGATAGTAGACGCCGCTTTTCGCAAACACGTTCACGTCATCGTGTACCCCGGGAGGGATGACGTACGGCTGTTTAATTGGTCGGTGCAGTGGCGCCGAATACAAAAGGGAATCATGGCCTCTAGAGGGGGTCTTTTCTGACTAGTTCATCTTGGAGGAAGGTACTGTACCTGGTAGATCTGCGTTTTAGAAGCAAGCATTAGGGCTTGTGCTTTGTTTTGTAAATATTTTTTTCATATAAATATCTCTCGATAAACTTTGGTGGAGGTATTTATTGGGTTGTGGTTAGTGGTGCACTGTTTATTTTTGCATATACACTTTTTTTTCTGTATTTTTGAATATTTTTGGGTGAATCCTGTATTATACACTGTTTGGAGGAGCAGCTTCCTGACTTGGATCACTGTGGAGGAAGACAGCTTCATATTTTGCTTTTGTGTACATATTTGGATTTCACTAGTTTGTGTGCAGTATACTTTTTTCATTTGGGACTTTAAGGAAACACTAAATATTGTATATAGTCATTTCTGGGCTCCATTTAATTACTGTTTTTGTGTGTCCTTTGCGGTATTGGACTGTGTATTAATATATATAAATTCCACAGGACATTATTTTTGACTTTTCTTTAAGTGCACCTGTAAATAAAACCTCACTTTTTTTTCAAAAAACCCAACCCTTTTTGTGTCCGTGTCTCCCTGTCTTACACTATCATACTGGTCACGCTCGGTCCCACATACTAGACACCTAGAGTGTAGGCTGGTGATTCCAATTCCCACTACACGGGGTGTCACAGTCTCCCAGTTTCTGCCACTGAAAAACATCCCCATGGCATGATGCTGCCACCACCATGCTTCACTGTAGGGATGGTATTGGCCTGGTGATGAGCAGTGCCTGGTTTCCTCCAAATGAGACGCCTGGCATTCACACCAATGAGTTCAATCTTTGTCTCATCAGACCAGAGAATTTTGTTTCTCATGGTCTGAGAGTTCTTCAGATGCCTTTTGGCAAACTCCAGGCGGGCTGCCATGTGCCTTTTACTAAGGAGTGGCTTCCGTCTGGCCACTCTACCATACAGGCCTGATTGGTGGATTGCTGCAGAGATGGTTGTCCTTCTGGAAGGTTCTCCTCTCTCCACAGAGGACCTCTGGAGCTCTGACAGAGTGACCATTGGGTTCTTGGTCACCTTCCTGACTAAGGCCCTTCTTCCCCGATCGCTCAGTTTAGATGGCCGGCCAGCTCTAGGAAGAGTCCTAGTGGTTTCGAACTTCTTCCACTACCGGATGATGGAGGCCACTGTGCTCATTGAGACCTTCAAAGCAGCAGACATTTTTCTGTAACCTTCCCCAGATTTGTGCCTCGAGACAATCCTGTCTCGGAGGTCTACCGACAATTCCTTTGACTTCATGCTTGGTTTGTGCTCTGACATGAACTGTCAACTGTGGGACCTTATATAGATAGGTGTGTGCCTTTCCAAATCATGTCCAATCAACTGAATTTACCATAGGTGGACTCCAATTAAGCTGCAGAAACATCTCAAGGATGATCAGGGGAAATAGGATGCACCTGAGCTCAATTTTGAGCTTTGTGGCAAAAGCTGTGAATACTTATGTACATGTGGTTTCTCAATTTTTTTATTTTTAATAAATTTGCATAAACCTCAAGTAAACTTTTTTCACGTTGTCATTATGGGGTGTTGTGTGTAGAATTCTGAGGAAAAAAATGAATTTAATCCATTGTGGAATAAGGCTGTAACATAACAAAATGTGGAAAAAGTGATGCGCTGTGAATACTTTCCGGATGCACTGTACTTCTGACAGGGGACTCTGCCAGACGTTCCCAGCAGAGCCTCACAACACGTTTGAGCCTGCCAGGCCTGACCGGCATCCTCCCCCACCATTGAAGCCTACTCACCACCAGGTGGTGAACAGTTGACAGCTCCGCCCCTCTCTTTACCCGAGTGTCCAAGACATGTGGCCGCAAGTCCGAAGACATAACCACAAAGTCGAGGCCTAGGGTGTCCTGGAGCCAGGTGCACATATGAATACCCCTATGCTTGAACATGGTGTTCGATATGAACAATCCGTGATGAGCACAGAAGTCTAATAACAAAACACCGCTTGGGTTTAGACCGGGGGGGCCATTCCTCCCAATCACGCCCTTCCAGGTCTCACTGTCATAGCCCACGTGAGCATTGAAGTCTCCCAGCAGAACGAGGGAGTCCCCAAAAGGTATGCCCTCTAGCACCCACTCCAGGGACTCCAAAAAGGGTGGGTACTCCAAACTGCCGTTCGGTGCGCATACTCACAAACAACAGTTAGGACCCATCCCCCCACCCAAAGGCGGGGGGAGGCTACCCTCTTGTCCACCGGGGTAAACCCCAATTAACAAGCTCCAAGTCAGGGGGGCAATAAGTATGCCCACACCCGCTCTGCGCCTCTCACCGGGGGCAACTCCAGAGTGGTAGAGAGTCCAGCCCCTCTCTAGGAGATTGGTTCCAGAGTCCAAGCTGTGCATCGAGGTGAGCCTGACTATATCTAGCCAGAACCTCTCAACCTCACGCACTAGCTCAGGCTCCTTCCTCTTCAGAGAGGTGACATTCCACGTCCCAAGAGCCAGCTTCTGTAGCCGAGGATCAGACCGCCCAGGTCCCCGCCTTCGGCCACCACCCAACTCACACTGCACCTGACCTCCTTGGCCCCTCCCATAGGTGGTGAGCCCATGGGTGCAGGCCCGACCACCAGGCACTCGCCATCGAGCCCCACCTCCAACTAAACCTCCTATGAAGAATAAAAAATTTGGACGCCGTTTTCCCTCGCCCGGACGTGGGTCACCGGGGCCCCCCCCAAAAGAAAATGTCTCCTTTTTATTTTGTTCTTATCTCATTATTGTCTAGGAGAAACCCAAAAAAGCATTAAGGAGATCTCTTTTTGGATTTTTCGTTCCTATGGGTCTGTTCCTTGACCAACAAATCCCGTAAGGGATGGCAGCAAAAAGAATGTTGAAAGTAAAAATTATGCTAGTGGCCAAAAGTCCTTTGTTTGCTCCAAAGCAGCCAGTGTGAGTAATGGTTAAAGCAATGGACTTTGAGCCATTTCATTCCTGCCTCTAGCTCACTGTTTATGCCCTGAAAAAGTCACTTAACTTTCTTGTGCTACAGCCATAAAAATGTATTTAAACAGTTGTACCTGATCTTATGATCTTGTTGCATGTTTCATGGATTCAGCATCCTGGATTTGTATTCTTTTCCAGGTTCCTGTCCATCGTCATGAGTCTTCCTCTTATATACCCATAGCTTAGATTCAGTGAAAAGTCAAAATTGCCCCTGTGGGTGAGTGGGTCCAGCAGTTGAGTGGTGCCCTGTCCGATATGAGTTCTTCCCTTGTGCCTAAGCTCTGGCCTATTATGAACCTGACTTGGACTAGGCTGGTTTGAGAATGCTAGGTAGTAAACCTATTTTGACCTCCAAATGTTGAGTGGTACACATAAAGCAAAATGTAAAAAAAAATGTAAGGTTGCTTCTGGTGGTAAATAACTGTGAAACAACCATAGCATTTTAATTTCTGAGGTAAATAACTTCCAAAGAATGAGCTGTGTTAGAAAGAAAAAAATGTTGAAGTAAAACATTTAAAACATTACCTGACCTGTAGTACTTTCGACTAATGGAACTTATTTCCTGTGAAATATCTATTATTATATGTCATTTCTTAAGTAGTTTACTGTAAAATGCATCAAGTCAGATCTCCCCTACAGCTTCCAGATTAACAAATCTACTCATGCCTTATATTTAACCGAGACATATTGTTTTCATGGTCAGAATGTTTAGTTTCTATATTATTCATTTTTATTGCACCTCTAACTGGTACTGAAGTTGGTTGGTGAACAACAACATTTCTGTACAATCTCTGTACTTGTAAAGCATAGATAGAGTGAGTAAATGCATGGAAATATGACAGCTAACTACAAATTCACTTGGCAGTCTCTTGTCAAGTTACGTCAAGTCAATTTTATTTATAGAGTACATTTACAACAATAGCAGTTGACCAAAGTTGGAACAGTTTCCATAAATACACAAATAATTAAAGAAAATTTAAAAATCCACCGAAATATATAAATCAGTGATAAAATAAAAACAGTACTCGCATGCAAATTTAAAAAGCTGAGGCAAAAAGATGGTTTTCAGACTGGATTTAAAGTGACCAAACTTGGTGCTGACCTAATATAAAACAGCAGGCTATTCCAAAGTTTAGGGGCAAAGTCACAATCCCCTCTGAGCTTAATTCTAGACCCCGGCATGACCAGTAACTTTTGGTCAGAGGCCTTAAGTGATCACGAGGGAGATTAAGGGTGTAAGATGTCAGTAAGATGAGAGAGGGCTAAACCATTCAGAGAATTAAAAACAAGCAATACAATTGTAAACCATGATTCTGTTTTGGTGCGCCTATTAGGAACCTGGTGGCTGCATTCTGGACTAGTTGAAGATGAGCAAGGGTTGAATATGTTGCAATAGTCAAGCTGAGAAGATACAAAAGCATGAATTAGTTTTAAAAATCATTTGCACAAAGAAAAGGCTTGACTTTAATACCCTGAGCTGATAAAAACCAGCTTTAACAATGGAGTTTATTTGGTTGTCGAATTTGAGGGCATTATCAAAAATCAAGTCAACATTTTTAGCAAAAGGTTTACAGTAGTTGGTCAGAGGGCCAAGGTTATCTTGCAGGGGCACAAATAAGATCAGAAGATCCAAAACACATAATCTCCTTTTTTTTGTCATTTAGACTAACAATACATATTTAGTGACATCAATATTTTAATGTCTTTCTGATACTCCAATTAAGGTTTAAGAGAATTTATTTTGCTTAGCTTCACTGGAAGATATACAGTATCTGTGTATCATCTGCGTATCAACGAAAACAAATCTTATGTTTTTCAAAAATGGATCCTTAGTGAAACATGTACTGTGAAGAAAGAACAGCCCCAAAGATAAATCCTCGAGGGACACCACAGCTGAGAGGAGCCAAGGAAGAGCAGAAATTGCCCAGAGTGATTTAAAAACTATGGCTGTTAGGTATGACGTGATCCTTTTCAAAGCAATACCTTGGATGCCCACATACTACTCAAGACGGGTGAGTGTATGAAATGCTGAAGTTAAATCCAAAAGCAGCAAGACAGCAGCATCCCCAGAATCACTTATTAATAACAGATTGTTTAGAACCCTTAAAAGTGCTGACTCTGTGCTATGGTGTATCTTGAAACCAGACTGAAATATTTCCAATATGCAATTTTCATTCAAAAAAGTTCATCAGTTTGTAGTGGTCACAGGGATGCTAAAATTCATACCATCTGAAGCCAGTGATTTGATTAATTTATTATGGGTACACCCAGCCTTGACCTGGCATACACACGTACACACACGTGCACACACACACACACACACAGAGACACTGATTAGTAGCTCAATAAATAAAGAATGTATTAATCAAGTAATGAAGAGAAAAACAATATTACACAAAAACGTGTATGCAATTGCCCTCCCCAGTTCCCCAAAGGCAATAATTATTTATACACACTACACAGTAAACAATAAACTCTAACAAAACAGACCAACACAGTCCAGTAAAGCTGAAGCAGATGACAATGGAGAATGGGATGAAAAACCATGTAAACAGCCATCTAAAGTAAATGTAAAATTTTGTCCTACCGGGTTCCCGTGCACCTTGAAGATTTGATATGATTAAGAGCACTTCAAGAGATGAAAAAAAAAGCCAACCAAGACAAATCAATGTTGTCAAGCAGGTACAGGACAGCACATACATTCAGGTGAAACTATAATCAAATGTAGCTATAGATGTAATCCAAGGGCACGTGTGATGAGTAGAAACAAAAACAAACAGATGACCCTGATCCTCTCTCCATCTTTTTGGCTCCTTTTTAAAGGACCCACATTGATTAACCTTCTTCCCAGCAATCCCTGTACCCACTGCATCCAAGTAGTAATTAAATACTACAGGGATTACTGGAAGTTGTAGGCAATTTAAGGTAGTGCTGTTACAAGACAACCTTGTCCAGAATTTTAGAAAGAAAAGGCAACCTGGACATGGTTCTGAAGTTTGAAAAATCTGGAAAACCCAGCGTGTTTAAAATAGGCTGGGGCTGAACCGGTCTTACTAACATATGTACTGCTGTCCAAAGATGTCTCTAAAAAAGTCATGCTTTCATTGCAGTCAATCTGAGTTTATTATTTAAATCTAAGCCAAATGAAATGACACTGTTTGTGACAAGTATCATTTCATTTACACATGATCTGGTACTGTCAATGTCATGCCTAGCACACATTTAATGGCTATTTTTGAATTGAGGAATGGGAAATTTTAGCATTAAACTACCTACATGTGGAAATGCTAAAACTCCTTAAATGTATAAAAATCTGATTTTTTTTTTTAATTAACACAGATGCTACAAAATTAAAGCAACCATGAAATAACCAAGACCCCTGGTATTTACTGCTAGGAAATATGGACTTAAAAATGTCTTTGATATAAGGAGTATGCTTAAGAATTCCTACCCACCCACACACACACACACACTTTGATTAAATAAATTTTATCCTCACTCTGTACTTGGGGAATAATACAATTAGTACAGCATCAAGAAGGAAAATAGAAAAGGTGCAACTATAAGGCTATCTTTTTCAAACTTAAAGTACTCCTCAGAGTGCCTTTCAGCTCTTCTTTGTACCTTTCAAATAAAAAAATGAAGTCAGCGTATGGCTGTTTTACACTGCTCATTTTTGTTTTTTTAATGAGGCTACCTGCTGCTATATGAGGGTGTAGCAGCTCTTCACAGAGGAAAATACTTTGTTGTTCCTCCATCATCTGATGACACTGCTTTTTTCCCTGCTAACATGAAGATTTTTCCAGGTTAGCCTAAACGTCAATTGTGATTTCTCAAACTTTGAGGAGAACTACTTCGCCATTATTGCTTTATTCACCTTTCTTCAGCATTATCGGTTGAGCTCCTGCCTGGAGATGAGCTGCGCATGTTTTCAGTTTCAATTCCCACCAACTCTGCACATATTTTAATAGGTAGAGCTGGACACTAGGCTGTATCCCTGGTTAGTAAAGAATAACGTGAAAATAAAGCCAACATAAAATAGAAAAATATATAGACATTCATATGAAACAATTCTCAGCTAAGAAAATGGCTTTGATGCAGAAGAAGAAGAAGTACAAGAAGAAGAAATTAATGTGTCAGCAAACCTTCTAACTCCAACTTACTTTAAACGTGTAGCTGCATCAGCTTCATCTCCCTTGCCTTGTTCATTCACCTTCATTTAATGGGTTTTTAGTCCCCATACATTTTTCATTATGCTGTTGTTCAACTGTTAAAAGTCTGAGACTAAATAAAATAAGACAAATTTTAAAATGCCCAATGGCCCAACAGTAGGGTTATAGAATTGACGTTAATATACTGTGTGCAGTGTAAAACAATTTTGCAACATTTAATAGCATGAGCACTTGATGTGAAGACTGCTACAAAGAGATTAGTCAAGTCCCACCGGCTGGATATCCAATCTGGTCAATTGCTGTTTGCATAGAAACTTGGGAATACATTTAAATTCTCACACTGTGAGAAAGCTACACATGTCGCCCAATTTAAGAATCTGCCAGAACAGAAAAGGGCTATAGAATTGAAGTTATATGGTCCAGTAGTTAAAGAAAAAGGTTTACAATTAGGAAACACTTCCCTGCAATCCCAGCTGGTTGACTGGTACACATTTTGAATTTGAACAAGTCACTAGTGATTTGTATGAAACAAGGAACAGTGCACTGCTGGAAATGTCACACTGGGCTACAATTTTCAGTCTTGGCTAACAAATGGAAGAAGCCATGACTTGTCTTTGCAGTGTTTAGGTTTGGTATTGGAGAATGCTTTTTAAATATTGGACTTATTCACAGACATCTATCCATGTATCTAATTATTTTATAATACCATTTCTTCAGTCTCTCTAGGCAGAAGCTTCACATTGTCATGATTGACAAGAAGAAGGATTTTTTTAGTTTTACTTTCCAAAGCTAATAGTTCCAGAAAGGGTTCTAGGAACCAGCATTTTTCAAATTACCAGCCCATCACAGAGACGATCATGCACACAATCACAATGCACCAATTTTGTGTTGAGTCAATCGGATATGCACTTTTCAATGATGTGATGTGGAAGTGCACAGAAAAAATGGTCAAAGACATTGTATAGGAAGTACGGGTATACTGTACCAAGACACGGAAGGGTCAGTATATGAATCAAAAACTCCAAAACTGTACCATCCATTATATTAAAAATTTTATACTGAGTAGTAGGTCAAACTGTGTATAGATTTAAAGGTGGCATGTGTCCCCTAGCTTTGATTCTTTCCTGGAATAATACCTAGCGAGCTTCAAGCATGAAAGTGGTTGTGCTAATTTTACAAGACTACAAGAAATATAAAAAGACAGAACTCAAAGTGCAAATGTACGTAAACCAAACACAAAAGTCCTAGTGTCCCTCTAAACTTTTCTCTAAACATATTTTCTGTCTTTCCCTGGGATGCCTTGCTGTCTTGTTCATCTTTCAAATTTTTCTATCTATTATTTTTCACAATGTCTTGTCACGACCAATGCCCGTTCTTCTCAATAATGAACTATCATTTTGATACTGTCCTTCTTGACTCTACACTCATATTCATTCAGCCCTGCAGGAGCCGTAAACTCAATCCCAGATTAACATCTAAGGTTAACTGTGTCCATACATTGGCTACAACATCTTAGAACACACTCTGGTGCCCCCTTTATTTCTACTCCCCTGTGCCAATATTAGGACTTAAAGATCTACTTCCATAAGGTCTGTTATGACCTTTGGCCACCTCTCAGTGGTCCCTCTCACTCTCTCTCTCGCTCTCTTTGCAGAGGTTCAAGCATCACTAGCAAGTGTTCAGTCACCTGTCGTCTCACAAAATCAGGAAAATGTTATGTAAGGATGTAAGACATTTCCCTAGATGGTGCAATGGTTTGCACTGCTGTCTTGAAGCTCCTTAAGAAATGTGCAAATCCTGGCCTGATTACTCTGCATTTTTGTCCAGTGACTTTTTCTCTGGATACTCCAGTTTTGCTCCAACATCATGACAATCCTGAAAATGGACTTAATATGTGTGCATATGCCCTGCAATTTTCTGGCACCCTATCCAGGGCTTCTTCATGACTTACTTTAAATGCACTCAGTATATGCTAAAACCATGCCATTTGACCCTTCATGGATTAAGTGGGTTTGAAAATTAGTGTCAAATGATTTGTTATACTTTGTTCAATAAGGGCCTAGCTTTATAATTATATATTACAAGTGAATCTTTTTGATAATACTGGTTTGCAACAAAATCCTCTTCCTGTGCAAAAAAAAGGTGTATTGTATAGATTTAGGTGTGCATGAATTCAGTTCTGAAATTTGAATTTCTCAACCATAAACTCCTTCCACGAGATATTGGATTTAGTGAAAAATGCCATTTTGAAAAAAAAAAAATTTTTTTTTATAAATTTCATAAATAAGTCAAATTTGTTTTATGGCATAAATGTTTTTCATGCTCAGAATAGTACTTGAGGTATATTTTGAGCTGAAAATGGCAGTCTTGCTTATGTTAGTTGAGATGGAAACAACCCAAAATCAAGTATTTCATACATATCTTTTGTTCTCAGTCAATGTTTCTTCTTATTCCTTTGAACTATAAAGCAATGAATTTAAATTTAGAAGTTCAGAAATATGCATTTTTATTGTTCAGAAGAGAGGAGGAAGTTGTGGTTTAAATGGCTTTTACAGAAACGTGCAAGGTCAGGTGGATCCATCTTGACAAGATAACAGGTAAGCAAATCGTAAACGAATACAAACTCTTCCTTTACCGAAAACAAAAAAGTGTGTGCTAGAATTTGGAATACAAAGGTCGAAAAATTATGAGGAACTAATGACGGACCTACACTCACAAGCTGGCTACACTCACAAGCTGAAAAGTGGAGCTAACAAGAAGGTGAGAGAGACCACTGGGGCAGGTGGAACGATGAGTTCCTGATGCGGTGGCATCTGAGAGAGGGAACAGCATCCAGGGAGTTGTGGTGACCAAAGAGGTTGGCAGCTCCAGGTCTGCAGATACCAGCTGATGTGGCATATCATGGGGATGTGGTGGGCTGCATCGATGGGATGCACTGGGTCTTGACAAGGACCTGGAAAGAGAGTAAGAAAAGAGATCATGTGTGGTTTTTACCTTTCTTTACTGGAATTTTATTCTATTTTTGAAGTACAAATTTTATGGATTATTTACTTACTTATTTATTGCACATTTTGTTTTGCACTTTATATTCTCTGCTTAGAATAAGCTGTTATTTGTTTGATTAGAAAGTCTTGCACTTGTTTATTCCCTTGCCCTGACTCATCCTCAGTTGTGATTATCGATGCCCTGGGAAGAGGGCAGTGGCAAGGCTACATGCACATGGGGCATCACCTGAGAACACGGAAGTGGTATCTGATAAACAAAGGTAGAGGTTTACTAGGATATCACTCAAATCGATGAACGTTACAGTACAAAACAGAGTGAATCAATGTTAGCAGAGTTCTGTCGGTCATTCCACGTAAAACACCATGTCTTCCCTAGGTTGGCCGCTGCTGCCATTATTTTCTTAAACCCAAGACATCCATAGTCATGAAACTGACATGAACTGGGCAATGATGACACATAAAAGCAAGAATAGGTGCAAATGTGCAAAGTTCTTTTATTAATCCAGCTTTTAAACAATAAAGTGTGGTATAGTCCTTTATGAAATAAATTAATAAATAATAATCCAAATTAAAAATAGTGTTTGTGGAAGTTAAAATTCAAATAAGTAAACAATCCAAACAGTTTAAGATTCAGGTTACAACAGTCACGATCTATCCATAAAACCAGCAGGAGACTTGTTGCATCCATTTTAAAACTGATATCTCCAATGCTTGCTCTTTTCTGCCTTCTCTCTATGAGGCAATGTTGTCTGACAGTCATGGTCAACCCCTTCCTATGGCTTGTGTTCCTGCCACCATCCCATGTCTTTCAGTGGGAAACTCTGCAAGCTCTGCTCTTTTCCTCTACCGCCATCCCTCAACCTTCAGTGGGCGCCCACTCAGAGTGGTTGGTCATTTCTGCTACTCTGAGTGCTCAGCAGGAATGACCATATCACAGAACGCTGTCTGCTTACTCCATTTGGGGCACCATTCTCAACCACCTGGCTCCTTACTACAGCACTGGCTCTTCAATGTTGCTGACGCTTGTCATTCATTCTTTCTCTTTAACCTTTAATTTTTTTCTCTCCCTCTATCCTGCTCAGCCATACTACAGCGGATGTAGGTGCCTTAACTACAGCTCTAGAGTGCTAATCAACAAACTGGCCGTCTGCATGTGAGTGCAGGCTCTGACAATTCACTCATTAACACCCCGGGGCTGCTCACCCACGCTATTGTGTGTACCTATGTCCGACTGCAGCCTGAGTTAACTGTCACGGACTCAAAATGTGTTTTACTACCCATCATCAGATGGTAAGAGGAAAAAAAACTACCAAGTGACTGCTCTTTGTAAGTCATAATTATATTTGAAACACTGTATTTGTACTTCATAATTTTTATATCTAAATAATAAAAAAAAATTTAAAAAATAAAAAAAAATTTTATTTGAAACCTTCATTACAAAAACTGGATGTGGTATAGAAATTCTGTTGGCAGATTTGGATTTAGCACCCCGAAATTTATAAAATAACACCTAAAATCTTTGATGAAAACTATTGTTTTTGTGTGTGTGTTTTTTGCAGACCAATTGATACAGCAACATTTGTTCCAATGGTTTTTTATTTTTTATTTCTGTAGTCAACACACAGGTTTTTCATTATATCTCTTAATCTATTTCCCAAAAAGTATATTTGCTCCTCATTGTTCCGCAAACAATTAAAAAGGCCTTTGGTTAATTAAAGCTACAGTCTATGTATGTGATTTAGTTTCACTGATAGTAGATCCTACTTTAGTGTAGAGTTCAGGATCTATAAGTATTTGCTCACTCACCATGCATTAAACCTTTGACATTTCTATTACTGTCATATTTTGAATGAATTTAGTCCAGTAGCCCCCTTCATTGTACTTTCACTTGCTATTCACCAGCCAGGATCTCTTAGAAAGTGGTTTGTCAAGGTAACTCTCAAAGCTGCAGTTTCACTTATGGATCTCATCTAATCATCTAAAGTGAAATTCAGTACTTGTTTGCTTCCAGGGATGTTCAGTGTAATGATGCATGTCCTCTATGCTATAACTGGCCTCTGACAGTCTAAGCCTATATTCTTTCAAAAGTTGGAAAATTGCTTGGTTCATACACATACAGTATATAATTATGTGCTTCTGTACTTTCACTACCACTGGCCGCTTCAGATAAAATCCACTTTTTATCTGAAACTGACTCCACTATGTTACTGAATTTTTATCTTTAAGTTTAATCCCTGGTAAAGTTTTTAATTACATTATGCGCCTTTAACTTGTGTTTCAAACAGTTATGATCTGAACTTTTTTGCATTTTATTTCTTATGTTCCTCTTTGCTCATTATGAGGTATTATTACCTCTTTTGAAGGTTTTCATCATCAGCACCTCACTCAGCACAGGCACTTTCCCTACCGTGTTCAAATAGGATCTAATAACTCCTCTTCTCAAAAAGCCCACTCTTGACCAGTCTCAAGTAGGTAATTACAGACCAGTGTCTCTCTTCTCCTTTCTATCCAACACAGTCATGCTGTCTCTAGCTCTTTCTTCTACATAACAGACAACTTGATCATAACCAGTCAGACATCAAGAGGGGTCGTTCCAACAAGACAGCTCTAGTCTCTGTTGTGAACATGTTACAGCTGGCTAGAATTACTAACATGTCATCTGTCCTCATCTTTCTTGACCTTACCTCTGCCCTCCACACAGTCAACTCGTATTATATCTTCCTTGCCACCCTCTTCAACCTTGACATCACTTAGACTCCTCTCAGGTGGTATGAGTCCTACTTCTTGGGCAGATCCTATCATGTATCCTGGAGAGCAGATATGTCAAGGGCATACCACACAATCACTTGGGTTCCCGAATGATCAGTGCTGGGTTCTCTCCTCTTACCTTTATACACCTCCTCAATAAGTCTCATCATCCATTTCCATGGTTTCTCAGGTACTATGCTGATGATAATGCAGCTGTACCTGTCATTCACTCCAGAAGACAAAATAGTTATCAGCTAGAATATCTGCATGTCTCATGGAAATTGTTAACCTGGATGAAAGAGCACCATCTCCAGTTAAACCTGGCAAAAACACAACTCCAAGCTATCCCAGCTCATCTGTCTATTTAGGACTAATCAGCTCAGCTCACTCTCATTAACTACCAGCATGTTAATCCACTACCTTGAATTAGTGATCAATGACCAGCTGTACTTCATTGACTATGTTGTAACTGTCTCTTGTTCTTACAGATTCACTCTCTACAACATTTACAAGATTGTGGAGTATGTAGTACAACTGTGGATCCAGGCTTTGCTCTTGCACTTAATGATTGGAGACTGAGCATGGATGGTCCCATCCGTGTGCAGATACAAGATTTGATACATAAAGTACATTGCTGGTTTGAGGGAGACGAAATCGAACGTGTTGTGGAAAAAGTTGTCATGAATATACTACTGCAGTTCTCCAAGATGAGTTTCTTCGTCATAATGTTGAGTCATTGACAATCTTGGCCAAATGCTGGAGGGTTCTCAGACCACTTGGAGAAAAAGCTGTGGATTTGCTGCCCCCTATGCTGTTTTACAACCTACGAGAGATCGCCCAGGATATACTCGTCGCTTAGACTGGAGGTTAGAACATCACCGGGCTTCTGGACCTCACAATCGGATGTCGTCAGGAAGGCCTCCGGGGGATCCAGCTGTTGATGTGTTGCCCATATCTGGGGAGACAGGAGGAGGCAGAGGAGGCGGTAGACATCGTCGCGGATATTTCAGCAGTGGTGCTGAACGAAGATGTTTCTGGTGTGATTAACCCAGTCACTTGGCGAGGGAATGTCGCCTATCTCCAGCTCAATCAATGGAAATTGGTCTGGCCGAGGTTTGTTGATCCCGTATTCCCTATTCATTAGAAAAAAAGATGGCTTTTTGATTTCGGTGAAGTTGGAGGGCTGCAGCCTCTCGGCATTATTGGACTCAGGCAGTGACCTATGTGATGGGACTGTCTTGAAGACGGATACCTTAGTAACACTGAGACTGTAAAGATACGTTGTGTACATAGAGATGTTAAAGACTATCAGACTTTGCTTCTTCCTTTGACTTATAAGGGTCGTCACTTTAAAGTTTGGTCTGCCGTTTCTGACTCCTGCCCCTGGCCATTACTGATAGGCAGAAGGAATGCACTTTTTCCTACACTAATTACCAAATGTCGGGCACCAGTCCTCGAGTCCCCTGTTAAGTTTAGTGGGGAGGGGGAAGAAGAAGAAGAAGAAATGGTGGCGGTTGGGGAAAATCTAGAGCCCCAATTAGATATTGAACCCAATCTCTCCAGCGAGACTGAGGGAGATAGATATTGTAGGCCCTTTGCCTAGACTAAAAATGGGTATCAATATATGATGGTGTTGGTTGACTATGCAACACGATATCCAGAGGTGGTTACTTTGAAAAATGCCAACTCATCCACTGTAGCCAAAGCTCTGTGCGAGATTTTTGCTTGTATTGGCATCCATAGAGAAATTTTAACTGATCAGGGCACACCTATTACTTCTCACGTGATGAAACAATTGTGTGACAGCTTTGCTATTAAGAAATTGAGTACCACTGTTTACCATCCACAGACAAATGATTTGACTGAATGATTTAACAAGACTTTAAAACAGATGATCAGGTGAGTCGCTCATGATGATCCCACATCTTGGGACTCTGTCCTGCCTTTTGTTATGTTCACGGTGCGGGAATCACTGTTATTACCACTTGCTTGAGTCCGTTCAAGTTGTTATTTGGCAGGCGCCTGCAAGGCATCCTGGATGTTGTACAAGAGGAATGGATAGGAAACGAGACAACAGCTTATGGACCGAGCTTTGCAGATTGGGTAATTTCATTGCAAGATAGAAATTCTAAGCTTTCTTCTATTGCTGTGGAGCATCAGCGATGTGAGCAGGAAACTCAGAAACGTCTTTACGATAGATGCTGTAAGCTCTGTGAATTCAAACCAGGTGATCGTGTTTTAGTGCTGATTCCGTCTGACCCACACAAATTCCTAGCTAAATGGCAGGGCCCTGCCATTATTGAGGAGCATATGGGACTGGTGAATTACAAGGTTAGAATACCAGGCCGGTGCAAACCATTCCAGATTTTACATGTTAATTTCTTGAAGGAATGGCATGACCCGCAGGGGATTTGCACTTCCTTGGCTGCTGTCTCTCAGACTGATGTTGCCATTGGTAAAAATTTGACTGACTCGCAAAAGACAGAATTGTTATCTTTCATTGAACGGAACACTGATGTTTTTTCAGACTTGCCAGGCGTGACTAACCTTGCAGAACATTAAATCACTACTGAACCCAGTGTTTGGGTACAGATGCGGCCGTTTCGGATCCCGGAAGTGCGACAAAATATTGTGTGCAAGGAACTTAAGAAGATGCTGGCATTGGGTGTAATGCATGAAAGTAAAAGTGACTGGCGCAGTCCATTCGTATTAGTGCCAAAGCAAGACGGTTCGGTTCGCTTCTGTATCAATTTCAGGTGCTTGAATAAAGTCTCTAAATCTGATGCTTATACAATGCCCCGTGTTGACAAGCTGTTGGAAAAACTGGGTCAGGCTACCTTTATCTCCACGCTAGATCTCACGAAAGGTTATTGGCAGGTGCCTCTAGAGGCTGGCAGTTGCGAGAAAACAGCATTTGTAACTCCTGATGGACTTTATGAATTTATGAGACTCCCGTTTGGTCTTTATGGGGCACCTCTAACTTTTCAGCATATGATGGATCAGATTTTGCGTCCTCATTCTGAATATTCCGGGGCATACCTTGATAATGTCATGATTTTCAGCAATGATTGGCATATGCTTTTAGAACGTCTTCAGGCTGTCCTTAAAAGCTTGAGATAGGCTGGCTTGACAGCTAACCCTAAGAAGTGTAAATTGGGTATGCCTGAGACTCATTATTTGGGTTATTCCATGGGCAGGGGGTTACTTCGGCCACAGTTTAGAAAAGAGGAAGAGATGCTTGCTTACCCACGTCCAAAAACGCAGAAACAAGTATGCGCTTTTCTGGGGCTTGATGGTTATTACAGAAGATTCATCCCTGCCTTTGCAAATAGAGCTGCTCCTCTTTCAGAACTTATTATAGGCAGGAAAAACCACCCTATTTTATGGACAGAAATTTGTGAACATTCCTTTTATGATTTGAAAACTGCTTTTTCTTCTTATCCGGTTTTGCGGAATCCCAATTTCTCTAAGGATTTTGTTCTACAGACTGACGCAAGTGCATTTGGTGTAGGCACCGCCCTGTCCCAGGTTTTTCATGGGGAAGAGCACCTTATCACATATTTGAGTAGGAAATTGCTTCCTAGGGAACGCAATTATTTGACTATTGAGAAAGAATGCTTGGCGATTAAATGGGCTGTGGAAGCGCTTTGTTATTACTTATGGGGTCGAAATTTCACATTAGTGACAGATCATGCTCCTCTTCAATGGTTATACCGTCAGAAAGATACAAACTCTTGTCTTATGAGATGGTTTTTGGGCTTGCAACCTTACAGTTTTACAGTCAGGCATCAACATGGCTCTGAACATGTTAATGCTGATGTCCTGTCACACCTGTTTGAACCTGGTTTGGAGAGTCACTTGATTCACGGAAATGTGAATAAATATGAGGGAAGGGGTGTGAGCTGGGGGGCTGATCGCACCCCTAGAGGATACAGACGTCCCTGGGAAAACCCCTCCTGAAAATGCTGACAGACTACCTTCACTTTGCTCCATTACTTGCTGGGCTTGCTTGCAAGCTGCTCTGTTGCGCGATATGCTTCTTGCGCGGTACTCCGCCTACTTAAAAGCCTGAACAACACCATCAGTTTTGGAATTGATTGTTTGCTTTTCTCTCTCTCTCTCTGACTCCTCGCAGAACTGTCATCTCCGTCTTGTCATGGAGCATGCTTAAACTTTTGAAAAGGAGACAAATGTTCATTTGCAGTGTTTGAATAAAGTTCCTGTCTCTACATCCTCCTGTGTTTCTGTGCAAATCTGTGACCCAAGTGTGACAATATCATTTATGTAGCTGCTTTTGACTCAAATTACCAAAGTTCTGCAGCTTTTAGTTTGCTTCACAAGACAGTTCTGACACTAGTGTGACACGTTTTGAAATAATTCCAAAGTCCAAATATCTTCAGTTTTAATAAAAATTTCAAAGGAAACAATTCACACAAAATTAGAGAAAAAAAATGATATTAAAGAAAAGAAAACTTCCTGTTTAAAGAAAGCTCTGTTTAAGTCTTACTTATCTTGTTTCATGTTTCTCTAAGTTTGGTCATACAGTCGTACTTTCATATCAAAATTGTCAGAAAACTGTATGGCAATCTGTTATTTGCAAACTTTTCTAACAGTCCATGCTAGCAATTAGACTATTTCCTAAATGGGTTAATTAACACACTGTATACAGATTGTGACAGACGGCTGTGACCCATGCCCAGCCGGGATGCCGCTTTTGCACTGAATCCGGGGGAACAGCCATGGGCTGCACAATACATCCTCCAGAACACTTGGTGACAGTCCCCCTGGGTTGTATCGGGGCCACAATCATGGAACACCGGAGCTCAGTCCTGTTGGGCTCTGTGGCCACCGACAGGGGAAGCTGCACGGCTTCCTGAGCCCATGTGAGCTGTGATGCAGCCTGAAGTAGGTCAATGAGCACCTGAAGCACTTCCGAGGGTGCTATAAGAGGAGCCTGAAGCGACTACTCTAGGCGCCAGAGTTGGGAGGAGGAGGAGGACGACGAGGACAATGATGACGACGATGACGACGACGACAACAACAACAACAACAACAACAAAGCTGCCTGGAAGGAGTAAAAGAAGAAGAAGAAGAAGTGTCTGTTTTTGGGGTGTTTTTCTTTTGGTGTGTTTTGGGGACTGTGTAGGGCCTGTGGGACATGGGAAAGACATGCTCCATGGCTGAAGAAAAAAATAAATCTTTTTGTTTTATTTTTATATGTGCCTCCATTGTCAGTCTGTGTTGGGTCAATGCCTATATAGCGCCTTGGCCACAACATATAGATAAGAAAGTTTTATTTCATATTAACTTACAATGGGTAAAAGACTATACCATATTCTAAGTAACTAAGAAACTAATTTTCTGTAATTAAGCAATTCTAACATTAACATTAAACATTCTACAATGTATTTTTTATTTTATGTCTCCTCAGTGACTGCTGGTTTTAATATATTCTAGTCAGTATAATCAAAACAAACGTAGATCATTGATTCTCCAAATTGCTTCTCTTACACTGTTAGTAGGCCTCAAATCAAAGTGACAGTTTTCAAAGTTAATATGGGTTATTCTGTGCTACCAGGCCAACAATTATGACCAAAAATGGTTAAAAAGGCTTAATCCAACCTCTAGTCTTAAATTGTCATGCAAAGCTGTACAATGAAATTGCTCGCCTTAATCCACTTGAGTTTTCTTTACATATTCATGAACTATATGATGCATTTAAGTTAATCTCTCTCACAACATAAGTGCACAATTGATAACATTTCTTTTCTTGTGAGGTTGCTTTTCCCAAATCTCCAGTACTATGCTGTATATATCTAACAAACCTTGTTACTGTTTTCAATGCAGCAGTTCAAAAGGTGAAATGAATGGGGATGGTTGTGGAATGTCTTAGAGTGATAACAGAAAAAAAGGAATCAGATGATATTCATTTCATCTGTTTTTTTCAACAGCCTTCCGTAACTTTTGTTTTAAAATTTGATTAAAGGTGCCCCTCATTCCACCTGTTTCTAGATGATAAACTTAAAATGTACAACATTTTAAATTTACTTAAAAAGTCATTAATTCTTAAAAGAATCAGAATACAATATATAGGCCTTTCATTTGAGCATGCCAACCATTGTGAAAATTCTGTTAGCTTTCAGGTAATATTTTTTCATATGGCCTTTCTTAATGAAATGGTATCAGAATTAATAGTAACATGCATTATTAATGTCCCCTAAAATGAGCTACCCCAGGTTCCAATGGTCTCAGTCTCAGGTTTTGAAAATGTTTTAGTTAGCAATAGAAGACAGGGATAGATGGAAACGCATGATCTGATGTGGCGACACCTAAATGGGAGCAGCTGTAAGAGGAAGAAGAAGAAGAAGATTAACAATCACTGTTCATACTCACTGTATGCAAGATTAAAATATTATTGACATGTTCAATTCTCTATGCCAAACAATCTGTAAATACCTTATTTTATATTAATATAATAAGTGATTTTTGTGAAAGGTCACTTAACTCTAAAATCTCTGAAGCGTACGGAAAAACTCGTAGTCCTGAGACATCTTAACTCTTTTAGGGCTAATTTTTTTTTTGTTTCTTATCTCCCAGGGCTGAATATTTTTCCAAAAACGAACATTTTTAAAAAAGAACACAAAGCAATTGTTTAACATATCAAATCAACAAAAAATATTTACTTTTGACAAATGTTACTGTCTTGCATGTTGTATGAGCCTGCATACTCTATGATTTCACATACATATCACATACATTTTACACAGCAAGGTCCTGCAAAGTCTGATCTTGCTCAAAGCAGCCAATTTCAGTCATTGCCACATTGCACTGCTTACAATACGTGTTGCTTTGGTGCCTACTTTTCAATTGTCTGTTGCTGCACTTTCTTACATATATTGTTAGTGTTTACTGTAGAGAGACAAGTAACCCTTTTGTCATTGTGCCATTCTACTGCCACCAAGTTTTCTCTTGCTCGATCTCCTGATCACTGTCAATAAAATCCGATTCTGAAAAATCAGAGTCCGACTCCGCGATAATGCGCAAAACATTGTCTGCCGAGTGTTTTCTTTTCTGCACTCGCTTCGCTCCCTTGTCACATGTCGATGCCATCTTGCCATTGTTTACATTTTGCAACTCACGCACACGCAAGGATTAGTTGTCGAGTCAACGAGTCTAGCATTACTCCAAGCACAGAGGGAATGCCTGTGACGTGACAGTGAGATTTGTCGCCATTAACAGCTGATTATCGCCCTCTATCCCTGGATGTCGACTTTAGTCTACATGCGCCCTCAACCCCTCAAGTCGACATCTGCCCTAAAAGAGTTAAAGTCCTTTGCACCTCTCCATCAATGTCTTTTGTTTTGTAAGTGTGTCGATCAGCACAAGCAGCAAGCAACCTGCTATCCCATCCTCCACACCAACGCAGCTCAAGTCGCAGAGAAAAATTTCAGAGCTAAAGTCTCTTTACCTGGGTGTGATGTACCTGGAATTGTAGAGGGTAAATAATATTTTGTCATTTGGAATAAATACATTTCATGTGTGTTCCGTGTCTACAACAATCTATGTAAATGTAGGATGGCAGGATTTGTTGATCACATAACTGAAAAAAGAAAAGTTTTTCATATTTTAGTAGTAATTGACAAAATGTAGACATGAAGTGTATAATGTGTGAAGACTGAAGTCCAAATATCAAATAAACACTTTCACAAAATGTACAAGTATAACAAAACAAGTACAATTTTATTCAAGAATATAACCGTAGAAAAAGAAATCGGGTTAGGTTATGATTCAGACACGACACTGCAGAGCTTCCAGTGTTTGATTGACAAGGGCATGCTGAAAAAGTACATGTGTACTGAAGTGACTTTAGCTGCAGGTGGAAGCTCCTGTCACACTTTACTCAACTGTTGTTACTGTTCTGCCATTGTCCAGAAACGGCTCCATAAGGTTTATGACAAACTCTCAAAAACTCTTTCTCCTGTGGGACAACTGGGATCTTTTCCTAAATAAAGAGTGGCATTGCACATGTACTTTTTCAGCATGCCCGTGTCGATCAAACACAGGAAGCTCTGCAGTCTACTTGTGACTTTACGCTATAGGAAGTAAGTAAATAAATCAAGGTAAATAACATTCGATCTGGCTTTTACATAAGTAACATATGAATGTTTTTTATATAAAAATCATCAGAAAACATAATCACAAATAGGACTTGCACAATACCTTGGCAAGCTTGGCATGCCCTGCTCTTTCATTGAAAGACATGCGTGGCAGATTGATCAATAATATCCACTGGCAGGATGACGCCTGACCTCTTGCTGCATCCAAATGGTGCCATCTTTCACCTTTACACCTGGTGCAGCTGCATTGTTCTTATGTGTGAGCTGACATTTCTTGCAGGGAGAGCTTCTGTTCTCTTTCTCCGATGTAGAACCCTTATCCTCATCCGAGTTCACCTCTGTTATAGCATGTCTTTATGTGAAAACTAGCAGTGTCAGATCAGGAGTACTGAAGGAATAAAACTGAGTAATAAAAAAAATGCTAACTTTTACAAGTATCATAAATTTATACCAGCTGTTACAGACTCAAATCAAATGTATGTATTTATTTATATTTATTGTATAATAGTAACAATAAGAGCAGCTCACTACTCAAAACATATGTGCCTGGAATTGAACCGGTGACCTCTTGATTATGAGTCAGCAGTTCTTACTGCTGCACTACCCAAGCTCTCATGTCTACATCGTACCCTAACCTGATTTCTTTTTCTACGGTTATATTCTTGAATAAAAGTGTTTCCAATAGGAGGTTTTAGCTCCTTGGAAATATGTTCTTTTCAATTGTGGCATTTTAATGAATCTGTACTTAAATAATTATAATTTAAAAAAGGAAATATCCCTATCTTAAGCGATAGGCGGCGACAAACTCACAGAAAAGAAAGGATACACTTAGCTATGTTTAATATCGGCTTACGCTGTATAGCAGACGGGAGAAACATATAGCATTTCTTGGTCTTCTCTGTCCAAACAGTTTCTCAGTGGTTTGGCAAGTCTCCAATTTTTATATACTGCTTTCTACACGTGCAGGCCCCCCAGATGGTACATAATACAATTCCAAACAAGGACAGAAGATTTTGTGCTGACATCAGACAGCAGACTCAATTAACACACACACCTCCAGATGTCCCTGTCTATCTTATCCTAATTGGGACCCACCATTCTAAATGCTGACACTTCTTGTACTAAATCTGGCTCAGCTATGCATGGACACAAAAAAAGAACAAAAATTATTTACAAGTGTTTTACAGAGAACAGTGACATTAACCTTAATAGTATAACAAACCTATTATAACAAACCACCCTTTGTCACTGGATCTGTGACAAAACAATCCCTGAGGATCTTATCCACAAAGCAAAAGGTACTCGAACCCCCTTCACAATGTAAACAGCTCCTCAAGAATGCTTGTAAAGACGTGGGGTGTAGTGCCGATCTAGCTCCTGCTTCACTCGTCTAATACGCAAATGTAGATAAATATTTGTAATGGTAAAAATGATAATAATAATAATTAACAGTACAATTGAATGAACAAGTACATTTAAAATATTATTACTAGATGGTGACCACTTAGTGAAAAAAAAACACCAATGAATTTCTTCTGCGAGGTAATTACTTTCTTTTCGTCAGTTTTTAATCTTACTAGTAGGTCCCTTGCTTTTTGTAATGCTACATTAAAAAGTTGTTCATATTGTTTAGCATGCTCTAAAATCACTTTATATTTAGGTAATTCTGTCTCATGGGCAAATTGTAAATGGAGGAATGGGTTAGCTTCTGCTTCCCAATGTATATCCTCCCTTGTGGTTAACATGTAAGTTCTTCCATAATAATCATCTCATATAGTACTAACATTGGTGCGACAGGATAACCCTGGGCCCTTGTAATGGGTACCATCACTCCAAGTTATGTTATGTATTGTCACTGCACATGCAGAAGTAGTATCAGTTTGAAACACTTCAGTAAAATTTACTGCTATTTGGTGCCAATAACAGTCTCCAGCTAAAGGATGCAAACGGGATGTGGCAATGTACTCAACCTTTGACATATGAACCCTTCTTGCCAGTTATAACAAAAGGCAGGTTCAACAGTATTATTATTCAGGTCTATCCATTTTCTATCTACTATAGGTGCCCACTATGTTCCTCCTAGTAAAACAGGCAGAACATGAAATGGACACCAAACATTGTCCTCTTCAGCAGTGGTTGCTACCTGAAATACAGCTTGGCATATTGATTCTTCACACATGAAGGACTCTGGCTGCAACCACCAGTCTAATGGTAATTTTAATTCTTTTCTCCAGTGTTGGGGGTCTTTGAATCCCCAATCTGTCTTAAAATTTAAATACTGTTGTATAGCAATAATCTGTTTTAAATAGCAAGCTGATTCTTCCTCTATGGCCCATTGGCTTTGCAAACCAGTCCATAAGTACCCACCCATGGTGAATCTTCCATTAAAGCAACTCCTGTAAAAGCCTGTCTGCCAACTCTGGCCCCCAATGAGCCAAAGTTTGCAAACTATTGGCTTGTTTTGCACCAATAGATGATATTTTGTTATATAGTGATGCTATATCAGCAGTATTAAGAGACCCTATACCTAAACCTCCTACTCCTAAACCAGTTCCTATAGCTCCCCAAATGTCTCTCTTTGGCCTTCGTTTTATTTCTACCTTATGAGGAGGCCATAAGGATTGTATGTTTCTACAATTATATGTTGCACCTGTACTGTGTGGTACTATATGTTCACCTCTTGGAAACTCGTGACGTCTTATATCAAACCCACTAACATTAATGTTGAGTGCTACAGTAATTATTTTTCGTGCTATCCTAGCTTTTTTACAACCTTTCATTTGTCTAAGTAATGTTTCATCAAATGGATAACCATTCCCTCTCCTACTCTTATGAATTTCCCATAATATTACTGGTACCTTTACATTCGTTGTTGCTTCTTGTTTAAATACATATAATATTACATCATTCTCAGGTGTTGATATTGCAGTCAGCGGCTGGCCCCCTTCAATTGTCCAACATAATACTCCATTGGAATCAGATTTACAATTCATCATAGCCAACCAGGCAGCTACATTATTATGCACAGTCACAGTTATTTCAGTATCCTCATAAGTCATCACAGGTAAAGGTAACAGTTCACGATATTCCAGTTTCATGGAAAATGGAGCCGTAGGTGTCTTGTCTCATAACTGCCAGGTACAGTTCTTGGTAAGTGTGAAGTTCAAGGTCACATACTTTTTTGTTCCTGGCGTATCAGCAGCCCAAAAGACTTTATTTTAGGGGGTGCATCGGCTCCATCCAGTCCATAAACCGTCTGTTCTGATTATTCCACACATGAGGATAATCTGTGTAAGGGAAAGCAGAGGGGTGACTGAGAGCCCGTTAAAAGAACCATTCTAGTGTCTCCTGGTCCTGCAGCTATTATTTCTCCTGACCTAGGCTTTTGCCCTGGAGTTAATACCCATACCTTCCCTCCAATTCTCCTTTAAACTGTTCAATACTGACTAAAACAGGTGTGACTTTTTCTGTGTGCAATTTACATATGGCCTGTCCTTCAGCTATGTGTATGTCTTGACTGCCTTGATTTGCTAATACTAAATACCATTCATTTAAACAGATATCTAATGTCTCTGTTAAGCATGCATCTGTTACAAGCATTTCAACATTTATTCTAACCTACCATTCCTTTGGCCACTGACCTGTTATTCCCAAGCTTAGTCTTTCTGATGAGTTTAACTTGATTGTAAGTGACTTAGGTGCCCTAACCAATAACCCTGTGGGAGTTAATTCATTGTTTGCCAGTGGGCTAATTGTTGTCAGGCAGAGGGCACACACAGGTGGCTCTTCTCCGACATTTTGATGTCTCATAAAAGGTGTGAACCCAGACAGCGGACGATTATTGAGATTAAATAAGGCTTGCTTTAAAACTTTAGTCCAGCCTTTAAGATGATTATGCCCAGTTAGTTTTTTAACTTGTTCTTTCAAAAGGCCATTCATTCTCTCAATAAGTCCTGCTGCCTGTGGGTGATAAGGGATATGTAAAGTCCACTGAATGCCAGCTCCTTGAGCCCACTCTTGTACGTCTCTCCCAGCAAAGTGGCTTCCTTGATCACTTTGGATTTCTACGGGCACACAATATGCTTGGATTAAATGGCTTAGTCCTTTAAGTGTAGCTTTCTGGTCAGCTCTTATTGATGGGTAAGCTTGTAAAAGTCCAGAATAAGTATCTACTGCAGTTAAAGCATATAGTAGTTTATTTTCTCGTGGCAGTGGCCCAATGTAATCCACTTGCCAAATTTGTCCTGGTCCAATTCCTCTCTTCAGTTTACCAGTTGCCTTCTTCTGTAGGGGCCATTGTTTTACTTCTGTACATGTAGAGCAATTGTTCACTATTTGTTTAACAATATCATTAGTGACTGGTATACATTGCTGATGACACCATTGATATGTTTTTTCTGCTCCCTTATGTCCTGAAGTTTAATGAGCCCACCTTGCTAATGATATTAAGGAAGGCTCGATTACATTTACTTCAGCATAGTTGCACAGGTCATCATCCTCTCTATAGGCTTCTTCCAGTTTGATTTCTCGAACAGCAGCTATTTTATCAGCTTGTTGGTTATACATCCTCTCAAGGGATATCAGTGGGGCATGGGCATCTACATGACTAATGAAAGTCTCTCCTCTCGTGCCCATTGTCCAAAGCTGCTCCCACAGTTCTGTGCCACCCCAGAGTTCTCTCTCATGAATAGTCCAAGCAGCCCTTCTCCACATTGTTATCCAAACTGTTAGTCCTTGAAAAACTGCCCAGCTATCAGTATAAACAACAATAGGGAAGCTTTGATTTTCTATTAATGCCATAACTACAGCAATAAGTTCAGCCCATTGGCTTGATTTACCTTCCCCCTGTTGCTGCAGGATGGTCTCAGTGTGAGGTTGATACGCTACTGCTCTCCAAAGCCTTTTTCCTCCTTCCACAGTTGCTGACCCGTCTGTAAACCAGCTGTTCTCCTGTTGCGCTGGTGTCAAATGATCGTATGCTGGTGCTTCTTTAAAGGGCGACTCCACTACAGGCAGAACAGGTCGTATGTCATCTGGATTCTTATATATCACAGCTCCGGCCATGGCCCCTTGTAAGGCACTCGTGTCATTTCCTTCAAAGTGTGCTCTTGCTTGCAAATACCATTTCCATTTGCATTAAGTTTGATTTTGGGCAGTGCCTACTCTCGCTCCCAGGTCATTATCTCTAACCCACACAGCAATGGGCAAGTTAGTGCGTAGCTGTACTGGAGCAGGACCTGTCTGTCTCTCAGTGTGCAGAAGGGCCCAATATGCTGTAAGAAGCTGCTTTTCAAGTGGTGTATATTTAGTCTGTGATCCTGTCAGCTGTCGGCTCCAAAAGCCGATGGGGACACGTTTACTGCCATGCTTTTGCCACAAGCTCCACGTAGCAATATTGTTCTGTTCTGTGGCCTCAAGTTCAAAAGGCAAATTAGCTTTTAAAGATCCCAGTCCTTGGTGTTGGACTAAAGCTTCTTTAGCTGCTTCAAAATTAGCTTGTTGTTTTTCTGTCCATTCAAACCATGCCTTTATCTTGACAACATCATGTATTGGTCTTAAAATTAGTTCCAAATGTGGCACAAAAGCTCTCCAAAAACTCATTAGTCCCACAAAGGATTGAGCTTCTTTTTTGTTAGTTGGTGCCTGTAACTTATACAAAAAGTCAATTACTTTTTGGGGCACTCATTTTTCTGGTCCAAACCACATCATACCCAGAAATTTAACTTCTCTGGTGTGTCCTTGGATTTTGTCTTTATTTATGGCCTATCCTCTGCTCTCCATGTGGGATATTAAAACTGGCCATGCATTTGTTACTGCTGATTCATCCATAGTTAACATTATATCATCCACATAATGGAAACATCGTACCTTTTCCAAATCTGGGCAGGTAGCCAGGTCTCTTGCCACAAGTCCATGGCATAGCGTAGGGCTGTGTAGGTATCCCTGTGGCAGTACTTGAAAAATGTACTGTCTGTCCTTCCATGTAAATGCAAACTGATCTTGACTTTGGGTTGCAATAGGAATAGAGAAAAAAGCATTAGCCAGGTTGATGACAGCATGCCACTCTCCTGCATTAGCCATGATGTCTTCTATGATGGTAACAATATCAGGAACTGCAGCAGTCAATTGCGGTGCTTTAGCATTTAGACCTCAGCAATTTATTGTCATTCTCCATGAACCATCCAGTTTTCTGACTGGCCACACAGGAGAATTGAAAGGGCTAACTGCAGGTCGAATAATGCCTACCCGCAATAACTCTTTCACTGTTTCTCCTATTTCTTGCAAACCTCCTGGCAAACGATAATGTTTTAAATTTACAGGTGTGTCAGGTACTGGAATTTCTAAAGGGGTTAATTTTGCCTTTCCTCTTACTATTGCTTTAACTACTCTACACATTAAATTACGAATCCCAAAAGAAAATGTTCCACATTCTGTTTGTAATGATTTTCCTGTAAGAATTCTGAAATTAGCACATTAGCTTTAAGAGGGTGACTTTCGTATTTCTAAATGTACTGTGATTAATTTCGCCTGTATATCTGAGCCCCCATGTCCGTTTGCACTTACAATTGGTCCTGAAAAGTTATGTGGATTCCCGTGAATTAAAGTTACTTCTGCCCCAGTGTCCATAAGTGCCATAACCTGATATGGTTTTCTTTCTTTACCCCAGTAAATTGTTAGCAGGACGTACGGGCGTTGGTCTCCTGTATGAATGAGCCGTACCTCCCCGCCTACAGGAGACCTGCCATCCCCTCAATATGTTGGTCGGGGTGTGCGCCACTCTTTCGAAAAGTGAAAATATCATTTCGGTTTTTGTTCGGAGTGTTTCTTTTCCTCCTCACTAGGCAGTGTGGTTGGAGTGATTCTGCCCTCTTCTTTTTTAGACTTTCTCAGAGCTTGCCATCTCTGAAAAAGTTCCCCAGTTGGTTTGCCATCTACATCCTTTTTATTTATCCCTGCTTGTAGCAGATCATGCACTATCCTTGCACGGCTTACTTTTATTTTATCATGTCCTTCTATGGCTCTGACTGGTCTCTGCCCAGTAGATGCCAATACCGGAGCGCCCAATTCATCTAACTGACCCAATAATGCAGCCACATCCCATACTGTCTGCTGATTAACTCCAGCAAGCATAGATAATAGAGCCCCTTTTAAATTATGCGGTGCATTTTTTATTAGACGGTTTCTCATTCTGGCAGTGAATGCTTCATTATCAGGGCCAGCAAACGCGACTCCTGGTGCAGCTTTATAAATAGCTGATTGCACACCCATTTCTCGCAGCTGCTGAATTGCTTCAGAAGCTGTACACTAAGATCTATCAATGTCTTCCGAGTCTCTAGCATCTGGATATGCGTGTTTCACAGCATTTACTACCCATTCCACTATCGATACAATTGCTTGATTTAGTGCCCCTCGTAACGCATTTCTTAATTTAGGATTCGTAGTGATAGAGACTAAATGTTTAATTCCTGCATCTGTCAACTGACAGCTATCACCCCCTTAATTCCACATACGTAATATCCACTGCATCAAGCTCTCGCCTGGTTTCTGCCCATACTGTTTACCAATTTCCAGAAACTCTGCTTGTGTAAAATCTCGTACGGTTTGTGTTACCCTGTGCTATCCGCCTGGGTGCCCTTTGGCTTTATTTTGAATGACCGGTCTTGCATCTATAATTTTAAAATTGTCATTACTACAATTCATCTCATCTGATTCCATAACGTCCTCCCCCCAGATATTGTCGTCACTATCTGAGTTATATACAATGCCATACCATGTTTCTGGGTTCCAATCGCCTTGCATTATGGCTCATATTTTAAAAGAGGAAACGGCGTGTGTTTTCCCTTGTTTACGTCTCTTAGCATGCACTAAATGTACGGCTAAAGCAGTACATTTAGTCTCCCACCCATTCGCCCGAGACGTAGCATTTTCCATGCATTCTCGAGTAATAACTTGCTTTTCTTGTACATTTTCTATTTCTTGTTTAAGTTCCCCACACTCTATGACTATACTTTGAAGTTAATGGTCTAACTCACATACTGCAGTTAACAGAAGCCATCCTAATTCACCGGTGGCTTTTTGTTCCTTTTTACCCCTGCGTCCTAGCTTGAGTGCCAAAACCGCCTTTTGGACATTTGAAGGATTAGTTTTGTCTTCTAGCTCAGGCCACGCTATTGGGGCAGTATAAGAATTAAATACCTCAGCCACGGGTGTCCAAGACTGTGCGTGCGACCACCCAGGAATTCGGACCTGACTGAGACCCTCCATGCCGACATTATTCAAAGCATATGTTTTAAATATATGATTCATCATAAATATACGGTTTATTAATATAGCCACAATCCTGCTCGCAGCAGCAGAATGTTTCTGATAGGAGGTTTTAGCTCCTTGGAAATATGTTCTTTTTCATGGCGGCATTTTAATGAACCTGTATTTAAATAATTATAAATTAAAAAGGCGATATCCCTCTCTAAAGCGATAGGTGGCGACAAACTCAAAGAAAAGAAAGGATACACTTAGCTTTGTTTAACATCGGCTTACGCTGCATAGCAGACGGGAGAAACAAATAGCATTTCTCGGACCGAGGGTGAGTGCCCGGCGTGTAGAGTATGCAGTCATCGTCACAGCATAGCAAGGATCTTTGGACCAATTTGACATAGTCTTCTCCATCCAAACAGTTTCTCAGTGGTTTGGCAAGTCTCCAATCTTTATATACTGCTTTCTACACGTGCAGGCCCCCCAGATGGTAAATAATACTATTCCAAACAAGGACAGAAAATTTTGTGCTGACATTAGACAGCAGACTCAAATAACACACACACACCTCCAGCTGTCCCTGTCTATCTTATCCTAATTGGGCCCCACCATTCTAAATGCTGACACTTCTTGTACTAAATCTGGCTCAGCTATGCATGGACACAAAAAAAGAACAAAAATCATTTACAAGTGTTTTATAGAGAACAGTGACATTAACCTTAATAGTATAACAAACCTATTATAACAAAAAGCGCACTTGTTTTGTTATACTTGTACCTTTTGTGTAAGTGTTTGATAGTTGGACTTCAGTCTTCACACATTATACACCTCATGTCTACATTTTGTCAATTGTTACTAAAATATGAAAAATTTTCTTTTTTAGTTATGTGTTCAACAATTCCTGCCATCCTACAGTTACATAGATTGTTGCAGACATGCAACATACATGAAATGTATGTATTCCAAATGATGAAATATTATTTGCCCTCTACAATTCCAGGCACCTCACACCCAGATAAAGAGACTTTAACTCTGAGAATCTTCTCTGCGACTTGAGCTGCATCATCTCGGGAATGGGATAACAGGCTGTTTGGTGCTTGTGCTGATCGCCACATTTACAAAACAAAAGACGCTGATGGAGAGGTGCGAAGGAATTTAAGGTGGCCCAGGATTATAAGTTTTTTCATAGGCTTCAGGAATTCTGTGTTAAGTATAATTGTTTTTTTCTACACACCCTAAGCAAAATACACATGAAAAGTAAAGTTCAGAAAGTATAAAAGAAAAAGCAAAGAGTTTCTACAAATTAACCCTATTTCAGAGATTGTAGCCCTCAGGGTTATCATAGGTGTAAAGAGGCAGATCCAAGTCCTAATAATCATCAGCATTGTCACGTATGGGGGTGTCGGTGTTAATATTTCAAAGTCATATCCAGCTAAGGACTAGAGGATGAGTTTAATAGAGGTTTATCCATTATTTATGAAAGATAGGCAAAATCGAGGGTACCATTTATTTAAAACATAAAAGCATCAACAAGCAGGGCTATCTGTCTAGATTTGGGGGGGGGGGGGGGGTTGGGGGTTAGATGAAGTTTTAGGATCAGGTGACCATAATATAATGGATTTCACAGTGTTTTGTCAGAGTGCATATTCAGAAACTGAAACTGCTGTGTTTAATATTAGAAGGGAAAACTGTAAGCAGATGCAGCAACATTGAAATATGATAAATTAGGGTAGACCTTGTGGAGAAAACTAAAAATCTGATGGGAAGGTCTAAAAGTGTTTTAAATTAGGAAGCAGTTAAGAATTGAAGAAAAGTGGATAAATAGGGAGCTAAAAAGAGTATGCAAAGGAAAAAACAGACGCATATGGCCAATAAGACAACTCTAGCAGTAACCATAACTTATAAGAGCAATGGTTAAACAGTTAAAGGAGATATAGTAATAGGAAAGCTAAAAGGCAGTTGGAGAGAAGTATTGCAGAAAAGGTGAAAATGACCCCAAATGTCATGTTTATTTTATTTTTTTAGTTATATATAATGCAATTCTTCCTGGGAATACCACAAGAATTTTAGCTGTCATTGAGGAAATTCACTTGGCTACTGCTCTTACTTTATTCCTGTCTGTCCATGACTCTCTGTGTCATTACCATGATTGTTTGGCATTAGACATAAGATAACTAAAATCCTTTGATAAAAGTGTTGTCTGTTTATTATACCACCAGCAGTAGGTTTGCTTTTTCTTGTAAAATACTTGAGTATGGAATTGGTAATATCATAGCCAGAAACCTATTCTAATCCATGGTACTGCAGTAATGTCATACTAAAACAGAAGGTGGTTTCAAGCGAAGACATTCCTAAAATACATCTTTAACTACATAATCCTGTACATGGAGAGTACGAAGCATCAACCATACAATATTTCAAATTTCCAAGGCACTAGAAATGTATGCTAGTCCAAACTACTTCTTTAGCATTAAAAAAGGAAATCATAAATATGTATTTTACTAAGCATAATTATACACATTAGTTGTTCATTATCTTGCACTTTATCTGTTTAATTTCAATTTAAACATGTCTATGAATTTTAACACATTGACTCATTAACATTTTGTCATTTAATTTTCCTTTATTCTATAAATTAATTTTAAGTAAATCACTAATTGCCCATCAAATGACTGTTAATTATACACCAGGTTTTCAGTAATTCTACTGTAATAAAGAACTACCTGTGTAGTTACTCTTTGTGCTACAGTGATGAGATGACTTTCTCCTATTCATAAAATTAGTTAAAGAGGCAAAGAGATTTGATGGAAGATTTTGTTCTGCAATTTCAAAGACATTCACATGGGACAAATACCTTATTACTAGAAGGAATGTGCGGCTTTTTTCTCCAGATCATCAAAACTATGAAAATCAATATTTTGATCATCTTCTGGATTACACCCTAGCAATATAAGCTAGTAGTAGGATGAACCTTAAAGTAAAGTACTACTGAAATTAAGAAAAAGTTAGGCTCATTTTCATACAAAATTTGAAATGGTGTATAAAACGATTGTAAGGGAGCGTGGAGAGCGCTGTGAGTAGTGAGCAAAGTGCTATATAAATGTAAAGAATTATTATTTATTATTATAATCACAGGTTCCAGTGTGATACATAGGTTATCACTGCTGCTGCCCCACAGTTCCAGAGTCCTAGGTTCTAATCCTGGCCTGGTCCTTGTTTGCATGGAGTCTGCATATCCTCTACAAGTCTCCTTGGGTTCCCGTGTTAACTCATTTTTCCTCAGGCAACCCAAAGATCCACATATTTGTTTAATTGTAAATATGAGTGTCTGCGTTCCACTTGGTGCATTTTTGGCTTTTTCTTTGCAACTAAAATGCAATGGCCTTCCTTGAAATGTATTGGAATAGCCAGTCTTAGAAAATTAAGGAAAATAAACAGATATACTTACAATATACCTATACCTATAGCTGTACCTAACCTAGTTATTTTTCTGTGACTGCAACTACCAGTCATTCATGTTTATATATTACTATCTGTCACAACCACCTGGCAAATAAAAATAAAAATATTTATAAAAGTGATGTCAAGCACCTGGATTTTGGCAGTGACAGGGAGATAGCAGAAAACTAAAGAACAAATGTGGTGCAACATCTTAATATATCCTATTACTAGTCTGAAAGATAGGAAGCTAACAGCTTTAGAGCTTGCAAAACCATGCTGCATTGAATGCAGTCAATACTGCCATGGAAGAAAAACTCAGAAAAAAAATCAGTAAAAAAATTTCCAGGCTAGAAGATTAGCTGGATCTAACCCACCTGATTTTTAAAATCAAAACTTTCCTGCAACAAAAAGGCAAAAAGGGATTGGCACGAACGGATGGCTGCACAGCATTCTCTCCATGTGACTCAATAGCAGTGCTAAATATTTTATGCCATTGTCGGTGTTCTGATGTTTTGTTGCATAAGTGTTCCAGTATCACGCATGCCTGTGTGTATAACCATAAAACTCTTCTGTAATATGTAAAACAGGACAAAACAACACTGGATGTGCTGGTCCTGGACAACCTGTGGGAGCTCTGCTTGCTACACTGAGCTGGTGGTGGGACCTCAGAAAAGCGTGGGACCATGAGTCAGCAGGAGTTCACCTGAAAACAGTCTGAACGAACTAGGAAGCTCGGCAAGTAGACAAGTCTTTGTGCTAAACTAAGAGCAAATCTGACAACACCCGCTTTCCCATCCCTTCTGCTAGCAAATATGTGCCCTCTGGAAAACAAACTAGACTATGTTAAGCTCCGACACACTACACAAATGGATGTAAAGAACTGTTATGCTTTGATTTTATTTTTTGGCTGCATTATGGCATTTCGGACTTTGGTGCAGGTGGCCAACTGCTGTTTATTCTGCTTGGACAGAGACAACATGAAGTGTGGTAAGAAACGGGGAGGCGGCAGGTGCATTTATACCAACAATGAGTAGAGCATAAATTTATGGGAGTCTCTAGACACTGTTCTCTTATGGTAGAGTTTATACCAGTGAAATGTTGCTGTTTTCATCTGCCACGGGAAATTAGTTTGGTTGTTTTGTTTGCCATGTACCTGCCATATGTGCTAATATAAACCAGGTGCTAGCGGAGTTGCACAAAACCATAAACAGCCTGCAAACTGTCTACTCTGACAGGGCTTTTATCATCACTGCCGACTTCAACGCAAACCTTAAGTTTGTTCTACCTTGATACTACCAACATGTGAACTTTCAACCAGTGGTGATAACTGTTTAGACCATGTTTATACCAGCATTAAAGAAACTTACCGAGCAATAAAATGCCCCCACTTCAACAACCCTGACCACATGCCCATGAAAATGATCCAGGCCTACATTTCTCTGCTTAAACACACTAAACCGGTCCAAAGGGATACCAGGGTGTGGCCAGAGGGGGTCACCTCAGCTATTCAGGACTATTTTGTGTGCAAAGACTGGCCAGTTTTTAGACAGGCTGCTACTCATGAGGGCTGCATTGACATACAGGAGTACACAGCAGTTGTGACTGGCTATATTAGCAAACGCACTGAGGAGGTTACTGTCTCCAACAGGGTGACTACAAGAGCCAGACAGAAACCCTGGATGTCTGCAGAGGTCTGGAGGATGCTGAAAGCCTTGAAGGCTGCCTTCAGGTCTGAAGACAAGGCTATCCTCAAAACTCCACAAGCTAACCTGGTTAGGGCAATCAAGAAAGAAAAGTATGCATATGTTCAAAAAATCCAGAAAAATCCACTTTCAGAACATTAGAGAGCATGTGAAGGGGTATTCATGTCATCACAGATTACAAACCAGTACCTTCCCTCTGTGACAGTGATACCTCCCTCTTTGCACTTTAAATGTCTTCTGTGCATGGTTTGATGTACTCAACAGCAAGCTCACAAGTCCACCTCTCTTCCAGATGAGCAGGTAATCTGTCTGACCACAGTCGCAGTGAGATAAACTCTGTCCACAGTAAACCCACACAAAACCTCTGGTCGTGATAACATACTTGGACGGGTGCTCAAAATGTGTGTAGACCAGATGGCCGACGTCCTCATTGATGTGACCTGTCTGAATGACTATTGCCTTGTGACGCTTACATAAGTCATCATGAAGTGCTTCGAGAGCCTAGTCATGAGCCTCATCAAAGCTGCCCTTTCCAGGTTACTGGATCCCTTTCAGTTTGCCTACCACCCCAACTGGTCCACCGACGACACCATATCCACTGCACTTCACTGACTCATCTGGACAAAAGAGACTCTCATGTAAGGATACTGTTCATCAGCTTCAGCTTAGCATTCAACATTATCATTCCACAGAGCCCCCTTTGTAAACTGGATTTTACACTTTCTAATGGAAAGGCCTCATTCAGTCGGAACTATTGGACTAAGCACAACAGAGCTGCATCCTTAGCCCTTTGCTCTTTAGACTGTAGGAACACCACTGCTCAGAAGAGTTTATTTCAAACCAGATCATCAAGTTTTCAGATGACATGACAGTGGTAGATCTCGTTAAAAACGATGATGTCTCAGCATTTACGGAATACAGTAGATGGTGAGAGAAGCTGCCTGGTGTACATGCAACAATTTCTCTCTTAATGTTGAAAAGGCAAAAGAGATGATATTAGATGTCAGGAAATCTAGCACTGCTCACCCCCCTCTCACCATCGACAGTGCTGTTGTTGAGAGAGTCAGAAACACCAAGTTCCTGGAAGTCCACATCATGGATGACCTTTCTTGTTCCCTGAACTCCGCCTCCATAGATATGAAGGCCGGCAGCATCAATACTTTTTGCAGAGACTGAACGGAGCGAGCCTCACCCCACCATCCCTTACTGCATTCTAAAGGAGTAACATTGAAAATCTACTCTTCTAGCTGAATCACTGTCTAGTATAGGAACTGAAATGTTTCAGACTGTAACACACTACAGCGGATAGTGAGAGAAGCTGAGAAGGTTATCGGTGCACCTCTACCTCCCCTGAAAGACATTTACAAAACCCGTTGTTAAAACAGAGTCAGCAACATTGTGAAAGACCATACCCACCCATTACATGGTCTATTCTCTTCTAGTGTCTGGAAAATTGCATTTTAGTTTCTGCTCTGGATCTACAAGACTGAGTAACAGTTTCTTTTGTGAGGCCATCAGAATTCTGAATGCATAAAATTTCTAGTTCCTGTCTAACCTGTCTTTCCAGTGAAGTTCCTTTCACACTATACTGTTACATTGTTGCACCATCTATTTGTCCTTTTGTTGTACTTATTGTATGTTGTCTATTTATTGTATTGCTTCTGTCACAACTTGCATTTTGTTGTATGTTGCTATATGTTGCGTAATGGCTCATGGAGATACATTCTCTCATCTCACTATATACGTTGTCACACACGTGTGCATGGGAGGCAGCTGAACGGCTTAGAGAGGACTGATTATACATCTGCCCGGGGGGGCGGGGTACGCTGACGCTCTTTCTGAGTTCTCTACAGGTCTTTCCCGGGAAATCCCACCAGGAGCCGACACCTCGAAGAGGGACACACCCCTTCCGGTTCCGGCACCGAGGACGATGTCACTTCCGGTTCCGGCACAGAGGATGACATCACTTCCGCCCTCTGTCCTATAAAGCCTCCTGCCTTTGCTCTGGCAGGCAGTTCTGTTTTGGACTCTGTTAAGTAAACTTTACTGTGATGAATCAGATACTTTTGCAGCCAGGAAACCGGATTAAACGGGTGGCTGCCCCAAACCTTGCCATGCCTCATGTCTCTTCTTCTTACAACGTGTATGCAGTTGCTGATGACAATAAAGTGACCTTGACCTTGATTGTAACCTTAAACGTAACAAAACTCAAAGAAGGAAATTAAGAAAATTAGGCACTAAAATCAAAACACTAGAGAAACTTTTAGTCAAATAATGTTCGCCATAAGTCTTAAACCATGGTTCACCTACAAGAGTCAAATATACTGGATACTACAGGAGGCAACAGGTGAAGCTGGGAAGACATATCTCTGACCCTTTGTCCATCAGTACTGGCTTCCCTCAAGGATCGGTGCCATCTCCACTGCTCTTATCCATATATAACAATGACTGTACCTCTGGCCATCAATCTGATAAACTTTTGAAGTTTGCAGACAAAACAACCCTCACTGGGCTAATCTCTAATTAAGATGAGTCTGCTTATAGAAGTGAGATTGATTACCTAGTATCTTGGTGCAATCAGTACAACCTGGAGTTCAAGGAGCAGAACACAGTCAAGGCGCTAATTGATTTTAGGAGGAATCCACCTCCAATTCCTTAGTTCAAACTAAACAACTTACCAGTACACATACTAAAGTCTTTACTTTTCCTCGGTCCTATTATTGCAGATCCAAAGTGGGGGGTAAACATCAATTCATTCTTTACGAAAGCTCAGCAGAGGATGTTTTTTCTGTGGAAGCTAAAGAAGTTCAACCTGCCGGAGACAATGATGATGTGTTTTTACACTGCCACCAATGAGCTGATTCTCACTTCTTCCATCACAATCTGGTATGCTGCTAACACAGCCAAAGATAAGGTCACATTGCAGTGTGTCACCCAAAATGTAGATATTGTTTTTGTCATTTTTTGTACATTATTTGCTCTGTCTTTCTGGATTTTTGCCTTTAGATTATGTACTAGAAATAGTTTGGGACTGGTTTGCCTTAGATTGCTTATTTTGGAAAACCCCTTTTTTCTCTTTTGATCATTTTATTATATTTTTTTGCATTTTGTTAATAAATATAAATGTCTGTTGCTGTCTTTTTCTTCACAAGCCAGAAGTTTATGGTCATTCTTCCCACTTTTGTGGCATTTTGGTATATTTCTATGACATTTGTTGTATACTGAGCCTTCAGGTAGGAGTTGGAAATTGTTTGACTTAGGGGTTAGCCTTATCTGCACAGGTTATTGATGGTCCTGGGCAACTTAAAATTTACATGCCAACCATACTGTAATGGCCTTGCATCCCTTTTCGCTAAGTTCAAGATTCCATAATGTAACAAACAAGTTATTGTTGCTATAAACAATGTGGTGACACTGATTAAAAACAATGCACAAGATGACAGCGCTCATAAGAAATACATACATCAAAATGTAAGTATGATGAAATCAAATAAATAAGAATGAAAATTAAAATATTGTGTCAACCGTTTGCTCCGCTTCCTTGTGACATCCAATATCCACATGGAAGTAAAGGGAAAACCTTAGGTAGGTAGCTGGAAAAAGTCCATGTTGAAGCGAGGCAGAAAGACAGAAGGAACAAAGATCCACCATGTGAGGTCTTGTGACGATGCGGGTTCTGCTCAATGCTCCCATCTTCTATTCGGGAGCCCTTGAACCCTACACCATCGATAGTTATAACCAAGATGAGCTAGACAGTGAGGCAACAATAGCAAGGGGATGGTACAAATGTGCAAAAGTGCTTTTATTAAAATAGTCAACAAAGACAAAGTGTTCAATTAAAGTGCAGTGCTTCAATGTTTTCATTAAATAAATAATCCATAAAAGAAATGTGGAGGTTTAAAAATCCAAATAGAAAAAACCCAATCCTTTAAAACCCGAGGTTAAAACATTGCTGGAAGCAGTCCTTAAAATCAATAAGCCTGGTGCTTCTTTTACACTAGCGTCTCACCTGCTTCTCCCATTTGGGCTTTGTAACTGGCGAGATGCTCTCTCTGCAGCTGTCCTCACACACACAGGTCTGGAGGCCTCCCGATCCTGGCTTCGGTCACGCACTCATCCCAGGCCTGAGACTTGGAATCCTTGGCATCCAGGATGCTCACACCAAGGACTTCTCCACCAAGCCTCCCGACTCCCGCTGCCATCCCGGCCTTACGCGGACAGTCTTTCTTCTTCATTGGTCACTCCTACTAAATGCTCACTCTGCGGGAGTGACCACTACTACGACACCCGGGTGTCGGCCTTACAGCTGCTTGCGAGTATTCGTTCACTCGCTCACCCACACCGTCTCTCTCTCTCTTTCTCCTGCGTCCTGCTTTCTCTAGCCACCTCCATCTTTCTTTCTTTTCCTTGTTGTTCTTCTTCCCCTCCCTAGCCGACTCGCGCTTCTATATATTGAGGGAGGCCATAGCAGCTGAAGCACATTAGCAGCCTCAGGGACAATCACGGATGTGGGCAGTCTCTCACCTATGCACTTAGGTGAGAAACAACCACACCGCAGATCGCCCTGAGATCCGCTACAGCCACCAAGCCCCCTCGCTAAGCCGCGAGCACTGTGATTATTTATTTACCTAAAACTGGCCTCTGCTGAGAGAGCTGTGGACCCATAACACCACAGGTCTCTGTAAGAAGCTCATAGGACCCCCTCTTCTGACCAAATAAGCCCAGAACACCTGGATAGTTGACAAGAGAAGGTGCAGTAATTTTCATACACAGGTTGCAGAAGGAGGATCTTCACCCTGTGGAGGTTGCAGTATTTGCCTGATGTAGGCACAGGCTCACAGGAAAAGTGGGAAATGTGAGGAATAGAAATGCCTGGCTAAAGGCATTGGCTAATACAAAAAATGCAGTTTAAAGAGTCTGCAACTATTTTCAATCAAGTGACTTGTGGAATTGGCAAATAAAAATATTTATTTTTTCTAAATGGCCTGGATGTTGAGTATGCTTTCTCCCTGGTGGTCTGAGCGTCACATTGCAAAAGCAACTGAAAACAATAATCATTCAAAAATGGTAAATAAAAAGATGAATTGCACTAGTAACAAAAATCTTAACATAGATTGGCTGGATGTGAAGAAACAGAAAGTCTTAGTGCAAAAAATAAAAGGTATGTAGAAGCAAACTGCTTGGATGATTAGCCTGATAGCTAGCAAAGTGCTGACTATAAATAATTCCATAGGCAACATATAATGAGCTAGACAGTCATGGCCGGTAATATCATTGACCCGTAGGTACCTTTTACTTAATTTATACTATGATTTATCTACATCAGTGTTTGATCACTTTGTATAAGAAACAAGAAAGTTCAAGATACAAAGTGACATGTTGAGCACAGCCTATTAAAACACTTACTGTATTTCTGCATACTGTCTTTAGATGGATGAGCTTGTTGTGTTTATCCCTGATGACCACTGGTGAAGAGGGCAAGCTGCTCTGGATTGCTAAGAGTAACAATATCAATGGAAACGGATGGCTTTTTTGGATTTTATTCTGTATGGATCTAATTATGTGCCAAATATAATGTAATGACTGATGAATATAATATATGTTTAGCTCATTGTCATTTTTCATCTTTTATGTTTTTGATTTATGCTATATGCTGTAATAGGCATTGTATGACAGTGATTAAAATGCTTTGAGACTGATACATTAAGAGAAACACTAGTTAAAAGAAATGCACGTATTTTATTTTTATTTAAACAATAACGAACAGTAATACACTTATTACAACATTCACCACGTTTTTTATGCCACTCACATACCAGGTTTGTATTGCTTGTGAAATCACTCTTCTGTAGTTCACTTGATGGCTTCATCAGTGACATAATGTGTTCCGTAAATAATCCTTCAGATTGGGCAACGGGAGGTAGTCATGCAGGGCCACTGTGGAAGAATAATTTTAGGGTAACATAGCATTCATCTTAAAGAAATAGCATAAAGGGTTATTACATGTCAGAAATCTTTGCAGGCATATCAGGAAACCAGATAAAGGTCAAATGAACAACAAAATGTACTGAAAGATGACTAAGAAATCAGCAGATGTCCTGCAAACAACCAGAATGGACAGTTGTTATATGCACAGAAATTACAAGGGTGGTGGCTCAACTTGAAGGTACAGACTTTTGTTTTTAAGTCATTTAGGTGTAAACCAACAAACCAACCACAGTAAAGGTATGCATTGATTGACAGTGTATATAAATTTAATAGTTTATAAAATGAACCTCTATCCTTTGTTTCTCTGACCATTCTGACCATGCTGTAACAGACTACTTTTGAGGAATGCTCCCTCCAAGGCATTTTGCTGAGGAGTAATTAAAACATACAATGAAAAGCTTTTCTCCTGTCTCATTACTGATTTGTCCTGTTAGAGGATGTTTCTTTCTTTAATAAGTTGTTAAATTTCTACCACACCACATCTGAGGAATACAATGGGTGTGTCATCTCTTTGAATCCACAGTGTTGTACAGCAGCATTTGCAAATGGTAGAGGATAAGCAGACTCACTTTTGCAGAGAGTATGTTGGTCAATAGCTTTCCTTGCACTTTCTTCTAGAATCATCATGTTAGTGCAACATTGACAGGTTATGTGAATCTTTTGAGTCATGTAATCAATATAGACTAAAAAATGTGCATATGATCTTGCTGAATCTGTCTTGGACCTTGGATTACTTTGGTGTAGGAAAATCTCCATGCTTCCATTAGTTTTAATTGTTATTATGTCATAAATATGTATGTAAGTTTCAGCCCAAATTCAACAGTTTGAGGTGCTCATTGGAACAGTGAAAGCAGTGTCATTTGAATTCAGTAGACAATATTCTGATTACCCAATCTGCAAGGTCTCTGTTCATGTTTATTTCTTCATCAAGAATGGATTCAGAAGATCCAAAACGAATCCCTATGCTATCTGCTATCATATAGATTGTTACTGCTTGACTGTCTATTCCAATCCACTCCACAACGGCAATATTTCTTTTTGTGGTTAATGGCTACCCAGAGCTTGGGGCATCATCAAGAAACTGATTGACACCACAGAATTCCATAGCCTGTCTCATGCCTGGGGTATATGAAATGGGTGGTCCTGGTGCATGCTTACTTAATGAGAATAAATCTTCAAACATATATTATTCTCTACAGCAGCATTAGAAATTCAATGACTCTTGACTTTGAAAGAAATAAAAATATTCCAACAACCAAAATCACTACAAACTAGTAAATGGGCAAGAAGGAACAGGAATAGTACTGGCAGAGCCCTACAAAATGACCTCCAACAGACCACTGGTGTGAATGTGACCAAACAATCAAAAACAGACTTCATGAGGGGGGCCTGAGGGCTCGATGTCCTCTAGTGGGCCCTGTTCTCACTTTCCTGGCACCGTGGAGCTCGATTGGCATTTGCCATAGAATACCAGAATTGGCAGGTCCACCACTGGTGTCCTGTTCTTTTCACAGATGAGAGCAGGTTCACCCTGAGCACATGTGACAGACATGAAAGGGTCTGGAGAAACCGTGGGGAACATTATGCTGCCTGTAACATCGTTCTGCATGACCGATTTGGTGGTGAGTCAGTGATGGTCTGGGGAGGCATATCCATGGAGGGATGCACAGACCTCTATAGGCTAGACAATGGGACCTTGACTGCCATTAGGTAGCGGGATGAAATCTTTGGACCCATTGTCAGACCCTATGCTGGTGCAGTGGGTCCTGGGATCCTCCTGGTGCACAACAATGCCCGGCCTCACGTGGTGAGAGTATACAGGCAGTTCCTGGAGGATGAAGGAATTGATACCATTGAAAGGCCCACACGCTCACCTGACCTAAATTCAACAGAACACCTCCGGAACATTATCTTTTGGTCCATACAACACCACCAGGGTGCACCTCAGACTGTCCAGGAGCTCAGTGATGCCCTGGTCCAGATCAGGGAGGAGATCGCCCAGGACACCATTTGTCATCTCATTAGGAGCATGCCCCGACGTTGTCAGGCATACATACAAGCATGTGGGGGCCATACAAACTACTGAGTACGATTTGGAGTTGCAATGAAATTTCTGCAAAATGGACTAGCCTGCCGCCTCATTATTTCACTTTGATTTTCGGTGTGTCTGACTTCAGCTCTCTGTTGATTGATAATTTTCATTTCCATCAAACAATGTGGCATCCTTTTGTTCCTAACACATTACCCAGTCCATATCAGTATAGATATCCGGCAGGATTTTTTTTCCCCATTGAGATCTGATGTGTTTTCAAAGTGTTCCTTGACATTTTTGGGCAGGTTATTTTAGTACACACGAGTTAATTTTGGCTGTTGAATACCCCTTTCAAGTTCTGGCTCAAAATGTTTTGATCACTCCTCATACCTGCCAATATGTTTGTGCTTCTTTTTAAGTTACTGAAAATCCTTTTTTTAATTCTGTGGCACTTGTTTATTTTCAATTACATTAGAGAGCAAGGAAAAGATACTTTGAACTTATAAGAGATAGCAATTAAAACTAAAACTAAATCTGAAATGTTGTATTTCAGTAGATGATAGCTATAAAGTATATAGTCACATAATCCTGTGCGGCCTTCTCCCTAGCCATTTAGATGGCATGTGAAGCTGTTGATTTTTTGTGGCATATAAAAGAATTACTGTATATTATTCTATAAGTTTCTCTATCATGTTAAGTCTTTATAACTATAGACATTCATGACCTGTAGTTTTCTGCACAATCACCAAACACGATAAGCCTAGCTTGCGATGGATCAAGTACTTGACATATTAAGTCATACTTGATAAGCTTGCCTGTGGATGTTGTAAGTGCAACACTATCAGGAGGAATTTGCCTCCAGGCCCCAGTAATGATGCTGAACAGTGTTAGGCTTGGTCAGGTACCATGAGTTCTAATAGTTTGTGCTGTGTGCTCCAGTTTTGTTTATAGTTAAGCTTGCAGCTGTTTTCTGTGTCTACTGTATAGTCAGGAGTTTCATAAGCAGTACAAAAAGAAGTATCTGGCCTGCCATACAGTACATCTGAATCAATAACAGTAGAATATGCTGATCCATGTTATAAATATTACTGTTTTCTGGTAGATGCTGCATTGTGTCTGTAACTTTTACAACTTTTATCAGAAGGCAACAGTCACAATTATATTGAACTAGCAAAATACCCACGCTTCGCAGCGGAGAAGTAGTGTGTTAAAGAAGCAATGAAAAAGAAAAGGAAACATTTTGAAAATAACGTAACATGATTGTCAATGTAATTGTTTTGTCACTGTTGTGAGTGATGAGTGTTGCTGTCATATATATATATATATATATATATATATATATATATTTACACACACACACATAAACATATATATATACATATCTATACATATACACATATATATACACACACATATATACATACATATATATATCTACATATATACACATACATATACATACACACATACATACATACACACACATATATACACACAAATACATATATATATACATACACACACACATATATAAACATATATATACATATACATACATATCTACATATATACACACACAGCTATTTCGTATCAGTGCAAGACGCTGCTTGTTAAAATGGATAACTCCCGCTCTTACGTGCAAGTCTGCGTGGATATTATTGTTCAAGTTCTATTTAAATTTTAAATAGAAGGAATTTTTATTTAGTCGACAGAAATATCTTTGGTAGGAATGGTAAAAACAGACAGGAATATTATTCCTGAATAAATCAACTCAAACCTTAAACAACTTATAATATTTTGCTCTCCATAAAAATATATCCTGTCTAAATTATACAAGTTAGAAATAAAGTAAACGTTAAAAGAACAAACATTCAAATTTCTTTACTCTTATGTAATTTTATATAAAAAATAAACTTAGATTTTAAATATCCCAAAAGATTTTGCTCTCCATAAAAATATATCCTGTCAAAATTATACAAATTCAAATATGAACATGCTGCATAACAAAACCTGGAAATATAAATAAAATGTGTTCCTTTCAGCAATAACAAATCAAATCATTCAGTTGTCTTTGCTCATATGTCATTTTAGAGCTGGACGCCTGGCATCTTTTTTTGGCAACAAGTTCGTTTATGTTTGGTGTGAGGTTCTGTGTTGTGGAGATTCTCAGGATGGACTGCAGGTGCTCATGAGTGAGGCGACTCCTGTGTGCTGTTTTGTTAGTCTTCATCACTGAGAAGAGCTTCTCACACAGATATGTGCTACCAAACATGCACAAGGTTCGAGCCGCATGTAGACGGACTTTTTTTGTTCTTCAAAGTCACCAACGCGCCGTGCGCTCAGTTTATCAGCAAAGTGCGTATTTGGGAACACCGTAGTGACGACTTGGTTCAACATTACTTGGCAACAGGGAAAGTGGGGCAAGTTGCACTGGTGCATTTGTGTCTCCCATAAAAGCAGCTTCACTTGAAATCACTTTGTGATTGTGCACGGGTAAAAACGTCCGCTGAAGTGTCAGATTCTTATTTAATTTTTCTGCTTTCTGTATCTTCTGCATTGCATTCAGGTCTTTCAGGTTACCCTGATGTTTTGTCTCATAGTGCCGTCTTAGATTAAATTCTGTAATTACAGCCACATTAGCTCCACAAATGAGACACACGGGTTTAACGGCAATGTCAGTAAACATATACTCAGCCTCCCATCGGTTTTTAAAGGCTCTATTTTCAGAATCAACTTTTCTCTTAAGCATCGTGTGGGCTAGCTTCGCAATAACTTGCAAGCTAGACTTGATTAACGCGGTAAGTGTTCAGCAAGGCAGCTGAAGCGCTGCATTATGGGATCTGTAGTTTATTGTGTTACCAGCGCTTCATATACCCGGGCCATTAATAACAATAATACAGTATATA
>JANRMT010062849.1:3652475-3686036 GCA_026402145.1 Polypterus bichir lapradei
CCCCCCATCTGACAATGCTATTTTCACATAAAGACGTGCTATAGCTCAAATGTGATTTATTTGGAGACACGCTATAGCTCGAATGTTATTTATATAGGGAAGAAAGTACAGTGTCAGGTGCTCATTCAGTGTAATAGGAACCATAGCACAGAGAGATGTGTACACTGCAACAAGTACACATGTCGTAAATGTTGGAAGGGTGTGTGGGAATTATTAATATTTGAATGTGATGATTTTATATAGCATGGATCGGAAATCAGCAGTTCTTAGCATTGCCCCACGCAAGCTGTCGTATCAACCGCCTACTGTAACTTGCTTTATTTTTTCTTCACTTATAGTCTAGAATAAAAGTGCACTTGTTTTGTTATACTTGTAAACAACAGATGTTCCTGTGTTTGAGCGACACAGGTATGCTCAAAAAAAATAGACGTGTAATACCACGAAAAGTGCACTGAGGCACAGCAGTTCGCAAAAGCATTGGTACGAGAATGCAGTCACAAGTACGCCGCAGAGCTATAGCACGTCTTCAGATTGGGGGGTTGGAGGTAGGGAAGGATCTTGAACACGACTGAGAGAATGAAAAGTGAATAAAAAAAAAAAAAAACTAACCTTTACAAGTATCATAAATTACACTGGCTGTTATACACTGAAATCAAATGTATGTTTTTATTTTAAAATAGTAAGAATAAGAGCAGTTTACTTTTCAAAAGAGAACCGTGCAGGATCGAACTCATAACCTTTTGGTTACAAGTCAGCAGCTGATACCATTACACTACCATGGCAGTTGAGATACATTTGTGTCAATGTGGCATGCTAATGCGGCTTTTTTTCCTGCAGTTATATTTTTGAATGAAAGCATACTTGTTCTGTTATATTTGTACCTTTTGTGAAGCTGTTAATTTGATATTTGGACTTCAGGCTTCATACATTATATAGTTTATGCCTACATTTTGTCATTTACTACTACAATATGAAAAACGTTTCTGTTTTAAAAATGTGTTTACACGGATTACTGTAGAAACGGAACACACGTGAACTACGTGTATTCCAAATAATGATCTATTATTTCCACTCTAAAACTCCACTTCACTCCCAGATAATCAATCAAGGCATGAGCTGGGAGAAGTTTGTGCATTTTCTAAGTCGATGGGGGGATGGAATAGCCGGCTACTTGCAACTTTTCTTTATCAGCACATTTAGATTAACAAAAGACGCTGGCGGAGAGGTGAGAACGGTTTTAAGAAGCGATTTAAGGTGGGACGGATCTACGAGTTTTTTCGTAGGCTCTGGTAATTCTAGTGTTAAAGTACTCTTTCCATCTGCTCAACACACAATCCTCGCTTGTGAGTGTGTTTACATCTTTATATTTTATCACCCTAACCTGCTGCATATCTTTCCCAGCTTGGTCCCTCTGTCTAGCCCAGCGTTTCTCAACCTTTACGTATTTGTGACCCAAGTTTTCATAACAGTTTTAATTGCGCCCCCTCCTAACGTTTTTTTTTTTTAAGAAGCCCACTAATACCAATTTGTTCTTTTTTAATTAATGATATATCATAAATGCATATTTTATTATACCTTCTTAACTTTTATCGACATTTATCTAACTCCATATTTATTTTTCTAGTATCAGAATGTAGTTTAAGTTAATTAGTTTTGGTTTCAATAGATGTACTTTTCATATTTTCGATTCTTGTTTTCTTTTTTTCGCATCTTTGCTCCCCCCTTTTTGTTACTTTGTGCCACCCACAGAGGGCACACCCCACAGCTTGAGAACCACTGGTCTAGCCAATCGGTACAGGTCCTCTTCTCCCTTCTTAGTGTCCAACCTCTCATACAACTCATCGTACACCTTTTCTTTAGCCTTCGCCACCTCTCTCTTCACCTTACACCTCCTTGTACTCTTGTCTACTTTCTGCATCTCTCTGACAATCCCACTTCTTCTTCGCCATCCTCTTCCTCTGTATACTCTCCTGTACTTCCCAATTCCACCAACACCTTTCCTTTTCCTCCTTCTCATTCCAGATATTACACAAAGCACCCTTCTTACTGTCACACTTGCTATTTCTGCTGTAGTTGACCAGCTGTCTGGCAATACTTTACTGCCACCCTGTGCCTGTCTACCTCCTCCCTGAACTCAACCTTTCAGTCTTCCTTTTTCAAATTCTACCATTTGATCCTTGGCTCTGCCCTCACTCTCCTCCTGTTCTTGATCTCCAACATCATCATACAGACCACCATCCTATGCTGCCTAGCAACAGTTTCCCCTGCCACCATTTTGCAGTGTTCAATCACCTTCAGATTATTCCTCCTGCATAGGATATAATCTACCTGTGTGCATCTTCCTCCACTTTTGTACATCACCATATGTTCCTCCCTATTTTAAAATATGTATTCACCACAGCCATGTCCATCCTTTTCACAAAATCCACTATCATCTGACCTTCTTCATTCCTCTCCTTGACACTATACCTTACCCATCACCTCCTCATTCCCTCTGTTCTCTTCACCAACATGTTTGTTGAAACCTATCAGTATCATAGGTAAAAATATATTCCAAAAAGGTCTTTGTTGTTAGTATCACATATACAGTGGTTCTTGAAAGTTTGTGTACCCTTTAGAATTTTCTATATTTCTGCATAAATATGACCTAAAACATCATCAGATTTTCACTCAAGTCCTAAAAGTAGATAAAGAGAAACCAGTTAAACAAATGAGACAAAAATATTATACTTGGTCATTTATTTATTAAGGAAAATGATTGAATATTACATATTTGTGAGTGGCAAAAGCATGTGAACCTTTGCTTTCAGTATCTGATGTGACCCCCCTTTGCAGCAATAACTGCAACTAAATGTTTCCGGTAACTTTTGATCATTCCTGCACGCCGGCTTGGAGAAATTTTAGTCCATTGCTCCGTACAGAACAGCTTCAACTCTGGGATGTTGGTTGGTTTCCTCACATTAACTGCTCGCTTCAGGTCCTTCCACAACATTTCGATTGGATGAAGGTCAGGACTTTCACTTGGCCATTCCAAAACATTAACTTTATTCTTCTTTAACCTTTCTTTGGTAGAACGACTTGTGTGCTTAGGGTCGTTGTCTTGCTTCATGACCCACCTTCTCTTGAGATTCAGTTCATGCACAGATGTCCTGACATTTTCCCTTAGAATTCTCTAATATACTTCAGAATTCATTGTTCCATCACTGGCCCAGATGCAGCAAAACAGGCCCAAACCATGATACTGCCACCACCATGTTTCACAGATGGGATAAGGTTCTTATGCTGGAATGCAGTGTTTTCCTTTCTCCATACATAACGCTTTTCATTTAAACCAAAAAGTTCTATTTTGGTCTCATCTGTCCACAAAACATTCTTCCAATAGCATTCTGGTTTGTCCACGTGATCTTTAGCAAACTGTAGACGAGCAGCAATTTTTTTTTGGAGAGCAGTGGCTTTCTCCTTGCAACCCTGCCATGCACACCATTGTTGTTCAGTGTTCTCCTGATGGTGGACTCATGAACATGAACATTAGCCAATGTGAGAGAGGCCTTCAGTTGCTTAGAAGTTACCCTGGGGTCTTTTATGAACTCGCCAACTATTACACGCCTTGCTCTTGGAGTGATCTTTGTTGGTCGACCACTCCTGGGGAGGTGGTTTTGAATTTCCTCCATTTGTACACAATCTGCCTGACTGTGGATTGGTGAACTCCAAACTCTTTAGAGATGGTTTTGTAACCTTTTCCAGCCTGATAAGCATCAACAACTCTTTTTCTGAGGTCCTCAGAAATCTCCTTTGTTCGTGCCATGATACACTTGTCATCCCATTGATTGAAAACACCTGACTCTAATTTCACCTTCAAACTAACTGCTAATCCTAGAGGTTCACATACTTTTGCCACTCACAAATATATAATCATTTTCCTCAATAAAAAATGACCAAGTATAATATTTTTGTCTCATTTAACTGGTTTCTCTTTATCTACTTTTAGGACTTGAGTGAAAATCTGATGATGTTTTAGGTCATATTTATGCAGAAATATAGAAAATTCTAAAGGGTCCACAAACTTTCAAGCACCACTGTATGAGATGATCATTTTATGACTGATTTAATGAATGCATCTGAAGTTCTCTTTATTTAGAAACCTTCTTTAGCTTTTATGAAATTAACCATTTTCAATGTTAGATCTGTTCTTTCATGTTCTTATTGAATAACTCATTTTTAAAGTGAATGATGGCATCAATTACTTTCTTATTAATTAAACGATTACTATCAAAGTTGATACTATCTCTTTGACTGAGCTAAAAAGATTCAGCTCCTTCAGTTTCTGTTTGTAGTTCTAAACTGCAGTCTTCAAATTGGTCAAGGAGTTCTTCTCCAGATTCAAATCCAGAGAATCCATCTTATTAAATCCTTACCAGTATATAAAGACCAACAAACAGTGCACACAGTATTCCAGAGGTTTTCTTCGTAAGGTTAACCTTCCCACCTTAAGATTTGATCACACCTATTAGTCTTATTGAAATGCTACCATATTTAGTTTGGTTAGAGCCTGTGATTAGTTCAAACTCTTTAATGGATTTTGCCGAAGCATTTAACATGCTATGTTTGTTCACAACCCTAATAACATCCTAAATATTATCTGTTACAAAGATAGTACAGATTAAGATGATCAATCGTTATAACATAGGCTTGTGGTAAAAAATTGGATATCCAAGGCAACTAAAAAGGGTTGTCAGAACTGAGTCAGCACTTGAAGATGTTGTGAATGTTGTACAGGTTTAAAATGTAATTCATGGATCTGATCAACTATACTAAGCTATATCAGCTTTATGTTACATGTGAAAAGGTCTTATTCTGATTGGAACAATTTCTGTTTATGGCTTTGCTTGATAAAAAGAGACAAAAAAACAGACTTTTAATCTTCTTACATGGTATGGGCGTCCTGTACATTTCTGAATAACCAAGTGCAAACATTCTGATTTGTTGACATTCTGACACCAAGCTAGATAGAATCTGGGAAGATCCAAGGGATTGTGCTTTCATCTCATTACTAACCTGCATGACACTTTTATCTAAGAAACTGCCAGAAAGCTTTTCATATTTTCTGAAGAATTCATAGACGTGTTGTTCTTCCAACTTTCTTTTTATGAAAACAAAAGGTAAATCGTATGCTAACATGTTTTCATTGCAAAGTTGGTTCTAATGAAATTCTTTGAGCTCTGAGATAATTTTGTAAGACAGCATTTCTTTGTCAATTAAGTTCTTCTTTCTTTATTTTGAACCATCTTCTGGAGATTAAAGAATTCTGCTACTGCCTGCACACAGAATGAAGCTGACAATTAGTCTTTCTATAAAAGCACCCTTGAAAATACAAATGGAAAGTATTTTTATAGCTTCAGGTCTAGTTATTGTTTTTTTTTGCAAATGACTGCTTTTTTTTATGTCAACTCAGTTTTAGTTTAAATTTTCATAATACGCAATGGGGAATGAAAATAAAACGTGAAAAAGTGTATAACACAACTCTGAACTGCTCTGAAAACTATAACTACATTCTGTGAACTAAGATGTTTCCATGGGCTCTCATCTATTTACTGTACATATTATAGTACCTTTTAACTTTTTGAATTTGTTTAGGGAAGGAAGATCAAAAATGAAGGTCAGTGAACACCTTGCAACGCTGCTCAGGATAAAGCAAATTTCAAAGATATATGGATGAATGGACGGACAGTTAAAGTTGTACTCCGTGTTATCATCATCTAAAATTTCAGGAATGGACCTTTCTTGGTGCCTTGTGTAAGAGATGGAAAAATTTCAATAACTGGGCCCCTTTCTCATTGTTTTTAGGTCAAAATTATCTAGTTGGAGGACCACAATAGCTATATGTTAATTTTCCAGATGCTTTCTTAATTAGAAACCAATTAATTCTGCTAAGGGAACATAACCATTTTGGCTTATTTTAATTGACTTGCTTTTTAAGATTCAAAAACCTTTTTTTTTAAAACCAGCAGCTAAACACCAATGAGATACAAAAAGATACAGATAACCCATTGACTTGATCTCACTTCGTTTTTGTGTCCAAAATACAATATCTGTTACAAAAATATTAAAAAGAAAAAGTACAAGTCTGAGAAATATTGGTCACATCTGGTGCATAAAACATTTGGGAGAGTCAATAGTTTTGGAAATGTCTGGTGTGACAAAATGAGAAAACTAACAAACAACAGTGTTTCATTAACAAGAAGAATGGCTTTTGATGATGTAAGTTTATCAGGTCCTTATTATTTAGTATACAGAGTACAATAAAATTCTGACTTTCATGTGCTATTCAACATGCAACACCTCCAAAGTTCTGCCCTTCTTTACCTTAAATAATCACCTCTTCTTAAGACTTCTGTCTTTCTTACCTGACAAACCTCAGAAGACATGTGTCATTTCATAGGAATAATTTAGCAGAATAAAAGAGTAATAAACCTTTTGCTCCAAGCAAAATTAAAAAAAAAAAAAGAATTATGATGGCAAAATGGCAGCTGCTTATATGAGTGATGCTAACTGGCATACCTAAAAAGATTCTTAATAAATGTGTGCATATGGATAACTTTAAATTGACTAATTAAAAAATTGGTTGAAGAGAAAATATTTGCTCCAAATAAACTGAGTTAATGACCCCTGGGTTGGCTGGTCCTCTGTTGGCTCACTTTGCATGTCATTATTGCTTGTCAGCTGGTTAAGAAAAAAGGTTAATTAAAATTAAGGTTTAAGCGGCAATAAGTAGTTACTAATTAAGAAATTGGCTGGAATAAACAATTGCAGCCATCGCATCCAAACAGGATCTGATTATCATACATGTGTTTTAGTCATTTAAGTTTGATTTAAGTAGTAGCCATTAAACTATTTCAATCCTATTTTCATAAACAATTGCCAAACTAATACAGTGGCATTTCTTCAGTAGGGCATATAACAACATAAGGCAGCTTTCAGGCTCAAGTAAATATTATTGGGTACACAATAAGGTTATATGAAAGAAGGTGTTCATTGCCACCTGTCAAGGGGATTTCCCACTGTTTCCATTATATCCAATTAAGTACTTGACAATAAGCATATCGCCTAAGTATTTATTCACTCATCCTCCTCGTACTTATTTAATTGTGGAGTTGCAGGACAAGGGGCATCCTTCTATATAAAAGCGGTCGGGATTGTCCTTCCGTCCCGTGAGTGCTACGCAGGCGCGGAGTTTCACACACGCCCCGTCCATTTTGCAATGCACAATGGGATTTGTAGTTTTGTTTTTCCAGGTAAAAGATGATTTTCTACTCCAGACTGTGCGAGTAGCACGGAATTTCACACACGCCCCGTCCATTTTGCAATGCACGATGGGATTTGTAGTTTCGTTTTTCCAGGTAAAAGATGATTTTCTACTCCAGACTGTGCGATATCTTCTTCTTCTTTCTTACCTGCAGTCGGAATTGTCCTTCCCTCCCGTGAGTGGAAAGCATAGCGGTATTCCGCTTATCACAGACTTACTACTTGCAGCTTGCGGTACGAAGCGACATGATGTGAGCAGAGTTCTGGTGCTCCCATCGTTCCCTTGCTTTTGTGCGCGATGCGCTGGAAAAATGGACAAAATTACGTCTCTGGAAATAATTAATGTTGATGGAGTACAAATGCCTCACCGCGTAGTAAATATCAGGGGGGTTCAAAAGGGCGACCTCAATATAGAAAAAAAGTTTAAATTTCATCACAAAAATAACAGAAACTACGAGTGTTAAAGTAATACCGCTCAAATGCAATATAACCAAATTAATGAGTTTGTATAAAATATCAAATTGATCTACATATTGAATTGCCTTAAGAAGTGGTCAACTTAAAAGGCGGGTGAGCCTAGTCCTTTATAAAGCTTGCATATGCACAAAAAAAAGCTTGAAATGTGTGTATGCAATTTCCCATGTAAACAAACATCGGGATTTATAAAAGAAAACTCGACAGGGAACTTGCGCATATTTACCTCAACTCTGACCCATGCGTATACAACATTTTGGAGAAAGCCTTGACACCTTTGATAAAGTAGGGAAATGCAGCGAAATCAGGTAAATGAAAACTCACATGCATTGTTATAATATTAGGTACCTGTGTACTAAACGGACGGCCGGCATGACAAAGGAAAACAGAAGTGTTTAAGAATTCATAACATTTATTGGGATAAAAAAAATATAAAATTTACAGAAATTGGAATATTATAGAAATACATGCGTACAATTGGAACTTATCATTACTGTTTTCCCACTCATGTTGAGCTCCACATGACAGAATTTTTGGCATTGCAAGGTTTCCCCCTACCCATTCTAGTGTTGTGCTCCGTGGGGGAGGTTTCACTGCCGTCCGTTCAGTACACAATTACCTAATATTATAATTATGAATAAAATATTATAATAACAGCTCAGTGATATGAATAAGAATAATTCATATTGCCAAGCTGTTATTATAACGTGTGTTAATGAGACCGGCATATTAAACCACGAAAGTGTTGAATATGATGTACAGACTGTATTTCAGTTCTTTTTTTTTTAAGACAGCCAATGTTGTGCATTTTCACTGAAGAATTTTTCGGGTTTTTCATCAGTGATATTGACTACCTATTATCACTTCTCAGGGAACTGGCCAACAGGTCAGGAATATCACAGCCAAGCTTCACTTCATCATGCCAGCTGTTTGAAAGCCATTAGCTGACTGAGATACAGTATTCATTTTAGGACATTGCCATTCTTCACTTCTCCGTTCATCAGACATCAATATTACTCCGCGACTTGTATCAGTAGTCATTTAAAATCTTGTCATTTTTCAATTCTTCAATTATGAAACATCAGTATTAAACATAACATATTTTTGCCATCTTAACAGGCAATTTGCAGCAGTGACCGGTTCTCCTATTGTAATCGGATCACATTAATGCACGTATATTAGGATATCTAGTGAGAATGAAGCTGCTTTTGTTAACTGTAAGATGTTACATTTGTGGTAGATAGGGGGCGCTCTCGCTCCCTTGAACCCCTGTCCATGACTCCAGACACCAGGTAAAAGTCCAATACTTGACTTTATTAATTCTCCACAGTGTACAAAACACCCTCTCCTTCACTATACTCATTAAATTCACAATAATAAATCACAAATACAATCCTCCAGCTCCCAGACACGTTGCCACCCTTCCACCCAGCTCAGCTCCCCGTCTGGGAGCTCTCACAGTCCTTTTATATTCCCTGACCCGGAAGTTTTCCCAATCCCCAGTTCATGTGACTCTCAATCACTTCCGGGTCAGGTAAAAGTTCTTTTCTTCATCCCGGAAGCCTGTCGCTCTTTCTATGACGAACTTCCGGGTCATAGGGCTGTGCATAAAAAACTCCATTGTCCATGATGCCCTGCTGGTCTTCTGGGGACCTCCATGCTGCAAGGAGGGCTCCACCTGGCGGCTTGGGGGTATTGGCCGGGATAAAAGGCCGGCCATCCTGCACACATTATATTAACACACAAGTCATACTGTATGTAATACCAAGATGAGGCTGACAAACATTATGTCTTCATGGCCTCAGTTCCTGTTTAATTAATTTTAAGGCAAATTAGCATAGGCAGACCTCAGTTTTTCATATGTTTTCTATCACTTGTTGCATCAGCAATCATGTCATTACTTGTGCCAGGTAACAGCGGCTACCCGTTAAAGATGCTGGCATGATACGCCTTTCCCAGACCCCCAGAATACAGAGGAGATGTGCTATACCACATATGATTTTGTGCGCTCAGTAGCGTAGCTCAGGAAGATGCATGTGGTGAGGTCTCGACTCTTCAGGAGCAGGCTGCTCTACTGGCCAATGAACGTTTGCATTATCATGGCTGCATATGTATGTTAATTAGCATTGAGGCATGTTCACGAATGCACATTTACAAGTTGATTGTTATCTATAAAGGGTAAGTTGCATAGAAATGTGTGTACACTAAGTTTTTTTTTTGGCATATGCATTTTCTTGTTTTTTTGGCATGCACATATTTTCACTCTCTGATCCACACAAAGTTTTATAAAGGAGTCTCCTGGAGCCTATTCCATCATTATAAGACAGAAGCCACAAATGCTTGAGGTCTTCTCAGACTCACACACCCACAATTACTGGGTTAGTTCAGAGTCACCAGTCATTCCAAGCTGCACATATGGGATGTAGATATGAGGAGATGTACAAAGACCACACAGGCAAATATTCCCCACAGATACTTTTGTCTCCATGGATCACCAAATATAACTTTGGATGTCATCATTTGCTGCCTTGGAAAGCAGGATTCACCATTGTATCTTCCACACTTTAAAAAACAGGCAAATATTTCCTGACTAATTAGAGTTAATCCCACTGTCCTTTCTCCCAGGTAGAAGGCAAACCGTGACATATTATTTTGGCATTTCCTGAGCCAGGAGATAATTGAGGCAAAAGATAAAAACTTTAGAACAGCTTTAAGCAGAATAAGTCTAACTAAAATGTAAACCTCTGCTTAAACTGTGTAGATGAGTGGGGCTAAACAGTGGGATGTGCTAGTCATGCAGAGGGGAATTTATAGAGTAACTAGCTGAAATACCCGGTGTTGCCCAGGAGGAAAATGGTGTTTTTTTTTTAATTGTTTGATAAAAATATAATTAAAAAAAATACTTTAAAAATAAAAGTAAATTTACAAAAAATGAAGACTCACTAATGTGCTTGTATTGTTTACTGAAGTGCCTTGTTATATACAATGTTTTTAGTTTTTCCATCTTTAGCCAAAATGTAAAGGTTCTTAGGACTTCCTACCCTTGAACATGCCACATAAAGTTATCCATGTGAGAAACGGGCTGTGTCCAAATTGATTCCAGCAATTTTCAATGATTGTACAAACTTTCCGAGCATCAAATGGATGATAACAGACATATAAGACCAAATATCCAATTAGTCTCTTCCAATTGAAATTATTTTATAATCAATTTAATGTTAAATATTTTACCTATATAAATAAATATAAGTTAAATATCATAGCTATATTTGTTTTATACTTTACCTTCGATTTTGCTAAATTAATTAAATTAGTTTTTTGATTATGAACGTATTTAAAAAATTTTCAATTTCTTTTTTACAAAATAATTGTAGCACCAACACATTAGCTACGATTCGAAACAATGACGTTTAGTTCATTAATGAATAAACTAAAATCACAAAGAGAGCTGCTGAAACCACAAAGAAAATATAGGATATTTATGGTAGATAAAAATAAAATTGTTTGCTTATCTATACTAATAAACGGCAAAGCCCTCACTCACTCACTCACTCACTCACTGACTGACTGACTGACTGACTGACTCATCACTTATTCTCCAACTTCCCGTGTAGGTAGAAGGCTGAAATTTGGCAGGCTCATTCCTTACAGCTTCCTTACAAAAGTTGGGCAGGTTTCATTTCGAAATTCTACGCGTAATGGTCATAACTGGAAGTTGTTTTTCTCCATTTACTGTAATGGAGTTCAGCTGGAGTGGCTGAGTTTCGTATGACATAATCACGCCTCTCACGTAATCACGCATTACGTAGAAAGCCAGGAAGAGCTACAAAACGCGCTTTAGAAAACATGCATTATATAATTAAGAAGGCAGCGAAACAATTAGAAGCGAGCGAGTGACATATAAAACCATATTCAGCGGCTCACGTGAACTGACGCAGTGCGCAGACAAAAAGTAACAGTTCCAAAGAGTGCTGAACAAAAACCGAATTACACTGCTATGCTCAAATAGATAAACCACACGCAGTGGCGCGATAGCAAAGCATTCGCCTGTTGCGCCCACGTCCGAGGTTCGATTCCCGAGAGGGGATGCACTAAGTATGTACGCGCGCTTCTCGATTTATTTTAACCTCGCATCCCCTTAGTTTGAGACGTATGAAAACGCATGCGGTTAACGCAGAAAGACAGATCACCTATTCACCTATTGAAGCTTCATGAATAATGGATACTTTATTCGCGATCAATGATTGTTTTGGTAAAGCCATACTCAGTGTATTCATTAGATGAACGGTAAAAAAGTAAGAGCGAGGGGACGGTAACTTACTGAAGCACACAAGCAAAACCACAATAGCACGCGAGCTCGATGTACTGACTTGCGCGATCACATTCCAAAAAATATTTCTTTTCAAGTTCTATTTAGTCCATATGAGTCAAACTCAAAGCCCACGGGCCACATCCGGCCCGGCGTGTAATTATATCCGGCCCGTGAGATCATTTTATATACTGTATTATTGTTATTAATGGCCCGGGTATATGAAGCGCTGGTAACACAATAAACTACAGATCCCATAATGCAGCGCTTCAGCTGCTTTGCCGAACACTTACCGCGTTGCTGCAAGTTATTGCGAAGCTAGCCCACACGATGCCGAAGAGAAAAGTTGATTCTGAAAATAGAGCCTTTAAAAACCGATGGGAGGCAGAGTATATGTTTACTGACATTGCCGGTAAACCCGTGTGTCTCATTTGTGGAGCTAATGTGGCTGTACAGAATTTAATCTTTACAACGACTGACAAACACAGAATGTAACTTGAACACAACACATCGTACAAATACGACCCTGATTGAAACAAATAATGATAATCGAATCCTTGATCACAGCAACACTCACAAAGCAATTACTGTATATTGACAATCATGTTACGTTAATTTTAAAATGTTCCCTTTTCTTTTTCATAGCTTCTTTAACACACTACGTTTCCGCTGCGAATATATATATATACCCCGATCTACATACTCTCAAATAAATAAGCCACACACCGTGGCGTAATTGTAGAGGCTTCGCCTCTATCGCCTACATCCGAGGTTCGATTCCCGAGAGGGGATGTACTGAGTATGTACGCGTGCTTCTCGGTTCATTTTAACCTCGCATTTCCTTGGTTTGAGACGTATGAAAAAATATGCAGTTAACGCAGAATCATGTTACGTTATTTTTAAAATCTTTCCTATTCTTAGCACAAGCACAGCTGAGAAGCTTCGATGCATGTACTCCATAACAAAAAATAACGCATTTAATCACATTTTCAATTCCAAGCAAAGGGGAACTTTTGTCAATGCATGATTTCCTGGTACATCGATTACACTGATGCACACATCACAGCTACAAAAATGTTACACTCGGAATGAAGCGCGTTCCTGATCGGAGGAAAATTTAATTTCAAAAAACTACCCGAGCGAAGCCTTGATAAAAGCATGGTTTTGTGCACAGTGAAAACCAAGCAAAATTAGATGCATTACAAAAAGCGGACTTTGTGGCTCTTTAACATACATACAAGACCGCAAGATTGTTACAGTCTGCTTTATATATATATATATATATATATATATATATATATATATATGGCTGTTCGAGTGACAAAGACAGAATGAGTCCCAAAAATAGTTGGGATGCCAACCCAGCCAACACTATTTAATTTCAAAAGCAACAGGCACTTGGTGGTGCTCAAACATAAAGAATGCTGGCAATCACCTCCAGTTTGCCCTCTGGTAGTCGTTTTGAGTGTCAACTGGATGATAACATGCATACAAGTCCGCGAGATCAACCCCCACCCTGCCCAGAAGTGGATGGGTTAGGGTTGATTGGGTTACTGGGAGTGCTGTCAAACAGATTATCAGATTATGAAAACTTAGATGAATGAAGGAGGTAAGAAATTTTAAGAGAAGAAACTGTCAAATGCAGTTCGGAGGCATTCTTAAAGTTTATTGTTATGCTGGCTTTCCAGTCGGCATATGGCAGTTTTGCATATTGGTCTCAATAGTTTGGCTTGATCACTGTTTTGAATCTCTGTTTATCACTCTTTCTTTAATAAATGCGCTGTGGATATGAACAGCTGATGAAATTACATTATTTTGTTGTAGCAGGTTCATGAAGAATTTCAATTTTCAAATTCCCTTTGGTGTTTAGCAATGGATCTGTAAGGTTACCAACAAACAAATATGTTAAATAATTAAAGAAACCAACCTGCGATTCTCCTTTAACCCATTTATGATTTTGCTTTACTCATAATGAATGTTAAATAAGTATTAAATATTTATGAATTGTGCAGCAGGATTTGATTTTAATAAAGAAATATGCAATTTGGCTGGTCTGAGTCATAGTGTATATTTTGTAATTCTAGTTTTACTGTGCTCTTTGGAACACTTTTTGGAATGTTTTACTATTTGGCTTCTTTCTTTATACTGTATTTATCTTTACTTTAAAGAAAACATTTCAGTTCATTACATTTCTGTTATAAGCCACACTTCAAATAAGTAAAAATAAATATGAATGTCAGTTTCGTCAAACTCAAATCCTGTAGATATTCTGTCCACTATGTCTGCAGGTTCTTGTTATGGCCACTTTCTTAATTAATAAACGGTTACTGCAGCTACTGGAACTTATTTCCTTCACCCTGATTTTAATTGGCTTTATTTTTTAAGATTCATAACTTTTATGTTTTTTGTTATTTCTTTAACCAGCAGCCAAATAATGATGAGATGCAAAGTGAACCGGCAGGTGACCAGACAGCCATATCCTGTTTGCACCTTTGTATCCATTACGGAGTATCTATATCAATAAAATATTTGAGAAGAAAAAAGTGAAGGTCTGCAAAATATTGATCTTCTTTGACCTACAGAATATTTGCATGATGCTCAGGAAAAAAGGAAAATCAACAGTTTTGAAAATATCTTAGTTAGAAGAGAGAACACTGACCAACACGATGGCTCCTAATTAAGAAATCTGTTGGAGAGAAAAGGCTGGCACTTTCAGAAACTGGGTTTAAGACCCCTGAGTTAGCTGTTTGGCTGATATTAAAAACCAAACAAATAAACAAAAAACAATTAGGGTTTATGAAACTTAAAAAGCATGGCAATTAAAATTAAAGCAAAATACATCATTAAGAAAGTGGCTGGAATGTAAACATGCAGTCACTACTACCCTTGTTTGACACCCTTAATATATCGTATATTCCTTCAGATGCTAATGTTAGTACATTAATAATAATAATAATAATACATTTTATTTATGTAGCACCTTTAGTCTGATGCAATCAAAAGGTCTAGGAGGCCATAACCCATGTTTGATGCCTCTGTACTAAGCAAAGACAAAAACAATTACTGTCTTGGTCACAGCTGCTTCCCTGACTGTTAATGGTCCTTAAAACGATGGCATAGCAGCACATCTTCCACCTCCTTCAGAATGTGTACAAGCATGAAAATACAACAAAGTAAGTGCTGTGTGCACTGAGGAGATATTCAATAAGAACACTAAGCATACCCTGGGCACTAGATTAAAATAATATAATAAGGTAGAGAAAACAATAAAAGTTATTGCAGATAAGGGAAGTAAATACAAGAAGGCCATTTATTTAAATAATGAGCTCATTAACTACATGAATTACAGCCACGTCTTTGCTGTAGTCTGCCTTTCCTATGCAAAGCTAATTACAAAAAGCCAAGGATAGCAAGATATTTGGCTCTTAATAAGAGCTCTGTAAAAAATGAAAGGATAGAGCTGTCCCTGGTGGGAACAAGGCATTTAAAAAAAGGACTAGAAAACAGTCTACTTAATAATAAGTTAGGGTAAATGGTCCATTCCCATCCCTGGGAGGATATGTTTTCGTATATTTTGAAGGAAAGGTATTGATTCTTGTAGAAAAATGCACCTACAATAATACCTGACTCTCTTAAAGACAGCTTGATATTCACATATTATACTGAAGTAAAATTACTTCTAACTCAGTTTTGTCATTTTTTACTCTTGTTTAATAGCAGGTCATGTGGCAAATGCAATATCCCTAAGGCACTGGGACAAGTAAGGCATTAATTCAATCTTGAATGTACTTCAGTTCACAGTCTGTATTCTTTTGTAGGTGCACAATCCCATAAATGTATTATTTTAATTGCAGGGTCTGCTAAAAGTCGAGCTATATTGACCCCTCCAATTCCACCAACTGTGAAAGTCAAAAATAGCACTAGACCAGTGGTCCATAATCCTTTCCTATGCTCTAAGCCCCTAGAAAATGTTTAATTTATGTTTTTACTCCCTGCTTAAAGTAATATCACATGTAAAGATGAAGTCAAATTTCTCGTTTTTGAACAACATACAGTTCTGCAGGTGAACACACTGAACTGCAAAAATAAGCTTTTAACTCAGTACGTAAAATTTAAATATAAATTTAGTGATTTACCTTGATAAATCTCATTAATCTTGTAAATGTTCCCTCCATGAAAGCGTGGACACTCGATTGACAATCCAGGGGTTCGGGAACCTGGTAAGCATCAAGTGTGGTGTGGAAATAACACATGATCAACAACCGAGGGGTTTTGGGGATTGGAGACCCCAGTGAAGCAACAGGTGTCGGCACACCACTAGGCAAAGAAACACAGTTTATGTCCCCCAATAACACCTGCACTGCAGTTAAAAGCAGATGTGCCACACAGTTAAAATTACTGCACTACTGCCCAGGACTGCCAGCAGGAGAGATGGGCTTAGTGTAAGCAGCAGGTGTTGCATCCAATTCGGTCCCCCTTGTCATTCCTGGCAAAAATGTTAATCAGACCTTGAAATTAGTAATGTTTTACAATCAGGGCTTGCACAGAAATCAATACTAGACCTCACTCTTCTCAATGGATCATTGCACGGTTCAAATTCAATTCTCTTAAACAAAGTTATTCACCTTTACAAACACTCCATATGCAACAAGGAACCACTGAGAACATGTATTTCTGCGGCTCATTCACAGGTGACAATTGCGCATGCAATGCTTGATTGATTTTATATCATAGGACAGGAGCAATAACTAATAAATGACCTACACATGACAGCACACTGCAAAATGCTGATTGCACCACAATAAAGTCAGACAGTGCACCTCACCACTGGTGAATTGAGATGCAGCCTTCCTCTTTGCTGTACCTCCTGAAATGCCATCTTCCATCTATCTTGGGAAGCCCTGCACTAGAGGATCAAAATACACTTGGCTTGTAATTATTAATACACTTCATAGTGAAATATTTACACTGTATGCACAAAGACATATAGTACACACTGAAATGCATGAACTGCATACTGGAACACTCACACTGCATATTTAATAGAGCACACAACATGTATTTATGATGTACGGCCAGGTCCTGGTGGACTATGAAGGAGCAAAAAGGTCAGAGCACTGTAAGTGATAGGACAGAGAGAAGGACTTATGTCTTGTGAGGGGGCAGACATACCTCTGAGGAGATAAGTGACAGGAGAAGGTTGCAAGAAAAAGGAAGGAGCAGCAGAAAGAATGACTGAGTAGGGAGTTAAGATACAACAAGCAGTTTGAGGGAAAGAGGAAGACAGAATATGAGTGGCAGAATACAAACTGACAGAAAAGGAGAGCTTTGTATTATTGCTTTGGAGGTGTGCTCCATATGACAGAGTGGAGCCAGGGTACTGTTTGTTACATAACTAAGGCTTGAAGGAAACGTTTAAAACTCCAGTACCTCAAAGTAATGTTGGCTTAATTATGTTCGTCATTACAATACTGATATGCATACATTCAGTAGTGACACACAAATGTTATAAATTGAAATGCATACAATATACAGTGAAACTGCTACCTTATACACTTATACACAATCTACCATATTGTGAAAGGCATACACTTTATAGTGAAATGGATACACTTTAATCTGAAACCCTCAAACACAAGACTAAACATTGAAACAAATGCAGTCAAAAGTGAAAGGAATACAATCTACCATGAATTGCAGTGACTCCTTATTGTAGTGTATAACCGCTTGAATGCAGGCAGTTAGTGTTTTCAATTAAATTTTCAAGGAAATTTATAAGTCAGTTCCTGGCTTGTGCTCAATAATGCCAGGACAGGCTCCACCCCAACCCAACCCATCCCATGCCCCCTTTGAGAGAGGAGATCATGAATTGGATTAAGCAACTTTTGAGAATAATGTTGAATGGTTAAAACAATGAAATACTGTATAAGACAGTTTATTTCATGGAAACTATCTGTAAATAAAAATAAAGTGATTCTTTTGTCTTATGAAGAGAGACAATACATGTACTGAGTTTTCCAATACAACTTCACAACACAGTGGCAACTGAAGTAATATACTTATGCACACCTAGATAGCTAACGACACAATACACAAAAATCACAATCTCCTCAATATTTTTAGCTTTTAATTAAATTCCGATCACTGACAAATTAAGTAAGTTTAAGCCCATAACAAGTCTTTAACAGTCAAGTAATTAAATGTTGTGAGGGACTGCCGGGGCCTTTACCTGGCCTGGACTTCTCTGCAATAGAAGGACCGGGCGAGAGAGCATGACCCTGGATCCCTAAATGGCAGCCCCCCGGGTTGCAGCGGTGTTATGGGACTTGAGTTTGCAGACTCAGCCCTGTCGGGTTCTATGGGTGCCGCCAGGGAGTACTGCAGGAACTGATGAGCCCTACTTTATGGGGCTTCTGCCTCAACCAGAAGTGCTTTTAGACCACACTTAGCAAAACCAGAAGTACTCTTGGGTGTTACATAAAAGGAGCCAGCTTTAACAACTTTGGGAGACAGAGTCATGAGGATGAAGGATTAAGCTTGCTGGGACGAGCGGAAGAAGCATTGATTGAGAGAGAAAGAAGACAGAGTTGCTTGGTGCTTATCATTGTGTTTAATTGTACTAGTGGTTTTGGTGTGGGAAACGCTTCAAGAAAGGGTTTGCCACAATAAAGACTTTGTGGTTTTATACCTGTGTCCGAGCCTTTGTGTCAGGTGTTTGGGGAGCTGGAGTGCCCTCTGGAGGCCACAATGTTCACTATTAAAAATATTTATACATAGTGTATGAGGCAAAAACTCAATACATGGTAAATACTTTTCACCATGGAGTGTATGCATTATACTTTGTATGAGACACAAGTCTCAGTATAGGGTGAATGCTTTTTACAACAGAGTGTGTGTTGCAGTATGTAGTGTGTATTGTGTGAAAGATGTAACAGATGGAGTGACATCCAGACTGGGATGGAGAGTGATTCTTTATCCAGCTGGGAGGCCAGAATGGCAGGAGAGTTTGGATGGGGGTGCAGCCTGGCTACAATGATTTTTATTCGTTTTCCCAGTCTGGGAGAAATAATAATTCATTGATTGGGGACACTGCCTATCAGGAGCAGTTCATCCCCCAGTAAGATAAGTAGAAGTGGTCCTCTGGCATGCTTCCAGTTAGAACACCCCAAGGGTTTCATGGGTCTCATAATTTAAGAGGTCAACCCTTTTAGGGTCTTGGGTGCTGCTGAGGGAACCCTGTTTTAGGTAACTTCTATATGACCCAGAATTATTTCCACTCTGCAATGCTGTGGTGTCAAAAGTACTCTCAGATCCAGTATAATAGAAGCCACCTCACCTCAATATGGAAACTGGAGTCAAAAGGAGGTGAACCATTCTTGCATGGGAAGAGTGGAGAGGATGGAAGAAAGGAATTGTGCCACTTATTGTAATTTTTTTGGAGAAAAGAACCTTTAGAAAGGTATTGTTTTAAAGACATCAGGTATATTTGAACCCAAGACTGTGTCTGTGCATTTGTGTCAGAAGTCTGGGGCCCCTCCGAGTGGAGGAATGAATTCAGCCCTAATTACAGGCACAGTAAATACTGTGTCGTCAAAGAGTCTCTCTTTGCTTCAGTGAAAACATATATTAACATCCTGCCAGTCTGGTTTCTTTAAGACTTCATTTCAAGGCTGCCTCCAGGCTGAGTACTTTGGTAGCTGACTACAGGGTTAAAGATACTGTAAGATGGCCCAAAGGCGGTGTGTCAGAGTGTAGTGGATATTTTACAAGTTTGTTAAATTTTTGTTTTAAAAATGTTTATTCATGAGCTGGATTGAACATTTTTTCGCAAACAGCCGAAATGGATGCAAAATACAACACAGAATCATAATATGGGGATGGGGGCGGGGGGCAGTGGGGATAGGTTTTATAATAGAAAATCAATGCAACATTTAGAATACAAGGACAAGACAAAAATCAAAGTCAAGGGCAAACACACGTCGAGTTCCACAAATTCTTCATTTGAAGTGCTTATTCAAATTATTTTGTTGGAAAATCTTTCCTTTTTTAAAGCTCAGACAAACAAAAATCAAGCATGTCTGCTGCGTCCACAACAGGAACACCAATTTTAAACTTTCTTTAGCAGCTTCTGGTGATCCTGCATACCTATAAAGGCAAAAGATAGCCAATGATATTAGCATGATAATGATTATAAGCAATGATAATGATAATTCACATGAAATGTTGATATTATGATAATGATTATTAGCAATATTAGCATGTTAATTGATATTAGCATGATAATGATTATTATAGAAATGCATTATATCACAGTGGATTAAATTTGACTTATTTGATATTGATCACTGACATTGATCAACAGAAAAAACAGATCTCATCAAAGTGATTTAAACTAATTGCACATGTAAAACACAAAATAATTGATCACATAATTGACATACCTGAATCCTCATTGGAGCAGCCAATTGGTTTTAGAAGTCACATAACTAATTGAATGGAGATCACCTTTCTGGGGTTTCAACTGATTGTTCTATAAATGCTCCTTATCTGAAATGACCAGCTTGTGGCAAGTCAGTATGGGGACCTAACAAACACAATGAAGACAAACAGCACAACTGGCAACTCTATACAAAAGTGATTGAAAAACTCAAGTCTGGGAGTGGATATAAAAAATATCCACGTCACTGAATATTCCCTGGTGTCAAGTTAAATCAATCATCAAGAAATGAAAAGACTATGGCACATCTGCCAGAGAAGGGCAGGCCGTCAACAAAAACTGAATGATCATGAAGAAAGTGGCTAGTGAGGGAGGCCACCAAGAGACCTGTGTTAACTCTGAAGGAGTTACAAGCTACCTGGCCAGACTATTGCCCTGGTACTTCACCAATTGCAGCCTTATGGAAGAGTGGTAAAGAGAAAGTCATTGTTAAAACAAACACACATGACATCTTGGCTGGAGTTCACAATAGGTACATGTGAGACTCTGAAGTCACCTGAAAGATGATTCTAATCAGAATAAACACCATAAACTCTGCAAGAAACCTGTACCTTTGAAGATTTATCAACAAAAAAGCAAAAGCTACAGTGGGATGCAAAACTTTGGGGAAGTCATTATTTTCCTGTATAAATCGTTGGTTGTTACGATAAAAAATGTCAGTTAAATATATCATATAGGAGACACACACAGTGATATTTGTGAAATGAGTTTATTGGATTTACAGAAAGTGTGCAATAATTGTTCAAACAAAATCAGGCAGGTGCATAAATTTGGGCACCACAAAAAAGAAATGAAATCAATATTTAGTAGATCCGCCTTTTGCAGAAATTACAGCCTCTAAACACTTCCTGTAGGTTCCAATGAGAGTCTGGATTGTGGTTGAAGGTATTTTGGACCATTCCTCTTTACAAAACATCTCTAGTTCATTCAGGTTTGATGGCTTCCGAGCATGGACAGCTCTCTTAACTCACACCACAGATTTTCAATTATATTCAGATCTGGGGACTGAGGTGGCCATTCCAGAACGTTGTACTTGTTCCTCTGCATGAATGCCTTAGTGGATTTTGAGCAGTGTTTCGGGTCTTTGTCTTGTTGAAAGATCCAGCTCCGGCGCAGCTTCAGCTTTGTCACTGATTCCTGGACATTGGTCTCCAGAATCTGCTGATACTGATTGGAATCCATGCGTCCCTCAACTTTGACAAGATTCCCAGTCCCTGCACTGGCCAGACAGCCCCACAGCATGATGGAACCACCACCATATTTTACTGTAGGTAGCAGGTGTTTTTCTTGGAATGCTGTGTTCTTTTTCCTCCATGCATAATGCCCCTTGTTATGCCCAAATAACTCAATTTTAGTTTCATCAGTCCACAGCACCTTATTCCAAAATGAAGCTGGCTTGTCCAAATGTGCATGAGCATACCTCAAGCGGCTCTGTTTGTGCTGTGGGCGGAGAAAAGGCTTCCTCTGCATCACTCTCACATACAGCATCTCCTTGTGTAAAGTATGATTGAACGATGCACAGTGACTCCATCTGCTGCAAGATGATGTTGTAGGTCTTTGGTGCTGGTCTGTGGGTTGACTCTGACTGTTCTCACCATTCCTCGCTTCTGTCTATCCGAAATCTTTCTTGGTCTGCCGCTTTGAGCCTTAACTTGAACTGAGCCTGTGGTCTTCCATTTCCTCAATATGTTCCTAACTGTGGAAACAGACAGCTTAAATCTCTGGGACAGCTTTCTGTATCCTTCCCCTAAACCATGATGGTGAACAATCTTTGTCTTCAGGTCATTTGAGAGTTGTTTTGTGACCCCCATGTTGCTACTCTTCAGAGAAAATTAAAGGAGGAGGGAAACTTACAATTGACCCCCTTAAATACTCTTTCTCATTATAGGATTCACCTGTGTATGTAGGTCAGAGGTCACTGAGCTTACCAAGCCAATTTGAGTTCCAATAATTAGTTCTAAAAGTTTTGGAATCAATAAAATGACAACGGTGCCCATATTTATGCACCTGCCTGATTTTGTTTGAACAATTATTGCACACTTTCTGTAAATCCAATAAACTTCATTTCACTTTTCAAATATCACTGTGTGTGTCTCCTATATGATATATTTAACTGACATTTTTTATCGTAACAACCAACTATTTATACAGGAAAATAATGACTATTAACAAGGTTGCCCAAACTTTTGCATCCCACTGTACATAGGAATGGCTCAAAAAAAAAAAACAATGTTAATGTCCTAGAGCAGTCGAGGCAGACTCCAGAACTCAATTCAATTGAGAGATTGCATTTGAAAAAGTCTGGTCACTCATAATCTCCATGAAACCTGATATGCTAAGTGACAGAGACAGGCCTGTCTACACAGACTCAAGGCTGTCATGGCTGTTAAAGGTGCATCTACTCAATACTGATTTGAATACTTATGCAACAGATTATTTTGTGCTTTATATGTTTAATTCATTTAGATCAAGTGGTCTGTTTTCACTTTCACACTAATATTTATTGTAGCATAGTCTTTTGCGGCTGTTGTTGACATCATTTCACATTTTTATCTTAGCTTGCCTCTCAATTAAGTACATTACTTGTTTTAAATCTATCATGATTAAAGTTTTTCTGTTGTTCTTCACATCTCAGTGTCTGTGGCAAAACTAAGTACAATTTGGAGTAGATGAGTCAAATATTGGAGCTATTTTCACACTATACTAAATGTAATTTTTGTTTGCTTATGGAATAATCCATTTTAGAATACAACTGATATAGACAGTTGAAAATTAGACTATAAACCAACTTGTAAATATGTATGTATATTGTAAAATGAGATAAAAAGCGTTCAGAAAAAGTGTTGAGTTTCCAGATTAAAAATCCCTTTTATTGCTTTGTATAAACATTGGTGCATTATCACACTGCCTATGGTTAATATGGCACTGGGAAATTGACTGCTCAAGAAGGCTGCCCTTATCTGCTTAAAAAGAGTTTGCAAAGACTGGAGATGTGGTAAATGTTGTCTTCCTGTGCCAACAACAATGGATTAAAAAGACAGATACTTCATCTAAGATCAACCCCTTCCTGAATTCTCTTTAATTTAACCCCTGTGAGTGTAACAGAATGGTCACATTTGTGAAAATATGTATATTTTTGTGTGTAAGTGTATGTTTGAAAATAGCACTGATGTGCACAGATTGGAGTCCATAACTGAAATGAGGATGATTGGAAAAGATGGCATATTTAAATGTCTAGACAGGAAGTCATGTAGTGAACCTGGAAGTGACGTGCTTCTGGGAGCCGGAACTGGAAGTGACATGTTTCTGGCGTGCCGGAACCGGAAGTGACGTCTTCAGAGTTGGATCAAACAGGTTTTTCTGTTTATAGTCTGCAGAGACAACAGAAGAAAGTTTAGCACATCCTGCCACCCCTTGGCCTGGCATAGAATTACCCTCACTTGATCCATACAGCTCCCTCCTATTTGCACATGTGAGACTATATATATATACAGTGTATATATATATATATATATATATATATATATATATGTGTGTGTGTGTGTGTGTGTATAAATGTATATGTGTATATGTATATTTTTGTATATACTGTGTGAGTTTCCATGTTTATATTCTTTATGTTGTACTTAGTTTTTCGTTTTTCATTTTATCCTTTTAATTATTTTATGAGTTTGTTTTACCACATTTTAGGCAGCTAAATGTGCTTGACTCAATGATCTCCTGTCATTTGCACAATAATACAGACACAGCAATACTGCAAGCTTCAGTAAGCAATACGTTTATATTAATGTTGACCTCTTTTTTGAAGTTTGTCGGTAATGCTGTCCTTTTCATGTAATGTTATAAAGCTAAAGCATTTTCATAGAAAACACAAAGAATCAGTTAAATTGCCTTACTTTCTTTAATTAACAGTGTCAATTATTTTTTAATAATTACTTTATTTTGCCATGAGTTTTATTTATGACATTGTGATGTGTTGTTGTTCTGGATTTTAGTATCTCAATTTGTGTTTTAATGTATAATAAATGATACAGCACTTTTGTCTATAATTACTTACACAGGGTTTATTTTATGCTAAATCAAACACCAAACCTAAGAGATAGCAGAAAATAATGGAAAGATCCCCAGAAGTTACTAAATAGGGGATGTAATTTATTGGATGGACAATATTGAACTTTATGTAATGAATTTATAATTCTCCAAATGTCTAGATGGCTGCAAGGAGGTGCAATGTCCTGCCAGATATATAGATAGCACTTTTTTATCCCCAGGGAGAAACTAGGCTTTTTACAGAAGTTCAATAAATTATTATAATTGGACAAACAACAAATTCCTGCTCAAATAGAAAGAAAACAAGAAATAAAAACGTTTTTCAGCTAAACATCAGTCCAAGTGTGTATTGCTGTTGATATAAAGGAGCTCCAGTAGCTTTTCTTGACAAACTACTGCTGAATAATTCGTTATTCAAAAGTACTCAGTGTTAGTGTTTCAGAGAGGTGATTTGCAGCATTGTTCATAATGACCATCAGACTTTATGTCATTTTGAAAGAATTAAGTGGATAGGACTGGTGAACTTTGCTGGGCTGAATTACCTGTTCTTGTCTAGATTGTACTAATGTAATTCTTTCCTCCACTACCACCACCAGTGGGTCGAGAGTGCATCCCATAAATTAGCCGACCTTCTTAATTGTTTATTTGGTAGGCCTCTCTCTCTTCAAGTGACATTATCAGCTCAACATAGCACAAAGTAGAAAAATACACTGGCCACCACAGAGTTATAGAATATGTGAAGGATGTCACTTCCCACATTAAAGGAACTTAGTCTCCTAATAAGATAAGAATCTGCTCTGCTCTTTCTCATATAGTTCCTCTGTGCTACAAGACCAGTCCAGCCTGCCACTGATGTCTCCCCTCAAGTACGTGTAACAGTGCACCACCTCTACATCCACTCCCTGAACAGTGACCGGGCACAGAAGCTGTTTGGTGCAGCAAAGGTCAATAAGCAGTTCTTTGGTTTTACTGATGTTAAGTTGCAGACCATTGTTTCTGCACGAAGAAATGAAGTTCTTCACATGACTCCTATAATCTGTCTCATCCACTTTATCAATACACCCCCTGAGTGCAGATTCATCTGAGAATTTCTGCAAGTGACGTGACCTGGTGTTATGTTTATAGATTGAGGTGTACAGACTGAAGTGAAAAGAAGAGAGGACTGTTCCTTGTGGTGCACCGCCATTGCTCACATACACAATAGAGACACAGTCCTTGAATATCACAAACTGACATCTCTCCGACAGTTCGTTATCCAGGACAACATAGTCTCATCCGCCCGCATGCCCTAAATCTTCACCCTGCAGGGTTTTTTAGTCCTGGTATAATGTATGGGTCTGTAAAGCTGCAGGGACAGCTGGGATGCCAGGGAAAACTGTACGGGGATTGTTCCAGAAGTGTTACTGGGCATTTCTGGCTTCAAAAGTGATTAAAAAGGATGACCCAGAAAAAGTCTCAGTAGGAATTGTAACGATATACATAATATTTAAAATGATTATGCTTTTCAGTATTTATATTAGGGCTAAGGCTTAAAGTTAACTCCTCTTCCTAACACTCACATACTATACCAGCTTACAGAACTACAACTACAAAGTTTAATGCAAGTAGATTAAACAAATATATTACCGTACAGATATAATGCAAGACATCACTATCATTTGTATTGTATTCCTTCCCAAGGGAGCTTGAGTCAGGGGTTTAGTGTCGACCAGGGATCTTGGGGCAGTTGAAGAATGTAATGGAAGTAGTAAAAAGTGTGCATTGTGGTGGTCAGATAGTCAGGCCCCATATTTGTATTTAGGCAGGCTGAGAGAGACCAGAAGCTTGCCTTTTTTATTGTCACCAATTCTGTATTAATAAATCACTTTTTATAGCTTCTTGGATGTGTTTGGCTTTGTAAATATGTACACGTATGCAGAGCTTGTACAAGAATGATTCATTATTTCACATTTGGCTGATGCCTTTATTCAAAGAAACGTATGATATTAGGATTCATTGCGACTGTTTACAAATATTTCTTTACACTTGGTGCACAGGTGGGTTAAGTGAAATGCCAGACGGAGAGTCACAGGCACAAGCTTAACTGGCAACCCCAGGGTTTAAATTTCAGAATCTCCTTTAAACCTGGAATTTCTAAAAAGGGGTGCAGAGAGTGACCACCAGTCACGAACAAGTTACATTTTGAGAGGCACTGTGCAACAGTGTGAGAGCATCACTACACATTTGAAAGTAAAGTCACACCAGTTATGGCATCTTAATGAGATTAATGAGAACTAATTTTACAACTACTGTACCACCATGCAAAAACAATTTTAACAATAACATATATGATCGTAAGTTTCAAAATTCAGTTTTCCCAATGATTTTGTGCTGATCATAATTTACTCTACAAATAATCTCTAGATATTTTCCTATGTTGTGATTTTTTCTTGTATTTTTTATATCTGTATGCTGTGCATAAGTAAAAAAATAAATCAAATTATATTATACAGAGAAGCAAACTGATAGTGTTAAAAACTCATTTGGAATCAGTTGGTGATCTGAAGTCTGACTTTTGTAGAGGACAGATGACACCTTAATCCTATGTTTACTGGATGAGAAAATCCAGCCCTCAGACCCTTTAAGAGCACGGCAGAAGTGTCAGCCGTGGCTGTCAGTTAGGAAAAAGAATATTAAAATCAATATGCCCTTCAGCAATTAAATAAACCATGTTAAAAATTACGTAACCATGGAAACATAAAACAAGTGTAGCTAAGGTGTGATGAATTATACAAGGCTGCTCCTAAAAGAATTTACAGCTAATAGTCTTCAAGAAAATTAGCACACAGGTTACTCCCCGAGCTCAACTTTTATAAAATATTTTGGTGTTTAATAAGCTGTCCACTGGTGGCATTGAAGAAGGTGAGCTGAAAAGGGCTTATGTTAATGACCAAGCGGGCTAGCCACTGTTGGAACTCCTCTGACCTTCAAAGACCTATATTTTAATAGGATGTTGCTGCTGGCAACAAGAACAACGCTCTTAAATGAATCAGTCGAATGCCTGCTTCTGTTCATTGTGCTTCTATTTTCTGGCCTACAAGCAGTGGATTGTGAAGTTTGACAGCCTTCTAAGGCTTTGAAAGTCACTGCAGTTGTATGCCTGCTGTCCCAATTGTACTTTCTTCCTTCTATTTCAGACCTTGTCAGACCATACATTGTCAGAATGTGCACAACAAAAATGGTTTATAATTATGTACAGTATATCATTTAATAAACACCTCTCTTTTTAAAGGCAATTTTACTTCTATTAATATGTGGGCATTTGGACTCAGAGAGAGCCTTAAGGTTACAGATGGTAATTACTGAGAATAACATATCTACTACCGTCTTTCCTTTTCCAAATCATGCAAAAATAATTGATTTTTTTTTTTTGATCAAATTAATTTTAACAATAACAAAATTAATAATCAGATATTGATAAAGAAGTGGAAACGTTCAATATATAGTCATTTTGGGGGTCGGTTTATTTTAATTGTTAGGGTTTCAGTTGAAAATAATCATTTATATGTTTATAATGGAGATTTTAATTATAGGAACTCAAGGCTTTTGTTAATTTTCCTCTCTTACCTAAGATGAAAGGCTTGGAACGTCCCCAAGACATTCAGTACACAGACTCTCTTCTCCAAAAACACAAATGGTAAATTCTGTCTGTGCAGTGCATGTGCAGGAAATATATTCTCAGTGCACACTGGTGAAAAGAGAAGCTATATAGGAATGGTAATACACCAACAGAACACCTTAATGCTGGCAGGTGGCTGGATGGTTTCTCATTTGGCATCAATACTACCCAATATGCCCATCTCATAAGGCATATCAGATAGCTATCAAGGAGGCTTGGCTCTTTAAAGACTGTTTACTGTTCAGGGATGAAATAGTTGCTGGAACAGCCAGAGAAAGCACTAGGAGTGCCAAGACTTTTCCTAAATAACCCCTGGTTCTGAGTCAAGAGTTTAATTACAGGATGAAGTTGTTAGTCTGCGGTGGGCTGGCGCCCTGCCCAGGGATTTGTTCCTGCTTTACGCCCTGTGCTGGCTGGGATTGGCTCCAAAAGACCCCCATGACCCTGTTTTAGGATATAGCGGGTTGGACAGTGGATGGATGGAAGTTTTTAGTGTTTATAAATTATTTTTGGGAAATCCTGGTGGTTTACAGTGATCTGTATGTCTAATTAGGGGTTTTGGGACCCAATGATTTACAATTTAATGTTAGTTTTTGCATTTGAAACATCTCTGTTTTCTTATGGGCGCCAACATTTTGGAACACTTTTGTCTATTGTCTCCATGAGAATATTGTTCAATATCCCCCAGTTTGTGCAACATCAAAAGTGGGAATATGAAGGTCGGTCTAGGCATTTCTGGGATATTTGGAGTTGTGGATGAACATAATATTTGTACCTTTCTGATTTCTCAGTTTAAGAATCCTTTTGATCTAGTTTATGTTTTTGATTTTTGGTTAGTGTGTCTACTTTTGGCAAAAGATTTGTTTGACTCATGGTTTTGATTTTCGCTTATGTTTAAATACATATATTTCCTAGTCATTATCATCTCACATAGTTATGAGCCAGTGCAGAGCTGTCAGAGGGATTGGGATGGTGAACCAGTGAGGAAATCACACAGTATTGTTTTTTTAATCATGAATAAGTGAGAAAAATCAAAAACCTTGCTAAACTCTATTTTCACCATCACTATTTAGTGAGGTTGTTTACCCACATCCCCCCCTCAAAATATCTCCACATTACTGTGCACCATGACTTCCCCAACACCTTGGAACATTCAGTTGCAATGCTTCCCTGGAAGATGAACATTGCCCCAACTAATTTCTTAACTTCAGACTTGAGGCTTGACTATTTCAATACTATTTTAATACATGCAAGACCAATTCTGTAACTTAGTGAGACTCTAACTAATTATGCCTACCAGTGGCTTCCTGTAAAACACTCATGAGCGCTTAGGGTTCTCACGCTTGCCCTATTACAGCAGGTCTTATACAGTTTCCTTCTCAAAAATTCTGCTGCAACTTAGTGTCTTAGGGGACATTGCTTTCTTGACATCTATCCATTGTAAAGGAACAAAGAAAAGGTGAAATAATGCATTAAACTCATAAGAAGGGCTTCAGGAATAGCAATTTATTTAATTACTCATTACTTGTCATTTAATTACTATTACTACTACTACTACTTGACATTTAATTACTATTTAATTACTAATTTCTTGACATTTATTCTTTGTAAAGGAACAAAGAGAAGGTGAAATATTTCATGAAACTCATAAGAAGGGCTTCAGGAATAACAATTTATTTAATTACTCAGTGGAATTTACCTTATTCTGTTTTCGATCCTGGCATGGTAGCGCAGTGGGTAGCGCTGCTGCCTCACAGTTAGGAGATCTGGGTTCGCTTCCCGGGTCCTCCCTGCGTGGAGTTTGCATGTTCTCCCTGATCTGTGTGGGTTTCCTCCCACAGTCCAAAGACATGCAGGTTAGGTGCTTTGGCGATCCTAAATTGTGCTTTGTGTGTGTGCGCCCTGTGTTGGCTGGGATTGGCTCCAGTAGACCCCTGTGACCCTGTAGTTAGGATATACCGAGTTAGGTAATGGATGGATGCATGTTTTTGAACGTTTAAAATTCAAAAAATAAAAAGTAATTATTTCAGAAATGCCTTATAGTTAAGAAAGTACCCAGCTGAGATAGTGTAAACGACGTTTTAGTGAAACATAAAATTTGAGGTGTGGAGTCTACATTTTTACACACTGTATAGTGGTATTTGCATGTTTTTGGGTATGGATTGCTCAAACTCTTTTCTTTTTCTTCATTTGTGAAATTACACCTACTTTCTGCTATTCAAATCAGTAGGCAGAAGGTGTTGAAAATTTTGTATTATATTAAGTGCTAACAATGAGAAAAAACATTTTGACCATTTGGGTAATCATTTACTGATGGATAAATGTGATGCAAATGGTTGTTTTGCTTCTGTAGACAAGTTCTAATATCTTCTAAATAAGGACATATGTTGCAATTTGTGTGAGTAACCAGAGCTTTATGAACTAAGAAGCCGCAAACTAATTTTAAGTCTGATGAAGCATTTTGAACATCACAGTAAAACGAATGAAAGTGAGTAAGACTCATAAGTAATGCTGCATGAAGCCAACTATTAATATCATTTGAGGTACAAATTCATGAGTGATGTGGGTTGAAACTAAAGTATTCCTTTAATTTTTACATTAAATGTACAGAGGCAAAATAAATTGTCATCATCAGGGAGTCACGCAGCTAACACAGTTATTTTAGAGGATAAACCCCGGTGTCACCTTCAGAATTGAGCAGCTTTCCTATAAAAGGGGTACACAGTTATATAAGAATGTGGAAAAATAGTGAAAGTAAGTAATGAGGATTTTAAGGGCAGATACCGTGGGCATATTTGGGTAGTACAGTACAGCATGCCCAGGGCTATGTATGACCTGCTTTGTTTTTATTGTTTTTTTACAGTATACTGTATAAATTAATTTCTTTTTACTTTTTTATGCCAATCATTTGCAAGAAACCAATGCTAGTCTGACTCCAGTCCTTTTTGTTTATACTGTATGTAATTACAGCATTTATTGATAACGGTCTTTCTCGTAAGACATTAATTCCATCATTAACTCCATCAGCTCTGCAAAGGGACCACAATGAAATAACTTTAATGCATATTTCATATTTTTATACACTGTATATATCATGCTGCTTTGCCTTCTGAAAATGTCTCATTTGCTGTGCCACCATTTTTTCTTTGTTTTAATCTAAAATTAACAGTAGATGCCAAGAGCTCTGTAGACTGTTGACAAGCTACATTTCCCTGCTCCCATGTTCACAGTTTAATGCTTAATGCGCCTTCTGTACGTATAGCTTTCACTTTCCTAATGTAGTCTACAATATTGAATTTTACATATTTGATTAACAGTAAGATAGAACAGAAAGACCATTCAGGTACAAGCAACATCTTGGCTCAGCTAGCATCTCTGTTTAATTGCAGGAAAAGAAAATACTCATTTTGTCTTAACATCTTCATTTTACAGCCAATTCTGTCAAGAATACATTTCTTATTGCACTTGTCTTTGCATTGTTAATTAGTCTCAGCATGTTAAAAATCTGTGTTATTTCCGGTTGATTCTTATTATGCGATGCTAATTCATATACAGTAGTTATGATGTAGATGTCATTATACGTACGTTTCAACCACTCCACTCACCTAACTATCCTAAGGCCTCTGTGTGCTTCTGAAACTGACCTTCCTTGTACATGATGATGCATTGAATAATAGGCCCATGTGTGGAAAATTCATGTTCTCTGTCTGTTTGCATGAGTTTTGTTTGTGTACTCTACAGCAAAATTTTGTAGTACAGTAAGTGTGCATTATGATGGACAGGAAAATTTTAACTTATCTTAGTACACACTCCCCTACAGACTCGCTTCCCATCACAGTCACTGACTACTTCACTGATCTTAAGCTATGGATGGAAAATAACTTTCTCAAACTTAATGCCAATAAAACTGAAGTGTTACTGGTAGGCCCAGACTCCCTACTTTCTAAGGCATCTAAGTTCTCTGTTTCTATTGATGGTACATTTTTCAAAACTGATCCCGTTGTCAGAAACATTGGTATTTTGTTTGATTCATCACGTAAGTTTGACCTTCACCTTAGGTTTCTCTTCAAAATGTCATTCTATCATCTCAGTAACAGCTCCGTCCATTTTTGTCCTTTAATGATGCTCAAACTCTGGTTCGTTGTTTCATAATGTCTTGTACTGATTACTGTAATTCCCTCTTCATTGGCGTCTGTGCAAAATCTATACAGAGGCTACAGTACATTCAGGACTCTGCAGCCAGAGTACTCACCCACACAAAGTGTTCTGCTCACATCTCCCCTGTTCTCTCCCAACTTCACTGGTTAACGGTTCCATCAAGGATTACCTTCAACTTTCTGCTTGTCATCTTCAAAGCCCTACATAACCTTGCCCCGCTATTCCTCACTCAGCTCCTAGCTCCTTACACTCCTTGTCTCTCTCTCAGGTCCTTATGCAGTAATCTCGTTACTGTCCCATGCACCAGACTCTCCACCCTAGGAGGCACCTCCTTCAGTGCTATGGCCCCACAACTTTCGAACTCTCTTCCTCAGTCTTTTCGAGATTGCTCCTCTTTCTCCACCTTTAAATCACAACTCAAAACTTTCCTCTTCAACGAACTTTTGTCTTCTGTGTGATCTTTTTTTTCTCATATATATGTACCTTGACCTTATAAGTGACCTTGGGTTTGTGAAAGGCGCTCAATAAATGCAAATTATTATTATTTTTGATGCTACTGGGTTAATCATCACCTCCATTTACACTGTATTGCCATAAATGGTTTCAAAAACACCCAACTGTTGCATTTTTTAGATATCCAATACACACAGGGACTTATAAGATATAGTGCAGTTAAAAGCAAAATCCACAAGATACAGGAAAAACTTGGTGAATGTTATTGAACTAAAGAAGGCTGCTGTGAACATAGCATGAATAACTGGAATCCCTGTGAGGATGTGCTGGTAATATCTGTAGTGTAATTCAGGACAGGAAGCCAAAAGTGTGTTAAATAGCCACCAGTGATATAATATTATAAAGAACCATGTTAAGGCAAAATTATGCAATGGCCAATGAGATCATGTCAAATAAACACGTGAGAAGTATAAGTTCTACTGAACCTCCATTATACCAACAGCAATACACCTGCATAATGCCTCACTGTGACTGTCAGGTCATACGTTTCTTCTCTCTTTTTAATTTTTTTCCATTGTAGTCATTCAGGTGTCTGTTCAGACTATAATCTATCTATCTATCTATCTATCTATCTATCTATCTATCTATCTATCTATCTAT
>JANRMT010062849.1:3686046-3719385 GCA_026402145.1 Polypterus bichir lapradei
TATCTATCTATCTATCTATCTATCTATCTATCTATCTATCTATCTATGTTTTACAGCACTGGAAAGCAAAGTTGTACACTCCTTGCTTGTCTTGAATGGGTTAAGTTCCTCTGTGCAATTCTGGTGGTGTCCTTGTTTATATTATATATATATATATATATATATATATATATATATATATATATATATATATATATATATATATATTGTAAAAGAACGAAAAGACACAGCATAAAGGGTTGGGGTTTCCAGCCCCATATACTGTAAACAAAAAGTTCTTTTTCTTTCCACAAAACAGGTCAAAATATACAAACATAAATGTTCATATGCACGACGCCTTCACAGGCTTCGACGGCCATTTTATATAGGAGGAGCCGGAAGTGGAGGAATGCTGAGAAGGAGGCGTGAGGGATGACGGGATTGCTGATGTCAGGGAAGATGGCGGAGGAAGGGCGGAAGTGGACGTACTGCGGGCAGGTTATGATGGCGGAGCGTCTTTTTTCCTAAAAGAGAGAGCAGAAAGGTTAGTACCCCACCATTCCCTACCGGCGAACGTCCTTCGAAGCGGTTTCAGGTCCGTCCGCGGCCTCCTACTCGCGCATGCGTGACAATATATATATATATATATATATATATATATATATATATAGCTATATATATATATAAAGAAACTTAACAATATTGAATTTCAACCAAAACTACGGAGAACACAAATTCCAAAAAAGCTTGCAATAATGAGAATGCATAGTTTCTACTGTTTCTGCCTTCTGTTCTTTGAAGAGAACTGTATGAAGCATTGGTTGCTACAAAGATACACCCAGAGTGAAATAAAAATCTAGGGTTTAGAGTGAAGAGTAAACTACGCTGATTATAATTTGTATGTTGCCTGCATGTATTTTGGATCCCATCGTAACATAAGATGGTTCAGTATCTGTAATTGTATGTAATGGCATTCACTTGTAGACAAGCAAGGATTACCAATTCAGATCCTGCTTTCATCTGCTTGATCTTGAACAAAACATTTTTTCTGTCTGTGCTCAAAATATGTTAAAAAATATTTTGTGTGGCCATTGCGTTGTGCATTGCGTTTTTTGGCATTGAGTGTCTTGGACCAGAAGTGTACTTTTAGTATATTCGTTGAGGTATTCTGTAAAAACAGGCAGATTAACTATGATCTGAAATTACATCAAGAATTACTTTTGACGAAAATTCAGGAATGCTGCATGAATTATTCATAATTTCATTCATAAGATTAAATGCCCAAAAATGCTTAAAGACAGACAATGTTTCTCAATAAAGTGAATTGAAAAGCATATGTCACAACTAAACTAAATCTAAAAAATACTTAACAGGAGTTTGGGTTCTTAAGACACAATGGGTACAAATGCCCACAGGTAAGTTTAAATGTTCTTTTTGGGTCAGTTATTCTGTTGTGGAATGAAATAATTGATTGCAATACATAAAAATAGAGGAGTTTAGAAAAAGGATCTTTGAACATTATCAGCCTGAGGTCTGAAGCTAATGTGTGGAGGTTGTGCATTTAATACCATGTTATAAAAATGCAAGCCCACCGTGTTGCCCAGAGAGGCAAAGAAAAAGCAGTTAAAAGATCAGGAAACGTATTTCATTAATACAAGTTAAAAAAAGAAAAAGCTCTAACTGCAAAATAAAAGTGAACTCTTCATCCCATAAATGTAACATACAATAGCACTGAGCCTTAACCTGAGGATCAAACAGCAATCTCAGAAGAGGTACAGAAAAGTCTTTTAAAAATTTCTACAGTCGCCCTTTAAAATTCTTCCAATTTAAAGTTAAAATCTCCTTCATAATTGTATATTTTAATTTTGAAATACCACTGAACAGCATCAGATTAAAAAATTAAATTAAAAATCACTAACCCATTTCAAGACTATATTAATTCTTAAGGATTGAACAATAATGAAGACAGCAAAGACTCATACTGCCTAGAATAAAGTGGAGTAGTCCCAAAAACAAATATTACAGAATAAACAACATTTTACAAGGAATTAAAAAGCTTCAGGAGACTACTTTTGCAATAAAGCATATTGGCCAAGAGTTTATTTCACAATAAAAATATTCTAAAATTGTCAAAATAAGGCTTCTAGAAATGCATATGACTGGTCTTAATAGTATTAACGTTGCGTGTCACTACTGAAAAAAACAATTTACTTCCCTTTTACCATGTGGAACCGGGATTTTTACTTTTGTAAACAATGTGTAGCTGAGGACATAAAAGTGATACTGCCCTTAATTCTGTACCAGTTTGCCCTACTGAAGCCAGCCCTCGATTAAAATGGATGAATCAATAGCATTTGGAATGTAATGATCAGTTATGCAGCTACAGTCCTCAGTATAGGGTCACGTTTCTAGTGATTCAAGAGTAGAAATACACTATATAGCCAAACGTATGTTGACACCCCCTCAGATTATTGAGTTCAGGTGTTTTAGCGACACCCCCTGTTAACATGTACATAAAATCAAGCACATAAATATTCAGTCTCTATTGACAAACATTAACAGTAGAGTGGGTCATACAGAAAAATTTGGTGACTTTAAATGTGGCACTGTCATAGGATACCACCTATACAACAAGTCAGTATGTGAAATTTCTGCTCTGGTAGTTCTTCCCTGGTCGATTATGCATGCTATTGTTGTGAAGTGGAACTGGCTAGGAGCAGCAACAGCTCAGCTGTGAAGTAGTAGACCAAGCAAACTAACCAAACGAAGCCATCAAGTGTTGAAGCACATAACACGTAAACATCACCTGTCCTCTTTTATATCACTCATGGCAGAGGTCCATAGTGCCTCTGGAAGCAAATGCAGCACAAGAGGTGTGTTTTCGGAGCGTCATAATAAGGATTTAAATGGCCAAGCACCTGTGCACAAGCCTACGATCACTATGCGCAATTCCAAGTGTCTGCTGGAGTGGTGTAAAGCACATTGTCATTGGACAATGGAGCAGTGGAAACTTTTTCTCTGTAGTGTTGAATCATGTGTCACTATCTGCCAATCTGATAGATGTATCTGGATTTGGTAGTTTCATGAGAAAGCTACCTTCTCTACTGCATAGTATCTACTGCAAAGTTTAGTGGAAGAGGGATAATGGTCAGGAGATGTTTTGCAGGGTTTAGGCTATGACACTTGGAGGTTCCTTAATATGTTACAGCATACAAAGACATTTTAAACAATTATGTGCTTCAAACTTTGTGGCAACAGTTTGGATTAGGCCCCATTCTGTTATACCATGACTATGTTCCTGTGCACGGAGGCCAGGTACATAAAGACATGGTTTGACAAGTTTGGCGTTGAAGAGTGGAATACCTGTTGTGAACTGGGTCTTCTAGTTCAACGTCAGTATTTAACCTCAGAAATGGTCTTTTGGATGATTGAGCACAAATTCTTACAATGCACTCCTTTCCTGAAGAGTGGAGGCTGTTATAGCTGCAAAGTGGGCTCAACTCCTTATTAATGCCCATGCTTTTGTTATCAGTTATCCAATAAGCTCAGATAGGTGTGACAGTCAGGTGTATATAAAAGGTTGATTGTACAGTGCATGTCAACAACAATACACAACCTCTAAAGCATCTTGGGATTGTGCATATTGTTGACACGCACTATATAAAGGATAGTAAGTAATATATATGTCTATTGACTTTACTACAGATACAGGAACACTTATGTGTTGTTTGATACATCAAATGCTATCCTGTCATTTTTTGCTTTTTGCATTGATTTATAAAATAACAACCACCACTAACTTCAAACAGAAACCACTCTAGCACATAGTCACTTATGCACATTCCCACATCCACACTTGGTTGGGAAGTGCCATTTACGCACACTTGCTGGATCCATGAGGCAGCTACCGCCTACCGCAACACAACACACATCCGCTTTTGAGAGGGTTTATTTACAAATTAGTAACAGCTAACAAATTTTCCTTATTAACTTCATTCCTTCAGTAACATTTATCTGCTGTTTACTAAACTGCGTAATTCCACTATTGGCACATAAGTGGTCAAAGCCTATTTCAGCAGACATGGCAAAAGCCAGGAGCTAACTTTTCCTTACATGATTTATGTAAAAAGAACAAGTGATGCTGATAGGGGATATACACATTTTAGCATCGTCAATATGCATTTTCATGTTATTTTTTAAAGTTATTTTAAAGGTTATGTAAGTGGTATGAGTGAAAGTTATTTTTCTTTTATATATTTCTAATTTAAACTATTGTGTGTCTGGGCATCAGTATAAAACAGGAAACGTTTGGAGAGAATTTCTACTGCACAAACAAATCTGCAAAAAAGATACTTTCAGCCACAAAATATCATTCTAGCAAAATTATATTTTAAGGAAATGATTAAAATGGTCATTTGCTGGACTTTTCTACAGGCGTTAAAGGCGAGTCCCTCAAACCGTTGGATACCCTTAATTCGTGAACATGTGCTGATCTTGTCTGTAAAAATAACATTGGACAGAGAGGGGCTGAGGGTATTCACCATGGCCTATACATGCTTTAAAAAGTCAGCATCCTCAAGCAGTAGATGTTACCGGAAGAAGCAGCAGCAGAGGAAACAAGAAGAACACAGTCACCAAGAAGACCCAGGCAATGAGATGCCTGAGCTGCAGCAGATCGTGTTTAAGAGACAGTCATTTGCTTTCCTTCTGGTTTTGGCACATTAAGAACATTAAGACAGTTAATAATTGTAATAACTGAATAATGTATCTGAACCTGTCCCCTAGCTTGTGTTATTGCTGCATCTTTCCTGGGTTTAAAAGATTAGTGGAGAGGGGATGTGGCCTTACAGTAGCAGTAAGTTGGACTGGGATTCCAGGTCTCCTTCCAAGCCAGGTAAGCGAAAGGATATGAGGATAAGAGTTACAGTGGCAGACATATGTGTAGGTCTACATAACAAAGTTAGGATACAGTCACCCCAAAAATCTTCCATGATTAAACAAATTCATTAAATAAAGCATACATTTGATAAATGTAAGTAGCTTTATGCAATAATAAAATCTCACGTTTTTACATGAAATGTTCAGGTTTGCATATTGGTGTTCTTCAGAGTTGTAACCATCTTCTTTTCTAAATTCTTTCATCAAAAAGGCAGGTTTAGCATAATTGAAAATCCTTGGAATAAGTAATAGATTTAAAAGTACAGTATGAGAACAGAGCCTAACATGTTGTCAGTGGGACTGAGCATGGTGATTATACACACGTATTCAGGGAGGACTGCTATTTTTTAACTAGAGTTAGATAACACTAATACTAGCACTGTAAATACTTCCTTGTTAGACTTTCCATACTTACTATCTGTATACATTCTTAAAAACAATTGTTATTAAGCGGCACTGCATGGTTCTTTCATCTTCTAGCATTGTTATACCATGGAAGACCCAAAGAGTGTCTGATTTAAAGAGAACATGCTGTAGAGGTGAGCGTAAATGGAGAAAAACTATACTAACTATCCACTATAAGATATTGAAGGTTAAAATAACAGAATACAATAACACAGTCCGTTTTGAGAGGCGCTGCTATTTCTCTAAGATTATAAATAACAATGCTAGTAATCTCAGAATCTTATTCTCTACGATTGATCGTCTGCTAAACCCAGGTAATGAAAAAGAATGCCTCCAAAATACATTCAGTGAAACCTGTGAGGCTATTGGTGTATTATTCAATCAAAAAATTAATGATATTAGAAATAATATAGTATATCTCCTCAAAACTGCGGATCCTCCTAAGCCCCAGTACTCCGTTATAAACAAATTATATTCTTTCACCAGTTTCCAACTCTGTCCACATATATTTTATGAACTCATTTTAAAATAACAGAGAAGGCAGTCATTATGCAGCTCAATGATTACCTCAATAAACATTCCATTCTTGATAAGTTTCAGTCAGGTTTCAGAACAGAAACTGCACTCATTAAAGTAGTAAATGACTTGTGGGTAAATGCAGACAGAGGCTGTTTATCTGTTCTCATCCTCTTAGATCTGAGTGCCGCATTTGACACCATTGATCACAACATTCTTAGAAATCGCCTTAGTCAATGGGTGGGCCTCTCTGGTAGTGTCTTAAATTGGTTTGAATCCTACCTGGCAGGTAGAAAATTCTTTGTTAGTTGTGGTAATTACAACTCAAAGACACATGATATCCTATATATTCCACAAGACTCTATCCTGGGTCCGCTGTTCTTTTCAATCTACATGCTTCCGTTAGGTCAGATTATCCCGGGGCATAACGTGACTATGCTGATGACATGCAGCTATATTTATCAATACCACCTGATGACCCCAACTCTGTTGTTTCACTAACACAATGTCTTAGTTGTGTTTCTAAATGGATGAATAGTAATTTTCTCAAGCTAAATAAAGAGAAAACAGAAATTTTAGTGATTGGCAATTATGGATATAATGAGGTTATTAGAAATAAACTTGATGCATAAGGATTAAAAGTCAAGACGAAGGTAAAGAACTTAGGGCTAACTGTTGACTGTAACCTGAATTTTAACTCGCATATTAATCAGATCACTAGAACAGCATTTTTTCACTTAAGAAACATAGCAAAAGTTAGACTTCTTATATCATTAAAAGATGCTGAGAAATTAGTTCATGCTTTTGTTTTCAGTCAACTAGATTACTGCAACGCACTCCTCTCTGGACTACCCAAAAAAGACATAAATCGTTTGCAACTAGTGTAGAATGCAGCTGCTAGAATCCTAACTAGGAAAAGAAAATCTGAGCACAATTACTCCAGTTTTGATGTCACTACACTGGTTACCTGTGTCATTTGGAATTGACTTTAAAATACTGCTTATGGTTTACAAAGCCTTAAATAATCTCACTCCATCTTATATATCGGAATGTCTGACACCTTATATTCCAAATCGTAACCTTAGATCCTCAAATGAGTGTCTGCTTAGAATTCCAAGAGCAAAACCTTAAAGAAGTGGTGGGGCGGCCTTCTGCTGTTATGCACCTAAAATCTGGAATATCCTGCCAATAGGAATTTGCCAGGCTAATACAGTGGAGCACTTTAAAACACTGCTGAAAACACATTACTTTAACATGGCTTTTTTATAACTTCATTTTAGTTTAATCCTGATACTCTGTGTATTCAGTTTATTATCATAACTACAGTATTCATGGTGGCTCTAAAATCCATACTAAACCCTACTCTCTCTTCTGTTTCTTTTCCCGGTTTTCTGTGATGGCGACCTGCGCCACCACCACCTAATCAAAGCACCATGATGTTCCTACATTGATGGATTAAAAGCCAGAAGTCCACATGACCATCATCATCAAGTCCTTCCATGAGAACCCTAAATACAAAGAGGACTGTTTCATTTATGTTAGGTAGAATGCCCAGAGGGGGCTGGGCAGTCTCATGGTCTGGAACCCCTGCAGATTTTATTTTTTTCTCTCCAGCCGTCTGGAGCTTTTTTTATTTTTTGTTTTTTCTGTCCTCCCTGGCCAAAGGACCTTACTCTTATTCTATGTTAATTAGTGTTGTCTTATTCTAATTCTTACTTTGTCTTTTTTTCTGTTTTCTTCATCATGTAAAGCACTTCGAGCTACATTATTTGTCTGAAAATGTGCTATATAAATAAATGCTGTTGTTGCCTCGATTCACTGTACTAATTCCCTTCATAATTTTAAGCACTTCAATCATGTCACCTCTTAATCTTCTTTTGCTTAAACTGTATAGGCTCAGCAGATTTAATCTTTCCTCCTAATTCAACCCATGTAGCCCTGGGATCAGCCTAGTTGCTCTTCTCTGGACCTTTTCTAGCTCTGCTATGTCCTTTTTATGGCCTGGAGACCAAAATTGCACACAGTACTCCAGATGAGGCCTCACTAGTGTATTATAAAGGTTGAGCATAACCCCTTTGGACTTGTACTCCACACATTGTGCTATATAACCTAACATTCTGTTAGCCTTCTTAATGGCATCTGAACACTGTCTGGAAGTCAACAGCTTAGAATCCACTACGACTCCTAAATGCTTCTCATAAAGTGTACTCTCGATTTTCCGATTGCCCATTGTATATTCAAACCTAATATTTTTACTTCTTTGTGTAATACTTTACATTTACTGACATTGAATTTCATCTGCCACAAATCTCCCCAAATCTGTATGCTATCCAAGTACTTCTATAATTATATAACAGATTCCAAATTATTTGCTAATCCACCTATCTTGGTATCATCTGCAAACTTAATCAGCTTGTTACTTATATTCCTATCTAAATCATTTATATATATTAAAAATAGCAGTGGCCCTAGCTCTGACCCCTGTGGAACACCTCTCCTAATATCAGCCAATTCTGATGAGGTTCCTCGCACCATCACCCTCTGCTTTCTGAGTCTGAGCCAATTCTGCACTCATCTAAAAACATCACCCTGAACTCCCACTTCTTTTAGTTTGATGTCCAGCCTCTCATGTGGCACCTTATCAAATGCTTTCTGAAAGTCAAGATAAATAATATCATAAGGTCCACTTTGAGCGTATCCTTTTGTTGCCTCCTCATAGAATTCCAGCATGTTAGTAAAACACGACCCCTCTCTTCTGAGCCCATGCCGACTGTTCAGAATAACTACTGTCCTTGTCAGGTGTTGCTCAATCTTATCCTTAATAATTCCTTCCATTAAATTTCCTGTGATGAATGTTAAGCGCACTGGCCTATACTGTTTACTGGGTTGTATGGTTCCATATAGCTCCATTGCTTGACAAAGAACTATTTACTTCTGGAAAGGGTTCTTTGAATATGAAGTTCGTTCTTTCTGCTTTGAAAAACATCCTAATGTGTAGATGAAACGTGAAATACGTAATAAATGGTAGGCTGCCTAGCAGGACACTAAAATAAAGAAAACCTGGACTTAGCCTGTGCTCTAGTATGCAGCAAGAGTCCTTTTAAAATCTTGACCCACAGGCAATTTCAAATTATTAATTACTGTATTCTGCCAGTTAGAGACTTTAATAAATGAAGGTTCCTTCCAGAACCTTCACTCGGTGGGGTCTTTTTGGAACCAAAAATGCTTCCCATGTGGAACTGCTCTGAAGAACCACTCTGGCACCTTTATTTTTAAGATTGTAGTTGCTAAATCTGTGGCATGAGATTTTTATGCTCTGAACGTTTTTTCTTCTCTGACATTTATCCAGTCTTTAGGCAGTGTTGTTCTCTCTTTAAACCTTTAAGTGGTTTTTCAGAAGAAATCCCTACTGCATCATGTCAAAAAGCAAAATCTAAGTGGTTTTTCTGCACAAAAACGATTGCAATGCTATACATTTTTTTTTTTGCAAAGGTCTGTTGTTTTTATTACTCTTCTTTTAGCTTTATTTTTTGGAAGATTAGAACTGTTATAAAATTTTATTCAGATTTTCCAAACATTATTTCTTCATCTTTTCACAGTCCTGTTCTCGAATAAAGTTGATGTGGGTTTCATTTATGGTTTTATATATTGCAATTGCCACTTTGATTCCTCTTATTTTGTTAACTAAAATACAAACTGTGATGGATAACTTGATTTACAGCAGGGTAGAGAGTAAAAGGAATCATCACAGGACAAGGCATGGCTTATCAAGACTTTATAAGAGAGTGAGGAGAAGAGATGGTAAGCCCTGTCATTATAGTGAAACATTTAGATAGGCTTTTGATAGGGACATCTGGGAAAATGGAAGAAGATATACATGGAATTATGAAAATTTCCCTGGGACACTAGAGGACTTGGAACTGAGGTGATCCTATCAAGAATGCCCAGTCCTCTAAGAGTGAAAGTGAGATCACGAAATGCCAACTGAGGTCAGCACATAACTCTAAACTGGATGAGTTTTTATGATGGATCTGCTTCTTTTTTGTGTTCTCTGGTTTTACCCCAGTTAATTATAACAAATATTGAATATTGTGGGAACAAATAAGAGAAACAGTTTGATGAGTTTGGTAAGTATTCATTCATTCATTTTTGTATTTGCTTAAATACTTTAACGTTGTGAGAGCCTATCCTGGAGACATTGTGGGCATGGCAGGTGCCAGACCTGTACAATGAACCAGTCCATTACAAGGCACACACAAGCATACATAATAAGAGCTAATAAAATCTCAGTGTCCTGTGAAAAGCTGCTGCATATCAACTGAGCTAACAAGAAAAAGTGGGAACATAAAAGAACCATCCCATAAGTGATATGTATGTTCATTGTAAAGCACAATGATATACCCTCGCTGGGTCAATTTAGAGCTAATAACCTGAAATAGAAGTATTTCTTTGGACTTTAATGGAAAAAAAGTAATAGCTGCCACCCTTTAATATGGTTGTGGTGTTGAAGAAGGGTGAGGATACGTTGTGGTTGAAAAAGAGTTTTCCTACATGTATTCTAAAAGTCTGTCCCAAAAGCATTGGAGTGAACATAATTCTTATTGAAAAGAGAAAAGTCAAGGGGAAGGGGAGTTCTCATTTCATATTTGCTTGTTTATCCTGAAGCAGCATAGTAATGCATCATTCAAACCTCTAATTCAGACTAAATGACAGCTGGCGGGAGATATATGATGAGTGCTACAATATCACCAAGCTTCAAGGCAGCCAGATTTAATAACATATATATCCTGAACTCAACTAATATGTTTATTTATATCTGCTCACCAGGGAGCACAAAAAAGGCAAATGCAGTTACTAGATCTGGTATGATCCATCTGAGTGTGTCAATCTATATGTAGCATGGTGCTAATCTTTGTGCTGTTAGTTTTACTTGGCTGGTTAAGATTCATAATGCAGTCTCTAAGCCATTTTGGGATAGGAACACTAAACCCCAAAGACATTAACTGGGCTTGCTCATCTGAGAGTAAAGTTTTTCAGACATGCTACATTTCTGTATACTAAAAATAACGAACTTAACTCATCCTAATCACTACGTATTTGAAGTATTATTCATGCTATACATAAGTTTAAGGTATGTATTACTGCCTCATTCCTAGATATTTCAATATTACTATGGAGTGTACACATTCTTCTTGTGTTCAATGAAGGTTTTCTCAGGATACTCTGGCATGTTCCCACCTGCCAAAGTTTTAAATATTAATTGATGACTCTACATTCTTCTGGTTTGAATGAGTATGAATGTGGCATGAATGTACTTACACACAGTGTGATGTCTTGCTCAGAGTTTGTCCTTGTCTTGTATTCAGCCAAGCTAAGATAGCCTCCCATCATCCATTACCCTATAATAAAAAATAGTGGGTACAGGAAATGGCCCAAAGAATAGCTATCAGAAAATGTCTTGGAAGAGTGCAGCAGCTGCAGATATTTGTATCTAAGGATCAGAAACTGGGGTCTACTTAGTTTGGTATAATTTATGTTTTGCCCATATAACAAATACAAGGGTGGCATAGTGGTATTGCTGCTGCCTCGCAGTAAGGAGACCAGAATTTGTATCCCAGGTCTTCTCTGTGTGGAGTTTGTATTCTCTCAAAATATCTGTGTGGACTTCCTCTAGGTGCTCTGGTTTCCTCCCACTGTCTAAAGACATGCAAGTTAGGTGCATGCAAGTTAGGTGAATTGGTAATGCTAAATTGTCTCTAGTGTGTGTTTGTGTTCACCATGTGATGGACTGGTGTCTTTTCCAGGAATTTGTTCCTGCCTTGTGCCCTATGCTAACTGGCATAGACTCCAGCAGAGAAATTACTTAACACATTCTTTAACACATAACACATTTGGTAGGTGGTGACTGTTTTTAGTCAGTGGGCAGCAGAATGTCCGTGTAGTGCTGTGCTGACAGTCATGACGAATCGGATGCTTTGTGATGAAGAAACTCTTTTGGATCATCTATCCGTATCAGTGGCAGAACCTTCAGGTTCCAAATAATCCAACTGATTGTCACTGTCTCTCGATCACTGTTATTATCATCAAAATATCCATCTTGCAACAAATAAAGTTGTTTCAAAATATCAGCAAGTTTATACCTTTATACAATGACATAACTACAAACCTTTTATAGACTATTTTCCACAAACTTGCATCTAAAAAAATAATTTTATGGCTATCCTCTAGGTGACAGTACTCAGTAGGCAACTGAGAAGCAGCAGTAAAGCTCACCAGCAAGCCGGCTGCGTCTATAGTGGCTGTATACAGAGATACAAGTCTTATTATACATTGCGCCTTGACAGGCTTGATGAAATATGACTTAACTTGTACCACACAATCAAAGTGTTAAGTAGAAAGTCTGAGGACCAAGTCTGTTTAAAATAAAAAAAGTGTTACTTATTGGTGGTGTCACTCACATGCGAATAGGAGGAAACTGAGTGGACCAAAAGAAGGTGATTCCACGCCAGGCCAAGGGGTGGCAGGGTGCACTAAACTCTCCTGTATTTCCTCTGCAGACCAGATACGGGAAAACCTGCCTGATTTCTCTGCAAGACATCACTTCCAGTTCCGGCGCCACGAAAGACATCACTTCCAGTTCCATCAGCAAAAATCACTTCTGGTCTCGGCATCCAAGATGACATCATTTCTAGGATCTGCTCTATAAAGACACCATTTTAACTAAATGATTCAGTTCAACCTGAGAACTCCACCTGTGCTCTTCAGTGCTTATTTAAAAAACATTGCAGCCATGTATAATATATGGGTGGCTACCCCAAACCTTTCTTTGTGTCCGAGGCTGAACTATTTCACAGTGGATATGAGGCAAACAGCAATTGATAGAATACAATTTAGAAGCATATGTTTTGGGGATGCCTTCACTCAGAAGTAAATGGTTTCTTTACTTGTGCTTTGTAGCCAAACACACAGATTGCATATCCTTTAAGTCATTTTGTCTGCTAAATAAAGAATAATAATTATATGACTTGATCAAGTAAAAACAAACAAAATTGATCCAATACTTTATTAACCAAACATGCAAGTGGTCCAGGGTTATAAGCAAACAGCATTAAGGGCACAGCAGGGAAAGGCATTAGTCAGAATCTGGTGGCACAATTAATACAATAGATATCACACTCTGATTATCATTTATGAGATATCACTGCAAAAGTCTCATGGTTAAGGGAACAGGACATGGTTTGTTGATTTTGCTGCTAAGATCCTAGAACTAAACTAAACTGAGATCATTCTTGAAAATGTTCAAGAGTAAGCCTTTACATTAACCTACCTGCTGAATATTTAATTGTTGCCATATTTCTCAGATTGTGCTGGTTATCTTTTTTCCTGCAAGTTTTATTTACAGTGAAAAACTTCCTACTACAGCACATAAAATCAATTTACAAATCACTTTGAAAGACTCACTAGTGACTGTGGGCTCTAACAAGATATTTACCATAAGATCTGTTTAAATGATCTCCAGAAAACAGCTTAACCAGGTAAACGACCCCCACACTAGTACAAAAAAAAAATTGAAAAACATTTAAACAGTCAATTTGTTTATAAACCCTAACTGCACCACAACCCAACATCCTTAAAGCTGATCAACAGACATGAAGGTTGATATTATAAAATCAAAATCTATGTTATAAATGTAGTAAATCGCATTTGGGGTTTGCAGTAGTGCGTAAGCGGCACCGGAGTGTTGATAAGGAAATTGACAGAGACTGCATTTAAGTGCAGACGCACGCAGTTTAGCCGATTTCTTCGTTAGCACTCTGGTATTGTAATTAAGGCATCTACACCCACAGAAGTATAAAGGAGGGGATGAGCAGGATATGAGGAGGAGAAAAGACATAATGTGAGGAGATCCAGAGGTTAAAGGGAAAGAATGAAAGTGAAGAAGTGTCAGGGTCACAAGAGAGCTGGTGCCGTAGTGAGGAAGCCGGCGGTTGGGAATGATGCCCTAGGTGGAGTGAGTTGATGGCGCTCACAGGTAAGGTTTCTCAGGCTGAGAGTCCAGAACAGCAGCAGCGATTAACCACTCTGAGTGTGCTCCTGCTGAAGACAGATGGATGGTGGTGGGAGAAAGGAGCAGAGCTCTCAGTGTTCCCTGGTGAGGGCCATGAGGTGGTGCTTGGAACATGAGCCATAGAAAAAGGTTTACTATGCCTTTTACCAAAGATCACCAAAGGTTATTTATTTATTTATTGAAAGACTTGCACTGCACTTTTGCACTTCACTTGTTTTTGTGTTTTGTTCTCATTGCCCAGTCCATCCTAGGTTTCATGACTATTATGGTCCCAGGTTCAAGGGAGTATGCTAACTGTAGGCAACCAAGGCATCACAGTAAAGCATGTACATTTTACCTGGATATTTTCCTACAGGACAGACCAACCACTAAAAATGGGACCAATTAATTTGAATAAAGTTGAGTAGGCCTTTTGTCCAAGAACAACTGTCAGTGTTATCTAGGGTATGTTGATGTTTACAGCTGTTATGTATCCAACAATTCATTATGTCATTGCCATTGTGATTATATTAGACTCATTGCATGTTACACTGCACCACAATTTTTTTGATAAGTCTTGCTTCCTGAAAAGTTTTGGCTGACAGGTACCTACTGGGTAAGCACAAATATAGTTTTATTTTTACTTCATCACGTAGGAACTCTGAGAAACAGACATTATAATGTTTACTGACAATAATGTATTTAGTTACATTTATGTTTCACATAAGCTATTAAATTCAGCAGAATTAAAAGTGTTTTGCTCCTGATTTTCTTTTGTATTCAATGTCTGGTGCATCATGTTGCAGTGTCCAACAGTAATCAGCAAGCATTGAGGGATTCCAGTTGCCCTGGTATCGTTTCTCCATTGTAGCAATGTCCTGGTGAAACCTTTCACCATGTTCGTCACTGACAGCACCAAGATTGGCGGGGAAAAAGTCCAAGTGTAAGTGGAGGAACTGAATCTTGAGTGACATGTTGCACTTCATTGTCTTGTATGCTTTGAGAGATTTGTCTACTAGCTGAATGTAATTTGGGGCTCTGTAATTGCCCAGAAAAATGCCTTCTTTGATCTTGGCATCAGTTATTCTTGGGAACATCTGTCTTAAATAACGAAAATCTTTTCCTTATTTGTTCAGTGCTTTCACGAAATTCTTCATGATTCCCAGTTTTATGTGAAGAGGAGACAAAAATATCTTTGCCGGGTCAACAAGCGATTCATGTGCCATATTTTTTTGTCCTGGAACTAACTTTCTACGGAGTGGCCAGTTCTGTTGAGAATAGTGCGACTCTTTGGCACGGCTGTCCCATTCACAGATGAAACAACAGTACTTTGTATAGCCGAGCTGCAGTCCTAGTAACAGAGCAATGACTTTAGGATCTCCACAGATATTCCAGTTGTACCTGCTATACTGGACGTGCTTCAGCAACAGTTCCATATTCTCATATGTTTCTTTCATGTGAGCTGCATAGCCAACAGGTACTGACGGATAAACATTGCCATTGTGTAGCAGAACAGCTTTCAGGTTTAACATTGATGAATCAATGAAGAGACGCCACTCTTCTGGGTTGTGATCACAACCCCAGGCCGAAAACAATCCTTGAATGTCACAACAGATATAGAGACTGTCAACTTGTGCAGAAATTTTGGTTATATCATGATGTTGGCCTCGAAACACAGAAATTTTTGTACCTGGTGACAGCAAACACCATTCCTGCAGTCTTGAACCCAGCAGCTTGGCTTTTGCATTTGACAGATCCAAATTTCTGGCCAAATCGTTCAATTCAGACTGTGTTATCAGATGTGGATCGCCTGATGAACATGGCTCAAAATCCAGGTCAGTGTCACTGTCAGTACCCTGCATTGTAGTTTCTTCATCTGGTTCATCTAAGGTCCAATCCTCTGGTGGTTTCGGAATTAGAAGACTGTCGTCATGTGGCACGGGTCTTAATGCTGAAGGCAGATTAGGATATTCAATTGACTTCTTGTTTTTGGCAGAGAAACCAGACACATTGATCAAACAGAAGTAACAGTCCGTCAAATGGTCTTTCTGTTCTCACAATATCATCGAAGCAGCAAATGGCATCGTCTTTCGAGTGCCTCTGAGCCAGGCTCTCAGACTGACAGCACATGTCGCACAGCAAATGTGTGGCGCCCATTCCTTGTCTTGATCACCAATTTTGCAGCCAAAATACAGATGATAAGCTTTCTTCACAAGAGCAGCCATTCAACGTCTCTGAGGCACAAGTGTATATTCGCCACAAATATAGCAGAATGTATCGCGGCTGTTACGACATTGACGAGACATATCACTTGACACCAAAACGTCTATAGCATCAAGCTCACTGTTATATTGCTACAGATATTACACTTTACTATACTAATACTATACATACACATTGACTATCTATATAAACCAAATGAGCAGGATCGGTGTAAGCAAGCCAGCTTTATAGCATGTTGAGACAGCATCAAGCTCGTTCAGACCTGCCCAGGCATGCCCAGGATGTCAAGTTCCACAGAACAGCTTAGAACCTGGCCTGATTCCATGCCTGGACATGCCCAGGCTGCACAAACCGTTGTTGATAAGTCACTTACGGGAGCGAAAATGTTTGGATACAAATATAAGAAAACATCATGACAAAACCGAAACGGTACATGATGGGTAAATTTTGATGTGATATTCGTGATCAGCCCCCAAAAATCTATAAGAATCACCCAACAGTGTTCAAGAAGCAAAAACTTTGTTGTGTAGTGTTATCTGAAATTTTCTTTACTCCTGTGACTACTATAGTGGCCCAATCAACTTTTTTTACAGGTGGTAACCCTCACATTTCAATACGATGAACTAATTCTCCCTTAACCTGTTATTTTTATGTAGCACCTTCTGCAATGTGAGCTTAGAATGTGAGTTATCAATGGCCAGCCATTTTCCGGCCTCCACATAGTATAGATGTCTGTTTTTAGCATAATCTTTTATCTTGTTGTCTTTTGGCTTCCATTCATTTTTTACTCTCCATCTTACCATGATCTACTTTACTTTGCTTTTCAAACACTCCCAATATGCCCTTCTTCCCACATGTATAGCAGATAACAGTGCCTTACCATAGTGTCCATATTTGCTTGTGGTTTCACATGAGAAAAACTCCCAGTACGAGAGCAAAAGATGCAGTGGTCTGACTCAAGAAAGCTGACTCCAGTGGTGATCTAAGCAGATGTTGAGCTGCTCTACTGTAAGTCAGTCATCAGTATACAGTATGAAAAGACTGACACCATGAAGTGGTAATGTCTTTACCTTTAGTCAGTGTCCAGGTTTTCAGTGTAAGCAGCTAAATCTTGATCCTCCATGAAGGCTAGTGTAAGTTTAACAAATTGAAAGCGAGAAGTCCTGAGTGGAGAATCTAGTCAGCTCCAGTCCTGGAAGTCTGCAATGGGTGCAGGTTTTCATTCCAACCAGTTTCATAATTACAAGCCAGGCCTGTTTTTAATTTTGTGGCTTGTTAGTGGTTTCATCCTGCCAAGACAAATCTTTATTACATGTTAGATTTTTTGTTGTCTGAGAACCTCATCCATATGTCTTGTGGTCCAGAACAGATCTGTACCATATAGTCCTTTCCTTCTCGCTCATTCATTTCAAAACAAGATACTTTACGATGCATGTATGCAGGTTTAAATGGAAACATATTAGGTGGAAAGCTGGTTATTTTTTTGTCATTTGCACTTCATTATTAACTGGTGACTGGTGAAGAAAACAGGCAACTTTTAAAACCTTAATGCAGTTGTTTAAAACTAAAAAGAGGCAATTAAGACAACAACAACATTTATTTACATAGCACGTTTTCATACAAATAATATTTTCCCCTGAGTTCTTAAGGAGGCTTGTGAGTACATATATAAACCCGTGACACATATTTTTAGGAAGTCACTGCGCACAGGAAAGATTCCAAAGGACTGGAAAATGGCAAATTTCATCCCATTATAAAAAAAGGGTGACAGGGCAGATCCAAGTAACTACAGTATAGGCCAGTGCGCTTAACATGCATCACAGGAAATTTAATGGAAGGAATTATTAAAGATAAGATTGAGCAACACCTGGCAAGGACAGTAGTTATTCTAAACAGTCAGCATGGGTTCAGAAGAGAGAGGTTGTTGTTGAGGTTGTGTTTTACTAACATGCTGGAATTCTATGAGGAGGCAACAAAAGGATAAGCTCAAAGTGGAGCTTATGATATTATTTATCTTGACTTTCAGAAAGCATTTGATAAGGTGCCACATGAGAGGCTGGACATCAAACTAAAAGAAGTGGGAGTTCAGGGTGATGTTTTTAGATGGGTGCAGAATTGGCTCAGACACAGAAAGCAGAGGGTGATGGTGCGAGGAACCTCATCAGAATTGGCTGATGTTAGGAGAGGTGTTCCACAGGGGTCAGTGCTAGGGCTACTGCTATTTTTAATATATATAAATGATTTAGATAGGAATATAAGTAACAAGCTGGTTAAGTTTGCAGACGATAGCAAGATAGGTGGATTAGCAAATAATTTGGAATCTGTTATATAATTAAAGAAGTACTTGGATAGCATACAGATTTGGGCAGATTTGTGGCAGATGAAATTTAATGTCAGTAAATGTAGAGTATTACACATAGGAAGTAAAAATATTAGGTTTGAATATAAAATGGGTGGTCTGAAAATCGAGAGTACACTTTATGAGAAGCATTTAGGAGTCGTAGTGGACTCTAAGCTATTGACTTCCAGACAGTGTTCAGATGCCATTGACAGAATGTTAAGTTATATAGCACGATGTGTGGAGTACAAGTCCAAAGGGGTTATGCTCAGCCTTTATAATATACTAGTGAGGCCTCATCTGGAGTACTGTGTGCAGTTTTGGTCTCCAGGCCATAAAAAGGACATAGCAGAGCTAGAAAAGGTCCAGAGAAGAGCAACTAGGCTGATCCCAGGGCTACAGGGGATGAATTAGGAGGAAAGATTAAAACTGCTGAGCCTATACAGTTTAAGCAAAAGAAGATTAAGAGGTGACATGATTGAAGTGTTTAAAATTATGAAGGGAATTAGTACAGTGAATCGAGACAACAACAACAACATTTATTTATATAGCACATTTTCATACAAACAATGTAGCTCAAAGTGCTTTACATGATGAAGAAAGAGAAAAAAGACAAAATAAATAAGAATTAAAATTAGGGAACACTAATTAACACAGAATAAAAGTAAGGTCCGATGGCCAGAGAGGACAGAAAAAAACAAAAAAAAAACCTCCAGACGGCTGGAGAAAAAAATTAAATCTGCAGGGGTTCCAGGCCACGAGACCGCCCAGCCCCCTCTAGGCATTCTATCTAACATAAATGACCTCAATCAGTCCTCATTGTATTCAGGGTTAACATGGAAGAATTTGATGATGACAGTCATGTGGACTTCTGGCATTTAATCCATCAATGTAGGGATATCACTGTGCTTTGATTAGGTGGTGGTGGCGCAGGTTGCCACCACAGAAACCCAGAAAAAGAACAGAAGAGAAAGTAGGGGTTAGTATGGATTTTGGAGCCACCATGAATAATAATGATAATTAATTAAATATACAGACCATCAGGATTAAACTAAGATGAAGCTATGAGAAAGCCATGTTAAAGTAATGTGTTTTCAGAAGTTTTTTAAAGTGCTCAACTGTATTAGCCTGGCGAATTCCTATTGGCAAGCTATTCCAGATTTTAGGTGCATAACAGCAGAAGGCCGCCTCACCATTTCTTTTAAGATTAACTCTTGGAATTCTAAGCAGACACTCATTTGAATATCTAAGGTTACGATTTGGAGTGTAAGGTATAAGACATTCCGAAATATAAGATGGAGCGAGATTATTTAAGGCTTTGTAAACCAGAAGCAGTATTTTAAAGTCAATTCTAAATGACACAGGTGACCAGTGTAGTGACATCAAAACTGGGGTGATGTGCTCGGATTTTCTTTTCCTAGTTAAGATTCTAGAAGCTGCATTCTGCACTAGTTGCAATCGATTGATGTCTTTTTTGGGTAGTCCTGAGAGGAGTGCATTACAGTAATCTAGTCGACTGAAAACAAAAGCGTGAAATTAATTTTTCAGCATCTTGCAATGTTATATGAGGTCTAACTTTTGCTATATTTCTTAAGTGAAAAAATGCTGTCCTAGTAATCTGATTAATATGTGATTTAAAATTCAGGCCAGAGTCAATAGTTACCCCTAAATTCTTTACCTCCGTCTTGACTTTTAATCTTAAATGCATCAGGTTTATTTCTAATAACCTTATTATATCCATTATTGCCACTCACTAAAATTTTTGTTTTCTCTTTATTTAGTTTGAGAAAATTACTACTCATCCATTCAGAAACACAAGTGAGACATTGTGTCAGTGAATTAAGAGAGTCGGGGTCATCAGGTGCTATTGATAAATACAGCTGTGTATCATCAGCATAGCTGTGGTAGCTCACATTGTGCCCCGAGATAATCTGACCTAACGGAAGCATGTAAATCGAAAAGAGCAGCGGACCCAGGATAGAGCCTTGTGGAACATCATATAGAATTATCATGTATCTTTGAAGTATAATTACCACAACTAACAAAGAATTTTCTACCTGCCAAGTAGGATTCAAACCAATTTAAGACAACGCCAGAGAGGCCCACCCATTGACTAAGGCGATGTCTAAGAATATTGTGATCAATGGTATCAAATGCGGCACTCAGATCTAAGAGGATGAGAACAGATAAACAGCCTCTGTCTGCATTTACCCGGAAGTCATTTACTACTTTAAAGAGTGCAGTTTCTGTACTGTGATTTGTTCTGAAACTCGACTGAAACTTATCAAGAATGGCATGTTTACTGAGGTGATCATTGAGCTGCATAATGACTGCCTTCTCTGTTATTTTAAAATGAGTTCATAAAATACATGTGGACAGAGTTGGAAACTTGTTAAAGGTGAATTTCTCACAAACATTATGAAGTTTTTCTTTACACAAAGAACGATAGACACTTGGAATAAGTTGTGTGGTAGGCAGTAAGACTTTTGGGACTTTCAAAACCAGACTTGATTTTTTTTGGAAGAAACAAGTGGATAGGACCGGCGAGCGCTGTTGGGCTGAATGACCTGTTCTCGTCTAGATTGTTCTAATGTTCTAAATGATGTAGCTCAAAGTGCTTTACAAGATGAAGAAAGAAAAAAGAAAAATCTAAAAATAAGATTAATCAATAATAAGTAACAAAGAATAAAGTAAGGTCCGATGGCCATGAGGACAAAAAATAAAAAAACTCCAGAGGGCTGGAGGAAAAAAAAAATATCTGCAGGGGTTCCAAGGCCATGAGACCATCCAGCCCCCCCAAAGACAATGCGTTAACTAAAACTAAACCCAACAAACATATTGCTTTAGAAGTAAATTAATGGGTTCTGATTAAAAATGATTGAAACCAAAAACCAGCAGCCAATGTGGACCTCCAGGATCAGAGTTGAGTACCCCCGATCTACAGCATTGTAGCTGCATTTTTCAAGTAGGGACCTTCAAGTGAATATCAGAATTCAGGTGAGCAAGGAAAATTGGAGGCAAGCAGATAACCTGAATACTTATAAGAGTAACCATACCCACAAAAGTACACACTGAAGTTTGCCTGCCAGAAACAAAGCATGCTAAAATTGTGAGATAATGACAACAGCGTGGAGAAAACATAAGCAGATCAAGAAAGCAAAATTAACAGAGATTTACTTAAAATAGTGTGTTTGAGAAATCATATGTCGGCCAGCTATCTCCTCAACTAGGTTAAGTAATCTGAAAGTAATCTGGAAGCTCTAGACAGAGTTGTTCATTATTTTATATTGTGTGTTTTTACTTCACTATTACTTTCTATGTTACTTATTATGGTATTTTATTTTGTTTATCAACACAAGCCACCTATCAGTCAGTGCTGAGTTTGAGAAAGTCGAGTAAGGCAAGGGACATAAAAATTGATGGAATATTTTACTTTATGCAATATGCACACAGATGTACAGTATGATTTTCTTGTAGTACATGTCTTTCAAGAACCATTGCTAACATTTTAGACTCCATGCTAGATGTTATGTGCAATTCTCATCATCATTTTGGACAAATGATATAAAAGAATTAACAAATATTGAAATAAGAGCTATTACACTAATTCAAGGTTTGAAGTGAATGGGCCATGATGAGAAACTGAAGGGACAAAAACTGGTCAGCTTTCATTTAAAGAAAAATGACACTAAGAAGAGATTAGACATAAGAATTTAAAATTTTTAAAGCCCAACTACTTTTAAGTAGATTAAATATATTTGTTAACAATTTTTTTGTATATTTGTTAACAATGAAAAATAGGCACAGTTTGGAAATATATAATTATCAACTCTCAAATGCATTTTATTATGGACTGTATAACCTGTTCAGTTGAACATTCTTCTCATGTTAATATGCTTTGCAAAATACAAATAATTCCAGAGTACCCCTGTTTTATACTGATGTGATTTTATTTATTTTGTCTCACTCTTTTTTTTCATTTGGGCTAAAATATTAGAAATGCCAGGTGCACCATTGTGGATTTATTGATCCTTCAGACTAAGAATGGCCCCCTGAGCCCAACCCCTCTCAGATATGTATCAATATTCATGATTTCTACATCCTCAGTGACTCGCAAAATGGTTGAATATTGGCATGGCCTCAACAGGTACAGAGAACAAGAGACATTTCAGTGATATTGAGCAAAGCTGCATTTTAACCTGCATAATAAATGAGAACTACTCAACTATGGAAACAACCAGAGAGCCACAGGTTATACAGAACAACAGCTAGAAAAGCCCTCAGACACGCTCATATTTTATGTTATGTTTAAGGTTGGCTTCAGGGATTCCTTCTTTCTCCTTTTTATTAGGTGTAAGAAGCATTACCTGACACATTTCCTACATATTTCTAAAAATAAAAAAAGCCACATGTTTGTGATTACTTAAATTTGCATCAGTCTGAGAAAAAGGGAGTTCAGGGGGTGCAGCCACTAACAAAGTTAACCTCACACCTGCTAGATTCAAATCCCTACCTGGTGTACGTCCTCCCCATTTTCTCTGCATGCTCTGTTTTCTTCACACATTTCAAAGATTTGCAGGTCAGGTTGACTTGTGAGTGGGTGGGTATCGAGTGCACAATTAATTGACTTATTGTTTGCAAAGTGAAAGATAAATTATTATAACCAGGAATTAGTGAGGTAAAATTATTTCACTTTACAAGACAGAAAACAAGGGCAGACTCTCTGTGACATTGCTGTATGATTACACAATTTGATTTTTTTTAATTACTTAAACATGTGATGAAGAATATATATAAAGAGAAGAAAAGAAAAATGTCTGACTCAAAAAACATCACAAGACGTGTGCATTTGGACACAGGGAGTGGTGAGACACAAGGAAACATGGTAAGGTAGAGGTGGTAGGTAAGGAAATGAGGAGGTGCAGCAAGAAGTGGCAGAAACAAAAATAAAAGGTGACAGGGATATCTGTAACACTCGGAGGCGGCAAGTTACACACTCCGGCTGTGCTGGAGAGAGGTCCAGTTTCGGCTACATCAAACCGTACTTACCCATTTGCTCCTTATCCGCACTCCACTCAAGCTCCCCAGTCGAAGGTAAAAACAACCAAGTTCAGCAAAGATAATAGGTTGAGTATGTAAAAAAAATGAATTTATTGGAAACAGAATGAAAATATAACACAGAGAAATCCCCATATTCATTGAAAATATATATAGTGTTAGAGAAAAGGAAAACAATAAAACCTGACACAGCCCTGACCTCCCTTGTCCTCCCCTTGTATAATTTACAAAATGACAAACAAACATTCATATACAGAGAAAAGTCCAATAACCACACGGAAAATGTGGAGATGAGAAATGGATGAAAGCAGGCCAAATCCCAAACAATGAAAATGATAGAAAACCTGGATTCAAACTGTACTATTTCGAGGAAAGAATCAACACAGTCTCACCGATGACACCTGTTTAGCAGTCTAAAAGCCTTGGGAAGTGGATGACGAAAAAGTCCTAAACATCTTACTGCTATGTGAAACCGGCTAAGCAGTGATGATCTGTGGATGACTTTGATGAAAGAATAGCAGTATGTTTGATGCTAGCTTGATGCTTGATAGCTTGATGTTGTAGATTATGGTCATTTTATACTTCCTTTCTTATTTCTCCTTCTTCTTTTTTTGAAAATGTGCGGCCTTAAATTATAATATATACAACCCTGGAACTCAAGGGTCAAGTGCAGTGCTTGGTGACGTCCTTGTGGATGCAGCAAGGCAACTCTTTTTCAGGTATTGTCACACACGTGCGACTAGGAGGACGTTGTATGGACCAAGCAAAGGTAATTTGACGCCAGGCCAGGGGTTGGTGGGGTGCACTAAACCTTCTCCTGTTATCTCAACAGACCAGCCACGGGAAACGCTGTCTGGTTTAAAACAGATGACATCAGTTCCGGTTCTGGCGCCCAGAAGAATGTCACTTCTGGCACCTACTCTGACTAATGAAGAACATCACTTCCGGTTCCCTTACATCACTTCCTGTTCTATCCCTTAAAACCTCCATCTTGACAATCCCTCGTCAGCTCTGTTTTGGACTCAGTATGGAGAGCATCTCTGTATTCAACAAGAATCTTTTGCAGCCAGGAATAATATACGGGTGGCTGCCCCAAACCTTTTTAAGTGTGTCGCGTCTACTCCTTTTACAGTCCTGTAGTCGGCAGGATGGTGACCTCCTGGAGAGAATGGAAGTCAGAACAAAACAAAGACTTGACACACTACACCCAATGCAAGAAAAGTCAGATGGGTAAATACCGCTCCCGAATTGCCGAGTGGGGGTCGGTCGAGGTGTGTCAGGGAAAACTTGACTATGCTTCGACCCATCAAACTGTTAAAGGTCTGGGGAAGAGTAGAAACGGGAACCACAGGATAGAGCCTGGTGCGTCTGGGAACACATCGAGGACTTATTATGGTCTCTTGAGTATGAGGACTGCCCCTAAATATCCCACAAAAGGCAAGCCTTTTGATAAAGGTGGAAGAAACCCAGGCTTGCAGATTGAAAACCTAATGGCCTGGACCTAAACACCTGCTAAAGCAGTAAAAAAGCAGGCCATGGCTTTATGGGCTAAAGTGGTTAGGTGGTTACAACCACACAAACATTCGAGCCACCAAATAGCGGAGCAGGTGGCCTGTGCTTTGTTGCTCCATGCCCTGCCTTGAAAAATTGCCCAGCTGGCCTGGGGCTTTACTGGTATTGTCTCGCTAGCCGTGTCAATAGAACTCCTCAAGGCAGAAACTAGCTTGGGAGAATCAGAACGGGACTCGTATGAACCTGGGCATACTTGCGTCCTTAACATAGAGTCTTGGAGCTACAATGCGAAGCGTACTCGATTGGAACCTGGGACGCGTCGACCGGCTCCATGAAACTACGATGGGATCTTCGGAGTGATATGGAGGGAGGCGCGGTGTTCGCTTGCTAATCCTCTGGCCTTTACACATACGGGAGAAGTGTTAGTTAAAGGAATTAAAGCTATAACTTTATTTGATTCCGGCAGTAACATTTCTATTGTTGCTCGCCATCTGGTACTACTGCAACAATGGTTAAAGATTAAAACCTGCATTACCTGCATTCACGGGGATGCCCAGAATTATAAATCCGCCAGATGCTTTATATGTCAGGACAGTGTATTAAAAAAGTTGACGGTGGCAGTGATGGATAATCCACCCTTTCCCGTGATATTAGGCAGAGATTGGGTAGACATTAAAAGCACAGACGCTTCTTCCCCAAGATCGCTGGGTCTAGTCACGGACGTGGAATCAGCACCCTCAACTTCTTCCACACTGCGTTTACAGCCGGCTCGGGAGCGGAGTTCGGCCTCTGGTGATGATGGGGAAACACCCGGGACGTCTCAGCCAAATATGTCATCATCAAGCGCAAAATCGACTCGGGATGAAACCCCGCCCTTTGAGGTCAAATCCGGTCCCCTCACATGCATGCAGTTTCAATTTAGGCAGACCCCGGCTTCATTTAAAAGGGAGCAGTGAAATGACGACTCCCTTAAGTTTGCAAAGAATGCAGTCATTCTGATAGATGGCCAAAGCACATTATTTTCAATGCCACAAGGTCCTCACTTTGTGTTAAATAATGATCTGTTATATCGGGTTGCTCACCATGAGGGAGAAATGAGGTTACTGTTGTTAGTACCACAGACTTACCAGCGACAAGTCTGTGAACTAGCACATACCCATCTCCTGGGAGCCCATTTGGGACCCAAAAAAACACTTGAGCGGATTAAGCTCAGATTCTTTTGGCCCGGAAATAATGAGGAGGACCGCCGCTTTTGTACGTCATGTCCGGAGTGTCAATTGAGGCAGATTCCTAGGAGGGACTGTGCTCCTCTAGTTCCATTACCCTTAATAGATGTCCCTTTTGAGCATATTGGGGTCGACAGAGTAGGACCCCTAGAAACTTCAGCCAGAGGTCATAAATATATAATGGTCCTGGTAGATTATGCTACCCGGTTTCCGGAAGGTGTTCCACTGCGCTCAGCCACTTCAAAAGCTATCGCACGGGAATTAGTAGGGGTATTTGCATGTGTCAGCATCCCTAAAGAAATCCTGATGGATCAAGGGACGCCTTTTACCTTGCAGACGTTCAAGGAGACTGCCAAGCTACTTCAAATAAAACATTCAAAAACTTTGGTATATCATCCTCAAGCCAACAGTCTTGTAGAGAGTTTCAATCAAACACTCAAACAAATGTTACGTAAGGTAGTCAACGAGGATGGAAGGAACTGGGATCAGCTCCTTTTTGCATATCGGGAAGTCCCACAAGCCTCCACGGGGTTCTCACCTTTTGAATTATTATATGGACGACAACCCCGGGGCATATTAGACATTTTAAAAGAAGGCTGGGAGGAAGAGGCCCACCCGTCAACAAATATATTGGAATATATCGCACAATTACGCAACAGATTTGAAAAGATCAGACCTATATTGAAAACACAAATGGAAAAGGCGCAAGCAGCCCATGTCCGATGCTACAACCGTGGTACGTCTCGTCAGGAGTTCCGCCCAGGAGATTGAGTCATGGTTTTAGTTCCTACCTCACATTCTAAATTACTGGCTCATTGGCAAGGCCCCTATGAAATTAAGGAGAGGAAGGGACCGGTCGATTATTTGGTGAAACAACCAAATTGTCATCCCAGCGAGCAGATTTATCATGTCAATCTGCTAAAACTGTGGAAGGACAGGGATCTCGAGCCCTCCTCAGGACAGCCCCACTCTCTCTTTGCTCATAAATTAAACCTTAATTTCGGAGATAATCTGACTCTCCAACAACGACAGGAGCTCGAAGTAGTTATCCTTTCTGTCCCTGAGGTGGTAAATGAAAATCCAGGACAGACCTCCCTGATTGCACATGACATTGTGACGAAACCTGGGGTTATTGTCCGAGAACGTCCGTACAGAATTCCCGAGGCAAAAAAGGCTGAAGTGGAGCTGGAGATCAGATGAATGCTGGACCTTGGTGTAATTGAGGAAAGTTATAGTCCCTGGTCCAGTCCTATTGTCATGGTCAGTAAGCCTGATGGAAGTTGGAGGTTCTGCAATTACTTCCGTTGGCTTAACCAAGTCTCCCAATTCGTTGCCTATCCGATGTCGTGAGTGGATGACCTCCTCGAGTGGCTAGGTGGCGCTAAATTCTTGACTACTTTAGATATGACTAAGGGGTACTGGCAGGTTCCCTTAATGGACTCCACTAAGGAAAAGACAGCGTTTAGCACCCCTAGCAGGCACTGGCAGTATCATGTTCTCCCATTTGGATTACACTGGGCACCTGTGACATTCCAGCGTCTGGTGGACAAAGTGCTCCATCCTCATAATTCATATAGTGCTGCCTACTTGGATGACGTTGTCATCTATTCCAACACATGGGACGAACACTTACAGCAGGTTCGAGCTGTATTGCAGTCACTAGCAAAAGCTGGTCTTTGTATTAATCCGAAGAAATGCTACTTTGGGTTGGTCGAAGCCAAATATTTAGGCTATCTAGTGGGCCAGGATATGGTGAGGCCACAGTGTTCTAAAATAGATGCCATTTTGAATTGGCCCCGTCTAATAAACAAAAGGCAGATTCAAGCCTTTCTCGGCTTAGCGAGTTACTATCGCCAGTTTGTACCACGTTTTTCTGAGAGAGCAATGCTCTTTACAAACCTCAAAAAGAAGGGGAGACCTAATCACGTGGTATGGGATGAGACATCAGAGGCTGCATTCAGTGACCTGAAAATTGCCCTTACGTCAGCTCCTATACTGAAAGCGCCTGACTTTTCTATGCCTTTCATCCTCCAGACAGACGCTTTGGACACAGGTCTTGGAGCTGTGCTGAGCCAAAATGTCAATGGAGTTGAACACCCCATTATGTACCTGAGCCAGAAACTGTTGGATCGTGAAACCAAGTATGCGGCAGTGGAGCAGGAAGCTTTGGCTATTAAATGGGCGATTACTCAGCTGAGTTATTACTTCTTGGGGCGTGATTTCACTCATGTGACAGACCATGTGCCTTTACAGTGGATGGCCTTGCTTAGGGAGTCCAATCCATGCGTCACGAGGTGGTTTTTAGATCTACAGCCATATAAGTATTCGGTCGTTTATCGCCGTGGTGTACTGCAAGCCAATGCCGATGCCCTTTCTCGATGCCATGACTTCTCGGACTGGTACGCCTGACCCGATGGGTCTGGGCTGAGGGGGGGGCCATGCCACACACGTGCAACTAGGAAGATGTTGTATGGACCAAGCAAAGGTAATTCCATGCCAGGCCAGGGGGTGGCGGGGTGCACTGAACCTTATCCTGTTATCTCAACAGACCAGCTGCGGGAAAACCTGTCTGATTTAAAACAGATGATGTCACTTCCAGTTCTTGTGCACAGAAGAATGTCACTACCGGTTCCGGCACCTAGAAGAATGTCACTTCCGGCACCTACTCTGACTAATGAAGAACATCACTTCCAGTTCCCTTACATCACTTCCTGTCCTATCCCTTAAAACCGCCATCTTGACAATCCCTCGTCAGTTCTGTTTTGGACTCGGTTTAGAGAACATCTCTGTATTCAACAAGAATCTTTTGTAGCCAGGAATAATATACAGGTGGCTTCCCCAAACCTTTTTAAGTGTGTCGAGTCTATTCCTTTTACAGTATATATACATTTCATACACAAAAAAGGTCAGACAAACACAACACTTATACACTTTAAACAAAAATGATTGACATTTTATGTAGTCTCGATACAAAATGCTAGGAAAGCAGTCAGGAGCGTGCAAGAAGCTGCAAGATGGGAATTTGCAAGTGAGCTGAGGAAGGATCATTAAGTAGATAACAAAAGAATGACAGAATATACTTGGTGCAAGTTGTCTGAAAAATGCTGAAGGGATCATTGTGATAGTAAAAGTATACAAACATGGAGATTTTGTGAGTGAGGAGAGTAAATGGAATAATGATGATGATTTTGTGAAAATGGATGGACCATCCTGAAAAAGATAATAATGCAGCGGTAGAAATGTTAAAGACAGTAGAATTTTTGGGAGTTGATTGGTTTACATACCTGTGTGATATGATTGTGTGTTATGGGAGGATGCATTTAGATTGGAAAAGAAGTGTGCTCCTCCTATTATACAAAGGAAATAGTGATCCACTGGAGTGTGAGCCATATTGAATAATCAAGATATTGAAGCAGGTAATGAAGGTGGTTGAGGGACAGCTAGCGAAATGAATGTGCAACCAGGTGAAAATTACCTGGAACTGGAATAAGAGATGAGAACCTTGTTAAGATGACAAGCATCTATCTGGTGATAGAAAAAAAGCTACATTGTAGACCTAGACCAAGAAAATGAATCTGACAGGGTGCCAGGGGAGTTAGTGAGGTGTGCATTGAGAAATGTATGTGTGGATTAATGGTTCTTGTTTATAGTGATTTAAATGTACAATAAGAGTAAGCATGAATGTTGGTATGAACAGCAAATGGGTATAGTGAAAGCTCTGAGGCAAAAATGGGACTACACCAGGGATCTTCTCTGAATTCATTGCTTTTTCATTTTTGTGATGAAATTGGTGACCAGAACAATGCATTGCCGTGGAAGCTGCTGTTTTCTGATGATCTAATATATAATTAAAAATTGAAGAACAAGATGCTGAAATGGAAAGCTAGTGTGGAAACAAAATTCCTCAGGGTAAATGCAGGAAAACCACGATGATAGTTGGAGGAGAAAGGGCGGGAGCAATTGAAGCGGTGGGTGCATAGTTGGGTGACATATGGGGTTAATGTATTGGGAGAAGCTCAATCTAATGCATAGTTTTTTGGGTGTGATTTCATTAGATATGCAGTTGTGTGAAGGATAGTCTGCAAGGGTGACCTTTGTTTACAGAAATTATGTGATAATGGAATACTGATGTACTCTGTACTATAGAAAGCATGGCAGTTCTGGTGACATGTTGAATGCTGATGGAGTTGTGGGCACTGCAGTAGTACATAGGGTGAAAGACATAGAATGAATTACTAGAGTTTTCAACCATTCTGAATTCTAGAAGAATCTCTATGACATTGAAGGGAACAGTTTATGAAAGCTTTATGAGGAGTAGTATGTTCTATGAGACTGAGACATGGCCAGTGAAAGCAGAACAAGCTGGAAAGAAGATGAGAGCTTTATGATTCTTCCCCTTGTATCATGTCATGTCATTTTCTAACCTGCTTAATCCAGACTATGGTTGCGGGTGGGCTGGAGCCTATACCAGCTGGCATAAAACAAACACTGAAAAGGGTACCAGTCCATCACAGGGCAAAGACACCCACACACCCCCATATGCACACAAAGACCAATTTTGCATCAGCAATTCACCAGACCCCAATGTCTTTAGGCAGTGGGAGAAAAATGGAACACCTGGAGGAAATCTGCATAGACAAGGGGAGAGCATGCAAGCTCCTTGAAGGGAGGACCAGAACACAAACCCTGATCTCCTTACCGCAAGGCAGCAGCACTACCACTGCACCACCCTCCCCATTGTGAAGCATGTCTATTGCTAATTTTGTTGTTTTCAAGAATATGTTGAACTTTTCAAGCCAAAGCCACATTTGGCCCTGTGCAGACTGAAGCCTGACTATAGAGTGGGAGCTCAGGTTGCTATGGAGTGTTGCCTTTTCAAAAAAGGCTGTTGAGGATATCAACCTCCTTTTGGCTTAATTTTGAAAAATAGATGTGAATGAAATACATGAATGAACAGGCCTCATTATTTTGTGGATTGAGAAACATATCAGGTGGTAGCATTTATCACATTTAACTGTAAAGCATATATTGGTATTAACAGTACATTCAGATACTTATGGCCAGTGTCGCTCATCATTTATCAATTGTTAATGTACAGTTCCCAGTTATAGTTACTTTCATTTCACTGAATTGAGTTCCAATTCCTGAAACTCCAATTCCAATTCAGTTTCCTGTAGATGTTGTTGAATTCCAATTCAATTTCCTCGTTTGAATTGGAATTGTTAAGTTCATTCCTGAACTGATCCTAACCATGCCCTCTTGTTAATTCTTTTACATGAAGTTAAGTCATCTATTTAGTTATTATTATTCATTACATATTTTTAATTTTATTAATGATTTTTAATTTATACAGTTATGTATTGTTATTGTTGCTTTATATTTGTCTCAAGGCACATCAATTGGAGTTGAGCAACTAATCATTTCACTGCATATTGTACTGTATGAATGTAATATGTATGACAAATTAAAAAAAAATTGATTTGACATGGAGAATTTGCAAACAATCCACACTGTTTGTAGCCCAACAGAGATCAGAACCCAGTCTTCTGGAGCTTTCAGACAGCAGCACTAACTACTCTATCTTCATAATATGGCAGTATATTTTTCCATTTTTAGAACAGTAATATAGTGGGAGTCATGTTACAGGCTTGCTTAGCAACATAAGCCAGAACCAGAATTGGTAGCAATCCAGGTAATAAACACTTACCGTAGATGACTTTAATCAACAGATTTTTATATTTGTGCATTCCAACATATTTGGCCTCAACACCATGGAGAGGTCTCCTTGCTACTATGAGAGGTGCCCCTTCAGTCTCAGCTTTTAAATCCAGGCTGAAGATTCACTAATTCAGTTTAGCATACCCTGACTAGAGCTACTGATAAGCTGTGCATACTGAATCTATGGAATCATTGAGAAGAAGGGCCCTTTCATGAGAATGGCACTGACTCAGCTTATAATGAGCAATTTGGGGGGTGGCTTGTTGGTTGAGATTTCCAGGACTCTGACCGTGTCTGACTTGTCTGACTGCTTTCCTACAATCTGTTTGTGTTTCTACAATTAACTGATGAACAGATATTGTTGTTTTCATTTATGTTATGTATGTGATTTTTGGCTATGCATGAAATACATTGTTGTTGTCGATTTAGATCTTTAATTGCATTACAAATGGTATTACCTTAATTATAACTGTTTTATTGTGTACATTAAAACTAGAGATTTCATTGGCTTTCATGTGTAAACTATAGAAATTGCATGTAATTGTTAAAAAAAAATAAGTGCAACATATGATTATGTGAAGTGTAGCATATTCATTACACATTAGAGTGTAAGGTAATAATACATATTTTATTTCTATGGTTAAAAGGTTAATAAAAGTTAAATCTTACATTTGTAATATTAACTAAATTGATCTAAACAATAACAGTAATTAGTGTATGTTTATAATACTGACAACAGATACTTGATTATAGAGTAAATAAATCAGGCATTAAGAAACAGCGTGGGTATTTAATTTCTTTAAACCTTCATAGACGCAGGCAGAATTATTTCATTTTGCTGTTGCATTGGCATTAGCTTTTACTTTCAATGCCTAAGGACCCAGTCATTAAACACTTTACTTATTTTTATGAATGGGAGAATCAGCCCTAGGAAAATGTGGCAGCCCTCATACTACTATGAACAACCCAATGTTTTAAAATTGACAAAAAAAAATGCAATTACCATTTTGTGCCATAAGGGAGGTTAATTAAAAGTCAGGCAGCAAAGGCAAGCATAGTCAAAGTAGTTTATCAAGGTGTTAATTACTGGCCAACACTCCTCTTCTGTGACCTAAAGGGGTTAGGTTTTGATTTTCAGGTCTCTTACAATTTAAGATGTAACCGTAGGGAGAACAAAGTATATCCAGGAAATGAAAAACAGAGAAACATGCATTACTGGCAAATGTCATTTTGAAATATTGCAAAGCTTGTATTATGTTAGTGCTAAGTAATAACTGAGGTAGATGACTGTTTATAAAACAAATAGATTTCAATCAATTTCTCTAACAAGCCTAGATAGATAGATAGATAGATAGATAGATAGATAGATAGATAGATAG
>JANRMT010062849.1:3719395-3743687 GCA_026402145.1 Polypterus bichir lapradei
TAGATAGATAGATAGATAGATAGATAGATAGATAGATAGATAGATAGATAGATAGATAGATAGATAGATAGACTGATTTCAATAATTCTTGCAACAGCTTATATAGACAAAGAGACAGGTTATAATAAGCAGAGGATAAGCATTCCGATTATCAAAGAGAACTGCATATGAAAATTAACCAAATGTATAAAACTTGGGTAAATGGTAATCAGCACAGAGAGACTCTGGAAAAATAAGCATGTACTCAGAAATGATTCAGGTGGAACTAAACAAAAATAAAATGTTATTAAAAGAAAATAAATTAGATTACCAAAGTGGAGTAACTAAACACAAATACAGCTCTATAAAGGTGACCTGAATTGCATGAAAAATGACAAATTAAGTATGTACAGAATCTAGGTGGCAAACTTAATGTCATAGAGAAAAATGTGGAAACCAGAATATAAAACAGCTACAGTGACCCCGGTGAGAGGTTTCTCACCACTACAGTCTTCAGTATCTCAATACCTGCAGTCAAGTTTCGCCCAACAGCGTCAAAAAAATGACCCGAGAAGGCAACCCAAAATACTGTATAACACAGGAAAGTATTTAGTACTGGTTGTAGCAGTTCGGAACTCACTCAATAGAGGGAATAAAATTACAAATGACCTTGCAACAAATATTGAAAAAGAAAATGAAAAGCAAAAAAAAAAAAACAAAACATTTAATGTAGCCTTGTATGTATGAATGTTTTCTTTCAGTTTTGAGCAAATTATTTCCTAGAATAAGTATAGTATGTAAGTCTTCATTGAACAAAACCTCAGAGAGAATTCATAAGGCTGGTTGTGTGAAACATGACTGAAGAAAAGCACACACCAATATGCTCACCGTTTTACATTTGCTGTAATTATTGTGTCATGACATTAATAAGAATTTCAGTAGAAATTAGAGGTCACCAACTCTGTCTTGTAACGTCCCAACAACACACTCAACTTATGCAAAGCAAGAAGAAATACAACAAACACTTCAGTAAAAACACCTACAAAAAAGCATCACATGCAATAATGAAAAGTACAATAAGGAAGATCTGGTTCTATAGCACCACATAACAGAAAACAATATACATGTGTTTAGGTCTCAGGTCTTTCCCTTGCTATGCCAAGTTCATTTCTTTACACCAGTTAATTTTTTTTAAGTTCTTGACATTACACCACAGGAAAACATGCTAAATTTTCAAATTGATTATGTTTAACTTGCAGAAGCTGCCATAGAAAAATAGGAATAGAAATTTACTGAGTTTATGTTTTCTTGCCCATTTCAGATCTTCTGACTAGGCAACTGAAATTTGCCTAGATGGTGAAGTAATGTTGAACATAACAATTTAATTAATTCACATTAAGCTATGTATTCATGTTAATTCATTAACATTAATTCAATAAAAAAAAATATAAAAAAATTTCCCTTGAAATGCATATATGCATGCATTGGCCTGTTTTGATGTGAGGCAAAACCTCATAGACAAGCTAAAATAACACCACTGCTGGAAACAATTATATTTTTTGTATTGTTTTACACAAATATATATGGGAGTTTTAAATCAAAAGCAAAAGCTTAGTTCAGGGATTCACAAAATTTAAATCAAGGTCCCCCAAAATATTGTACCATCTGGTCAGGGCACTCGCTAATACAAAGCCAATGTTGTAAAGGAGAGCTGATCTTGGATCTCGGTTATTGCTAATAGTCATACTGCATGACTTTGTATAATAGCATACCTGTTAATCAAAGCAAGGGTTTAAAGATAAGTTTGGTATTTTTCAAGTTGAAGTAATTTGTTCATAATCATAATACAGTATGTATTAATTTGCCATAAAAGATTGTTTTCTGAAATGAAGCATTTTTTATAAATTAAAAAAAAAATTGTCTGCTCTTAACAGTATACAAGCTGTTCTAAATCCTGGTGAAGTTAGTGGCTTCCTATATTAAGAGAACCAACAGAATGCTTTTAACTCCTGCTCCTAAGGGTGGAGCCAAATTTTTGGCACTCTGAGATTTTTGAACCAGTTACAACCATTTTTCTACTCTTAGAAGCTTGATGAATATGAGAACAGGTCTCAACTGCTGAGAATAAATATTTATACTCCACAGTTATTATTATGAGTGAATGTAATTATTCCACACTGATACCTGAACTCCCCAAATATAAGTATACCATTAACAGCGCACTGCAGAATACACTTGACTTGAGCATTTATAGTTTTCATACTCTTTCTCTGTATGTTTAGCATTCATTTGCTCAGAGGTTGATGCGCTTGCTGCTTCCTGAGCAGCTCTTCTTTTCTCCACCCTAGCAGACCACTTCTCTTCTTCTGTCGGTATCTTTTCACATTAAAACTGATTAAGTCAGTGTTTGTGTTGCAATTACTTAGTACGTTTTCTTAAATTTTTCACTTAAGCTGGAACTTAAGTCTTTATTCTGCCTCAAGAATAATTAAGTGACAACGAAGGTGGTAGGGATGAGAACGGCACCTGTACGCATGCGCCGCACGGCCACCCTGCTGTCTGCTGCCGCAAATTGGTTCTACAATAAAATAAAACAAAAATAAAAAGAGAAATAACCTTGGAGGTCAATCATCAAGTGGACAGTAGACGTCACATAGTATATGTGTTCCAAATTTTAGGTCAATAGTTCAGTTTGTGAGCTACGAGTGATTTAAAATCCTGGACAGACAAACGGACAGCCATGGTAGCATATTATATAAGAAGACTAGCAGAATACCCGCGCTTCGCAGCGGAGAAGTAGTGTGTTAAAGAAGTTATGAAAAAGAAAAGGAAATATTTTAAAAATAACGTAACATGATTGTTAATGTAATTGTTTTGTCATTGATATGAGTGTTGTTGTCATCTCTCTCTATCTATATATATATATATATATATATATATACACACATAGTAAAATACCCGCGTTTGGCAGCAGAGAAGTAAAAAGAAAAGGAAACATTTTAATAATAACGTAACATGATTGACAATATAATTGTTTTGTCATTGTCATGAGTGTTGCTGGCATATATATATATACACTCACACACACACACACATATATATAAACATATATATATACACATCATATATATATATATACATATATATATACATATACATATAAATATATATACACACACACATATATACACATATATATACACACAAACACATATATACATATATACACATATACATATCTACATATATACTGTATATACACATATATATATACAAATCTACATATATATAATGTAATTAATCTTGATTAATCGTATGTAATCGCACACGTAAATTTGCCCCAAATCGCAAATGTGTTTTTTTAATTTAAAAGGGTTTTAGTGGGCGACAGAATCAAATAATAGACATGGACATGAATATTGTAAACTCAAGCTCTTTTAATTTCTGAAAAAAAAATGCTTTTAAACTGCATTTGAATTCAAAACAGAAACAAAAATATCATCCCTGGTTAAAATTGGGCAGACTTAAAAATAAAGTGGTAGTTTAAGTACTTTAAGTACATTTTCAGAATGGTATTGTCTTTAAATAATAATAACCAAAATTTCAACATAAAGTGCAGTTTTTCTTCTTAAAAAAATAAGTCAGAAACATAAAAGGTAATTTGACCAACTTAATCTTTAAACTCTGAGTAACCTTAGCCAAAATTATTTTGTACATTAGGCTAAAACAGTGTGATCATTGAACATTCTGTAATTAGATGTAATTAGAATTACTAACGGTCACGGAAGTCCAATGATCCCCAGTAAGAGCCACAAAGTCCGCTTTCTGTAATGCATCTAATTTTGCTTGCTTTTCACTGTGCACAAAACCATGCTTTTATCAAGGCTTCGCTCGGGTAGTTTTTTGAAATTAAATTTTCCTCCGATCAGTCGTAGGAACGCGCTTCATTCCGAGTGTAACATTTTTGTAGCTGTGATGTGTGCATCAGTGTAATTAATGTACCAGGAAATCATGCATTGACAAAAGTTCCCCTTTGCTTGGAATTGAAAGTGTGATTAAATGCGTTATTTTTTGTTATGGAGTACATGCATCGAAGCTTCTCAGCTGTGCTTGTGCTAAGAATAGGAAAGATTTTAAAAATAACGTAACATGATTCTGCGTTAACCGCATATTTTTTCATACGTCTCAAACCAAGGAGATGCGAGGTTAAAATGAACCGAGAAGCACGCGTACATACTCAGTACATCCCCTCTCGGGAATCGAACCTCGGATGTAGGCGAAGCCTCTACAATTGCGCCACGGTGTGTGGCTTATTTATTTGAGAGTATGTAGATCGGGGTATATATATATATATATTCGCAGCGGAGACGTAGTGTGTTAAAGAAGCTATGAAAAAGAAAAGGGAACATTTTAAAAATAACGTAACATGATTGTCAATATACAGTAATTGTTTTGTGAGTGTTGCTGTGATCAAGGATTCGATTATCATTATTTGTTTCAATCAGTGTCGTATTTGTACGATGTGTTGTGTTCAAGTTACATTCTGTGTTTGTCAGTCGTTGTAAAGATTAAATTCTGTAATTACAGCCACATTAGCTCCACAAATGAGACACACGGGTTTACCGGCAATGTCAGTAAACATATACTCAGCCTCCCATCGGTTTTTAAAGGCTCTATTTTCTGAATCAACTTTTCTCTTCGGCATCGTGTGGGCTAGCTTCGCAATAACTTGCAGCAACGCGGTAAGTGTTCGGCAAGGCAGCTGAAGCGCTGCATTATGGGATCTGTAGTTTATTGTGTTACCAGCGCTTCATATACCCGGGCCATTAATAACAATAATACAGTATATAAAATGATCTCGCGGGCCGGATATAATTACACGCCGGGCCGGATGTGGCCCGTGGGCCTTGAGTTTGACTCATATGGACTAAATAGAACTTGAAAAGAAATATTTTTTGGAATGTGATCGCGCAAGTCAGTACATCGAGCCCGCGTGCTGTTGTGGTTTTGCTTGTGTGCTTCAGTAAGTTACCGTCCCCTCGCTCTTACTTTTTTACCGTTCATCTAATGAATACACTGAGTATGGCTTTACCAAAACAATCATTGATCGCGAATAAAGTATCCATTATTCATGAAGCTTCAATAGGTGAATAAGTGATCTGTCTTTCTGCGTTAACCGCATGCGTTTTCATACGTCTCAAACTAAGGGGATGCGAGGTTAAAATAAACCGAGAAGCGCGCGTACATACTTAGTGCATCCCCTCTCGGGAATCGAACCTCGGACGTGGGCGCTACAGGCGAATGCTTTACTATCGCGCCACGGCGTGTGGTTTATCTATTTGAGCGTAGCAGTGTAATTCGGTTTTTGTTCAGCACTCTTTGGAACTGTTACTTTTTGTCTGCGCACTGCGTCAGTTCACGTGAGCCGCTGAATATGGCTTTACATGTCACTCGCTCGCTTCTAATTGTTTCGCTGCCTTCTTAATTATATAATGCATGTTTTCTAAATCACGTTTTGTAGCTCTTCCTGGCTTTCTACGTAATGCGTGATTACGTGAGAGGTGTGATGATGTCATACGAAACTCCGCCCCTCCAGCTGAACTCCATTACAGTAAATGGAGAAAAATAGCTTCTAGTTATGACCATTATGCGTAGAATTTCTAAATGAAACCTGCCCAACTTTTGTAAGTAAGCTGTAAGGAATGAGCCTGCCAAATTTCAGCCTTCTACCCACACAGGAAGTTGGAGAATTAGTGATGAGTGAGTGAGTGAGTGAGTGAGTGAGTGAGTGAGGGCTTTGCCTTTTATTAGTATAGATAAGCAGCTGGTGTGATATTCTACTAGAGGGGAAAAGTATTACAGTGATGCACTAGCCCAGGTGCTTATAACGCTACTATATGAACTCTCTTTGGTAACTTGGGCCAGGCACTGATAATTCTTGTCCCTTCTTACAAACATCAATTAATACAACAAAACCAGAAATAAAAACAGTGCGTAAGTGTGGTGTAGGAGAGGCTGTAAGATGACCTGAAATCAACACTCCAGGATTGTTCAAAGAATACTGTGTTGGATTAGAGGAGTACATGGGCATAGTTATGTCCTAAAGTTTTTTGACAGAAAAATGCATTCCAGCAAAGACTCATATTAAATTTTAAGTCTTGTTTTTCTAAAGAATGGAAAAAGTTATGCACAGCTAAACTGGAAGCATACAATGTTTTGATTAAACTGAATATACATAGAAAGAGAAGATAAGAATGTCAAAGGTAGATACAAGGACAAGCCTGAATAGCATTTATCCACCAAAGAATGTTTTTCTATTTGGAAAGGCTGTCAGATGATTACTGGTTACAAATGCAACTCTCAACATTCTTGACCTGAATACACTGAAACTGGTGGAAATGGGTGCAGATCTTAAGAAGGTCCTACCTCTTCTTGTACCCTTTATAATTAATGGTATTAAAAGGGACGGATCATTCTAAATTTTTGGCATTACCATTAGTCACATTCTGAGCAGGAAAGAAATGATAAATTCTCTTATCAAAAAAGGTCAACAACAAATGTTCTTATTCTTTGTCAACTTATAAAATTTGACCTGCCTCAATAGGTGCTGGTCCAATTTTATAGAGAAATGTTACGTGAGCATCCCCTTGGCCTGGCCCTGCCACTCGAGTCCTCAACAATGAGGATGCTGAGAGCCGGATCACCCTCGGGAAATCGTGCCACATGGCCATAGTGCCATAACTGACACTCCCTCACAATGCAGGGATTCCATGAGCAACAGCTCATACGACACAAAGTCCAACCAGCGGTACCCAAAAGTTCTCAAAAGAGACAGTACCGAAGGAGTCCAGTCTTCATCTTATGTCACTGGATAGCTCGCAGCCATAGAGCAAGACAGGAAGCACCAGGGGCCTCATGTATAAATGGTGCGTATGCACAGAAATGTTGCGTAAGAGCTTTTCCACGTTCAAATCACGATGTATAAAACCTACACTTGGCATAAAGCCATGCACTTTTCCACGGTACCTCATACCTTGTCGTACGCAAGTTCTCCGCTCGGTTTCGCAGACTGGCGGCACACAGCGTCAAAGCAGTGCTACTGTTCCTGTGTGCTTACCCTTTATTTGTTAGAACCACATTCCTGACGCGGCTTTATAAACACACTGAAACTAACCGCATATTGTTTATTAGTGTAATGCATCTGATTGTAATTAACCTGTAACAATATAATGGCCCAGGGAATAGCCATAGTATTGCAGATACCATAACTGCTTTAGCGTTGTAACTCTCACTGCACCTTTTATTTCCTTCTTTCAGCTGCTCCCGTTAACAGTTGCCACAACGGATCATCTTTTTCCATATTACTCTCACTGCACCACTCAGAGTATTTATATCACTGTATCTGAGTGGGGAATCACAGCAGCAGCTGATCGGAAAGAGAATTATTGGTATATAGCATCAAGCCCACTCTGCCTCAGCCACAGCAAAACGTTTCAAAGACTTTCCTGTACGGACCTCGCGGTTCAGAAACAGTTTCATTCCAAGAACTATAAACGCTCTCAATCAATTGCTCCTTGTAGAACTGTTTGTACTTATAATATAATATAATATTATAAGTTATAATATTGCACAACCTGCGCCACTTTATAAAGCACGTATTTACATATGATGACGATATCATTTGTAAGCTGAAATGCAGCAAAATGTTAATTATATTATACAGATACAACTTTAACTTCATTTAAATAATCTGTATTGTTAATAATTAAACATGTGAGGACACGGTGCTGCAGCGTTAGCAAGTTCATGTATTGTTCCTGCCTCGTGCTGTATATTTGCTGAGGCTGGCGCGACACTGAAAGGATAGACGGATAGAATAATTAAACACGTACTATGAAGATATTTCAATGTTCCTTAAAAGTTTTGAAGAATCGTCATTGTAAGCTTACAGATGGCTTAACGTCTATTACAGAGCTGATTGTGTGGCGATTGGGTATTTGGATAAAGAAAAGTAAGGTCAGGAATTGGAGAATAGTATGTTTGAAAGAGACAGTACTGCTACGGTAATTTCATCGAAGGTCGCGCACAATCACACACCGTGTTTCCCTGTTTAATAACGTGCTTTAACTCCTATCATCATGAAAAAGATATCAGGTATACATCTCAGTATTTTAATTATTCAGAGAGCTGTAATATCACGAATGTAATGGATTCTGTGTCCTGTCGGAGAAAGAAAAAGAACGGAAGCATGTAGTGATTCACACACATAGAGCACATTGAAGATCAAATACAAAACAAAGCATTTAACGTGCTACTTTAGTTATGATGGGATTTGAGAAACTAGTAAATTAAACGATTTTAAGATGAAGTTAATGTTCTACTTTAATGACAAAATAAACTAAGTGATTAAAGTGGATATTTCGAGATTGAAGTTAACATTTCGTGCTTTTTTCCGACTCTTTGCCTTTTTTTCTCACTGTACCCTAATAAGCTTCCATATGACACTCGGACGGTGGGCTACGTCTCGCCTTTTTACAGCGACTTTGTTATGTGACAACTACTTTTTTATGTTGGGCACTGTACGACTTTGTGAACTTGAGCTTGTTTCTCCAATACGCTATGTCACTCGATCAGCTTTCTTTTTGTTGATTATACCACTGTATAAACCAACAAATAGTACATTTTTCTTTGCCTCCACTTGGTATTCGCTGAAATTCTTATATTTTCCTTCTTGCTTTTGCCATTGCCTTTTCACAGAATGCTGAGCTTAAGGTCTATTTATATTGATTTGCATATTCAAAGAGGTGTAATTCTGGGAGGAGACGGGGCGGGACAGAAGGCGCGTGCACGTGCATTAGTTTTCATGCTGATCAGGATTTATGGAGCGGAAGAATGCGGAAGTTGGAGTATGCACAGATTCCTGCATCTGGAATTTTCTGTGCGTAAGCACATTCCGGCTTTTGTGCTTATGTCATGTTATAGTGCGAATTCTACACACGGCGTTATACATGAGGCCCCAGGACTGTAAAGACTTGGACCTTTGTCCTTTGCATAGATATTGGGAGCACCATACATCCCTTTCCAGGGATCTCATGACACCCCCATGCTCTCCCAATCCATCTACTGTCTTCATAGGAAGAGTCACCAGAGTCATGAATGTCACTGCAGAGATAAGTAAGTAAACGCTTTCTCCACAGGCAGACACACTGAGGTGCCACCTTTACTGTATATCCTGTTTCATGCGTGGTGAATTTCTGGGAAGACAGTACAAGTTCATGTCAATAGTATTGGAATGTTGGTCCAAAATTAAATGAAAATCTATTAAATAATGAGTTTTTCTTGAGATGGACCATCCTTTTTAAGGTCTAGTCCATCAAAGAACATCTTCGTCTGGTTGAGTGGCTTCTTATATGCAACAGAAACCAGATGTTCTGGGACTTGTGGTCGAGTGTTGGAAGTGACCTCACAGTCTGTCAGGATTTTTTCCCCCTCCATTCTTCAGAGAAACAACCCAGCCACAGGGGATGCACAAACCAAATAAATGGGTTACGTCAAGAAGGGCATCCTGTGTAAAATATTGCCAGATCAATATGCGGACAACGATACAATTTTCCATACCAGATCGGCAAAGGCCCAGGTTAACAACGGCCGTCACCAGTACTGTTAGCCAACAGGTTGCTGGCGGAAATTGGGCTACTGTTTGCCGAAGAAGGAGAAGAGGAGGGGGGAGATGTGTCCGGAGGCATAAGAACAGGAGGAAGGTAAAGAGAGTGGAACTGAGGGTAGTAACTTTAAATGTTGGCTGTATGTCTGGTAAGGAGAGAGAGTTAGCCAATATGATGGAGAGAAGGAAGGTTGATATATTGTGCGTGCAAGAGACTAAATGGAAGGGGAGTATGGTCAGGTGGATCAGAGGAGGATTCAAATTGTTCTATTATGGTGTGGATGGGAGGAGAAATGGGGTATGGATTATTATAAAGGAATAGTATGTCAAGAGTGTTTTGTAGGTGAAAAGAGTGTCAGATAGAGTAATGATTATGCAGCTGGAAACTGAAGGTGTGATGATGAATGTTGTTAGTGCATATACCCTGCAAGTTGGGTGTTTGATGGATGAGAAAGAAGATTTCTGGAGTGAGTTGTATGAAGTGATGAACAGTGTACCCAAGGGACAGAAAGTGGTGATTGGAGCGGATTTCAATGGACATGTTGGTGAAGGAAACAGAGGAGATGAGGAGGTGATGGGTAGGTATGGTGTAAAGGAGAGGAATGAAGAAGGTCAGAGGGTAATGGATTTTGTAAAAATGATTGGCATGGATGTGGTGAATACGTATTTTAAGAACTGGGAGGAACATAGGGTTACGTACAAGAGTGGAGGAAGATGCACACAGGTAGATTATATCCTATGCATAAGAGTCAATCTGAGGGAGATTAAAGACTGAAAAGTGGTGGCATTGGAAAGTGTAGTTAGGCAGCATAGAATGGTGGTCTATAGGATGACATTGGAGATAAAGAAGAAGAGGAGAAGAGTGAGGGCAGAGTAAAGGATCAAATGGTGGAAGTTGAAAAAGGAAGACGGCAAGGTTCAGTTTAGAGAGGAGGTAAGACAGGCACTGGGTGGCAGTGAAGAGTTACCAGACAGCTGGGCAACTACAACAGAAATAGTAAGGGTAACAGCAAGAAGGGTGCTTGGCGTGACATCTGAACAGAGGAAGGAGGAAAAGGAAACCAGGTGGTGGAATGGGGAAGTACAAGAGAGTATACAGATGAAGAAGATGGTGAAGAAGTGGGATAGTCAGAGAGATGCAGAAAGTAGACAAGAGTACAAGGAGATAAGGTGCAAGGTGAAGAGAGAGATGATGAAGGCTAAAGAAAAGGCATATGATGAGTTGTATGAGAGGCTAAACACTAAGGAGGGAGAAAAGGACCTGTACCAATTGGCTAGACAGAGGGACCGAGCTGGGAAAGATGTAAGAGGATGTAAGGACAACTATGAAAAGGATGTAGATTGGAAAAGCAGTTGGTCCAGATGACATACCTGTGGAAACATGGAGGTGTTTAGGAGAGATGGCAGTGGAGTTTTTAACCAGATTGTTTAATGGAATCTTGGAAAGTGAGAGGATGCCTGAGGAGTGGAGAAGAAGTATACTGGTACCGATTTTTAAGAATAAGGGGGGTGTGCAGAGCTGTAGCAAATACAAGGGGATAAAATTGATGAGCCATAGAATGAAGTTAGGGGAAAGAATCGTGGAAGTTAGGTTAAGAAAGGATGTGATAATTAGTGAGCAGCAGTATGGTTTCATGCCAGGAAAGAGCACCACAGATACAATGTTTGCTCTGAGGGTGTTGATGGAGAAGTATATAGAAGGCTAGAAGGAGTTGCATTGTGGCTTTGTGGACCTGGAGAAAGCATATGATAGGGTGCCTCGAGAGGAGCTGTGGTATTGTATGAGGAAGTCGGGAGTGGCAGAGAAGTATGTAAGAGTTGTACAGGATATTTGTGAGGGAAGTGTGACAGTGGTGAGAACTGCAGTAGGACTGATGGATGCATTCAATGTGGAGGTAGGATTACATTAGGGATCGGCTCTGAGCCTTTTCTTATTTGCAATGGTGATGGGTAGGTTGACAGACGAGATTAGACAGGAGCCCCCATAGACTATGATGTTTCCTGATGACATTGTGATCTGTAGCGAGAGTAGGGAGCAGGTTGAGGAGACCCTGGAGAGTTGGAGATATACTGTAGAGAGGTGAGGAATGAATTTCAGTAAGAACAAGACAGAATACATGTGTGTGAATGACAGGGAGGTCAGTGGAATGGTGAGGATGCAAGGAGTAGAGTTGGTGAAGGTGGATGAGTTTAAATACTTGGGATCAACAATTCTGAGTAACGGGGATTGTGGAAGAGAGGTGGAAAAGAGGGTTCAGGCAGGGTGGAATGGGTGGAGAAGAATGTCAGGAGTAATTTGTGACAAACGGATATCAGCAAGAGTGAAAGAGTAGGTCTACAGGACAGTAGTGAGACCAACAATGTTATATGGGTTGGAGACGGTGGCACTGACCAGAAAGCAGGAGACAGTGCTGGAGGTGGCAGAGTTAAAGATGCTAAGATTTGCATTGGGTGTGACAAGCATGGACAGGATTAGAAATGAGTACATTAGAGGGTCAGCTCAGGCTGGACAGTTGGGAGACAAAGTCAGAGAGGCGATATTGCATTGGTTTGGACGTGTGCAGAGGAGAGATGCTGGGTATATTGGGAAAAGGATGTTAACGATAAAGCTGCCAGACAAGGAGGAGAAGGTCTAAGAGAAGGATGTGGTGAGAGAGGATGAGGTGGTGGGTGTAACAGAGCAAGATGCATAAGACAGACAATATGGAAAAAGATCATCCTCTGTAGCAATCCCTAACAGGAGCAGCCGAAAGAAGAATTCTTCAGTGAAACAGGGAAAGGCAATTACTGACTGTGTAACCCTCTTATCCATTCTCCCTACCATTTTTACCTTTTCAGAAGCACAGAGACTCCCCATGCCTCTGTGTTAACCACCTATTTTAATTACTGTACTTCCTTCATAGAAAAGTTTTCCTTCACACAGGGCAAATACCACACAGCAAATAACCACATTCTTTCCTTCTGCAGTCATTCTGGTCAAAAACAAATTTGCTTAACCCAGTTATCGGCAATGCACCAAACACCTCTGATCAACCTAAAATAAGTTTAATTTTGAAGACTTGTATTGTACAGGGCAGAAGTACAATTCCATATATTGTCATATTGTATAATATATTCAGTGTATTTTTTAAGTATAGCATTGTTTTGCGATTTTTGTATATAATTTGATGATATTGTCACATATGATATATTGTATGACCTTAGTGAAGGGTGGCATGAGGGAGTATTTCAGAAAAGCTTTAACTTTTTTTGCTTTTTTATATTATACTGTTTGCTGTGTTTTGCTATTGTTTGACTTTGGCTATTACACCAAAGCAGATTCCTAGTAACTGTGAAGATTTAATGGTGGTAGTGGTAGTAGTAATAGTAGAATTATCAGGTGTAAATAGTGCGGTGCAGTGATTTTTTAAAAGACATATGTTGCCTGGCATTAAAGTTCAATTCGATGTTGTATTACTGTATGCTGTGGATTCTTTTTCTATATGTAAATAGTTTTGAGAAATCCTTTGTATATATTTGATGGAACTCGACAGGCTGATTAATACACTGTGAACTGTGAACCAAATTTATTTTGCTCTTGTCATTGTTTTGTAGTTTTTCATTTCCCATCATCTAAACCCACTAAAAAAATTGTTTTCAAGTTGTCCCTTTAAAAGCCTATTAGAGACGAGACCATTTTGAATCTATATTTCAAAATCAGTCATTAAAATTCTGTGTGTTCTTAAGCTGTGCCTGTCAGTGTTCTGCTTATCTATACATAAAAAGGTTTAATCTGATTTTTCAAACAGAACCCAAGTCTCTCGAAATGTGAAATCAATTTTCATTGATTGTGTTTATTCCTTGTTTAAGCTTCTTTCTGCTTCTCAAAAGGTTTTATATGCCTCTAGGCATTATTTTTTTTTTTAGATTTTTTCATCTTTAGTTGCTGGAGATGTCCAATTTTATTATGCATTTATAAGTAAAGAGGAATAATGCAGGTTTCTGTTTTTTGGCCCCAGCATGTGTATACAGTATATAATTTATATATCATCATATGTATCATTATTTTATATATATATATATATATATATATATATATATATATATATACATACATACATACATACATATATATATATATACAGTATATAGTTGCAGGATAGGATGTTCTAATGGCAAAACTCTACACTTACAATAATGCCAAAAAGGACAAAAATACTATAAAATGGCTTTTTTACATAAATACATTAAGAATGGAACATTCAAAGCAAAACAAAAGCCTGCTGCCAGTTTGGGCCTCCATACACAGGCTTTAAACACTTGATTACCTGGTCTACTTGGTTGTATGGCTCACATGCTTTCCCAACTGTCTTAATCCTATTGTCTTCTGTCCATGCCACCTTCCAACTATTGACTTAATTTTTGCTTCAACTCAAACTGACTTTGAATTTCTTGATTGGAGCCCCAGTGCTATTTCTTAGTTTTAAGAATGTGTCCAGTTTCTGCAGGGGCACTGGCTAGAGTTCTGTCTAAATGACCAAGGATACCGTTTACCCTGAGCCACCGTTAGTTTTCTTTATAAAGCCATCTGGCCTTCTGCTGTGCATTTCCTAAAAGGAAGACTCCAGTTCCTCACTCCCAAATCAGAGATCTTGAGTTGTCCTTTATCCGTTTGGAAGAAGAGTAATAACCTTGACTGTATGTGTAATGATCAAGTGACAAATAATTTCATTAGCCAATGACCACATGCTACCATCTATTAGCTAAGAGATAGTTACCTCTTGCTAGTCTTCACTGGCTCTCTCACACTTGACAGACAGATAGATAGATAGATAGATAGATAGATAGATAGATAGATAGATAGATAGATAGATAGATAGATAGATAGATAGATAGATAGAACTTTTATTTGTCCCCATGGGCAAATTTGGCTTTTTATCAAAGTTCTTTAAATAAATTAATACATAAATAGATAAAGAAATAAACAGACACACACAATTTGGTCTGAACATATACCACAAAAATAAATAAAAAGCAAGAAAATTCAAACGTAAGAAAACTTCTAATTTGTCAGTCGTAGTCACAGTGAGGCATTATGCAGGCATATTGCTGTTGGTATAAAGGATGTGTTTCTTGCCATACTTCTGCTGAATAATTCATTGACTGAAAGTCCTCAGTGTTGGTGTGTCAGAGAGAGGATGTGCAGCATAACGGTACTTAGTTTTGTTTTAATTCTCTCCTTCACTATTACCTCCAAGGGGTGCAGAGTGCTGAGCTTGCCTTTTTAATTAGCTTGTTAATTTTATGAGCCTGTCTTGAAGTGACATGGTGGCGCAGTGGGTAGTGCTACTGCTTCGCAGTAAGAAGACCTGGGTTCGCTTCCCAGGTCCTCCCTGCGTGGAGTTGGCATGTTATCCCCATGTCTGCGTGGGTTTCCCACAGTCCAAAAACATACAGGTTAGGTGCATTGGCGATTCTAAATTGTCCCTAGTGTGTGTCCTGTGGTGGGCTGGCGCCCTACCTGGCGTTTGTTTCCTGCCTTGCGCCCTGTGTTGGCTGGGATTGGCTCCAGCAGACCCCCGTGACTGTGTATTTAGGATATAGCGGGTTGGATAATGGATGGATGTCTTGAAGTGAAGTTGCCAGCCCAGCACACCACAGTGTAGAAAACTGCATTGGCCATCACAGAGTTATTGAAGAAGAGGTTGTAAATGGTCATGCACCTGTGATGCCTCTTGAGTCATCTATCCTTAAGCATCTTTGGAAACATGAAAAAGTCTCTCTCTCTTTCTCATGCACTTATGCCACTTACAAGTGGGGCACCAGGCACACCTACTGTGTGTAAGGCCCTCTAATGTTATCTAGTGTTATTACCCTTAAGAAGGCAGTGTGGCATTGTGGTTAAGGCTTTGGACTTCAGACCCTTAAGGATGTGTGTTTCAATCCTGCTACTAACACTGTATCACCATAAACATGTCACTTCGCTTGCCTGTGCTCCAAATGGACAACAAAAGAAATGTAACCAATTGTATCTCAAAATGTTCTTAATTGTCTTTGGTAAAGGAGTCAGCCAAATTAGTAAATAAATAAATAATCTGCATTTCCCACACTTGCATGTTTAGAAACTCTCATGCTGGCATTTCTTTTAATCTACATGTTAAGTCTTCTATGGCACTTTTCCTTGTTCGGTGTGATCTTAGGGGTGCATTTGATCTTGGCAATGTCTAATTTAAGATTAGATTCTCTGGAAAAGCTCAAAGTGTATGGGTATATCTTTGTGGATAATTTATTCAAGAAACAGGTGTCATACCCAAATTGTACCACATAATTTCTCTCATTGAGGAAACCATATTGAATGAATGAAATGACGACAGGTACCACACATATCCAACTTTACTAGTGACCTAATGCAAAAATACTTCCTCTCATATTATCTCAACAAATACTGATGAACACCAGTCTGAGTGGTTGCAAGGATTCTGTAAAGTGAAAATGTGTGGAAATGTCATCTCAGACATATTCTGATCTTGTTACATACAGTGCTTATAAAAGGTATTCTTTCCTTGTAAGTTTTCTAATTTTATTGTTATACAACATTGATTCTCTGTGCATTTAATTTGGCTTTTTTGTCATTTATCAACAGAAAAAAGAGTTTTTAATGTCAAAGTAAAAACATCTACAAATATGGAATGTGACCTAAATTAATTACAAATATAAAACATAAAATAATTACCGTATATGCTCACATATAAGTTGGGTCTTGAAACCTGAAAAATCGATCATAAAATCAGACCCCGACTTATACACCCGTTCAAAAATGTGACACTTAAATTTTTTTTTTTTACATCTTCTTGCCTCCTCCAATTTCTCATCAGTTTCTCAGATGCATCGAATTTTTTTGCAGCAGCACAGTTACCAATTTCTTTCGCTGCTTCACTGACGTTTAATTTAAACCCAGCTTCATATTTTCTTCTGATCAAACGCTCCATCGTAGATAAGAGATGCTCTTACAATAAATGTGTATATGGGTGTGAGATACAAATAACACAGATCAGTGTAAACGTTGCTTCGGAATAGTTCTGGTATTACCGTGTGGTCACATAGGCACAATAGAGAGAGAGAGAGAGAGGTTAGGAGCACACGCTGACACCGCGCACTGCCGCACCCACATAGAAAAAAAAGGCAGTGTGCCCCATGGTTACTCTCTCAGGTGAGCATTAGCATGTCATAATCTCTTGGACCAATAGCGTAAATTTTCCGCATTCGACTTATATGACTGACATTATAAAATATCAGAAATTATATGATAAAATCATGTCCCTTATTCGCGGGAGAACTTATCCACAGTAATCGAAGAAGTAGATGCACCTTTGGCGGCCATGACAGCCTTGAGTCTGTGTGCACAGGCCTGTTTCTATGAGCTTTGCACATCTGGAAACTGCAACTTGTCCCCATTCTTGTTTGTAAAACTGCTCAGGCTCTGTCAGGTTGCATGAGAATCACGAGCAAAGTTTTAAAAGTCCTGACACCTATTCCCAATTGGATTTAGATTGGGACACTGATCTGTCCACTCCAGGACATTAACATTGTTGCCATTCTTCTGTAGTTTTGGCATCATGCTTGGGGTGTTGCCTTGCTAGAAAACAAATCCTCTATGGCAGACTGCATTCAGTTCTCTTTCAGGATTTCTTTGGATTTTGCTGCAGTCATTTGACCCCCCCATCCCTCACAAGATTTGCAGGGCTTCCAGCAGGGAAGCATCCCAATAGCCTGATGTTTCCACCACCATGCTTAATGGTTTGGATGGTGTGTTTTTTAAGTGTAATGGCAAAAATGATCAATTTTGATCTCGTCAAACCATTCTGACTTCAGAGTCTCCCACATTCCTTCAGGCAAACTCTAACCAAGATGTCATGTGTGTTTTTTAACAGTGGATGATTCCTTACTACTTTCCTTTAATGTTGGTAAATCACTCAGACAACAGTTGTCTGCACAGTCTCTCCAGTATCATCCACTGCAGCTTGTTTCTCCTTCAGAGTTCTTGTAGGTCTCTTGGTAGCCTCCCTCATTAGTTGTCTTGTTACAGTTGTGTTATACTCTTTCTGTTTCTTGGTGATTGATTTAACTGGACTCCAAAGGATATTCAGTGACGAATATTTTCTTGCATCCATCCTCTGACTTGAACTTTCCAGTCACTTTTTTTTGGAGTTGCTTGCAGTGTTCTTTTGTCTTCTTTGTGTAAGTAAGGCCATAATACTGACTGACCACAAGTTGTCCCTTCCAGATAAGGTGCATTTACACTACAATCAATTGAAACTCCTTGACTACAGACAGACAGGCTCCACAGAACTAATTCTGTGACTTCTATAACCAATTTAGATCTGTGTCATATTAAAGCAGATAAATATGTATTTGATCAATTATTTTGTGTTTTAAATTTAGATGACTTTGCAGAAATTTGTTTTCATTTTGACATTAAAGATTCTTTTACTATTCATCAGTGCCAAAAAGCCAAATTAAATCCACTGTGATAACAATGCAATGTGAAAACTTATAAGGGGGTGAATACTTTTTATAGGCACTGTAACTAAAAGAGCTTCTCAGAAGGAACAGGTGTTTTGTGTGTACGAGAAAGGAGGAGGTGAAGAGCGACTGCCTTTTATTAGACATTGTTACAAAAAGAGCTCTCTCTGTTCAGTGGCTGCTTTTTTCTGGCACACTTTCATGGAGCTTTAAGTTCAGTTGCTCTTTATCTAGCACTTTTTAAAAATAGTTCAGCTCAGTGGTTGTGTAGCAGCTGGACATTTTTCAAGAAGCTCTGTCTTTTGCAGGAAATCTTTTCCCTTTCATTTTTCGATCAAGGAGATATAATTCAAAATTAAAGAAAAGAAGCCATCTGGGAACTGTCATCTGGGACTGAATGAAGACGACTTTGGATTGTTCATTCCTTGTCTGGCTACAGCCCATGAAGGGCATGAGAAGATGCTATTTTGAAGCCCTCTATTGGTGGGTTGAAATAAAGGTTTGATAGTAAAGACAGCTTCAGTCAGCAAGCAACTCATGGGCTCTAATGTTGAACACATGGGGTGCAACAGTGAGACAGATTTGCATTTACAGACAGCTGTTTATGATATTTCTTCCAGTCCCTCATTAAGAAAAGAACCTGGCTGATACCCTTCTTGTTAGGGGTATATCACAGGTGATATGATAACACGATAATCACATTTTAAATTAAAATGAATCATAACTATCATAACATTGCAGGGTGCAATATGGAAATTTACATAAATTGGAAGTACCTATTATGAATAACAATCAGTTCATGCAGAACTAGCCTCCAAGTGAAAGAGTAATCCTAAAAACAGCTGGTTAATTAATTTTTATATAGCATTCTCATGGATGAGAACAGAGTGGTAAACACTTTTATTGTACCATATTAAATAGCATTCAATAAAATAGAATATGCAGTGCAATAAATTGAAAAGTGTAATAAGTGCAAATCATCTTATATATAAACGTCTACACGTGGAAGTCTGTGTGTGTGTGTCTGTCTAGCCCAGAAGTGCAAGGCTACAACATGAAGCTCAAAGAGTTGCCAAGGTGGCCCCAAGATTCAGGATTCGAAAGGAGAAAGAAGTACGAGGCTACAGCATGAAGCTGAAAGATAGCAACTCCATCGCCAAAGTGAAACTGCCAAGGAAAGACAAACGAGACAGAAACTCACTTAGCCGCTGGTAGACAAGGAGAGCGAGTACATCCGCAAAACAAAACCACCGACTCTGCATTTCAATTTTTTCTGACGATTTTACTAGTTTTTAGGAGCCCGGGCTTTTTACAACACGGACCTATACAGCTAGTAAGAAGCAAATATCTACATTACACATCCATCCATTTTTGAACCATCTTACCTCAGATCAAGATTATTGCGAGTATCACATCAATACTCGGCACACTTAGAGAAAGGGTGAGAAGCACAGACTTCCATGAGAGGCTCGGAGTAGAGCCACTGACCCTCCATATCAAGAGGAGCAAAATGAGGTGCTTCGGATAACTGATATGGATGCCTCCCAGACTGTTGCCCCCACGTCCCAGTTTCAAATAATCGGAGGAAAATGAAATGAAGGAAAAAACATATATTCCTTCGCACTGTTTAGGTTAATAATTTGGAACCACTTTGTTTCCTCTCTGTTTAAGAAAATCTGTGTCTTTTTGTGTACTCATTATATACCGTATATACTCGCGTTTAAGTTCTCCCACGGATAAGTCAAGGCTTGATTTTGCCATATAATTTCCAGTATTTTGTATAAAATCTGTTATATAAGTCGATTGGGGAAAACTCACGCTACTGATCCAAGAGATTATGATATGCTAATGCCCACCTGAGAGAGTAACCACGGATCAAACTGCCTTTTTTTTCTATGTATTGTGCCTATGTGACTACATGGTAATACCCAAACTATTACGAAGTGAAGTTTGCACTGTTTTGTGTTTTTTGTATCTCACACCCTCATACACCTTTATTGTTAGAGCATCCCTTATCTATGATCAGAAGAAAATATGAAGCTGGTTTTAAATTAAAAGTCGTTGAAGTGATAAAAAAAAAATTGGTAATTGTACTTCTGCAACAAAATTCAATGTGTCTGAGAATCTGGTGCGAGATTGGAAGAAGCAAAAAAAAAAAATGTCTTTTTGAATGGGCGTATAAGTCGGGTCTGATTTTATGATCGATTTTTTGGGTTTCAAGACCTGACATTTACGTGAGTATATACGGTAATTAGGAATTTGTAAAGTTTGTATTTGTATGTAGCTGTGAACTTCTCTTTTTCTGCATTCAGTGCTATATAAAAATAAATTGAATTGAACAAATGAAAACCCACACAAACACAGGGAGAAAGAAACTCCCCACAGTCTGTGCTTGTGCCAGGCTCTTCATTCCTCAGCTCTGGGATGATCACTTAGTCATCTTGCTGCATGGACATTTTTTTTAATTAGGATTTTTAAACGTCTAATACTACTTGTCACAATAAACAGTAGGATGATAGAAGTCCAGCCTACACAGATCCAGAAGAAAATAAACTTTGCCAGTCATGGTTATTAGGAAAAGACATATAAGTGTAAAAGTATGAGTGGTATGTGCTTTTTTATTTGAACTCCGTTTTGCATACATGAATTGCTAATCTCTAAAGACGTAGTGAATCATTCAGCTTTAAAGACTTATCTAAATACATTTTAAACTAAGAATATCCTTAACTTCTAATTGATTTCATTCCAGGTCAGATAGAAAATGTTGATAAAAGTGACAGCACCACTAAGTTCCACCATGGGACACCAAGAAGATAAACAGAAAAGGAAAGACTTAAAAGTATTTGAGTGGAATGATTGGCCCAGTTATTAAAAAGCAATGTGAACAACCTCAGCTGCAGTTCTAACAACAGGGCTGCTCAAATGTTTGCAGGTAGATCAGTAGAGAACTTGGGTGGCTGTATAGCCCAAGGCTGTGCTTTCTGCAGCAGTTGTAATTATCTTAAAGAGTTTTACAAATATCATCACCTTATGATCACGCTGTGTGCTTTTTAATATAAGCGTTAATACATTGTAAAATTTTGAAGGAGAGGAGGGCCCTGCTGCCTAATTTTTCTTATAATTCCTGCTGTAGTGTTTGGAGTTGACTTTTGGGCTGTAGCAGACTACGTGGAGACCCTGAATGTTGAACATTATAACTGTCAAGGGAAAAAAGATAAAGGTTATTCTCACATTAAAAAAGGAAAGAAAATAAAGGTAAAAAAAACCCCAAAACATTGCACTTGTCAGTTCTGCTTGACAGAAACCAGCAAATTAGATTTTCTATATCCTGCATTAAAGAGACTGTCTTAATTTTTAAATATTTCTAAGCATCCTATAACATTATTTTATCATTTTATCTCATCTTAAAGCATACTGCTCAACTACATTATTTACGCGTGGTAGTCTGGCCTAGTCGCATATACACTACATCCAACCATCCATTACTAGTTCTCATTTTTTCTGGCCAGGGTCAAGAGAGGCCACAGTCTGATTCGGTAGCATCTGAGATTATCTGTAATAATTCCTGCTGCTTCTCACTCAGCCCCTATGAAATCTTTACTGTTTTGTCCTTGTTGGCAATTATTGGCTTTGCTACCTGCATACTGATAGCAACAGCTGAAAGTTACATTACAATTTGGAAGTCAATCCAGCACATCAAAGAAGGCCTTTTCTAATTATGTGCCAGGCCCCTTCTGCCCCGAGTTCACAGCATCTGGGGGCCTAATGAGAACTGACCTTATTCTTTGAAGAGATGGAGAGATCAAATATGTCTCAGTTGAATTGGTACACCACAGCAAGTGTGTGTGAAGAATTAAACTGGCATGTTGAAATTCTGCATGGAGAATTCAGCACTGCTGTAAGTGATGAAAAGGAAATCTTTTCATTGATATAAAATGAGGTTTATTTGCTCATAAAGAGAAAGCATAGTTGTAATAACATCCATCCATCTATCTAGTATTATCAGTATGCTTTTACTTGTGCTATGGTGTAACTTAAACAGTACACTTGACGAATTAGAAACCCCAGCAATAATTTTGGCAAACAATTAGGGAAACATTATTTTTATGATTAGAATCCTTGCATATTGAAGGCAGTTTCTTCCCCCATTAATACAGTTTCATTTTGATTACGTTTAGTTTCATCTATCTATCTATCTACAGTATCTATCTAATATTATCAGAATGTTTTTACTACGTGGGCGGCACGGTGGCGCAGTGGTAGCGCTGCTGCCTCGCAGTTAGGAGACCTGGGTTCGCTTCCTGGGTCCTCCCTGCGTGGAGTTTGCATGTTCTCCCCATGTCTGCGTGGGTTTCCTCCGGGTGCTCCGGTTTCCTCCCACAGCCCAAAGACATGCAGGTTAGGTGGATTGGCGATTCTAAATTGGCCCTAGTGGGTGTGTTTGTGTGTGTCCTGCAGTGGGTTGGCACCCTGCCCAGGATTGGTTCCTGCCTTGTGCCCTGTGTTGGCTGGGATTGGCTCCAGCAGACCCCTGTGTTCGGATTCAGCGGGTTGGATAATGGATGGATGGATGTTTTTACTACAATATCTCCAGGAAAAAAGTAAAAATTAATCTTTTTCTGTGTGTTTCCTATTGTTCATTTAATTGCCACTTTTCTATATTTTCTAATTTATTTTATTTTTCCTTGAAGCATCTTAAAGATTCTGCTGACACTTTCTATTGATCACATTATTATAAACTCACATTTAGATTTATTTAATATTCCGATAGGTTTTTTTCACTAATTCTATTGTGAATATTATTTAGGAAATATAATGCAGGGATTGTCTGAGAGAGGAAAAAAATCTTGATGCTGAATGACAAGGTTTGTTACAATCAAAATATTTTACCAGAACTTTGGAATAATGTAATACGTATAAATAATACAACGGGAAAGGAAAATGATGCAACCTCTTAGTGTGCCTGATCTTCCTTGATAGCAGTTAGTTTTTTATTTTGAATGATAGTATCTTTGCACATTGTGCATAAAAGATTGATAATTAATTTAAAATTTTAGTGTGTTTATTAAGGTATTTCCAAAATGATATTTTTTCACACTAGTTTATACTTCCAGCCATTTAACTCTGATACACTAAAATAAAATCTGAATACTACTATCAAAAAATAAAAACATTACAAAATAGGTTTTCCGTTAAGAAATTAAAATCAAACACATATGCTACTTAAATGTTAAAAAAAGTTAAAAAACACAGACAGAGGAAATTAAATCTTCCTGTGATGTGCAACCTATTTGTCTGCTTGGTAAATTTAGGTTTAAAATGAAAAACTTGTCACAGTCAGATATAAAATACATACTGTATGTCCATTGTGATATGCTTGTACGGGGCAAATTACCAGGAATTAAAATGAAATCTTAGCATTACTAGAGATAGATGGATAGATAGATAGATACTAAATAACAATAATAGATAGATAGAAAGATAGATAGATAGATAGATAGATAGATACTATTGTGACAGATAGGGGGCGCTGTCATCCCCTTGAACCCTCGGATCAAACAGCAGGCACCAGATAAAAGTCCAAAATTTGACTTTTTTAAAGCAATAATGTGCACAAAGCACCCTCCACTCCACTATACTCATACAAATCACAATCAATACTCCAATAATAATCAATAATCGATCCTCCAACTCCCAGACGCGTTGCCACCCTTCTCCTGGCCAAGCTCAACCCTGGGATCTCCCACAGTCCTTTATATAGTCCATGACCCGGAAGTGTTTTCTCTCTCTGTCCATGTGACTGGTAACACTTCCGTGTCAGATAAAAACTCCTCGTCTTCAACCCAGAAGCACATCATTTCCTCTGTCCTTGTGACTAGGACGCACTTCCGGGTTGTAGGCAAAACCCTTGTTGCTCCTCCCTGCAGCTCCTTCTAGCGGCCCCTGTGGTATCTAGTAGGGCTGTGGATGAAGACTCCAATGTCCATAATTCCCTGCTGGCATTCAGGGCACCTTCATGCTGCAGGGAGGGCTCCACCTGGCGGCCTGGGGGTATTGGCCAGGATGACAGGCCGGCCATAGTCCACACTATATAACAATAATAGATAGATAGATAGATAGATAGATAGATAGATAGATAGATAGATA
>JANRMT010062849.1:3743697-3779489 GCA_026402145.1 Polypterus bichir lapradei
ATAGATAGATAGATAGATAGATAGATAGATAGATAGATAGATAGATAGATTGTTTCATTATTGTTTTCATCATTTTTATTTGTATTGAGTTGCACAGCTGTGACATGTTCAAAGGCCGCTGATTGGAAGCTTAGTTACTATTGTTAGGAATCTTGCCACAGAAAACATTATGGAAGGGCTGTAGGCCCTCAGGAACCCACAACAATGCCAGATCTAGCCTTGTCTTTGGTCTGGGCTCGCAAGATAGGCCTTAACCCCAGGCAGCCTAGACACAGACTCAAAAGTAAGGCTTTCCTACAAGCACAAATGCCAAATTGAATCAAAAAAGGATAAACACAAGACAAGCAGGTCATATATATTAACAAAAACTATTTGCTTAAAAGGCATCCCAAATCAAACAAAGTCAATCTGTTAGCCACAAAAACAGAGCAATGACATTAAAAAAAAAGAAAACTGCAGAAAATTCAAATAGTACACACATACATGATCCTTTTTCCACAACTCTGAAGAACCATGACCCACAGCCAGAACAAATAGAGGACCTGTCTCCTAAGGCTCCACTTACAGAACCCAAAGCAAATAACAAAACATAATACATATATACCAAAGAATTTACAAACAATACAATTTTAACACAAAATATAAAATAACATTCCTTTAAAAAAAGTTAAAACAAATCCAGAAACATAATTAACATAAAAATGTAAATAATTTTTGAAAAGCAACAAAACCACAAAATGAAGAAAGAATAAACTCAAACAAGTGTAACAACCCTCACTAATCCACAACAACTATAATGCTAAGCCTGACTAGGGGACATGCATGATGTCACATGGACTTGGCAGTTATGTTATACTAGAGCGAAACACAAACTTAGCAATTATCTACACTTTCTGCAAAAAAAGGAAATACTGACAAGAGAAAATTAGTTACTTATGAAACTTACTTTAAGGATAGGTTTATGCTTTAAACTTTGGTGTTGTTCAGTGACTTTCAGTGATTTTTGCCCATTTGTGGTTGTTAATCTTTTGTCTTTTCGTTTAACAATTAATTGAGTAAGTCTTGACTACAAAACAAAACAGTCACCCTTTAAGCTGTCTTTGCAACTTACTACAAGGAAAAAATGCACTTTTAAACAGGTTTTGCCAGAAAAGCCCTAATGTGTCCACCATGTTTATTTAGCTTTTGTCTAATCATACAGTGATATTACTTATGTCATTTGCTTTTTGCTTATTCTGCTTATACAGATGTGGGAAGAGTTTTGCAGTGGCTTAGATGGTGTTCCTTAAAGGAAAATCTGAATGGAGAAATAGAAGCGATGTACAAGATATCAAGGTTGAAGAAGTCTTTCGCCCATGTGACGATGGCTGAGAGGTGGCTGGAGATCTACAAGTTGAAAGAACAAAATGAAAGTAAGGTTTGTGAAGCAAGTGATATGATAGAATTTTCTGCTATACCAGTAGACGTGCAAACAGTTATTACTTGTGGGCCATTTAAATAGTAGCTCTCATAAAGTCATCTTCTTGACACATGACCAAGACTCCATTGCCAATAAATTGGTTTGCACTGTCCTTTCTATTTTACTGACTGTCCACAACTTAAATTACTTCTGTTATCTGGTTGTTGTATGTTGTAAGTTTATATCTGATGTTTGTTAATTGTTTAATTTGATTCTCTTGAAAATGTGTTGGTATAACTTGTAGGGAACAGTTTTGAGGCACCCCCAACACAAAAAAAGAAGCCCAGGTGGTCAAAATGCTTATAAATATTTTGGTTTATTAATATGAAAGCGAGGGAGGGGAATGAATAAATATACTGTAGCAAACACAATAATAATTCAAGAAAGAAAAACAACATCTCTACTACTCTTTTGGTCCTACCTAAATGGCACCTGCCTAACCACTGGAAGTTAATGCCCACTTACCCAGTTTTACAAAACGCATTCAGTGTATCACAATATGCCTCTCATTTAACTTCTCTTTCACCAGCTAGTTGAGCTTTTGATAATGATTGAATCCAAGGTTGTGTAGTGGGGAGAATGATGTGGTAGGACAAAAGTCAAATGCTTGAGGTTCCAACCGGGCAAAACCTTGTTTAATTTCAACAACAAAAAAGAAGGAGAAGTATAGATAAGGCCAGAAGGAGTTACATTGCGTCTTTGTGGACCTGGAGAAAGCATAGGTCAGGGTGCCTTGAGAGGAGCTGTGGTATTGTATAAGGAATTTGGGAGTGGCAGAGAAGTATGTAAAAGTTGTATAGGATATGTATGAGGGAAGTGTGACCATGATGAGGTCTGCAGTAGGAGTGACTGATGCATTCAAGGTGGAGGTGGGATTACATCAGGAATCGGCTCTGAGCCCTTTCTTATTTGCAATGGTAATGGACAGGTTGACAGACAAGATTAGACAGGAGTCCCTGTGGACTTTGATGTTTGCTGATGACATTGTGATCTGTAGCGAGAGTAGCGAGCAGGTTGAGGAGACCCTGGAGAGGTGGAGATATGCTCTAGAGAGGAGAGGAATGAAGGTCAGTAGGAACAAGACAGAATACATGTGTGTAAATGAGAGGGAGGTCAGTGGAATGGTGAGGATGCAGGGAGTAGAGTTGGCAAAGGTGGATGAGTCTAAATAATTGGGATCAACAGTACAGAGTAATGGGGATTGTGAAAGAGAGGTGAAAAAGAGAGTGCAGGCAGGGTGGAATGGGTGGAGAAGAGTGTCAGGAGTGATTTATGACAGACGGATATCAACAAGAGTGAAAGGGAAGGTCTACAGGATGGTAGTGAGACCAGCTATGTTATACAGTTGGAGATGGTGGCACTGACCAGAAAACAGGAGACAGAGCTGGAGGTGGCACAGTTAAAGATGCTAAGATTTGCATTGGGTGTGACAAGGATGGATAGGATTACAAATGAGTACATTAGAGGGTCAGCTCAAGTTGGACGGTTGGGAGACAAAGTCAGAGAGGCGAGATTGCGTTGGTTTGGACATATGCAGAGAAGAGATGCTGAGTATATTGGGAGAAGGATGCTAAGGATAGAGCTGCCAGGGAAGAGGAAAAGAGGAAGGCCTAAGAGAAGGTTTATGGATGTGGTGAGAGAGGACATGCAGGTGATGGGTGTAACAGATCAAGAGGCAGAGGACAGAAAGATATGGAAGAAGATGATCCGCTGTGGCAACCCCTACCGGGAGCAGCCGAAAGAAGAAGAAGAAGACATATAAAATATACTTTTATGCACTTTAAAATGTGTCAAACAAAATAAGTTGAAGTTATTAAAAAATGTCTTTCTAAGCTGATTTAAGCATAGTCAAAGCCCTTTTTGTTTTTGTTAGAATGTTACATAAGTGTGTGCCATAGTAAGAGAGAGATGTCTCTTATTGAATGAATAATGGATGACAGAAAGGAAATCATATGTGGGGGGAAAATAATGTAGAAAAACCTTTTTAAAAATGTGTGCATACAACAAAACGAGCCATTTAAACCCAACATTACTTGTCAATTTCTATTTACCTATGTATATTTTTGTAAACTCTATTTTTTTTTCATACTGTATCTGAAATAATTGCACATTGTGCTGAACTGGAAGTTTCCTTAATGGAATATTCAATAAAATGAATTTGAAACTTTAATTTACTTACATTAAAATTGATCTTCCATATATTCACATATGTTATATCTTCCCTTACCACAGAAATATGAACGAGATCTGAGTTTGGAATATTTTATCCGCAGATCTTTATTGCAAATGTTCAATGTGCTTGCTAAGCATTCTCTTTTTTTCTAAATTGTTTAAAAAAGTGATTTCATTCTGTAGATCAGGTACAGAGCAAGTAATTATCAGGCACACCTGTGCCTGTTCATTGCAAATTACCTGCTTAATAAAATCAATTTTAGTAAAAATGAAGGTCATTGTGATACAAGCAAGCTTCATGACAAATGTTCTTCTGCATATTAAACAACATGACACTAATGTACATATTTTTAAATATTATACTGCAAATTAATTCTGTCATTATGTTCAGAGTTTTAATACAGGTGTTGTGATGTGAGATTTTTGCATATAACTTGATAAATATTTTGTATGTCTTTATTTGTAACTTAGGCAAAGCAATGTAATATTAGTGTTACATTATTGATAATAACAGCAATGGTTTGATGGTGTAAACCATCCCCTCAAAGCACTGAGTTTCTTTGAATTTTACGATAGGATTTGGGGGATGTGCCATAAACCAATTTGACAAGTGTTTCTCTGCCAAAGTCTCTCTCTTCAACTCCCGCAAGAAAGCCAGGCTTCCTAACTGCCAAGCTTTACCTTAACATATGGTTTGGGGACAGGTGTGAAGATGTTCTATTCCCCCATTGGTCTGAATTATTGATTTTTGGAACTGGCTTCAATCAGAAGCCTTTAAGTACTATGATTCCTATTGGCTCTAGGGGTTGGACAGAACATCTATAAATTTACTTGCTTAACCTCACACTCTCTCTCTTACTAACGTCTGTTGAAGGAGCATCTCTCTCTCTCTTACCAAACTGATGAACTGAAAGGACAACACAATGGAGAGCACAGCTTGACATATTGAAACAGGCATGCAGCCTGTTTTGAAGAAAGCGGACCTCAAAATGATGCCTTAACTAGACATCCATCCATACATCCATTTTCCAACCCGTTGAATCTGAACACAGGGTAACAGGGGTCTGCTGGAGCCAATCCCAGCCAACACAGGGCGCAAGGAAGGAACCAATCCCGGGCAGGGCGCCAACCCACCGCAGGACACACACACCCACACACACACACCAAGCACACACTGGGGACAATTTAGAATCGCCAATCCACCTAACCTGCATGTCTTTGGACTGTGGCAGGAAACCGGAGTACCCGGAGGAAACCCACGCAGACACTGGGAGAACATGCAAACTCCACGCAGGGAGGACCCGGGAAGCGAACCCGGGTCTCCTAACTGCGAGGCAGCAGTGCTACCACTGTGCTTAACTAGACATTAAATAACAAAAAAGTCTGTGCCACCTGAAACTACACATCACTATTTAATCAGGTTGTATGGTTGTCAATATTCAAATGTACTTTGCATATTTTTATTAGTTATGAATATTATGAATAATACATTGTTTAAATAGTAATTTAACTCCTGCTTGTCTTTTACTACACCTAATTGCCTGAGGTTATAGATGTAGAAGGGAAGGTGGGGAAAAGTTATACACCACTAGCTGATCACCCAGTGGCTTCGCTCACTGAGTGCAATGGATAAAAATAAAATGTAGTATATAAATTATTAAACAGTAAAACATTAACATGTAAGAAGTAAAGATACATTGAGCAGTACTGGAGTGCATTTGGGTAAAGTAAATTTTAAAGGCGCAATAACACAACAGGTAAGTAGTACTAACAGCAGCTTAAATGTATTTGGATCATCTCACGGTAGGAGATCCCTTGTGAAAGGTGCTACGTGACCGCTGTGGTGTAGAATTGACATTTACTATGCGATCCTGCAAATTTCTGCCTGACAACCTTGCACTACGTGCCTGTGATTTAAGAAACAAATTATTCTGAGAAATGTGGACGCTGCCCTTCCGTGCTTAATGGGCAGAAGGTCCAAACAATTCCCAAGTCCAAAACTTAACATGAAAAGGTCGGTACATCTTCTTAGATGTAAACCTGTGGTGTAGCGGGTCCACAGCGCACGACAAAAGGTTCATTTTTAAAATAAATAATCACCGCACTTGCGGCTTAGCGAGGGGGCGTGGTAGTGTGACTGAAGCGGTTCTCGGGGCGATTTGCGGTGTGGGCGTTTGTCACCTAAGTGCACAGCTGAGAAACTGTCCACATCCGTGATTGTTCCTGGGGCAGCTGATTTGGCACTGCTGCCATGCCCTCTTGATAAATAGAAGAGTCGGATAGAGGGGAAGGGAAAGAAAGAAAGAACGGACGGGAGGTTGCAGGAGGAAAAAGCAGAAAGCAGTGGGGAGAGAGAGAAAGCTGGTGCGGGAGAGCGATCAAAGGCTCACATGCAGCTGTGCAGGCAGCCTGGGTGCTTGGCCGACACCCGGGGCATAGTAGTTATGGTTGCTCCCACAGAGCTTGTTTTTGTGAAGGACAGGAGTGACCGGAAGGCGGATGACTCTCCGCGTAAGGCCACGGAAGGCAGCGGGAGTCAGGACTTGGGATGTGGTGTCCCCAGCGTGAGAGCCTTGGTCGTTGGGGAATCCCAAGTTGCTGTTCGTAAAGCCTACCGGAGCCAGGGATCAGTAAGGTGACCGACCAGCAGGACAGTGGACAGAGGGCCAGCAGCAGGTAGGGCGACTCCCCTGTTGAGAAGTCCAGATGGGAGGAGTAGGGAAGTTGCCGCAGGAAAGAAGACACCAGGCTTTGTTGTTTTAAAGGATTGCTTCCTGCATTATTTTAACCTCGTTGTTTTTAGAAGATTTGTTCTATTTAATTTTAACCTCCACAATAACACTTTAATGGATTATTTATTTAATAACTTTTGAATGCACTGCACTTATTTTGAACACCTTGTTTTTGTTGTTGTTGTTTTTAAATAAAAGCCCTTAACACGTTTTCACCATTCCCTTGCTTTGTTGTGCCTGACTGCTAACCTCATCGGTAACATTACCGACGGTGTAGGGTTCAAAGGCTCCCATGAAGACGGTTGGGAGCATGGAACGAACCCGCATCATCACAAAACCCTCCATCTTCTTAAAAGAATTAATCACAAAAGCAACCTTGAATGTTGCGGGGTTTTAGTGACCTGAACTCACCTTAAGGGCAGTAAGTAGTCGTGCAGCGCAATTTACAAAGTGAGTCTTGCTTCGATGGTGCCGATTACACTCATTTGCAAAGATTTCCACTCTCCCAGGAGCCGACGGGGCACTCTAAGTGTCACAAACAGTGCGAGAAGAGAGGGCGCTGCCCGAAACTGTGAAGCTCTCAACCCGGCGGAGCAGCCCGACATTCCGCACCTCTGAGTGTCCACTTTGTTCTCACGACCCCTCGCCGCTGAAGGCGGTGTCATCTTCACATTGTTTACAGCTCGCCGCAGTTAAAACGTAGAAAGACACAAAGCTGTTTTTCTCATCTCTTCTACTATCAAGTACTGCCAATTAAAAAAAAAGTATAATGTGGCAGTTTCCGCGACAGTCATGTGGACGGATAAATAAAACTTCTCTATCAGAACATGCGTGGCAGGGAAAGTAGAGCAATATATTACTCTACCAAGACAAAACAACAGGAAAACAAGCAGGCTAATGAAGCAAAGAATTCTGTACAAAACATTAATTAGTGTTAGATTAATACCTAACAGTAGTATGGTCATTAATCCTGTTACCTCAGAGCTCCTGGGTTCAAACAACAGTTCGGTTAGATTTATCAGAGACTCTAAATTAGCCCTGTATAAGTGAGTGGGCCTTACAGTGGACCACTGTTATTTAGAGAACACAGCACTGACTTCTACAGGACTCGCTGAGTATATCCCTTAATAAAACTCAGTTAATGAACCTCACAACCTAATCCTCAGATCCTCAACGTCAGTCCTGAAAGGCCAGAGTGGTCCCCAGGTTTAAATAAGAGTCAATACTTACCAATAACATAACTTATTTAAATTTATGGCATGGTGGCTCTCTCATTTTGACAAGTAAAGTCATTCTTAGGTTGCAGATTTTCCTTTCTGAGACTACCATCTACATAATTTGTGCCCCTGATCAGATTAGTAATTCTCAGCCCTTCACTTTTTTCTTGTTCATTTCTTTCTATATATTTTATTTATTACTTCATGATGAATGCACTGGTGAAAACGAGACCAAGTTAGGGAGGTAGATGGTTCCTTGGCCATTTACATCTTATTGTTAATTGGCAACACAGTTGGGGAACATTACTTTTAAAAGTAAACTTAGTGACATTACTCAGTAATTACGAAAAAGTAAGTAAATATTTTGTATGGTTACTTATAATAAAATGAAATGAGTTACAAATAGTGTGTTATTTTTGCTTTACTTTTACTTCTTTAGTATGAAAAACTGCACATATTTTGCTGGCCAGCACTTGTTAATGAATCCTAAGGCCTTCATCAGACTGACCAGAAACACAGCCGAATGTGATAATTTTACATTAAATCCTTCATGTGCTGTGAAGTAAATAACATCCACCCCCTTTTTCCATTCCCACCCTAACCCCCTGAACATTTACAGTATGAATACTGGCTGGTTCAATATATCTATAGCAAATAGCTGGATTAAAGCTGACACTTTATTAATAAGCTTCTGTTACTGGATTGCATGCAGCACACTCTTTTCTGTTTGTGTGTGTGTACTGTTTACCAAATATGCTTCTTGCTTTACACATAGTGCTTCTGTAATAATCGTTGACTCAGTGTGACCCTAAACTGGGTCAATTAAAGTTACTCTTCAGCACATGCAAGATTACATGTATACTTAGAACTTTTGTTCAGTTTGTTACATTTGATTGCAAGCTACACACATGCTTAACCTCTCCTCACCAGATAACTGGGGCACGCCATATGTTACATCAACAGCAGCTGGCAACGTCTTTACGAGAAAAGGCCATACTTCTGTGAACCAATAATTATTTGTTTATATTTTTTTGGAGTGGCGGGAATAAGCTTCCTTAGTAACTTAGTTACACATATGTGTTTCATATTTTTTATGTAACAATTAGATCAATAAAATAAGTATTGCATTTGGCTACTTTAAAAAGTAATTTTACAATGTAATGCACATTACTTTTAATGCGTTACCCCAAACTGGTTAAGAAAACAAGAAGCAATTTAAAAATGCGAATGCAGCCTTTCAAGACTAAAAGGATCATTTAAGTGTTGGAAATTGCAACAAGTGAGTTAACTGAAATGAAATGCAAAATGTTGATTAAGTGGCAATAACTGTTTTAATTAAGAAATATGACTGGAACAAAACCCAGCAGCCACTGTGGCCTTCCAGGATCAAACTTGAGCGCCCTGGCCATAACTCAATGCGCTCCTTACTTAGACCAGTTATGCACTGCATTCACCCTGCACATTGAATTCCAATTACTTGATATGTGATAATTAGTCTTTCGTGTGTTATCTAATCAAAATATTTTTCTGTAAAGTCAAGAAGAGTAGTATGACTCCTTCTATTTATGTTAATTGCTTTTCAATGAAAAGCTTTGGCCTATTCACCTTTTTTATTCGTGTAATAATATTCGAGTTTTGGTCAGCTTCCAGCTTTAAAGTTTCACCTCAGTCAGAAGTGAATTTCACAAATGATTTATTAAAGATTTTAATATGAAGTATAATCACTGACTACTGAATATAGGATACATGTTCTGTAGTTCTTGTGATTCTTTATATCCCATTCATCTTTAAATGAATGCATGTGTGCCTTCCATAAATAGAACAGAAGTGGTTTAATATTTTCCCAAGAATCTACAGTATATAAGCAAATGTTTAAATGATAATAGAAAAAAAAGTTTTAACTTTGTGTATGTGTGTGCGTATGTGTTTATTTATATATATATATATATATATATATATATATATATATATATATATATATATTCAGAAAGTATTCAGATTCCCTTAAATTTTTTCAAAGTTTTGTTAGGTTGCAGCCTTGTGTCAAAATCATTTTAATTCATTTTTTTCCCACTTCAAGCAACACTTAATACCCCAGAACGACAAAGCGAAAACAGGATTTTAGAAATTGTTGTAAACTTACTAAAAATAAAACACTGAAATATCATATTGACTCAAGTACTCAGACCCTTTACTATGACACTTGTATTTGGCTCAGGTGCAACCCATTCTATTGACTGGAAGTTTCTGGACTTTGTTCGGAGTCTACCTATGGTTAATTGAATGTATTGTACAGGGTTAGGAAAGGCACACACCTGCCTATAGAAGGTCTCACAGTTGACAACATGTATGAGAGCAAACCTCAAGCCCTGACGTTGAAGGAACTGCCTAATCTGTGGAAGGCTACAACAACAAGGAGTGCTTATATTTCCCAAGAGCACAGCAGCACAGTAGGAAGATTGGTCCTACTGTGACTCTTCTAGGGTTGGCTGCCTAGCGAAACTGAACAACTGGAGGAGAAGGGCCATGGTAAAAGAGATAACCAAGAAGCTGATAGTCAATCTTGTTGAGCTCCGGGGAACCTGTGTATAGAAAGGAGAAACTGCCAGAAGGACAACCATCACTGCTATAGTTTAAGGTGAGAAGATCAGGATGTGATTCTGAAAGCAGATTTTGCTACTTGCTGTCTTAGATTAGTGGGAAAATAATTGGTTTCACTGCAAAATATGTCAAATTCTGTCCACCTGAGCAATGTGTACATGTACTGCTGTTTTTGGTTTAATTAATTCATTCTGATTGAATTGAATCTGCAGCTAATTATTATTCATTCTTTTTCCCCTGTTTAATGCTTATACCTAACTGGACTATATTTATATTGCCTATTCCCTGGCACCTGTGTATCCAATACCCAACCCCTCTCCTTTTCCCTCTCAGACCACCGATGTGCCATTTTACAATTATACACTCCTCTACACTCATAAGTGTCACAATGGAAATTCCTTTCAACTTTTCTACAGAACCCTTGGTCTGTGAATATTTTGAGCCTAAATTAGAGCAGTACACATGAATATTAGAACTATGTCTGACTTTTCATCAACATTTTCCATTGTGATTACATGATTGCTTTTGTTAGTTTGGAAGAAAATAAGCCACAATATTTTATTTTAACAATATATTAGCATTAATACTCATCCAGAACTTTAACATTAAAGTCCTAAATACCCACTTAACATGGTGTGCACTCTATAAACCTTGAAAATTGTCCCCCCTTCTCTTAAGTCAAACCCAAACTGCTTAGTTCATATTAAAAAAAAAGACTTAGGTAATGTCTAATAACTTTTTGGTGAACTTTAGTTAACAAACATTTTATCAGCTTTATTGCTTACAGAGATCATTAATTGTCTTATCAGAAACAATCTGTCCTTAAACTCCAAGATACTCCTTTAACAAAAACAGGACATAAGTCACATCACCTTCACATACACTAATGACCACCTATGGAATTATTTTATGGGTATTATTTACTTAAAAAAAATCTATAAAAATACAGATTTGGTTAAAACTTAAAAAAAATAACTCATATGAAATTATTTAACTTATAAACTCAATTTCTACATGCATACATGGAAATCAGTTCATAACTTATTGTTAAACAACAAAATATTTTTTGGTAGTGATAAGGTTTAAAGGTAACAGAGCAGAACACAAACCCTGAATAGAGACATATATTCACATAAATACAGTATAAATTGAGCATATATTCTTCCACACTAGTGATTTGGCATGCAAGTCCCATCAACAGAGTTCCGATGTAGAAACTCACTTTTCACATTTAGAGAGTTCTCACCCTCATTTGGTGGATGGACCAGGGAAAAATGACTCTCATTACTAACACTAGCACAGAAATAAACTCTGTTTTTGTGCTCTGCAGAATTTAAAACCATTACACCTAGGTATGTTACTATATTTTAGATTCTAAACCAAATAATGTAAATGTGTGGTCCTTAGACGAAAAGACAAGACACGTTTGTTCCAATTTTAACCATCAAAACCATTCAAATATGCATTTTGAAAGCAATGGGGTAGTCTCCCCTTGAATTGCATTCTGGTTTTTGGAACTAGCTGTTTGGCCCACTACTGCAAATGCTAAATTTCACCATCTCCGTCTCTAGCCTTACTCCATCTATTAATATAGGTATGATCTCTGTTCTGCCTAGACCAGGCAAGGACCACACTGAATGCACAAATCATTGTCCAGTTTTCACTGCCTGCAGCTGCAGATGTTTCTCTAATTCACCCCAATCAAACATGCTTTATTCAGTCCAGATATGTGCCCAACAACATATGCTGCCTCATCTCATCATGTCAGCCACTCTATGCCATTTCTTCAGCATAATTCTGCACTGCTTTCCCTGGATGAGGAGATGGCTTTTTAAAGAATGAAACTAAGTTTTCTTTGGCAGATTGTGAAGAAAATGGGCTTCAGAACAGGCTTCATTACCTACTTAAAACCCTCTATCATCCCCATCTTCTGATCTGCTCTCTAATTTCGAAATCCTTCTCCCTGCTTTCGTATTTTTGAAAGAGCCATACAAGACTTGCCCTTCTGCTTAACCTCTCACTTGTGCCTCTTGTTACAGCGACCCAAATGCCTGATACTGTCTCCATAATTATATACACTATGCCCCAAAAATATATACAACAATCTTTTGCGATTTGTGGGGGTTAAGGACGTAAGACCCACGCAAATACGAGAATCTTTAAATACATTTTTGGCCTATGATTACTGTACTGTATATTTATATATTTATTGCACTAAATATGATGCAAAAGTTGCAAGAAACACAAGACAAAATTTTCACTGCACAATCAAATCACGTGTATAAGACTGGCTTCTGAGATAAAGATCTGTGGCATCCCCTAGATGTGCAGTTCATCAGTTGTTTAGTGAACTGTAACATTTAAAAAAAATATATTATAATTTAATGTGCATTTATTTATATTAGTAAATGACAAAAATGATTAAAATTACAGATTTAAAAAAAATCCAACAAAACACTAAACACAAAACGTTAAACACTCACGACACAGTCTATTTTCACAGATTCAGAGGATGATGGTGTAGTTACAGTATGTAATGAAATGAAAGCCTCCTGTAAGTTATGTAATTATGTCCTACTATGTTGCCTATAACTGACACAAAAATCACACAAATAAGCACAGGACAGGGCAAAAACATAAATCCAGAGAAAACTATAATCTGATGGGTGTAATTGTGATCTACTTGTGCAGTGTAGTTTTCAAACAAAAACAAACCACGACTGCAATCCTGCCAGCTTGTCATAGCTCATTTTTGAAGCTAGCTCCCTCATCTTTCACCCAGCAGCCCTCAAGGCAACCACCAAAGATACCAAATGATGCACTACTCTCTGAGTTTCTGGGATTTTCAGTTAATTTAAGCAGCAGGGCTTCAGCATTTTCTGTGGTTTCAAGCAATAGGTCACAAAATAATTTCTGTTTAATTAATGATGACAAACCCCAAAATACGTGGGTACAGAAGTGGCAAACACACAAATCACAAGGGCCAACCTGTATATGCAAATAATGTTCTATTTGAAAAATGTCCTGTCTGAGCTTCCTTATGAATGTGAGCTATTTGACTCCGATGAAGACCTGTCTGGCTACAAAATCATTCATTCCACTAAATAAATACTATCACCTCCCTCGAGTAAGGGCTTTCATACACCTTAGTGTTTCCTCTGCCTATCTATATAACAGCCTCAAGCTGTATTCTGAAGGGAATCTTTCTTCATGTTCCTCTCTTTCCTTTGCTTTCAATTAAATATGTATTTAATTAAGAAGAATATACTGGCCTGTATTCATTTTAGATAGATAGATAGATACTTTATTAATCCCAAGGAGAAATGCACAATTTTATCATTCTTTTCTCTTCTACTCCCACATTGACTGAAATACAATCTCATATTAACATTTTTTTTTCATAAAATTCCAGAAAGCACTCAGGAAAACATTCTACCTTGGTCTCTACAACAAGTCCCTTCCTGTCTTTGAAGTTTATCATTAGGGCTATATCCTCTGTCAGATTTGATAGAGGATATCCTTCAAATACCTTTTCTTGGCCTCATCTGGAACACCAATGTGTTTCTTTTAACACTCTTTCCTTACTCCAATTTCTGACTTCATAAGTAATGTATTTGTCCACAAAACTGACCCCCTTATTTCATATGCCCTTCAGATGTGGCATCATGTTGAGAAATTATTACACACGTCACTGTCTATGTTTTTGAGCTCATGTTGGGTTCAAAGACTACGGTATGATACTATCTTCTTTTTTGCAATTAGAATCCTTGGATTTCTGAATCTGTTTAGTCAGTGATACTCAGTTTTCATGTATTCCTTCTTTGCCTTAGTTAAAATTGCATTTCACTGCTAAATAATTTAAAACCCATCTGTAGATATGTTATTTGACAGTGAAAAAAGTTCTTTTTTCTAACATATACCAGTTGAGTAAACTCATTGATATTCAATGACTTTCAGCTGCAGTAATGTCAACACCCTACCAGATATATGTTTTGTTAATGTCCCATCTCTTATTCCAGCTAGGTTTTGATGCTCATATTTTATTTTTCCAGACAGAAGTGATCAAGATACAATATTGCATATTAATAGATACCCCTGTCATTTTCAAAGTCTTTTTATCTTTGCTATTTACTAAAAGTATGTAAAATCACACTTTTCCTTGTTTTCTTCAGGTAGTAACAGACCAGCAATTTAATTAAATAATCTCCCTGAAAATTACAGAACCTTATAACAACCTTCAACAATTTTTGAAGACCTTTTCCCTCAGGAATTATGCAAAGAATGAACATTTAAACCTCCTTCTTTCTTGTTTTTCATAGGTTACTGTTATGAACTCGGGTATACATTAGCATAACCACCACAATTGCCTTGTGGTTTCTTTCCTTACCGTCCTCCACTCTAACCTTCTCGGAGTGCTAATAAAGAATTGTGCATGTTTGTATGTGTATGTGGGATCAGCAACTCCCCCATCAACACAACAGAGGGCTTTGTCCCACTTCCACAAACTTATACCCCCTCTTTTAAGAACTGGTACCATCACAGTCTTCACCTTATCACAGCCTGATCCTCTACTAAGAAAGAGGGGGGTCATGGACCAATTGGAAAGAATTCATAAGACCACTGTTCGAAAATGCGGTAACATGTGGTGTTTTATATGTGATGAAGGGTGACCAGTGTTAAGTGGCTTGCTCTGAGAAAGCAACTGCCCAGAGGAGGCCTAAAAAAGACAAAACCAAGAGAAGAAAATTCTAAAAGCAGCAGACTACAATGTGTTCAGAATAAGCAAGCAGCGATCTGAGAAACAAGAGAGGTAAGAATTATTGTTGAGACGAAATAACAAACCAAAGACAAAAGTCAGAGACAAAAACCACGAGTTAATCATGTTAAAATGTTCCCAGAAATGCCTTTTGGTTTCTACTACACTCAAGAAAAATTCTGGAGCAAAGTGAAGGCATCCAAAGTTAGGATGATGGAAGGCAATCCACTACAAACAAAGTCTCAACACAGAATCCAAAGGCAATTTCAAAAAATAGAGCACAGATTCAAAAATTAAGAAAGTCACAAAAAGCAGTAAGGCACAGTAAAACACAAATGACACTCCAGTCCTTAGCATGTTCAAAATGAACCTCCAGGATCTATGGAAGGCCCTCCACTATATAGGGTGAAGAGCAATTCCTGGTGTTGATTGGCAGGTGGCCCTGCCCCATGGACAACCACTGACAAAACACATGGTACATAATCAAACACAAAAATCTACATAATAAATAAAACAAAACGATAATCTAAATAAATGATACAAAATCAGACAAAAACACAACTTTGAACCCCAGACAGGAGAAAAATGCTGGTTGAAATGTGACAAAATACATTTAAAGTACAAAGACCACAAAAACACAAAAAAATGTCTTTAAGAGGAAAGGATGTCTGTAAACCTCTGGCCTTTCAGACAAAAATGAAACAATGTAGCTTGTAGGTGGCACACGGGAAGGACAGGCATCCCGGCAAGGATGTCAGAAGGATCCCTTATTCAGACAGGAGGCCCAGAATGAAATGAAAGGCACCCCGGCCTAGAAAGCGAAGGATGGTGAACCCGGACAAGGCTGCCTTGGACAAATGGACAGGTGTACCAACCGGAAACGATTCCAGTACCTTCCCTGGATAGAAGAAGAGAATGAAAGGGAAGAACAGTCTCCAAGAAGTGTTTATTCACCCCAGGCACTAGATGGCAGCAGCCCTCCATATCGGTGCCCATTCAGGAACCAGCAAGGAATGCCGGAACTTGTAGTCCGGCAGCATAGCCCTACTGGGGTCCATGGGTACTACAAAGGGACACTGCAATGAGATATAATCTCCACTATAGTAGACTTCCATATGACCCAAAAGTGCTTCCAACAGGCAGTAGCCCTGGCACCAGAAGTACTCCCTGGTCCTCCAGGTGAATTAAAGCTGGGAAGAAGGAAGGCAACACTCAACTGGAGGAAAGGAACTGTGAGGGAGATTACTTGTGCTTATGCTTTTGTAACTTTTTGTAAGGTATTGTGTGTAATAAATACCAGTTTATTTCAACCTGGGACTACATTTGTGTGATCGTATTGGCTCCATCACAACTGGCATAGTCAGCAGGATTTTCTGGCCATCTGGGTGGCTTCTCGGTAGATGAAATCAGTTTTATATAAATTTTATTGTGAAGGGAAACACCTATGCAATTTTTGGCACATCTTTTTCATGACTGTTTTACCTGTCTGAATGGGGAGAAGATCCAGGAAGAAAAACGGAAACATCTCAAGAGGCCAGACACTGAAGGACACAGTTCGTCTGTGGAGCTACCTGGTGGGAAGTGAGGCTGACAGGACTGCAATATGACCCGTGAAATCCCAGCCATTTCAAAGGTGAGGTGGTCATCTGGTGAAAGACATGAAGGACAGCCTCTGCAACGTTAACGATGAAAGATCAGGTCCAGAGTTATGTGCTGCTACTACATTTGACTCGCCGAAAAAGTGTTTTTATTATTTTTCAGAATCCTGCCTCTTCAGTGCTGAAAATGCAGCTGTTAAGTCGTTTTACACCCCACCTGAACAAGATAGTGACAATGAGCGATCCAGGCCATCTAGCTGAGGACCTATTTGAAGAAAACAGTCACGTGGATCATCCCAGGGCAGGCTGGGAAAACCCAGGACAAATGTTCTGATTCTGGCCATAAAATTCTAGTGCCGAGATGGAACAGTCCTGTCCACGATCGTCCAGAGCCAACTCTCTCAGAGTTTCTACCGGTAACACTGATAGAGTCTCAGCCGCAAGTTGCTGACATGTCCGACTCAGTGGTTGTCGATGGAAAAGCACAAAACCTTGCCAACAACCTACAGAAAAGCCCAAAGGACTGATTGAGCTGGGAAAGCTCACAGATCTGTTGGAGCAGTTATGCTTACTAATTTCAGCCCTGGGCACATTAGGAGTTACTGTCAAAGAGGTGGAAAAGCTGGCAAGACCCCCAATAGACACCATAAAAGAGCACCTTTGGCATCATGGTATAAAAAGAGAACTTAATGTTGATTTGGCTATACAGATGAGTGACCCTTGTATAGTAAAGCATAAAGAGAATTCACTCACTTCAACAATTATATCTTGTGTTTTTGAAAAGGTTACCCTGCCTGTACCACAATTCTCAAAGGCTATTACTCGGGCTGTAAAGGTCAGGCTGGGAAAAGAGAAAGGAATGCAGTACAATAGGAACCCCAATAAAACTGAGGGAAACCCCTATGCACTTGCCTTTTTTGTTTATTTTCTGTTATGGATATGGACTCTGGATGCCTGCCTCTACACAGTACTTACCCCCTTGCGGGACTGGATGCTGCAACCAATAGGTCTCTGCTGAAGGTGGAGGGCGGGGGTTATGTAGGTAGCACACAGGATGGACAAGCATCCCGGTAAGGAGCCAGGAAGAACCCTTACCTGGACTGGTGGCCCTGAGTGAACAGAGAGGCATTCCAGCCAAGAGAGGGAAGGAAGGTGGACCCGGACAGTAGTGACTGGAGAAGGGCAGTGTTGTGGTGAGAGGAAAGGAATTGTGATGGAGATTACTTGAGCATTTGTTAGTTTTTGTGAAGTACTGCGGGTAATAAAAAAACAGTTTATTTGAACCCAGGACTGCATTTTTGTGATTATGTTGGGGTTTGGGGCTTGCTGGTGCCCAGTTCCATCACAAGATTAAATTTGAAAGATTTATTAAATTAAAAGGAGTATCTAAAACTTTCTAGTAGAGGGACTGCTGAACAATATTCCCACTGGGGGAAAAACTGAGACTATGATTCTGTGACTCAATGTGTCTTTCATAGGCAAAGGAAGACATGTCACCATTGACAATGTTTTCATATCACCTTCCCTGCAAAATATAGTTATTACTAAACAGACTAAAAAAATTAGACGGAGGATGCCACAACACATAAAAGACAACAAGTAGGGAGATTGCCAAGGCAATGGTCAGCAAGAAATTGCAGTTACAGTAGGAAGATGCATATGTAACAAAGCAGTTCCCACAAGAATCCACAAATCTGTGTGGACGGCTGATACGGATTGTTTTGTGATCATCTGACATACCACTTACTGTTTACATATGTATGCAGTGAAATATGTGAGTAAGGCTATAAATGTTAAGCTGTTCATACAGAAAAATATTAGTTTCTGCTTCATTTGGGATTTTATGCACCCAGCTAGTTGAAAGTGTTTTTTTTTTTAGTGATTGACTACTGAAGTGATTTTATGTCAAGAAGCAACATGACTCTGAAAAATGTTCTTTTTTTAATTGAAAATGAATGCTAGAATTTTCATTTAAAAATATATTTAAAAAACAAAATCTTTGTGTATCAACAGAATTGACAAACCATGTCCCCAGAAGTGAAGTGGGGAGTCTGGAGGAAAATTTGGGTGAGTGCTCACGTTTGGGAAGAGGTGAGGTCAGGAGTGACCTGTTGATGTCATAATCTCTTGACTACTATTTCTATTATTATTATTATTCACAAGATTGTACTCTTATTTTATTTTCATTTTGTTTTGGTGATGTTATTGTGGTGCAATGTTGTATTCTGCTTTGGATGGCACTCACCGCTATATCGTGTGTTTCTGCCTGGCTGCAGCCATGTTCTTTACAGTCCTGTTGCCAGTCATGTGCCTCTGGGATCACAAGACATGTTGCGCCATTGCTCCCAGGTGCTGCTTTCAATGTCCATGCTTGGGATTAAAATGGGGGTGGTGGGGGTGGGGAGAACTGCGACTCTTATATTTTAATACTATTAGGACCTATGACTCTCTTTACTTAACTTCGCTTCCTGCCCCTCATTTTGATTTCTGTTGCTGACTTCTCACCTTTTTGTTATGACCCATGTCTGCACTGCACTTTAAATAGCCTTTCGTTTCAAGACAGCACTTGTCCTGTAATCTCCTGGTTGTGTATTACAAATTCTACTTCAAGTGTTAACCAAATGACTCCATGATTGCAACAGATGAGATATGGCTGATTTAAAGTTAGGTAAATACACCTCTCTCTTAATTTGAGTGGGTATTGATTGGCTAATCTTGTAGCCAACACTCAAAATTAATTATGATAATTTAAAGCAATGCCACACATTAATGTGTATCTACTGTTTCATTATCTGTTAAGTATAAACTTTGGAACATGAAAATACCGTTGCAGACTTGAATTTTGTGCCATCTCAGATGTAGGTACTGCTCATGTCAGACGGTGAAAGGCCATGGCAAGAGCAGGGAAAGGGGGAACAAGTCATTGCAGCATACATTTAAATTATTTTGTGAGTCAGCTAGAGCTGCTTAAACATACTGATGAAAGAAAACCAGCAAATGTTACCTCTGGTGTGCACAGTGCTGTTAAACAGATGTTCATGGAATGGCTTCTCTCATTGTGAAAGTAAAGTGTGTTTTATTGTGGACAGCAACATCCCACCTGCTAAAGGGACTATGTAATAACAGCACTACTTGGCTTAAATGCAGTTAACAGATTTAAGACACTCATTTCTTATGTGAACTGCAACATGTAAGAAAATCTTGTCAAGCTACATGGTTTATAAAACCTTCTGCTGCTTTTGTAATTTCAAATTTTGTGTATTTTGCTTAAAAGCCAGTTTATTTTCGTTGCAAATAAATTTAACGACTACAAATCCTTATTGTTCAAAATGCCATAAAAATGTACTGTGAAGTCAAAATGATTAGTTACTTAAAAGTTTTTTAATCTGACATTTTCTATTATGCATCATTTTTCTTTGTGCGTATTTTCTATTGAATGCCATGTATTGCAAAACTCTACTGAGTAGTAGACAGATTCTTGAATGATTCTTTAATTCTGTATCACATTAGACAGTAATACAACAGAGACGTTAATTTTACACTAGAATTAGATATTCATTTTGCAAGATATTGTTTTTCAGCACTGCTATATGCTTGCAAAGTAAATTTAATTTCTAATAGGAAATGAAGAAATACGTTAGTTTGCTGTACTGTATATTGAGGTCAGTTTTGTGTTCAATAATTTATTTTTTTATAAAAAGTCAAACCATTTAGAAGCAACATTGGAATGAGCCACACATTAATTTGTATCCAGTTTTGTGTTTTGTTATCAGTTTGGGAGAAGAAACAATGATATGAGGTGCTACAGTGATGGGCAAATGGAGATAAGACAAAAACTAGTAAATGGAAGCCTAGGACAGAAGTAGGGTTTTTATTTTTTGTTTGCTGTGTCCTTTGACTTCTGCCAATTTAATCCAGAACACAATTATACTAGATATTTGTAGTTTCTTCAGCATCCAGAAACATCAGGAGGGTGCTCTCCCTTCTCATAATACAATTTCCATGAGTTGTCCAAGTGCACTTTTATGTGACATGGTTCCAGGGTCAAGACCTTATAGCAGGCAGGATATGCCTTTACTCACTCACACTGGCTCAATCAGTTGAACTTACCTTCAAATCTTAAAGATGCTGAAGAAAACTGTTGGAGTATGTTTAGAAAACTTACAAACTCCATATGCCACCTTGGTCATCAGTGTTATGAAGCTAACCAGGCTAACCAATACTTTGTACAACTTAACTATAAAGAAAGGAAACAGATGTAAAATTAATGTCAAATGTCCATTTTTGACAGACAATCACTTACTGTATAGATTATTATATCAAAGGAAAAAAGAAATACATCATAAGGAATCACCTTCATACACCTCTGGTTTGTGCTACATGCTGAAACATTCCTCTAGATACAGTAGATGTTTATCTGCCATACCAGTCCATATTCTTTGAAGTGGAAAAAAGAAGTCATGAAATTCTCCAATATATCTGCACAAACACCCAGACTCTGGTTTTTTGAAAATTGAAAGAAATAAAAGATATGTCAAAAGTACACAAAAAGAATACAGGGCATAATCGGATTCATAGAAGATGAGCTCAACACGTATGGAATTGTGATGGAATCTACCAGCTCTTCTTTAATAGACTATACTGACAGAAAAGCAATTTAGATGTTTAATTATTATTTAACAACATTCTCTTTATTTACTGCTATCAATATGTTGCCATAGGAAACCATGGGATAAAAAAACTGCAGAGATGATATTGATCCTCCTGATTCAGCTTCAAAAACATGACATAGCATGGATTTGCCGCTGCATTTTTTCATTTTTTTTTCCAAGAAGAACTGTTAAGGCTTTTTTGTGTTTTAATTTGTAAATATTTCTCTTTTTTCTTAGTGAAGTTTACTGACTAACTTTATATGGGCTACTACAGGGATATTAAAACATAAGAATATAAGAAATTTGACGAACAAGATGAGATCATTCAGTCCATGAAGCCCTTTTGTTTAGCGAATAGCTAAGGTGTCCCAATGTCTCATCCTGATACTGTGTAAAGGTTGTCAATGTTTCTGCTTCAACGGCATGTCTCGCTAGTTTGTTCCAGAGTCCCACAACTCTTTGCGTAAAGAAGTGCTTCCTGGCTACAGTTTTAGACGCACTTACCCTTAATTTCCACTGATGTCCTCAAGTATGCCTTAAAGGATTTTAAATACCTGGATTAAGTCCTCACGCAGTCTTCTGTGCTCAAGCATAAATAGATTTTAATTCTCAGAGTCTGTCAGAGTACACCATGTGCTTAAGTCATAGGATGCACTTGTTTGCTCTCCTCTACACAGCTTCAAGTGCTGCTATGTCTTTCTTAAACAATGGTGACCAGGGGACTCATGTATAAATGATGCACACGCATAAAAATGTTGGGTACGCCTATTTCCATGTTCACATTGCGATGTATAAAAACTAAACTTGGCATAAATCCACGCACATTCTCATGCCAGCTTAAACCATTGCGTATGCAAGTTTTCAGCATGGTTTTGCAAACTGGTGGCACCCAGTGTCAAAGCAGTACTACTGTTTCTGTGTGGTTTCTCTTTCTTGTTTACACGTCTTTCTCAAATACGCTGAAATTAACTGCATATTACTTATTAGTTTAAGGCATCTGATTGTAATCAACTTGTAACAATATAATGGTCCACGGAATGGCCAAACTATTTGAAATACCATAGCTGCTTTAGTGTTGTTACTCTCAGTGCACCACTCAGAGTATTTTAACTCACTGTATCTGAGTGTGGAATCACAGCTCTACAGCAGCCCTCGGAAAGAGGATTATTGGGATACAGCATCAAGCACACACTGTCTCAACCATGTGCACAGTCTTTTTGAACTGCGCCCATAGGGCAAATGCTTCAGAGCTTTTCCTGTAGTGACCTTGTGGTTCTGAAACAACTCTCATCCGAAAAGCTCTAAATGCACTCAGTCATTCCATCAAGCGCTCCTGGTAGAACTGTTTGTACTTATAAGTACCATTACCTCACTGTAAACTTGCACTACAGTTGTAATATTGCACAACCTGAGCCACTTTATGAACCATTTTGCTATCTGCATTTTGTGCACATGTACATTGTACTTATGCTTTCATATTGTATATTTTTCATTGTTTTTTATAGTGTTATTATTATTTTATCATTTTATAAGAAAATAACTTTATGGAGGATTTGCATATTGAATCTCATTGTAATATACAATACCAAAAATGGAATTCAATTCAATTCAGTAGAAGAGAGAGCGTATTTAAGAGATGATGACAACTGGCTTCTAAGTCAATTTAGATTTCCAAGCGCTATATTCTTGGAGCTCTTGATATCATTTTTAAAATGAAATGCAATAAAGTATGTATATTACATTATACAGATACATTTTTAACCTCATTTAAATAATATATTCTGTTAATAATTAAACGTATGGGCACGGTGGCGCAGCGGTAATGATGTGCTGGTGCTCCGTTCAGGGATTATTCCTGCCTTACGCTGTATGCTTGCTGGGACTGGCATGACCCTGGATGAATAGCTGGATGGAATAATTAAACATGTACTACAAAAGATATTTCGATGTTCTTTAAAATTTTGAAGAATTGCCATTCTAAGCTTACAGATGGCTTGACATTTATTACAGAGCTTAATGCAAAAAAGAGAAGATTTGTACAAGCCTAACAAAAACATTACTTGATGCATCTCTTATAAAAGTTGAGATTAAAACTAATACTCTGCTCAAAGATTATACAACCCAAAATCAGAAAAAGTTGGGACAGTGTGGAAAATGTGAATAAAAAAATAAAGCAGTAATTTACAAATTTCCCTTAACTTTTATTTCATTGCAGACAGTATGAACACAAGATAATTCATGTTTTTTTTTGGTCAACATCATTTGATTTGTAAATAAACATCCATTCTTGCCATTCAGGCTTGCAACACATTCCAAAAAAAGTTGGGATGGGGGCAATTCAGGGGTAGTAATGAGGTATAATAACTAAATAATGATGTGATTTGAAACTGGTGATGTTAACAGGTGATTGCAATCATGATTCGGTACAATAGCAGCATCGAGAAAAGGCCTACTCCTTTAGCAGCAAAGATGGGCAGAAGATTGCCAGTTTGCCACCAAGTGCGGGCAAAAATCTTTGAAATGATGAAAAAAAATGTTTCTCAAAGACAGATAGGAAGAGATTTGGGCATTTCTCCCTCTACAGTGCATAACATAGTGAAAAGAATCAGGGAATCTGGAGAAATTACCGTGCGCAAAGGCCAAGGGCGCAAGCCTAAACTGAATGGCCGTGATCTCCAAGCCCTCAGACGGCACTGCATTAAAAACCGTCATTCATCAATAAATGATATAACTGCGTGGGCTCAGGACTACTTCAGGAAGTCACTCTCAAGCACTACAGTACGTAGTTACATTAGGAAATGCCAGCTAAAACTGTACAGTGCCACCTGCAACACTTAGTCACTTGATTTCTTCAATGCCTAAACGTCTTTTAAGTGTTGTTAAAAGACAGGGGAACTGTACAAAGTGGTAAATGCTGTACTGTCTCAACTTTTTTTGAAATGTGTTGCAAGCCTAAATGGCAAGAATGGATATTTATTTACAAATCAAATGACAAAAAAAAAACATGAATTATTTTGTGTTCATACTGTCTGTAATGAAATAAAATTTGAGGAGAATTTATAACTTGCTTTTTTCTTTTTTTTCACATTTTCCACACTGTCCCAACTTTTTCTGATTTGGGGTTGTATTTTTTAACTGTTACTTACCCCATGTAGATTGTAGTAGTGGCCGAGAAAAACTTTTAACATCATGGTTTCAGGCAGCCCAGAGATTAAAAAAAAGTTTTTGTTATGATAACAGCCAAAGATGACCAATGCTGTAGAATGGCAAATGATTTGAAAAATGTCCATTGGCAAAAGAAAAAAAATCTCATATTACTTGTGTTGAATAATTCACATATTATTTATCCAGTTGTATGGGCAAAACACATGCATTTTTGCTAAAATATTGTTAAATACATACTTTCAGAAAAATGAGTGCACTTCATAAACATGCAACACTTTCCCATAATACTGTGCCTTTGAGTTGAGGAAAGGACTCTTGACCAATGAAAGACTAGGAGAGGTACACCGATTTCATTATATACATTTACCTGGGTAGATGGTGCTAGGACCCTTTTACTATAACAATTTGAAAAGATCACATTGAAACCTGGTAATGGAACATTATCGTACTTTGCTTCTCTTTGATACATCTTGCACTTTGCTTACAGAATCTGTGGCATTTAAGTTCATTTCAAGAGGACAACTGACTTTTTCTAAGAAAATGGTCTGGTTTTTTTTTACCCCAATAGGCATCTTTTAACTGATCTTACTGAATGGTGTTAGTTGTTAGCGATATCTGACAATTAAGGAATAGATAGATATTGCTCTGCTACATTTATGTTAATCACTTTTGGATCACTTTGTCTTCCTGTCTGTTTATATTAATCTGAAATTTTGTGTGTACTCATTATGTAATAATAAGAACACAAAAACAAGCATGAAGTGTTGGGGAAGCTTCCCCGTGTAATCTCCAGATGAAGAGTAGTCAATAGCGACTAATCTTCGGGTTAGATGTAAGATATACAGTTGACAACAGGGTACAATCAGTAGTGTTCTTATATATCATGAAAGAGGAAGTCAAATTATAATGAAACAGAGGAACAGGAAATGACATGAATACAGGAACTGGAAGTGATGTTTTCAATGAAGTGACAGAAGTGATCTCATCATATAGCGACTGGAAGTGACATCATCGGAAGAGGACGGAAGTGATGTCATCAGAGGAGGACAGAAGTGACGTTATCAGTTGGGGACTGGAAGTGAAGTTATTGCTCAGGGCCAGAGGTGATGTCATCAGATTGGTAAGGGTATTGTTGTTATCTGGTTGGGATGAAAAAGATTGGTTATTCTTCCATAGGTCAGGGAAAAAGGCATTAGTACTTGTCTCCAACCTTCTATATGTTGTACTTTCACTCTCATTTGGACCTTTCGGCTGCCTCCTAAGCCCACATGTGTGACAATAGTTTACATTTGTATCTACCTATGAACTTGTCACAGCACTTTGGGCCTGCACTTTCTGAATAGCACTGCACAAAAATAAAGTGAATTGAATTATCCTTGAAAAAGACAAGCTAAGTGCAATTCTTCATATTAGTTTTTAGTCAGTTAAAGTTCTCATTTTTATCACGTCAGTCACTGTCTTGCACCCAAGAGAAGATGCTCCACATTCAGGAAAACCAACTTTATTTTCATCAAAACATGCACAGTCAGGGTCTTTATTCAAATGGGAGCTACCACTTTAATATACACAGACACAGCAAGTAAGCAGTAAAAGTGCCAAGTTAGCGGCCGGGTTAGACCATTTCCCGCATCAACCATCAGCTGACCAGCGTGTTATGCGGCAAGACTGCAAATCTGCAGTTGCTCCTGCGACAGGCAAGCAATCTCTGCCTGCATTGATAGAGTTTTGTCACACCACATAGTGGGGGGAGTTTAGGGGTCTCAAAACCCTCACAATAGAAAATGGAATGATGAATACCCATCTGTTAGTTTAAAACAGTAAAGCATTAAAAACAGTCCAAAAGATGTCACCAGTATGTCACAGTCTATTAAAAAAATGAACACTGTATTCCATCTGTAGCAACAGATCTTGTGATTTGGTGGATGAGGAACTAGATGATAAAAATGAAAGATTCAGTCACTTTGTGATTCACTAAATCTGCCTGTGCAGCAATGTACAAAATAAAGTTATAAAAATTGAACCATGTAAGTCACCTTGGGGAAAGGTATCTGTCAAATACTGACTGATAATACAAATGTTCACACGTACAATTAAATCTGTGATGAGGCTTACCATATTATCAGTTTAAATGCTTCTAGTGATTTGTTGTTGATGTCTCCATAATTACCCACATGACAAATCCACCTATGAAGTATTTAATTATATGATGTGGTTATATTGCCACATTCAGTAATTAGTTTAGTATGTGAGTCTCCTCTTGATTTTTGAGCCTTGCAGAAGGGGAGTTTATTAATTATCCTTAAGCTTCACTTCGTGTTAATATTAAGACTGTCTTCAGAACTGAGGATGAGGCCTCATATGAAAGAGAACTTTTTCATCAATTTCTTTAGCTATTAATAAAGCAGTATAAAACTGAATAAGGGCTACATGAAGTTGAATTGTGAGATATAGCAAAAAGCTTTATATAGGTTGATAAATTATTAACTGCAAAATCAAATTCATGTTGCTTGTGTAAGAAGATCATGTTTCATATAACCTCCAGAATCAGGTCTCTCCTATAATTCAGATTTTAGAACAGGCATCAGAGTAGCTGGCATGGCTTACCAGTGAACCTTGCCAGCATGACATTACAGACCTTGACTTTGCACATTGTCAGTTTTAGGATATTCTCCTTCCTCTGATAAAAGCTTAGTTTTTCCTTCTATTTTCTAGTACATATCTTTTCTTTCTCTGAATCCTGCCGTAATCTTTCTTTTCCCAGCCTACATATAAAAGAAACACCTAAAGAATGTATTTCAAAGCATCTGAAGGAGTCATTTTTTCTGGTGAAGACAGTTGACTTGCAAAGTTTCTACCACCAGTCAATCATGAGAATGGCAGATAGAAAAAATTAATAGTGATTGACAACTGTCTAAGTATTCGCATGGGCAGGAATAGATTTTAGACAGCCAATCACCTTCATTCCCTGCATGGTTTGTCTCTGAAAAGAGACACCTTCAGTATGAGCTCTAGAACGTTCAAGTACTGTATATTTTATATAACCTGTTGTTTGTAAATACAAAATGTAAGGACCATGTTCAATAGTACCATTTGCTTCCTAAACATTTAAACCATCATTCATTTTTAAAATGTTCTGTTGTTTATAATCATAGCACATTATAAATAGTATATTGTGCATTTAAATATTCCATTTCATAGTTTCATATTAGAAATATTGAAATTTCATTCTTCTATTTTAACAGTTTATGAACACTATTACCAGATTTTACTAAAGAAAGTTTTAGCACATGGATAAGCAAATACATATAATAAATATCTTTAGTAAATTTTAGGCCTTGTTCACACGGGCGTTAAGTTTTTGGATAAACGAACTTGCTCTGAACGTCCTAGACGTTTATGTTGCATTTTGTGGTGGCGATCGATTGACTTCTACACCGGCGTTCGTTTGTCTCTGTCTAACGCCAACCTGCAGCCTAAATTGTAGTCTGTGTGTTAACCTGTGGAGGCAGTGTTGGGAACTGGATATGAAAGCCCTTGTTTTATTTGAGGTGCTTCCTTTCAATATGGACCATTTTGCTATGTTAGATATTAATCTTCTTGTTTTAAAAATACTCGTAATACGGCGACGCAGGGAGAGAAAAAATCGCCGCCGCTACTGGGTTCATCCTCTGACTGCACAACGTCGGGTTAAAGGAAGTTTTTTTGTGCTTTATGAAGAAATGCGAAAAATTCCGCGCAAGTTTTTTAATTACTGTCGGATGTCGGTTTCCACTTTTGATTGTCTGCTGCAGCTGGTGCAATGCCACATTGCACGCCGATCAACCAATATGTGACTTGGTGTTAGCCCCGAAGAGAGACTACTTGTCACTTTGAGGTAAGGAAACAGTAGTCGAGTGTGCGCTTACACCGGTGTTATGCACTGAAATGCCCCCCCCCGCCATGGATTGCCCCCCCTACATAATCATTATCAAATATTATATTAGAACATAAATTAATAGGTTCATGATTTACAAATTACATGAGACAATAAAATAAAATAAGCAATATGAAAATATATATGTTGTATATGAAAATATATATGTTGTATATATATATCCGGTCCTCCAAAGCGTAAAATAAACGCGCAGAAAACGAACTAGAAGCGGTTTCCTTGCGTTCGTTGGGTTTTGAACGCCAAGAAAAAGCTGCATGCAACGTTTTTTTGGTGCCGTATAAACGCGCAGCCGTACAAACGCACGTCACCAAAGCCCGTGTGAACACTCTCATTGACTCCTACGTGTAGAAAACACTCGGCGCTTGATCAGCGCTCACCGGACGCTACGAACGCAAAAAAAACGCTCAATTTTAACGCCCGTGTGAACAAGGCCTTATAGTAAGCATGTTCATAAAGCATGTTTTATTACTTTTTAGCATTTTGCTGCCGTTTCTTTATACCCTGAGACACTTTGTAAAAATTACAGTACACTGCAAACATCAAGAAAGAGCAGTTCTTCTCTTATGAAAGCCTTCAATTGCTTTATCTATCAAACTGTGGGTATTTTTTAATAACCCTAGAAAAGACTGAGCTTTGTCTTCTGATTAAAAGTTATCCTTTGATGATGTCTCCATTCTGTGTCTGCAGAGATTTTAGAAAATTGTCATCTAGTCAAGTCATGTGGCTTTATTGTCATACCATGAGTCATACCAGTAACGTTCCACAGGACTGTGATGCAAGATATACATAAGCGCAGGACAAATACAAGACAGTTGAAGAGCTACACTAAAAATATATACTGTACATAAATAAATGGCAGATGAGTGGATAGTAAAAAATTGAAGTAAACAGTAATAAATAATAACATCAAATAATAATTAAAACAACAGTAGTAGCAAATGTAACAATTGTACTGCATATAACCTGCTAAGAACAGACCAGAGGGCTGGGGGGCAGCACAGAGTTCAGAGTCTGGACCGCCATGAAGTAGAAGCTGTTGTAGAACTGGTTTAGATACTATAGAACCTTCTGCCATATGGAAATCGGGCAAAGAGGCCATGGAGAGAGTAGGGGTGGTCCTCTACAATCCTGTAGGCTTTGCAGATGCTGCACCAAATAAAGATGTCTTTAATTGAGGGCAGAGGGGTTCCAATGATCTTATCACATCTTTTGGATTTTTTGTTATGGGGGTCATCTCAGCTTGTGCTCAAAGTGGTCTCTGGCTTCCTGTTATTATGCCCAGTAAAAATCACACCTATTATCTACTAAAGAGTTGAGGAAGGACCACTGGAATTGTCTGTATTGCCAGTACCCTTTTCAAAAAAGAATAAAAACTCACACTTACTTTCTCATAAAAACCTGAAAAGTCTCCTTAAGTGGCCTTAATAGAAACGGTATTCCAATTGTAAGGTTCTTATCAATCTTACCATTTCTATGATCCTAAACCTGTGGATTTCTTTTTGAAAAACTACAAAGCCATGAGCTAGAACAAAAAGAAACAACTCTGTTAGGCACCTAGCAGGCTGGCTTGTGATTAAGAAATAACATGCCTGATAGCTCCCCACCAATTGGCTTCACTCCACACAGACATTACTTATACTTGGGGTGTAGATCTTTTGCTGAGACTAAATAAGCATTTGCTTTGCATTCCTGACAGAAATGTAGCATTTGCACTTTATGCCTAATTAGCCCTTCACATAAAACCATACACAATTTCATTGAAAGTCCTAGGCTCCAGATGCTGATAATTAAAGCTATTTTACGTTTCAGGTTTTATCAATTTGTTACTGGGGAGCTGTCTGCTCAAACCAAGTGTGGATTAAATGTGGCGAAAATGCTCTGTATAAATCACTATGAAGTATAATTATACTGCTGTATCGGGTAAACTGTAACTCAAAATAACCGTTTTTAGTTACAAAAAGTTTTGGTTTCAGATATACAGTAGTTTTATTGTAATGTCATTACATATTTCCTTTGTTAAGATTACTCTTATATCATTAAGGATAACTACAGAGCTTGCGCCCTATCTTACTTTATTAAATCACTTTTAATTAATTAGATATCATCTACCATAATTAAATATTTTTAAAACATTTACATTGTAGAAAATGTAATTGTGAACATGGTATTTTGCACATGCATCCCATTATTTAACTGTATTGTACTTTATTCATAACATAACAAACTGTGCTTAACCAAATTCAAGGTTGTAGGGGCCAATTTCTATTCTGGCAATAGCGGACACAAAGCAGAAACTGGGTTGCCAGTCCATCCCAGAAGCCAAACATTGTGCCAGTTAACCTAACATGCATTTTTTTGGGATGTGAAAGAAACACTGGAGTACCTGAAGGAAAACCACCCCATCAACATGTTATTATGGTTTGACCTTTGATTTGTTTTGACCCAAGGCTTTTGTTTTGGTGTTATTCTGTTTTTTTCTTCAGGTACCACCCTAGGCTTTCTGACCATTCTCATCCTTTGGAGCTTTTTGCATCTCTTTATCCTTTATTCAGATCAGACTCTATTGCAATACAAGACTTAAGTTTGTTACAAAAAATAGACAGTAATCTAAACAATTCTGACTTCCTAGGAAACTAAAATACATCTAAAGTATATTTAAAAATATGTTACTACCTATATAAATATGTTTTAAAATATTTAAATTACTTCAAGGATATATTACAATATCTTGCAGTATACTGAAATGTACTCTAATATAGGTAAATTATTACCATTTTTATATTGCAATATGTTTTACAAAGTACAAAGAAGGCATTTTTTCCTATATTTTTAAATATTAGGAATAATCTACTGGACATTAGTTTTTAGAGTTTATATTTTAAGATTCATTTTATTTTTATTTATTGCAGTATATTTTTAAATAGTTTTAACATGGAATTAAAAATGCCAGGGGATTCTAAAAAATATCCAGACCCATTCACTTTTTGCACACTTTAATGTGTTGGAGATGTAATTTTAAATTGATAAAAGTTAAAGTCTATATTCTATCTACATTCAATAATACAATGATGACAGAGTGAAAACATGTTTTCAGAAAGCTTTGCAAATTTATTAAAAATGAAAATTTGAAACCTCTCATATAAGGAAGTATTGTGACCCTTTGCTGTGGCACTTCTAATTGTGCTCAGGGGCATCCATTATGTTTTAATTTTTCTTGAGATGTGTCTTCTAGAACGTGATTGGAGTCCACCTCTGGCAAACTGAATTCACTGGACATTTAGAAAGACACACACCTGTGTATTAAAGGTCCTACAATTCACACTGCATGTCAGAACAAAAACCAAGCCATAAATTCAAGAAACTCTCCGAAGACCTCTGTGATCAACATACGGTGAGGCATTAATCTGGAAAAAGGTATATAACCTTTTCTAAGGCTGTTAATATTTCCAGGAACACATGGGACTCAGAAATTGTGAAATGGAAGGAGTCAGAACTCTTCTCAAAGTTGTCTGTCTGGCCAAACTGAGTAACCAGGCAAGGATGGTCTTGGTCAGGGAGGTGACCTAGAACCCAATGGTCACACTAACAAAGCTTCGGGAGTCCCCTGTTGAGATGGGAGAACGTGTCAGAAGGACAACCATCTCAGAAGTACTCCATCAATCAGGCATTTATAGTAGACTGGTTTAACAGAAGCCTTACTTGAGTAAAAAGCATATGACTCTTTAAAGGACTCTCAGATCATGAGGAAGAAGATTCTCTGGTCTGATGAAACAAAACTTAAACTCTTTGAGCAGAATTCTAAGCACTATGTTTGGTGAAGACAATATACTGCTCATTACCCTCTTAATACCATCCAAACATTAAGTATGGTGGTGGCAACATCATGCGATGGGATTATTTCTATGTGGCATGGGCAACGATACTAGTCAGAATTGAGCAAAGGATGAATCCAGCCAAATATAGGGAGTTCCTTGAAGAAAACATGCTCTAGAGTACAGATGACCTTAAAATAGGGTGACCATTTACATTTTAGGACAACAATGACCCGAAACATACAGCCAAGACAATGCTGGAGTGGCTTCAGGACAAATCTCCGACTGTCTTGGACAGTTTGTGAACATCTGTGTAGAGACCTGAAGATGGCACTTTATAGATGCTCCCCATCAAAGCTAATGAAGCTTGAGAAGATCTGTCAGTAAGAATGGGATAAATTGCCCAAATTAAGGTGTGCAAAGCTGGTAGAGACTTATCCAATAAGAATTTATGCTGTAGATGCTGTCAAAAGGAAATTCTACAAAGTACCAAATTAAGGGTCTGAATACTTATATGAATGATGGATTACAGATTTTGATTTTTAATAAATTTGCCAACCTTACTTAAATTAGGAAGAGTCGAAACTGCCGGAGAGTCAAAGGGGTCAAGCCTGTTGTGGACCAGAACTGCTGTTGTGCTGAGGTGTTTTCCATTGCATGGCAGCACTTGGGTCTTAATTTGATGTGGCACATCCAGGTAGGCACATATAATGTCTTGTTCCTCTGGTATGATGACCATCTTCCTCTGCTGTCAGAGGAGCTTCTTAAACTTCACATTTCAGTGGTGGCACTCTCTGAGGTATGCAGACATGGGACTGGCCAGATATCTATAGGTGGGTGCATGTTTTATTAGTCTGGTCACTCTAATGGTTGTCATAGTCAGGGAGTAGTTGTTGCTCTGGTGGATCATCTCTTTTCTGATGTCATTCTGGGTGCCTCGTCTGTTGTCTCTGTATATGATATCTCGATCAGGGTGACATTTTATTGGCAACTTCACTTGGTGTTTGATGTGTGCCCAGGAAATCGATCACATCCTCATTGGCAGATGCTGGATTCTCCTACAGAACTGCAGGGTCTACAAAAGTGCTCAATTTGTGAGTTCTGACCACAGATCAGGCTGTTTCTAATGAGTTTGCATGCAGTTTGTGTGAGGAACTTCAAAATTTGGGTGCAACTGCTGATCCTAATGTAATGTGGGAGACCTTCCGTGACAAGACCCTGAAGGTTGCTGAGAGCTGTGTCAGTGTTGCTGGTTTTTCCAGAAGGAGATATTTCATCTCACAGGGCACCCTGAATATTATTGAGAGAAGTCGCAGCACACAGCTATGATAGCAACTCCGGTCTGTACTGGGATCTGAGAAGGATGGCTGTGAGGGATCTGAGGGCAGATAAGGAGGCATTTGTTAGAGAAATCTGTGAGCAAGAGACACACCATGTATGGTCTAATGACCCATGTCCTGCTTACAGAGGAATCAAAGCATTACACACATCTGAATCTGTTCCTCAGTGAGTCACAGTCAGGGCGGGTGATGGAATGATCCTTATGCATGACGCTGCAGTTGTGACATAGGCTGGCTACTTTGAGTAGCAGTTTAAAGTCTGTTCCTCTGGATGTTGGATATCTCTGGGTCCATGGTCCTTGAGCGTGATCCTCCAGTTAGCTGTGAAACACCCTGTCTCACTGAGACTGCACAGGTGATGAACCAGCTGAGGGTAGGGAAGGCTGCAGGGATCTGTGGTACCTGGGGTGAACTTCTTCAGGCTGGTTGTAAGCATGGGTGTATTCCGGTGACCTGTGACGAAGACTGGACTCCTTTGGAACTGTATGTCTTCAGAGCATCCTTGGGTCCCGTTGGTTTGACTTTGTGTAAACGATTGGTTGCTCACGGAGTCCCGAATGAGGCATATTACCTGCTTTATGAGGGACCATCAGTTACAGCACTACGTCCCTGTGGCGCAATTCCCCGAGGGTGATCCAGCTCACAGGATCCTCATTGTTGAGGACTTGAGCGGCTGGACCAGGCCAAGGGGGCACCCATATACAGTAACACCTGGCTGCGGTAGATAGATGGTCATTTTCGGAGGGTGTGACTGAACCTGTCTACCTGGGGTTTGCCAATCAGGATCCGGAATTGTTCCATCATATGGTGGGTGTGGCAACACCCTATACCAGTGTATGCTCTCCCACCTGACCAGACCTGACCTTACTGAAATCATGTTTTCAGTTTATCATTATTGGTTTTTGAGTGTAAATTGATGGACAAAAATGGCAAATTTATCCATTTAAAATTAAATCTACAACACATTAAAATCTGCAAAAACTAAAGGGCTCTGAATACTCTTTGAATCCACTGTATCTCATAGTTCTTTTTTTATACATATTTTTTATTGATTTTAATTTGAAGCAAATAACATTCCATACAATCAAGTCAAACTTAACAAATTAAAATTCAAGTCCCACCCAAAAGAAAGAGTGGAAGGAAGACGCTTATTCTAAAATGTTATTGATTAGATCCTGTCATATTTTTAAAAAGTTTTGAACAGATTCTCTAAGTGAAAATTATATTTTTCCCAATTTCAAATAGTGTAGAACATCATTTACCCACTGCCTTAAAAGAGGTGGGGTGGGATTCTTCCAGTTGAGCAAGATACAGTATGCCTATGTGCTAATAGTGTAGTAAAGTCAATTACAGTTTGTTTGTCTTTCTCTACTTTAAGCCAATCTGGGAATCCACGAATCACAGCTGTTAATGGATTAGGAGTGATAGTGACACCAAGGCTGTCTGATAGGCATGCAAAAATTTTTTTCCCAAAATGTTGTTAAATTGGTACATGCCCAAAACATGTGGCCCAGTGAGGCTGGAACTCGATTGCAATGTTCGCAGGTTGGAGCTTGCCTGGACATATTTTGGACAATTTTAAATAAGATAGATGTGCTCAATAAAAAAATTTAAGTTGAATGATTGAATGCTTTGTGCATATGGAGCTAGAGTGTATTCTATGCATTGCTGCCTTCCACTCCTTTACTGAACTATCACCATATCCTGTGATCTTTGAAAGGAAGGGACTTTAAAATGTTTTTATATATTATAGAGATGCTATCTGAGTCTTCAAGGCGATCAATATTTCTTCTGTAATAGAAATAGGTGGGAGCTGAAGAATATTGGGATGGTTCTGTTTAGTTGTAGGGGGCATGGCATGATGTATGTGGCATGTTCCAGGCCCGTAACACTGGAATAGCTTCAGTGTACAGCAGGAGTGTTTACGCCATGTCCAGCGGCTGCAACACCAGGTAACAAATAAGGCGTCCCCCTTGACCACTATTTTAGAGGTTGTGGGGGTAGTTAAGTAGCTCCAGGTTTCAGTATCATTTTTCATGTCCTCTATTTGCTACATTTGAATAAACAGCAGTAATGCGGTATTTCTTATTTTGACCTTCGTTGTGGTGCAAGTATGTTAACACAGTACAGTGGAACCTTGGTTCACGAACGTCTTGGTACACATACAAATTGGTTTACGACCAAAAAGTTCGCCAAACTTTTGCCTCGGTTCACGACCACACACTCGGTATATGAACAAGCTAGTTTCCCTTTCGGTTTGTACATGTTCAGTCTCTACCTGTGCATTTTCTGTGCAGCGAGCGAGCGAGCAAGAGAGAGAGAGCACGACACACACACACAGGCGTGCAAGAGAG
>JANRMT010062849.1:3779499-3815861 GCA_026402145.1 Polypterus bichir lapradei
TACAGAGAGGCACACACACACAGGCGCGCGCCAGAGAGAAACACACACACACATAGGCGTGCGAGAGAGGCACACACACACACACACACACAGAGGCGTGCGAGAAAGAGACGCACACACACACACACACACACAGGCGCGCTAGAGAGAAACACACACACATAGGCGCGCGAGAGAGGCGCACACACACACACAGAGGCGTGCGAGAGAGAGGCGCGCACACACACACATACACAGGTGCGCGTGCTAGAGAGAGGCACACACACGCACAGGCGCGTGCTAGAGAGAGGCACACACACAGGAGCGCGCTAGAGAGAGACACACGCAGGCGCTCCAGGCTTGCGAAAGAGAGATCTATCTATCTATCTATCTATCTATCTATCTATCTATCTATCTATCTATCTATCTATCTCAGATATAATCTAAAAACATATATTTGAACTACATATATGTTACATTATACTGAAAGATATGTCTACATATTTTTGGTGAATACAGTACTTTAATATGTTTCCCTTTCCTAAGGGAATAACTACAAAATAGTTATATTTTATTCCTCTGAATAATCTCTGAAAGTACCATCAAATCGTCCTCTTTTAGTTGTGTTAAAAGCTAAGACAAAGTTTCCAATCCCACATGAAAAGATACATCACCTGCCTACTAGCCTAGCATAGTAATAAGCACAGATTATTCCTTATGATGTCGAGTGGTCACCTCCTTAAATGAAAATTATAAACAAAACAATAAAATAATCAAAAACATATACAGTAGTTTTAATTGTTTATTCCTGTTTTATATTCTAGGTTACTTTTTTTAATATTTGTACATTTCACCTTCATTAAAGTTGCCTGAACTAATAGCATGTAATTCTGTTTTAGTCTGTTTGGCATTGCTGGAGGCAACTATTTGACAGTGCATGCAGTACATTTAATGTACCAACAGTGATATACTTGACCCATTTTGGTAATCAAATCCTTGATCTTACACTTTCCACACCACAGGTCACGTTCTGGCATATTAAGATTGACTCTTTTAAAAGCCATTTAAAACAGATTTGACCGAGTGATTACAAACTACAACTTAGCAAATCACTTTGCAAATCTGCTATGCTTCATTTCCTTAATATTGATTTCTGTGCACAGGTCAAGTGTTTTAATTTAAAAAAATGTCAAAACAACTTAACGGTGCCCTTTTTTCACTATAATCGTTGGGTATTAGAAAAAGAGAGAGTGGAGATTCTAAAAAATAGAAATAATAATAAAACTATTCTCCACATCTGAACAACACGTTTAAAGTGAAAAATCAAACTGAAACAATGGAAAGAGCCTTTTTTGTACCTGCTGCTACTATTATAGTCGAGCCTGGAATCGAAGAGAGGACATTGAAATTAAAAGAATGAATGCTGGTTCATTGATTGGTCAATTGTGTCCTTTATAATGTGTTTTAATGTTGTTTATTTTCTGCAGAATTTCTTTTTTACTCAAAACTGCAATGCAAGAGAATTTCATGGCTTTTTGACATCACTTCTGGGACCGAGCCTATGGAAGAAGAACTTGCCGGCTCCAGCCTCTGTGATGTCATGCCCAGGCCCGAGCCTATGGCTGAAGACCTTCATGAGCCCGACCCCTTTGATCTCACTTCGTGTCTTCCCCTTTAAAAGCCTCCACCTTTTCCCTGTTCCCTCAGTTCTGTTTTGGACTCAGTTTTGTGCACATCAGTGTTGTTATACATTTTGCAACTTTGCAGCCAGGATACCAATATACGGATGGCTGCCCCAAACTTTTTTATGACTTTTATGTCTGGATTTACAATGCATATTTACTATATATATATACTGTATATATATATATACACACACATACATGCACACTCACCGGCCACTTTATTAGGTACACCTGTTCCACTGCTTGTTAACGCAAATAGCCAATCACATGACAGCAACTCAATGCACTTTGACATGTAGGCATTGTCGAAATGACCTGCTGAAGTTCAAACTGAGCATCAGAATTGGGAGTAAAGGTAATTTAAGTGACTTTGAATGTGGCATGGTCATTGATGACAGATGGGCCGATCTGAGTATTTCAGAAACTGCTCATCTACTGGGATTTTCATACACAACCATCTCTAGGTTTTACAGAGAATGGTCCGAAAAAGGGAAAATATCCAGGAAGCAGCAGTTCCCTAGGTGAAAATACCTTGCTGATGTTAGAGGTCAGTGGAGAATGGCCAAACTGTTTCAAGGTGATAGAAAGGCAACAATAACTCAAATAACCACTCGTTTCAACCGAGGTATGCAGAAGACCACCTCTGTTGCTACAGCTACAAGAGATCACACTGTAGTAGTTTGTAGTGGGCAAAGGGTGATTTCATCAATAACTACAGGTACAGGGCTTTATTTGGATAACAGTTATTGTCTCTGGATTACAGCTTTTCTTTTAGAGTATGTCATTTTGTCTGATCATGTGTGTTGTGTTGAGCCATGTTGAATTTCCAAAGGACAGTTTTTGCCTGTTTATTTCAATGTATTTTCCTGTTTTTAAGAAATTTACAGATCCAAAAGGGGCATGCGGTTTTACCAAACTCTTAAGAGCAATATTTCTTTCTTTAACCCCCAGAAAATGTTTTAAACTCTAAAACAACCTTTTTGTTGTGAGTACCACAGTTGCAACATTGTATGTGAAATGCAGTTTACCACCAATTTCACAAAACTGTATGTGAAAGGAAATTTGCCTGTTTTGCTCACCACTGCCTATTATTTGGTAATCTTATGTTATGTTATAAGTTTGTTTTACAAAATAGATGAATCCATCCATCTATTATCCAACCCGCTATAGCCTAACTACAGGGTCATGGGGGTCTGCTGGAGCCAATCCCAGCCAACATAGGGCGCATGGCAGGAAACAAACCCCGGGCAGGGCACCAGCCCACCACCGGGATAGATGAATGAATGGGTTGATATTATGCACAACCAAAAGAATGAGATTTTTACTGCTTGACAAGGACAGTGGTGGCCTACTCCAAGTTGGTCAAACGTTCAGATAGGAATTTTATTGTACTGTGTACACATGATATTAACTCTGAACTACATATTTTAGCAAAGCAAAATTTTATGTTTTCGAAAATCTCAATGATATTGTATATGGTCTGTCACCAGGGTGAATTTCCGACCTAAGAGGTAATACCGCAGGTACGTTACCGCCTACCTGATGGCCAAGGCTTCCTGCTCTGGTCTCTCAGTCCAACAGTTTCTGGCTTAGGTATATGACGGGGTGTTCGACACCATCGATGCTCTGGCTCAACACGGCGCCGAGACCTGTGTCCAAAGCATCGGTCTGGAGGAGAAAAGGATGAGAAAAGTCAGGTGTTCTCAAAACAGGTGCCGAACTAAGGGCCATTTTTAAGTCACTGAATGCTCGTTCCACCTCGCTATTCCACACCACTTGAAAAGGGGCCTACTTCTTTGTCAATTCCGTCAAGGGTGCTGCCCTCTCGGAAAAAAAAGGGTACAAACCGGTGATAGTAACCCGCTAGTCTCAGGAAGGCTCGCACCTGCTTCTTCACCATCGGACAGGGCCATTCCAGGATGTCTTTGATTTTGGTACACTGTGGTTTCACCAGTCCCCCCCCTACCAGGTAGCCTAAATACTTGGCCTCATTCAAGCCAAAATAACACTTCCGGGGGTTGATACGGAGGCCGGCTCTCGCTAGCGTCAGGAGGACGGCGTAAACCTGCAATACATGCTCCTCCCAGGTGCCGGAAAAAATGACCACGTCATCAAGGTAGGCGGCACAATAGGACTGGTGGGGCCGTAAAACTCTGTCTACCAGACGCTGGAAGGTCGCTGGTGCCCCGTGCTGTCCAAATGGGAGGAAGATGTATTGCCAGTGTCTACTAGGGGTGCTGAAAGCTGTTTTTTCTTTTGTGGATACCGTTAGGCGAATTTGCCAGTACCCTTTGGTCATGTCAAGGGTAGTCAGATAATGGGCCATTCCTAGCCTTTCGAGCAATTCATCTATTTGGGGCATGGGGTAGGCGTCAAACTTGGAGACCTGATTGAGGCGTCTGAAGTCATTACAGAATCTCCAGGAGCCGTCCGGCTTAGATACGAGGATGATTGGACTGGACCAGGGGCTATGGCTTTCCTCGATAACGTCCAAGTCTAGCATCCGCTGTACCTCTAGCTCCACCTCCGCACGTTTCACCTCCGGGAGGCGATAGGGCAGTTCCCTGACTACCACCCCCAAGTCTGTCACAATGTCGTGCTGAATCAGTGTGGTCCGCCCTGGTCCTTCACTGACCACTTCCGGGACTGACCGGATCGCACCAATGAGACTCAAATTGGGGCCAAGGTTTAAGGTGATCTTTTTCTGAGAAAAGGGAGAGGGCTGGCCTGGAGAGGGGGGTTCCTCCCTGTCCCTCCAGGGTTTCAACAGGTTTACATGGTAGACCCTCTCCCTCGGACGATGATTCGGCTGAAGCACCAAATAGTCTACGAGCCCTTTTCTCTCTTTAACCTCGTATGGACCCTGCCAATGGGCCAACAGTTTGGAGTGTGAAGAGGGCACGAGCACCATTATTCGGTCCCCCGGCTAAAACTTGAGTAGGGACAAGTTTCTGTTCTAGTTGTGGGCATGCGCTGCTTGAGCCTTAGACACGTGTTCCTTTAGGAGGGGTCGGATTTTCTCTAGCCTATCGTGTAATTGCGGGATGTGTTCTAGGATATTGGTGGAGGGAAGTGCCTCTCCTTCCCAGCCCTCTTTCAGTACATCCAGAATACCCCGGGATTGGTGTCCATAGTGGAGTTCAAAAGGGGAAAACCCAGTGGAGGCTTGGGGCACCTCACGGTAAGCGAAAAGTACCAGGTGTAAAAGTTAGTCCCAGTTCCAACCGTCCGCGCTGACTACCTTGCGGAGCATCTGTTTCAGGGTCTGATTAAAACGTTCCACCAGCCCATCAGTCTGGGGGTGGTATACAGATGTCCTGAGATGCATAATGCGGAGCAACTTGGCTACCTCCCTGAGATATCTGACGTAAAGGGCATACCTTGGTCTGTGAGGACTTCCTTAGGTATGCCCAACTGGGCACAGAGGGCTACTAGTTCCCGTGCAATGTTCTTCGAATTGGCAGCTCGCAGGGGAACTGCTTCTGGGTATCAAGTTGCGTAATCGACCATTAATAGTACGTATTTGTGGCTTCGTGTCGAAGGTTCCAGGGGTCCCACCAGATCAATACCGATCCTTTCAAATGGCACGTCAATGAGGGGGATTGGGACGAGAGGAGCGCGGTCCCTCCTGGGAATCTGGTGCAACTATCAGACTGGCAGGACTGACAGAAACGCCGGACCTCCTCATTGATTCCGGGCCAATAGAACTGGAGTTTCACCCTCTCCAGTGTTTTCTCGGCCCCGAGGTGGGTGCCTAAGAGGTGGGCATGTGCTAGTTCACACACTTGCAGCCGGTAGGTCCGCGGGACTAGCAACAACTTCCGCACCTCCCCTTCATGTTCTGCAACTCGATATAGCAATTCGTTATCAAGTACAAAGTGGGGTCCCGGTGGCATGGAATCAGCTACCGATATGTCGTTCGTGGATACTATCGCATTCCGGGCAAACCTCAGGGAATCATCATTCCACTGTTCTCTCTTAAAGAATGCCAGTGTGAAGCGAAATTGATACTCCACGCTGGCGAGGGGATCGGGAGAGACTTCCTCCTGAGACAGAGCTTCATCCAGTTGTATTTCCGGGTCGAGGTCCGATGGAGAGGAAGGTTCTCCCGCGACATCAACAGTTGCTGAAGTGCACGGCGTGGAAGCAGCTGGGAGGGGACCTTGTCCTTCCATGATTAGACCCAACCTGGCTTTTGGAGTGGTAACTGTTCCACCGTGTTTGTTTTCCAACCAGTCTTGTCCTAATATAACCGGGAAAGGGGGTTCGGGCAACACCGCAACAAACATCTTTCTGGGTTTCCCTTCCCATGTTATGTAGCATTAGGCTGACCTTAATGACCTGGTCTTCACATGTATACACGTGACTCTTGAGTTTGGAGCCGTCCACTGTCGCGGTAAAACATAATGGCGAGCAACAATGGTAATGTTACTCCCGGAGTCGAACAGTGCCACCACCAAGTGCCTATTAATTAACACCACTCCCGTATTTTTAACCATCAGGGAATTAGACAAAGCACAATACCTCTTACCCCTGATCCAGCTGCAGTCCATGGGCTCATGATTCAGGGGACAGGAGCTGACAATGTGCCCCACCTCACCACACTTGAAACAGCGCGGGGTGGAGGGGGGGTCTGTCGCACTCGTCCCTGTCGGGCCCCGCAAGCCGGCTTCTCCGCCTCCCCGAGTCGGTTCACCGCCAGCTGTCGCTCGAGTACCTCGAAATCGTCCATGTTTTTGAATGGGTGTCTCCAGACCTGCTGGGCGATATAGTCTGGCATGGCGTAAATAAAGGCCTCGCAGACTACCAACTCGACCACTTGTCAAGCCTGGTTGACATCTGGCTGTAGCCAGCGCCCGATCTTTCCCCAGAATTCAAAGGCTTGGGCCCTAGGTGGGCCATTGGGGTCTAATTGCCAGTGACGCCACTCCCTCGCCTGCTGGTCGGAGGTTACGCTGTAGCACTTAAAGATCTCAGCATTCAAAAGGGTGTACTGGGCGGCTTCCGCCTCGGGAAGATCGTGATAGGCCCGCTGCGCCGGGCCTTTCAGGTACGGGGCCAAAATAGCAGCCCACTCCGCACGTGGCCACTGATTCCGGGTGGCCATCCTCTCGAAAATAGCGAGGTAAGACTCAATGGCGGCGGTCGCATGGGTTCCGGCTTTACCATCTCTGCTGAGGCAAGTCGTCGCCTCGCGTCCGAGAGCTCCGCCTTTGTGGCGGCGTGATCCACCTTGAGAGCTTGGAGTTCGGTGGCCAAAGTATTCAGTACTGTGTTCAAATCTTCCCCTTCAGTCATCTTATCGGGTTTTCGCTATCCTGCCGACTACACCACTATAAAAGAAGCACAGACACAAGCATAAAGGGTTGGGGTTTTGAGCCCCGTATACTGTAACAAAAATAGGTCTCTTCTTCAGACAAAGCATGAAATCATAAGACAAAATGGAGGGGATTGGGCGGACAATATAAAGGTGTGGACCGGAAATCAAACATAATGGATGCTGGGAAGGCGTGGTGGTGTATGGGAGTTGGACGTCATCATTGTGGGACCAGAAGGAAGAAAGGAACCCGGAAGTGCAGTTCTTTGTTTAGTCCGGGTCGATTTATGGTGGCGGCGTTTCGTCTTTTCTATGGAAAGAGAGAGAGAGAGGTTAGTACGCTGCCTTCATCCCCTGGCCGGGCTTGTCGCGGTGCGCGTCGGGTCCTTCAGCTGCTCCCGATGCGCTCGTGTGTGACAATATATACACAGTTAGGTCCATAAATATTTGGACAGAGACAACTTTTTTCTAATTTTGGTTCTGTACATTACCACAATGAATTTTAAATGAAACAACTCAGATGCAGTTGAAGTGCAGACTTTCAGCTTTAATTTAGTGGGTTGATCAAAAAGATTGCATAAAAATGTGAGGCAACTGAAGCATTTTTTTAACACAATCCCTTCATTTCAGGGGCTCAAAAGTAATTGGACAAATTAAATAACTGAAAATAAAATGTTAATTTCTAATACTTGGTTGAAAACCCTTTGCTGGCAATGACAGCCTGAAGTCTTGAACTCATGGACATCACAAGATGCTGGATTTCCTCCTTTTTAATGCTCTGCCAGGCCTTTACTGCAGTGGCTTTCAGTTGCTGTTTGTTTGTGGGCCTTTCTGTCTGAAGTTTAGTCTTCAACAAGTGAAATGCATGCTCAGTTGAGTTAAGATCTGGTGACTGACTTGGCCATTCAAGAATTTTCCACTTCTTTGCTTTAATAAACTCCTGGGTTGTTTTGGCTGTATGTTTTGGGTCATTGTCCATCTGTATCATGAAACGCCGCCCAATAAATTTGACTGCGTTTAGCTTTATTTGAGCAGACAGTATGTCTCTGAACACCTCGGATTTCATTTGGCTGCTTCTGTCCTGTGTCACATCATCAATAAATACTAGTGTCCCAGTGCCACTGGCAGCCATGCACACCCAAGCCATCACACTGCCTCCTCTTTATGGTAGACTTGGATATCGATACGCCTACCCCCTGGAGAGTGTTGTTTACTTGGTTGGCTGTTGTGAAGGGGTTTCTCTTCACCATGGAAATGATTCTGCGATCATCCACCACTGTTGTCTTCTGTGGACGTCCAGGTCTTTTTGCGTTACTGAGTTCACCACTGCTTGCTTTCTTTCTCAGGATGTACAAAACTGTAGATTTTGCCACTCGTAATATTGTAGCAATTTCTCGTATGGTTTTTTTCTGTTTTCGCAGCTTAAGGATGGCTTCTTTCACCCGCATGGAGAGCTCCTTTGACCGCATGTTGTCTGTTCACAGCAAAATCTTCCACATGCAAGCACCACACTGCAAATCAACTCCAGGGGCCTCATGTATAACGCCATGTGTAGAATTCACACTATAACATGACATAAGCACAAAAGCAGAAATGTGCTTATGCACAGAAAATTCCAGATGCAGGAATATGTGCATACTCCAACTTCTGCGTTCTTCCACTACATAAATCCCGGTCAGTGTGAAAACTAACACATGTGCACGCGCCTTCTGTCCCGCCCCGTCTCCTCCCAGAATTACGCCTCTTTGAATATGCAAATCAATATAAATAGACCTTAAGCTCTGTTTTCTGTGAAAAGGCAATTGGAAAAGCAAGAGGGAAAATAGAAGAATTTCAGCAAATACCAAGTGGAGGCAAAGAAAAACGTACTATTTGTTGGTTTATACAGTGGAATAAACAAGAAAAGGAAGTTGATCGAGTGACATAGCATGTTGGGAGAAACAAGCTCAAGTTCACAATGTCGCACAGTGCCTGACATAAAAAAGAAGTTCTCAGATATCAAAGTCGCCGTGAAAAGGTGAGATGTGGCCCACCGTCTGAGTGTCATATGGAAGCTTATTAGGGTACAGTGTGAAAAAAGGCACAGAGTAGGAAAAAAGCACGAAATGTTAACTTCATTCTTAAAATATCCACTTTAATCACGTAGTTTATTTTGTCATTAAAGTAGAACATCATAAACTTCATCTTAAATTAATTTAATTTACTAGTTTCTCAAATCCCATCATAACTAAAGTAGCATGTTAAATGCTTTGTTTTGTATTTGATCTTCTAAATGCTCTGTGTGTGAATCACTTCTTAAATAGGCTTTCTCTTTCTCTGACAGGACACAGAATCCATTAAATTCATGATATTACAGCTCTCTGAATAATTAAAATACTGAGATGTATACGTGATATCATTTTCATGATGATTGGAATGAAAGCATGTTATTAAGAACACGATGGCGCAGTGATTGTTCATGTCTCATACAAGATGTTGCTGTGCCATGCGCGACCTTCGATGAAATACTTTATTGTAGCAGCCCTGTCTCTTTCAAATGTACTGACCTCCAATTCCTGTCCTTACTTTTCCTTCCCCAAATACCCAATCACCACACAATCAGTTCTGTAATAGACGTTAAGCCATCTGTAAGCTTACAACGACGATTCTTCAAAACTTTTAAGGAAAACTGAAATATCTTCATAGTACATGTTTAATTATTCTATCCATCTATCCTTCCAGTGTCGCACCAGTCTCAGCAAATATACAGCGCAAGGCAGGAAGAATACGTGAACTAGCTAGCGCTACGGCACCGTGTCCTCACATGTTTAATTATTAATAATACATCCATCCATCCATTTTCCAACCCGCTGAATCCGAACACAGGGTAACAGGGGTCTGCTGGAGCCAATCCCAGCCAACACAGGGCACAAGGCAGGAATCAATCCCGGGCAGGGTGCCAACCCACCACAGGACACACACAAACACACCCACACACCAAGCACACACTAGGGCCAATTTAGAATCGTCAATATTAACAATACAGATTATTTAAATGAAGTTAAAGTTTTATCTGTATAATAAACATTTTGCTGCATTTCATCTTACAAATGATATCGTCATCATATGTAAATACGCGCTTTATAAAGTGGCGCAGGTTGTGCAATATTATAACTGTAGTGCAAGTTTACAGTGAGGTAATTGTACTTATAAGTACAAACAGTTCTACAAGGAGCAATTGATTGAGTGCGTTTATAGTTCTTGGGATGAAACTGGGTCTGAACCACGAGGTCCGTACAGGAAAGGCTTTGAAAAGTTTTGCTGTGGTTTGGCAGCATGTGCTAGATGCTGTAATACCGATAATTCTTCTTCTGATCAGCTGCTGCTGTGATTCCCCACTCAGATACAGTTATATAAATACTCCGAGTGGTGCAGTGAGAGTAATATGGAAAAAGATGATCTTCTGTGGCAACTCCTAACGGGAGGAGCTGAAAGAAGAAGGTGCAGTGAGAGTAACAACGCTAAAGCAGTTATGGTATTTGGAATACTATGGCTATTCCCTGGACCATTATATTGTTACAAGTTAATTACAATCAGATGCATTACACTAATAAACAATATGCGGTTAGTTTCAGTGTATTTATGAAGCCGCGTCAGGAAAATAAAGAGTAACCACACAGGAACAGTAGCACTGCTTTGACGCTGGGTGCCGCCAGTCTGCAAAACCGAGCGGAGAACTTGCATACGACAAGGTATGAGGTACCATGGAAAAGTGCGTGGCTTTATGCCAAATTTAGGTTTTATACATCACAATTTGAACGTGGAAACGTTCTTACACAACATTTCTGTGCGTACGCACCGTTTAATTGATAATTGATTGATAATGACATAACGACGGACTTGCCCACACCTGCCCATGAAATAGCCTTTCAGTCAATTGTCCAATTACTTTTGATCCCCTGAAATGAAGGGATTGTGTTAAAAAAATGCTTTAGTTGCCTCACATTTTTATGCAATCGTTTTGTTCAACCCACTGAATTAAAGCTGAAAGTCTGCACTTCAACTGCATCTGAGTTGTTTCATTTAAAATTCATTGTGGTAATGTACAGAACCAAAATTAGAAAAAAGTTGTCTCTGTCCAAAAATTTATGGACCTCACTGTACATATACACATATACTAGCTGAAATGAAATAACCGGCGTTGCCTGGGAGGAAAGTAAAGTGTTTATTTTTTTTTAATTGTTTGACAAAAATATAATAAAACACAACTTTAAAAATAAACTTAAATAAAAATAAAAATAAATTCACAAACAATGAAGACTCACTATCGTGCTTGTCTTGCGGTCTTATATGTATGTTATCATCAAGTTGATGCCTGGAACTCTATTTAATTTCAAAAGCAACAGGTGTGCGGTGGTGCTCAAAAATGATGGCAGTCACCTCCAGTTTACCCTCTGGTGGTTGTTCCGAGTGTCAACTGGATGATAACATGCATACAAGACCGGAAGATCACCCTCCACCCTACCCAGAAGGGAATGGGTTAGGGTTGATTTCACCTTACAGTATTTTTAGTTGACCAATGAAAAACATGTGTATCAAGTTTCATGAAAATTGCTCCAACCGTTTGTAAGTGATACTGAAACATACATACATACACACACACATACATTGCCTTTTAAATATATAGAAGACTTCGCCCCCTTCTTGCTTTGCTCGCCAACCCCCGTGTTTGGTTTTCCGGATACACACTTTTATGATTTTTTTTTCTTTGAATTGTTGCGATTTCATTAGTTTCACTTTTATTTCAGAACTTCAGTAAAAACAATATTTGAAATCTTTCGATTTCCAACATGCTGAATCTTTTAAATGAGGTCCATGAGACATGTGTTTAATGACTTTGTACCATAATTCAGGATAGGTTTCTCCGTTTGGAATTTCAGCACAGACAAAATGATCTACATCATCAGCAGTTAATAATTTTTTTTGCAAAGTAACCAATAAATTCTCTGACTTAAACTTCAAAGCCTTACAATATTTACATACTTCTGACATATCACCTATGTCCATATATTTGATCTCTATTCGCCTTTTTGTTATTTCTCCGAGTAATAATTTCTCTTTCTTTGCGCTAATGCGATGTTTACACTCTTTGTTTTCACACTTTCGTTTTTTTGCTGCTTTCATATTCTGTATCTTGCTCTGCATGTGTTTGTGCCTACTGTTTTTTTGAGTCTTTTGAATTCCACTGTTTTCATTATCTATAACCTGCTCTGCATGTGTTTGGTCCCCTTGTTTTTTAACCTCTTTTATTACGTTTTACTTTGTTTTCTACTCTTTGTCTTCTATTTCTGACCTTGCTTTGTCCTGCTTTTTTTTCAAAGACACCTGGTCCGTGGTGATTATTTTCCCTTTTTTCGAGTAATAATTTCTGTTTTTTTGCGCTACTGCGATTTTTACTTTCTTTTTTTTGATACTTTCTAATTTTCCTGCTTTCACATTCTTTAACTTTCTCTACATTTGTATCATGCCGTTTTTCTTGAGCCTTTTGAATTCCACTGCTTTCGTAATCTCTAACCTGCTCTGCATGTGTATAGCGCCAACATTTTTGAACATCTTTATGAAGTTCTACTTTGTCTTTTAATTATGAGCCCGATTGAACCTGCTTTTTTTTTCAATTCCCCTTGTTCTGGGATGATTACCTTATTTTCTGAATTTGCACCTAGATTATTCTTTTTTGTTTTTGCATTTTTTTCTCTCCTACGCTTTTGAGTCTCTTTTCTCTGTGCTGCTCTTTCTTCTTTGCTTAGTCGTCGACATTTCATCTATAACGTATTGTCCTTATACGCTTTATATGCGCTGAGAGCCCCGGATCTGTGTGTGCTCAAAGCATTTACATGACTGAGTGTTCTGCTGTCCGTGGTCTTATTTGATATTGGTTGTAAGTAGGGCGTGTCTTGCAAGAATCTCATATTCTACGTCCCGTGAGACGGTCCTGGGTCAATCTCTTTCGTCTCGCGGGTCTTTTAATGTCCTCTGTGATCTTCACGTGAAGATCAGGTCTTGTCTCCCTAGTCTTTCTCTCCCAGGATTTTTTTTATTATATAATTTTTATATAATATTATGTAATTTTTATTATTTTTTATTATATATATATATATATATATATATATATATATATATATATACATATATACAGGGAGTCCTTGGGTTACGACACAGTTGTACAGTACAGTGATGTAACCCAAATTTTGGTGTAAGTCGAAACACACCATAGCCTAAGTCACTTACCTATCCTAACACATTTGTAAAATCATAATCTGGAACATAAAAACACAACTAAGCCACAGATAAAGGAGAATGACATAAATATACTGTACTGTACTGTCCCAATTAATTTTACTGAATCAGCCCGCAATCTAGGAGTTATCTTTGATTCTAGCATGTCATTTAAAGCACATATTACAAAGTTGTCCAAAACATGTTTCTTCCATCTTAAAAATGTTAGGAAATTAAGGCGCTTTCTAAATAAACAGGATTGTGAGAAATTAATTCATGCATTTATCTCTAGTAGGATTGACTACTGTAATGCGGTGTTCACTGGCTGTTCAAACTGTTCTTTATACAGCCTCCAGTTAATCCAAAATGCGGCTGCAAGAATTATTACAAGAACAAGAAAATATGAACACATAACTCCAGTTCTTAAATCCTTACACTGGCTCCCGGTTAAGTTTAGGGCAGATTTCAAAATCCTCCTTTTAACATATAAAGCATTAAATGGCCAAGGTCCGGCTTACTTGTCTGAACTTATCATGACTTACAAACCTGAGCGCACATTAAGATCTCAAGATGCCGGTCTGCTTATGATTCCAAGGATTAATAAAATAACAGTGGGAGGTCGAGCCTTTAGTTACAGGGCCCCTAAACTGTGGAATGGTCTTCCTGCTTCTATAAGAGATGCCCCTTCGGTCCCAGCCTTTAAATCCCGGCTGAAGACTTACTACTTCAGTTTAGCATATTCTGACTAGAGCTGCTGATTAACTGTACATACTGCATCTCTGTTGTTAGTCATTAGCACTAAAACATAAGTAACATGATTGTTATAATTTGTTACTAACCCTCACCTATTCTGTTTCTGTTCTCGGTACTCAAATGTGGCAATTGGTGCCACGGCCCACCTGCCAAGTTGTTTGCCTGCCTATGGTAAAGTCATCCCTGGTGGAGGATCACAGGAATCATGGGAAAGAGGGGCCCTTTCATCAGATTGGCTGGCCGAGCAACGTTTCAGCCGTGGAATGGCCAAATGGGGAGGCAGCTTGACGGATGAGGTCTCCAGCACTCTAAAAATATCAAAATCTTATTATGTGATATCATCTACTGTTAAATTCTGCTCTGTACTTCTACAATTTTTATTATTATGCTGTATTAAGGATTTGTTCTGTTCTGTGTATTGTATTGTATTGAACCCCTTCTTTTGACACCCACTGCACGCCCAACCTACCTGGAAAGGGGTCTCTCTTTGAACTGCCTTTCCCGAGGTTTCTTCCATTTTTCCCTACAAGGTTTTTTTTTGGGAGTTTTTCCTTGTCTTCTTAGAGAGTCAAGGCTGGGGGGCTGTCAAGAGGCAGGGCCTGTTAAAGCCCATTGTGGCACTTCCTGTGTGATTTTGGGCTATACAAAAATAAACTGTATTGTATTGTATTGTACTGTACACTGTGCTGTAGTAACAGAAAAAATGACAAAAAATAAGTGTAAAAAAATCCCTCACCTTTATTCCTTCTGATCTCTTTACAATGTCTAATTTCACTTCCCTCATGATGGCTTTCCTCTTCTTTGAAGCACTAATGAACCCGGAAGTGAAGACCGTTGTTGTATTCCGGGTTGTCTTACAGCGATGTCGCTTCGTCTTTTCTACGGAAGAAAGGAGAGAGAGGTTAGTACGCTGTCTTTGCCCCCCGGCAGGTTTTATCGTGGTGCGCGTCAGGTCTTTCAACTGCCCCCGATGCGCTCGTGCGTGACATGACCCCCCACCCCCTCAGCCCAGGCCCATCGGGTCAGGCGGACCGAACCGAGAGGTCGTGTATCCTGGAGAGAGCATCAGCATTGGCCTGCAGGCTACCCCGGCGATAAGTGATAGTAAACTTGTAGGGCTGCAGGTCTAAAAACCACCTCGTGACCCAGGGATTCGACTCCCGATGCAGAGCCATCCACTGGAGAGCGGCATGGTCCGTTACCAAGGTGAACTCCCGACCCAGGAGGTAATACCTCAGATACGTTACCGCCCACTTTATGGCTAAGGCTTCCCGTTCAACCGCCGCATATCTGGCCTCCCGGTCCAGCAGTTTCCAGCTCAGGTACATGACAGGGTGTTCGAAAAATGTACTTATGGCCTCGTTTTGAATGTTCCAGGGGTCCTACTAGATCGATCCCGATCCTTTCAAATGGCACGTCGATGAGGGGAATAGGGATGAGAGGAGCACGGTCCCTTTTGGGTATCTGGCGCAGCTGGCAGACCGGGCAGGACTGACAGAAGCGCCTGACCTCCTCGTTAATCCCAGGCCAATAAAACCGGAGTTTAATCCTCTCCAGCATTTTTTCAGCCCCTAGGTGGGCGCCTAGGAGGTGGGCGTGTGCTAGTTCACACACTTGCTGCCGGTAGGTCCGTGGGACTAGCAACAACTTCCGAACCTCACCTTCATGTTCTGCCACTCGATACAGCAATTCGTTCATCCAAGACAAAGTGGGGTCCCGGTGGCGTGGAATCAGCTAACAGTACGTCGTTTGCGGATGCGATTGTATTCCAGGCAAACTTAAGGGAATCATCGTTCCACTGTTCTATTTTAAATGACACGGGCGTGTAGCGGAATTGATACTCTACGCCTGCGAGGGGATCAGAAGCCACGTCCTCAGGCGTCGGAGTCTCCTCCTCTAGTATGATTGGGGGGAGGTCCGCCTGCGAGGAAGGTCTCCCCTACGTCATCAACAGCCGCCGAAGTGCACGGTGTGGGAGCAGCTGGGAGAGGACCCTGTCCCTCCATGATCAGACCCAACCTGGCTTCCAGAGTGGTGCTGGTCTTACCGCGTATACTTTCCGACCAGTCATGTCCCAGAATAACTGGAAAGGGGGATCGGGTAGTACTGCAACAAACATTCATTTAGGTTCCCCTTTCCAGGTTATGTAACAGTATGCGGACCTATAAGACTTGGTCTTCCCATGTATACAGATGACTTTTGTATTCGGAGCGGCCCACTGTCGCGGCAAAACATAACGGCGAGCAACAATGGTGATGTTACTCCCGGAATCAAATAGCGCGACCACCGAGTGCCCAAGTAACACCACTCCCGTGCTTTTTACTGCCAGGGGATTCGACAGTGCACAGTACCTCTCACCCCAGATCCAGCTGCAGTCCATCGGCTCATGGTTCAGAGGGCAGGAGCTGACGATATACCCCAGCTCACCACATTTGAAACAGCGTGGCAAGGAGGAGGGTCGATCGCGTGGCTTAGTCGGAGTCTCCAGACCACGGCGGGTGGCCTCTGGGATGGCCACACATCCCTGTCGGGCCCCGCGAGCTGACTTCTCCACCTCCCCAAGTCGGTTCACCGCCAGCTGGTGCTCGAGTACCTCCAGAAGGCCGTCCATGGTCTTAAAGGGATATCTCCGGACCTGCTGGGCGAGATATTCCGGTATCGCGTACAGAAACGCCTCACAGACCACCAACTCTACCACTTGCCGAGCCTGGTTGACATCTGGCCGTAGCCAGCGCCCGATCTTACCCCAGAACTCAAAGGCCTGTGCACTAGGGGGACCGTTGGGGTCGGAGGTAACGCCGTAGCGTTTAAAGATCTCAGCCTTCAGGAGGGTGTACTGGGCGGCTTCCTCCTCAGAGAGATCATGATAGGCCCGCTGCGCCGGACCCTTCAGATACGGGGCCAATATAGCGGCCCACTCCGCACGCAGCCACTGATTGCGGGTGGTCGTCCACTCGAAGATCGCGAGGTACGACTCAATATCGTCAGCCTCGGATAATGGCAAAATTGGAAGAGGCGGCGGCCGCGCGAGCTCCAGCTTTACCATCTCTGCCGCGGCCAGTCGTCTCCTTGCATCTGTCAGCTCCGCCTTCGTAGTAGCGTATTCTAGTTTTAGGGCCTGCAACTCCGTGGCCAGGGTGTTCAGCACCGAGTTCAGGTTCTGTCCTTCGGTCATCTTGTCCGGACTTTTGTATCCTGCTGGCTACGCCACTGTAAAATAAGCACAAGAGACTCACATAAAGGTTTGGGGTTTTGCCCCGTATACTGTAACAAAAAATAAGGTCTTTTCTTTTAGACATAAATTGCCAAAATCATAAGACAAAACATGGCGGTTTGGGGGGACAATATAAAGGGATGGACTGGAAATCAGGCATGATGGTTGCTGGGAAGGCGTGATGGTTTGTGGGAGGTTGACGTCATCTTTGGGGGACCAGAGGGAAGAAAGGAACCCGGAAGTGGAGACCGTTGTGTATTCCGGGTTGTCTTACGGCGACGTCGCTTCGCCTTTTCTACGGAAGAAAGGAGAGAGAGGTTAGTACGCTGTTTTCGCCCCCCGGCAGGGTTTATCGCGGTGTGCATCAGGTCTTTCAACTGCTCCCGATGCGCTCATGCGTGACAATACATACATGTATATTTTTTTAAATCAGAGTATGTATATATGCAGCAGCAGCATGGCAATACAGCAGATGCATTTGATGTTTCACAGCACTTGCCCTAATTTCTAGATGATGTGCCTTCTGTTTTCAATTTTCTATCGTTTTACTGAAACTCTGGTTTCTAACCCAGAAATCTGCAGCCAAGTTGATTTGTGCATTTGAACTGGTGTATGTATGAGCACATGTAGGTTTCGGTGTCTTTGTGCCCTGTGGGTTTGCTTCAAACACCTGGATTTAACTCAAGACGTAGTCACAGTCTCTATGTACTGTGCATGTTCTCCCTGGGTTTTTATGGGTACTCTAATTTCCTCCTACATTTCTGAGATTTGCATACTTGGTAGCATGCTGTCTGTAAATTGTGTTTCTAGTAATAGAAAACACAACTGGGTGTCTTAACCAGAGAAATGTCCTCCTTTATATCAGATTCTAAAAGGATTATTTATAACTATTTACAGCCTTATAATGCAAATACAGGAATCAATAAATAAATAAATAATGTTTGCACATATTTAACACTAATTGAGATCAATATTTCTGATTTACCCAAGTGTTTCCAACAGTTTATTTGCCCCATTAACTGTTGACAATATTTGGATACAAAGCACACAAGTAATAGGAGGTTAATCTCAGGAACCAACTATATTTACTATGGGATCACCGTCTTTAGGGGTTGGGAAACAGGACCTCTGTCCTCCACTTTATTAATGTTATTTTTCTCCCTTTTTAGTATTATGCTTCTGTCTACAACCTGAAAATTAAAGTATTGAACAAATTTACCAAATGTCAGAATCTCCTTCTTTGTCTTTTCTAGCTATCTGTATATTTTAGAATTAAAAGCCGACCACTTCTATAAAGTACCAGGGACCTGTCTGTGTCACTTACCACATGCACTTTATGAAATCCACATGAGCCGACCTGCTAGTTAATGAGGAGCTTTCTCATTGCCACATCTTCCTTTCTGTTTTGATGAGTAATTTAATGACAGATCTAAAGAATGTTTCTATGTAGCTCTAAAGATTATTCTCATTGTTTGACAAAGAAGATTCTTGTTAAACACTCAATGACATTTTTATTGTGTCAAGGTTGTTCTGTAGCTGCTGCTTATTGATAATTATGCTTTTACTTTTATAAAGATTCTTCTTTTGAGGAAACTCACTTTGAACATTATTGCTTCACATTACAATTGTAGGCTTTTCTTACGTACTTATCAGTTCTAACAAGCGAGGAATTGTCTTGTATATTAACAGATTTATCTGCAGTAAAAATGGTAAGGCAACATTTTCTGACATTTACTGCACATTCACGTGTAATGCTTGATTATTAAGGTTTGGTTTTTGTACAGTCATGCAGTGTAAAATGGTCATCTTTCAGTACTCATACAAGCACCAAATGCAGAAGACAAAGCTTCATACTGTGTAAAAAGACAGCACATCCTAGGCATCAAGCCAACTCATAATAAATGCAGAACAACAAAATGTATCAAAATGTTTGATTCCCAAAAACACTAGGCACGAGAGTCATAAAGAGAGAGAGTAGACAGGTTATAGTAGAACCACAGTCTGGTGGAATGGCTTCCTCACTTGCCACCTCCCAAAGCATTCACATGCATTCCCTTCTCCAATACCTCTAACTCTTTTTCTGACACACATACATACTTTCTTCTCTCTCTCTGTATCACTCACTTAGTCTGGCTTCTTTGAACTAGCACCAGCAAGGAACTGCCTTTTAAACCCAATGTCAGGCATTTCCTTCAAAACTCACATTGGCACCTAGCAGACCTAGCACAGCCTTTAAGAGGGGCTACATTGCAAGGCTACAAGAAATCTTCCAAGCTGTCTCCCATCTGCTTTCTGGAATTAGGCCATACATTTCCCATTTCAAATCATCACATAGGGCCTCATGTATAATGTTGTGCATAGAATTCACACTGAAACACGTCGTACTGACAAAACTGGAAATGTGCGTACACACAAAAACAAATTCAGATGCCTAAAACTGTGTACACCATGTTTTACACACTTCCCCTTTATAAAGCCCAATGAATTTGAAATTTATTACAGATGCATGCACCTACACTCCCACCCAGACTCCTCCTAGAATTTCACATATTTGAATATGCAAATCAATATAAATAGCCCCTTCTGTTTCGTGTTTTGTTAAAAGATGATGGGAAAAGCACGTTAAAAAGAAGAATTTCAGCAAATGCGAAGTGGAAGCAAAGAAAAACATACTATTTGTTGGCTTAAGCAGTGGTATAAGCAACAATGGGAAGTTGATAGAGGTGTCCAGTGGTGGAAACACTCGAAAGTTCAAGTTCAGAAAGTCGCACAGTACCTGAAATAAAAATGAAGCGGGCAGATATCAAAGTCAACATGAAAAGGCAAGTTGCAGCCCATCGTCTGTTTATTTTGTTTCAGACAATATTACAAAAGCTGACCCCTGTGCTAAGGACACGACTCCAGAGGCCTCATGTATAAATGGTGTGTACACACAGAAATGTTGCGCATGAACGTTTTCCACGTTCAAATCGCAATGTATAAAACTTGGTGTAAAGCCACGCACATTTCCATGGTACCTCATACCCTGTCGTACGTAAGTTCTCCGCTTGGTTTTGCAGACTGGCGGCACCCAGCGTCAAAGCAGTGCTACTGTTCCTGTGTGGATTATCTTTCTTTTTCAGGTCCACGTCTCTGACGCGGCTTTATAAATACACTGAAATTAACCGCATATTGTTTATTAGTTTAATGCATCTGATTGTAATTAACCTGTAACAATATAATGGTCCACAGAATGGTCAAACTATTCCAAATACCATAACTGCTTTAACATTGTTACTCTCACTGCACCCATTAGGGGTTGCCACAGCAGATCATCTTTTTCCATATTACTCTCACTGCACCACTCGGAGTAGCTGATCAGAAAGAGAATTATCGGTATACAGCATCAAGCACACGCTGCCTCAGCCATGCTTCCTATTTGAACTGCATCTCACATGGCAAACACTTCAAACCTTTCCTGTACAGACCTCGCGGTTCAGAAAGAGTTTTATCCCAAGAGCTCTAAACGCACTCAATCAGTCCATCAACTGCTCCTTGTAGAACTGTTTGTACTTATAAGTACAATCACCTCACTGTAAACTTGCACTACAGTTATAATATTGCACAACCTGAGCCACTTTATAAAGCCCATATTTACATATAATGACAATATCATTTTTAAGATGAAATGCAGCAAAATATGTTTATTATATTATACAGATAAAACTTTAACTTCATTTAAATAATCTATATTGTTAATAATTAAAGGACACGGTGTTGTTACGCTAGCAAGGATCTGGCGCTCCACTCACGATTGTTCCTGCCTTGTACTGTATGCTTCACTGGGACTGGCGTGAAGGACAGAATAATTAAACATGTACTATGAAGATATTTCAATGTTTCTTAAAAGTTTTGAAGAGTCAACGTTATAAGCTTACAGCTGGCTTAACGTCTATTACAGAGCTGATTGTGTGGTGATCGGTTACTTGGAGAAAGAAAAGGAAGGACAGGAATTGCAGGTTAGTACGTTTGAAAGAGACAATACTGCAGGGGTGGCCTTAGGCATGTGCAAACTGTGCACCTGCACAGGGCCACCAAGCCAATATATATTGAATATAAAACAGAAAGAGAAAATAACGAGACAGCTAAAAACACAGCGGCAAATTTTGGCAAATGTTAAACGCTTGTGTCATGAGCACGAGGCGGCTATGCAGTGTCCACAATGGACGTGGCCATCCGCCATGCATAAGATACCATATTGACATTGGCAGGCGAAGGGGCCACCGATTCTTTCTCTGCCCAGGGCCGCCACGAGCCTAGAGCCGCCCCTGAGTACTGCTGCAATAAATTATTTCATTGAAGGTCGTGCACAATCACCGTGCCACCGTGAAACCCATGTTTAATAACGTGCTTTAACGCCTATCATCATGAAAATGATATCACGTATACATCTCAGTATTTTAGTTATTCTGTAATATCACGACTGTAATGGATTCTGTGTCCTGTCAGAGGAAGAGAGCCGGTTTAAGAAGCACGTAGTGATTCACACACATAGAGCATATAGAAGAACACGTACAAAACAAAGCATTTAACGTGCTACTTTAATTACGATGTGACATGAGAAACTGGTTAATTAAATGATTTTAAGATGAAGTTTATGATGTTCTACTTTAATGACAAAATAAACTACGTGATTAAAGTGGAAATTTCGAGATTGAAGTTGACATTTCATGCTTTTTCCCCACTGTGTGCCTTTTTTTTTGTCTGTACCCTAATAAGCTTTCATATGACACTCAGATGGTGGGCTACGACTCGCCTTTTCACTGCGACTTTGATATCTGACAACTTCTTTTTTATTTCGGGGACTGTGGAACTTTGTGAACTTGAGCTTTCAAGTTTCTCCAACACATTATGTCACTCAATCATCTTCCTTTTGTTGATTATACCACAGTTAAATCAACAAATAGTATGTTTTTCCTTTGCCTCCACTTGGTATTCGCTGAAATTCTTATATTTTCCCCCATGCTTTTCCCATTGACTTTTCACAGAAGGCTGAGCTTAAGGGCTATTTATATTGATTTGCATATTCAAAGAGGCCTAATTCTGGGAGGAATTGGGGTGGGACAGCAGGCGCTTGCACGTGTGTTACTTTTCACGCTGACCGGGATTTATGTAGCGGAACAACGTGGAAGTTGGAGTATGCACAGATTCCTGCATCTGGACTTTTCTGTGCGTAAGCACATTTCGACTTTTGTGCTTACGTCATGTTATAGTGCGAATTCTACGCACGGCGTTATGCATGAGGCCCCAGGTGGTGATGGTGCTGCTGTGCCCAGCCCATCTTTGGGCGCTGGCTGCACATACACCTCTGCCTCGGAAACTGCAGGATGACATTATGGCTGTGTGCTGATGGGTGCTGTTCTGGAGTTACAAAATGCAATAATGATATGCTGTAAGAGATGTTGGCAATGAACTAAGAAATATAAGGGACGTACTATGTGAAATTAACCACAAATTAAATAAATTGGTTAAGTAAACATAATGCTCTTTATCAACAAAATTTTGCCGTCTGTATAGAAAAAATTAAGCAAGACTTGCATAGATGGTCAACCCTTCATCTTACTTTAGCTGGAAGAATTAAATTTGTTAAAATGAATATCCTTCCTAAGCTTCTCTTTTTATTTCAAAACATATATATATATATATATATCAATAAATCGTTTAAGTAATAAGATTCAACCATAACCTCATTTATTTGGAATTTAAAATAGATAGATAGATAGATAGATAGATAGATAGATAGATAGATAGATAGATAGATAGATAGATAGATAGATACTTTATTAATCCCAAGGGGAAATTCACATATCATCCATATAAAATATAACATCCACGTATCCTACAATGACCCAAGGCAGAAGGTGGCATGGCTCTACATAACTTTCATTTTTATTACTGGGTAGCAAACATGCAAGCTATAAAAACCTGGACACAGACACAAACAGACAAACATACACAGGCTTGGTCCACAATAGAAATAAAATCCTGCAGTACTTCTTTATATTGCCAGCTTTGTGCCTCTATAAATGCAAGTTATCGCCAGTATACTAACAACCCAATTGTGCTTCACTCACTCAGAATATGGAACCAATGTAGGAAGCATTTTAAGATAGAGAAGCTTTATCTGTAGCACCTCTGCACGAGAACCACCTTTTTCAACCCTCGCAAACATATGCAGTTTTTAATATCTGGAAAACATTTGGGATTAAATCACTTAGAGATCTGTACATAGACAATGTCTTTGCATCCTACGAACAATTTAATTACAAATTTAACTTTCCAGCAGCACATTTCTTTCACTATCTTCAAATTAGAAACTTTGTTAAACAGAACTTGCCCAATTTTCCTCAACTCCCATCTCCCACTATGCTGGAAAAAATATTGCTCAGTCATGAGGACTCAGACAGCATTTCTGTAATATATAAAACCATTTTACAGTCCTTCCCTTTCAAAGATCCAAGAGGACAGTGGGAAAAGGATCTCTTACTCAATATCTCAGAAAAGGAGTGGAAGGTAGCAATGCAGACAATTTACCCAAGCTCCATATGTGCAAAGCATACAATTATTCAACTTAAAATTATATATCAAGCACATCTGTCTCATTTAAAATTGTCCAAAATTTTTCCAGGGCAAGATCCAACCTGCAAACACTGCAATCAAGTTCCAGCCTCATTTGGTCACATGTTTTGGCCGTGCGTCAAATTAACATCATTCTGGACAAAAATTTTTAAATGCCTTTCAGACAGTCTTGGTGTCACAATCCCTCCTAACTAACAGCTGTGTTTGGTGTTCTTCCAGATGGGCTTAAAGTGGACAAGAACAAACAAACTGTAATTGCTTTTACTACACTATTGACATGTAGACTTATCTTGCTCAACTGGAAGAATCCTAACTCTCCCCTTTTAAGTCTGTGGGTAACTGATGTTTTATACTATTTGAAACTGGAAAAAATCAGATTCTCACTTAGAGGATCTGTGCAGAACTTTTTCAAAACCTGGCAGGATCTAATTAATAACATTTTAGATTAAGCTCTTAAAGCACTGAGGATGCAGATTCCCTCTCCATTTATTTTATCCGCTTATTAATTCATCGATTTACTTATTTTTACTAGCTTTAAGTTTTACTCTGTTGGCCATGCTCTCTTTCTCAGGGGTGGGGGTTGATTTGTTTTCAATCCTATTTTTGTAAAAATTGATCTATTAGTATGGAATGTTGTGAGATTACAATAAAAAAAATAAATTCTGCATATAATTACCTGTGTTTTACATTCTGCTAATTACATTCAAACGAAGTTGCATTGCTGTCTGATTTGGCTGATCATTTGGTGGGTCAGAGTCAGGTTCATCATTCCACATCTCTTCAGGTACGGGTAAGCCACAATTGTGTGCCACATTATGCAACATGCTACATGCTTGCATAATGCAACACACTTTCTGTGGACTATGGAGCAGCACATTAATAGAGTGGAAATGCTTTCTATTTTGCATATCCAAATTCATTCTCTGAAGGCACTTTTATAGTGTAGCGTCGGCATCAAGCATCATAGCTGATAGATTCTCTGATCCTATACGTAGCTCGTTGAGGTGACTCGCTATCCTTAAAAGGACTGCTTGACTTTTGTCGCGGTAGCTGGAAAAAGCACCTGCAACAGTGCAGATGCCATTTTTAAAGGTTCTAGATGATATAATGCCAGGTCATTCTTTTGGTGATTCATTCCTGGCTGATGTAACTTGACCAGTGCCGTGGTAATAGCAATGTGCATGCCGCTGACCACTCCGATTACATTTGGCATACCGAATGTTGCTGTGAATTGCGCTTTGATGTTTCCCAGTTCAACCACAGTGTAAGGAAATCTTACATATCTGGATGGCAAGCAGATAATACCATCCCATATAGCTGACATGGCACGACTTTGTGTTGTTTGTAAAATACCCAATCAGTCAGCCAGTTCATGTTGAAAAGCTTCTGTTGCTAAAAACCTGAGTAGACAGAACTTGCAAAGGAACAGGTAGCAATTCCTCAAAGTCTGTCGTTGTAAAGCTGGTGCCAGTTCAATACACAGCTCCTAGAAAATAGTTTTTGGAAATCGAAATCAACTTAGAAGCTGGTCATTATAATCTATAGACACACGCTGTCTTCTAAGTCTTCCATTTGCGATGACTTCTAACAACGCTAAAGCAGCTGTGGTAATTGGAATAGTTTGGCCATTCTGTGCACCATTATATTGTTACAGAAAGATTGCAATCAAGCGAATTAAATTTGTAGAGAATATACAATTAATTTCAGTGTATTTGATAAAACCTACATCATGGATGTAAATATGAAAACGAAGGGAAATTACACAGTAACAGTAGCACTGCTTTGACACAGGGTGCTGCCAGTTTTCAAACCAAGCAGAAAAGTGCATACAGAAGGTGTAAGGCTACTGTGAAAATGTGTTTGGCTTTATGAAAGTTTAGTTTTTATATGTGTAGTTTTTTTATATCTCGAAGTGAGCGTGGAAAAGGGTGTATGCAACATTTTTGTGCATACACACCATTTATACATAAAAGTCCTTTGTGTTGTCATTGTCATCGTTAGAGTGTCATGCATTAATTGCATTCCAGGGTTTCTGCACAGGTTTTCAAAACCTGTTTGTCTGTAGGATGATTCCAGAGTATTCTTTTGTGGGTTTATCCTTCAGTGACATCGCCTACCACACCATCATTTTCACTGTGTTTCCACATTGGCATACATAGGTACTCTCCAAACGGTAGATTTTTAATTCTTGACGTAAACCTTAATGGACCCGTCCCGGTCTCATTTCATTTAGGTGCCACTGCTGTTTTTTGGATTTCATTGCTTGCCAGGCTGTTATGCAAAGACACATTTCCTTTTATTTTTATTACATACAGTACTTTTTATTGTGTTATGAAATTGTTTTTTGTGACATTGTTTTTGTCAGACATCAGTGTTTCGACCTTTTGTTCCTTAACTAGTGGCAAGTTGTTTATGGTTATGACTTAAAAATTCAGAGTTTATTTTTATGTTTCTTGTTTCAGGGTTTTGAATGTATGCGACATATATACTAAACTAGCAGAATACCTGCGCTTCGCAGTGGAGAAGTAGTGTGTTAAAGAAGCTATGAAAAAGAAAAGGGAACATTTTAAAAATAACGTAACATGATTGTCAATATACAGTAATTGTTTTGTGAGTGTTATTGAGTGTTGCTGTCATCAAGGATTCGATTATCATTATTTGTTTCAATCAAGGTCGTATTTGTACGATGTGTTGTGTTCAAGTTACATTCCGTGTTTGTCAATCGTTGTAAAGATAAGAGGTTTCATTTATCGATTTGTTTCTTACTGCATCAATAAACAGCTCGTCTTCTTCTTTATCTGAGATGTAACACACTGCATGCACGGGTTTTTTTTTACACTGTCTTCCTTTAGCGGGACATTCACTTTTTGCACCGTGTGCTTTGTTTCTGCAGTAGCTGCACTTATGAATATGCTTGTATGTATCAGACGCTTCATATTTTTTTGCTGCCTTCTCAATTGTGTAATTCTGTTTTTGTTCAGCGTTCTTTGGAACTGTTGCTTTTTGTCTGTGCACTGCGTCAGTTCACGTGAGCCGCTTGGTGTTCTTGCATCGAAGGTTCCCAGCTGTGCTAGTGCCATCTCGTGTTATGTCCATGGCTGTATGTAATGTCAGCTAAGACCCGGCACTTAAAAGTTTCTCTCGCAGTTTCGCTGAGTTTGTGCCAAACACCACCCTGACCATCTCATCTTCCTCTGCATAAGCACAGTCCTTCACCCGTGAATATTTAGTGGCAGTGTTTCTATTTGATTGCCGCTGACGGACGGCCTTATATGGGCAGGCACTAAATTACAAACGCCAGTGGCAGCCTGTCTATGAACTTAATTTAAAGTTTAGGTTTACACCGTGCTTTGTTTCCGTAGTAGCAGCACTCATGAATGTGGTTGTATATGTCACTCGCTCGCTTCTTATTGTTTCGCTGCCTTCTCAATTATATAATGCATGTTTTCTTCAGCGCTTTTTGGAGGGCTTCCTGGTTTTCTACGTACTGCGTGATTACGTGGGAGGCGTGATGATGTCACATGAAACTCCGCCCCCACGGCTTTCGCGCTCATCTCCATTACAGTAAATGGAGAAAAACAGCTTCCAGTTATGACCATTACACGTAAAATTTTGAAATGAAACCTGCCCAACTTTTGTAAGTGAGCTGTAAGTAATAAGTCTGCCAAATTTCAGCCTTCTACCTACACGGGAAGTTGGAGAATTAGTGATGAGTCAGTCAGTCAGTCAGTCAGTCAGTGAGGGCTTTGCCTTTTCTTAGTATAGATTACTGGTGGCTTTAGAAAATTGGCTAAGATGATAGAATACTGTATATTAAGAGTCAGATGATGTGATGTATTAGATAATGGAATAGTTGCAGAATGGTATAAAAGAGAATTGTTGCTCACTCCATGTTCTGAGACATTTGTGCATATTTATGTGCAAATAAAGAATCATTCTGCATTTTCATCTGGTGTCTGAGAATGATTTATTTGAAAATAGAGGAAGGTTTTTTTCTACAACACCATCAGGTGAAAGGAAGGGCCCAACTCTGGGCAGGACACTAGTCTTTATCAGGGCAACTCACTCATACCATTCCATTTAATAGATGCCAGTTAATCTAACAAATGCATCTTTGAGGAGAAGGAGGAACATAAAGAAAATCCCTTGCAGATGTTTAGGAAAGGCATAACCTCCACACAGTCGTTGACTAGACTAGAATTTGAACCCATTGCTCTGGAGGTTTAAAGTAGCAGTGCTAACCATTGTTCCAGTGTGCTGAACTGCATATCTAATACATAGCATAACTAATAATTAAACATATAGACTTTCAACATTCACTTAAGAAGTGTAAGGTAGAGCAACAGCTGGTGACAGATGAGATAAAAATAATGTTATGCTATTTTTAAATGTGATCAGTGATCAAGATATCTTGATTTTGCACATTACCTTGTAAAGGAAAGAAAATGAAATCCAACTTCTAGCCACTTACTTTTCTTGTACTATCTTGTATCTTTTATCTTTGCTTCCCTGGTAATTTTTCAGGTACTATGAGTGAAAGATTACCTTCAATACGACAGGTCAGCGAGCATCGTGATTGTCCCTTAAATGGTGATGACATTCTGAATGAGATAATTTAGTGTAACAAATGTTGCATGATTGGAAATACAAGCATTTTGAAGGTATTATAATATGGTCATCATACCATTGAGTAGACCGAGGACAAAAAGAAATGAAGAAATTTACAGAGGTGGTGGAAAATCAATTTTCTCAGTAAGAGATTTGTGAAGATTAGTCTTTCTGGAGAACTTATACTCAAATTATACAGCCAAAGATTAACAACAATTCTATAGAATGGGCCGTTTAAAGAATGGACAAATATCCAAACACAAACATTGGCCACTAAAGTGAGCAATTTTAGAAAAGAAGATGCAAGAGTTGTTAATGGCTGAGAAAAGCTATAACATCTGTCAAAAGTGCCATTTTGAAAACTGACCAATGGTGGGGATTGGGGCAGCAGAATATTTTTACATTTTTTTCTAGTTTTTAATGGCTATTATTTATCTACCTGTACAAATCACTGGAAAAAAAAAATATATATAAAGCTCCAAATTATTTATAGTGACATTGCTGTTTATTGTCTACTGAATAGCAAGCACACAGCCAAGGCCGCTAAAAAGCAAGGCAACACCTGCCTGTTTTAGCAAGGTGATTATTTAAAATACAAACTGGCTAAAAATCTATCCAAAAAGAATTTGTAATTCTGGTTGTCAACAGCATCAGTTGAAACATAGATTTTCACAAAAGACCGCACCCAGTCAGACTACACAAGAAAAAGCTGTCATCACAAAACTCATCTCACTGTTTGATCACTCGAGTTATAGTTTCAGACACTTAGAGATCTTCAAGGGACTAAAGAAGCAGCCAGACCAACAATTCTTGACATACGCAACCCATACAAAGTAAACAGCAATATGCTTCAGACAGCAACAGATCACACCTGCAGTCAGAGAAACAAACAATAAGCAAACTCTCCCAGCAGATAAAAAAAGAAATGCAGACAAAACTGCAATCTGGAAACAGATACCTAACCCTCAAAGCAAATAATGTCAGAAAAAGTAAATGTTGGAAGATGCTGATTCCACCCTTTGCCACAAAGCGGCAGTTACAATGAATCATTGACAGTGTGCTGCCCAGGGGAGCTTGAGATTGACTCATCACACAAAGAGTAGAACGAATAATGTCTGGGGCATGTAACAAACATCCTTTGGTTTTACTTCAGACTGGGAAAACACTGTTGGAGGCACAAGTGCATTTGCCTTGCAAAACGAACTTGGGGAACTTGGAAATAACTATAAGACTTTCTGAGATTATTTCTGTACCAGGGAAGGATCTGCAGCTTTAGTAGTCAGTCTTTAATCCCAACATATACATTAAGGCATTCTGTAAATATGTAGGGTTTTAGTTTTCTCAGATACTGTAAATCATTTACTCAAAAACACTTTCTTTGTAAGAAAAAAATATACAAGAAATATGAATTGTATATTATACAGCAAATATTTACATTAAATTGCTTGTTGGAAATAAAAAAAAATGTACTAAGAGTAAATGTATTAAAGGAATATTGTGAAAAAAGTAAAGTTCCTTTAAATGTTTAGAAGAAAATTGCTTGAAGCCACAGTTTCAGTTTGGGATTGATATCATTGGAATTACAGAATAAGGCCTAAATTAAATGATGTAGAAAACTGACTACCCATTAGCAATGAAAGGAAAAACTCACCAAAGTGTTTTTCTTAGTGAATTTATTTTATTCACCAGTGACCTTGTTCACCCAATATTATCTTGTATATTTGCCTTTTGACTAGCTTAGACTAATATTTTTTCCCAGTGTCCCATGATGCTCTGCAAGGCCAGCATGATGTCACACAACTGTAGGAGCCATGTTCAGAACTTTTATGCATGTGTATTGTAAGATCTGTAAGATCGTTGCCAAGTATGCATGATGTCAGACCCGACCAGAGAAAAAAAACTTGCAGAATTTTTATTTGAGAGGTACATTTGCTGACCATAATGAGAATATGAGTACTGCCACCAGATATATAGCATTGATCCTTGTGGTAATGCAGTACCGCATGATTAATTTGCATGCATAATTAGCCATGTGCTGAAGCTACCATCCAAAACAAGCCTTAAAGGAACCCTCCCCTCACCAAAAAAGAAAATACAAGTGATCCTGTGAAATAATAATAGTAGCAAAAGATTTATTACCGTTCACAAGATATTTTTGTATTCTTCATGTATGAAAAAAGTGCAAAGCATTTGCACAAATACCAGAAACATAAAAGACACTGCAGTTGCACCCAATGCCACGACATCTAACGATGGAATGAGCCAGTCCCATGCCACAGCTAATGTGTGCCCCAAGATTGGAACTCTGTGAGTGCAATTATCTGTATTTTTTACTTATTGCTCATTTGTGGCCATTTCTTGCATTTTGTTTGTTTTATCCATTCTGTCTACATTTTATGTTGTTTGTGGTACAGTGGTAAGCACTGTGACCTCACAGAGCAAATCCTATGTTTAGTTGCAATAAGCAGTCCAGCATAGATGCATCTCTAGCCCTCAGGGACAATTTAAACACCATTACACCTTCCCCATTGACTTAAATTAATTTTGCTAAGTTTCTGAAGTTCTCAAACATTTCCATGTTTATGCCAAACTTAAAGAGAAGCAAACTCTATGGGGTTTGCTCATCACTACTTCCCATCTTTCAGGAAAGACTAATAAGATATACTGTATTATGCAGGCTCAAAATCTCAGCACAGAAACACTGAAAATCTTGTCTCCCGATTTTAAGCTTTATGTGCAGACCCAGGATTGTACAATGAACCGGTGAGGAAAGTGCTTGCCTGTTTATATCTACAGCAATAGCAAGCAATTCTGCAATTATTAAGTTTTAAAGGTAAACATGAATGAGGCTATTCTTTATTTATGATTTACAATGGTGATCAGATTAAAGTAGATTAGAGCATCTGAAAATTGGACTCACTTTTCCTTTTCAGAGGGTCAAATTATTATTTTAATGGCAAACCCCTGGAGCCATAATGGAATTGTAACCTCCTAGGCAGCAAAAGCCAAACACTGTACTTCTCTAGGATATTTTAAGTCCACCCCTAAGCAACTTTTCTTCTGTCATTTTAGATTAGTTTTGCTGAAGGGTAACAGGATACCCAAACTGACATCACTTCATTTAGCATTATGAATACACACTTCACAAGTGACTGTTCTACTCAAAGGTATGAGGCAACATCTTAATTGCTTTTTCTTCTTTGTAACCTCTTCTTTCTAATCACTCTAGTTTATATGTTATATTAATGAATATGATTAATGTGTTAATTTTCTGGAGATTAATAATTGTCTTCCTATATGGACTTTAAATTAAATGGTTCACTAGAGATGTGCAATAAAATAGTAATTAACTTTCCCTATATTACTGAAAAAACAAAAGCAAAAAAACTTGTGCATAGAAGCCATATTTTTGATATTTTGGAATGCAGAATATTTCTAGACACATTTATATATTTAAATTATATCAGCTAAATACAAATAGCCTTAAATGTAGTGAATACAATCCAGTCTTATTAAATAAATATGTGTATGTTCCCTAAATTCATGGAAATGCAACCTTTCACAGAATAAAAATATGCCTGCGCTCCTTTGTGTGTTAGATCTGCCTGTAAGAATTTCGTGCCCTATGGCGTAAAATTTAAAGCTGTACAACTTCAGTCTTGTAGCGTCACAATAGTTGGAGGTATTCCCTTTATCCAGTAGCTATCTTGGTGTCCACGACAGAGGTTTTCACATTATTACTATCCTTTTTCAATGGTTACTATATTTAAAATATTAATGGCAAGTTAACTTTTAGACTACTGTAATTTCTCTAGTGCAAATTTTGCATTTTTATTAGATTGCAGTATTATATTTAAACATGCTTAGTTATTGATCTATCATTATATGAGAAAAGGCAGATCACTTTAGGCGCAAGGTGAAGAGAGAGGTGGTGAAGGCTAAAGAAAAGGCAAATGATGAGTTGTATGAGAGGTTGAACACTAAGGAGGGAGAAAAGGACCTGTACCGATTGGCTAAACAGAGGGACCGAGCTGGGAAAGATGTGCAGCAGGTTAGGGTAATAAAGGATAAAGATGGAAACGTACTCAAAAGCGAGGAGAGTGTGTTGAGCAGATGGAAAGAGTACTTTGAGAGGCTGATGAATGAAGAGAACGAGAGAGAGAAGAGGTTGGATGATGTGGAGATAGTGAATCTGGAAGTGAAATGGATTAGCAAGGAGGAAGTAAGGACAGCAATGAAGAGAATGAAAAATGGAAAGGCCATTGGTCCAGATGACATACCTGTGGAAGCATGGAGGTGTCTAGGAGAGATGGCAGTGGAGTTTTTAACCAGATTGTTTAATGGAATCTTGGAAAGTGAGAGGATGACGGAGGAGTGGAGAAGAAGTGTACTGGTGCCAATATTTAAGAATAAGGAGGATGTGCAGGACTGCAGTAACTACAGGGGAATAAAATTGATGAGCCACAGCATGAAGTTATGGGAAAGAGTAGTGGAAGCTAGGTTAAAAAGTGAGGTGATGATTAGTGAGCAGCAGTATGGTTTCATGCCAAGAAAGAGCACCACAGATGCAATGTTTGCTGTGAGGATGTTGTTGGAGAAGTTTAGAGAAGGCGAGAAGGAGTTGCATTGCGTCTTTGTGGACCTGGAGAAAGCATATGACAGGGTGCCTCGAGAGGAGCTGTGGTATTGTATGAGGAAGTCAGGAGTGGCAGAGCAGTATGTAAGAGTTGTACAGGATATGTACGAGGGAAGTGTGATAGTGGTGAGGTCTGCAGTAGGAATGACGGATGCATTCAAGGTGGAGGTGTCATTACATCAAGGATCGGCTCTTAGCCCTTTCTTATTTGCAATGGTAATGGACAAGTTGACAGATGAGATTAGACAGGAGTCCCCGTGGACTATGATGTTTGCTGATGACATTGTGATCTGTAGCTATAGTAGGGAGCAGGCTGATGAGACCCTGGAGAGGTGGAGATATGCTCTAGAGAGGTGAGGAATGAAGGTCAGTAGGAACAAGACAAAATGCAGGTGTGTAAAAGAGAGGGAGGTCAGTGGAATGGTGAGGATTCAGGGAGTAGAGTTGGTGAAGGTGGATGAGTTTAAATACTTGGGATCAACAGTACAGAGTAACGGGATTGTGGAAGAGAGGTGAAAAAGAGAGTGCAGGCAGGGTGGAATTGGTGGAGAAGAGTGTCAGGAGTAATTTGTGACAGATAAGTATCAGTAAGAGTGAAAGGGAAGGTCTACAGGGCAGTAGTGAGACCAGCTATGTTATATGGGTTGGAGACAGTGGCACTGACCAGAAAGCAGGAGACAGAGCTGGAGGTGGCAGAGTTAAAGATGCTAAGATTTACATTGGGTGTGATGAGGATGGATAGGTTTAGAAATGAGTACATTCGAGGGTCAGCTCAAGTTGGGAGACAAAGTCAGAGAGGTGAGATTGTGTTGGTTTGGAAATGTGCAGAGGAGAGATGCTGGGTATATTGGGAGAAGGATGCTAAGGACAGAGCTGCCAGGGAAGAGGAAAAGAGGAAGGCCTAACCGAAGGTTTATGGATGTGGTGAAAGAAGACATGCAGGTGATGGGTGTAACAGAACAATATGCAGAGGACAGAAAGATATGGAAGAAGATGATCCGCTGTGGCAACCCCTAACAGGAGCAGCCGAATTACCATTAAGTAATGATGTCTGCAAGGAGCAAAGGTTATTAGAACATTAGAACAATCGAGACAAGCACAGACCCAACAAAGTTTGCCAGTCTTAGAATTGACTTAATTCTTCCAAAATAACATCAAGTCTAGTTTTGAAAGTCCCAAAAGTCTTTCTATTTTCTACACTTCTTGGTAACTTACCATGCATTTATGGTTCTCTGTGTAACGAAAAACTTCCTAATGTTTCTGCGAAATGTACCCTTAACAAGTTTCCAACTATGTCCATGTGCTCTTGATGAGCTCATTTTAAAGAAAAAGTCTCGATCCACTGTACTAATTCCCTTAATAATTGTAAACACTTCAATCATGTCTCCTCTTAATCTCTTTTTGATTAAATTGAAATGGCTCAGTTCTTGTAATCTTTCCTCATAATTCATCCCCTGTAGCCCTGGAATCAGCCTGGTTGCTGTTCTCTGGAAGTATTTCAGTGCTGCTTAGTCGCTTTTGTAGCCTGGAGAACAAAACTGTCTGGGTATAGGTAGATTCATGTAAACAACAAGGATAACAGAAATAAGAGTTAAGGATGTCCAGTTTTTGATTTTCTTGGACAAGATAGCAAGACACAGCAAAGGTTTGGAGAGTATTCTCGTGTAATGTAGTCATCTTCTGTGTTACCTAATATGATTTTGTTTTTATCCTTTTTCTAAGGAAGCCATACTTCCATTTTTTAAATCATCATCATCACAATAATGCAAATAAGGCATCTTTATTAAATGTTTTTATTCTGTCATTATTAAAACTTTTACATTTGAATGTGTCTGCTATTAGTTTCTGTACTCCCCCTAAATTTCAGACTGAAACTTTAGGATGTCCTTTTGATAAATGCTTAGCTTTTGTTGTTTATGCCATTTCTGTTTGATCTATTTATACTCAGATTTTCTTTGAATTTCCCACTTAAAGAAGTGCTTTGCATAATCACTGTGAAGTGTGTAACTACAGGGAGTAATTTAACTCTTTCAGAGCAGATGTCGACTTTTGTCAAAAGGAGGGGTGGATGGTGGTAATCAACTGTAAGCTTTATTGGCTGGACCGTGATTCCCTGCACTCATGTGAGTAGTGAGGAGCAAATAATAGCAAAAATGGCATCAACATCTGGAGAGACATCGAAGCGAATGCATAAAGTAAAATACTCCGTGGATGGCGTTTTCCATATTATCGTTGAATTGGACTCTGACTTGTTGATACATGTGATCAAAAAAGAATGTGAGGTACCAGCATCAGCGGATCTGTCCCTGACTGATTGATCTCCAGCTGATCATGGTACTGAACAGGTTCTTGTAGCTGACGCGTCTATGGCAACATTCACCTGGGAGGATCGCATCTGACAATGACAAGATATACAAACCAAATTGCGATTCATGTAAATGCCACTGCTGCCCCCCGCCATGTGAAGATAGCCTGGCAGCCAGCTGGCCACATATTCCTGGAAATAACTGGCAGCCACAGCATTCAGCAACAGAAGTTTTCTATGTGAAACCATTGCTTTGTGTACTTTTCAGAAAAAGGTGTTTTTTTTTGGAAAAAAAAATCTTTAAATAGTTGAAATTGAAGATTTAAACTGATACAAAGAATTATTTCCTATGCTGATGAAGGCAGGTTATTAAGCAAGGAGACTTCCAGTTGCTTGAAATGCAATGAGCACCAGTTGGTAACTGGTATTTTGTTGTGTATTTTTTAAATAAATACATTATATTACCTTTTTTACAGGGTTTTCAGTTTTCACTTAGGCTATAATTTGTTTTTGGACCAAATGATTTTTCTCTGATAATGTCCTTAATTAATTTTAAAGATACTGGAAAATTAAGATATTTATAAATATAGAGGATACTGAGAAATCCATTCATATGTTCACTTTTAGTAGAACTGACTACTACAATGCGTTATGTACAGGCTGTTCAAATCTTTTCTTTATGTTGCTGCAAAATTCATTACAAGAGCTAGAAAGTACAACCATATATCATCAGTTTTCAAGTCCTTATACTGGTTTCCAGTTAACCTTAGGGCTGATTTCAAAATCCTCCCTTATATACAGTGTGAAGCCCTCAATGCCCTTGGCCCTGTTTTCTCCATCTGAACTAATCATTATTTACAAATCAGAGTGTGCAAGATCACAGGATGCCAGCCTTCTAAAGATTCCATTATTAAAGTAACAGTAGGAAGTTGAGCTTTTAGTTAAATAGATAGATAGATAGATAGATAGATAGATAGATAGATAGATAGATA
>JANRMT010062849.1:3815871-3836650 GCA_026402145.1 Polypterus bichir lapradei
ATAGATAGATAGATAGATAGATAGATAGATAGATAGATAGATAGATAGATACTTTATTAATCCCAAGGGGAAATTTACATAATCCAGCAGCAGTATACTGATACAAAGAAACAATACATGGACCCAAAGCTGTGGAACAATCTGCCTGGTCATATAAGAGATGTTCCTTCAAGTTTCAGCATTAAAATTCTGGCTGAAGACAAACTACTTTAATCTTGCATATGACAATAAAAGCTGCTGATTAACTGTATATTTTATGTTTTCTTTCTTTTGTTGGCTCTTTGGACAAAAATATAAAAAATAATACAATAATTATGAAATGTCCTTTATTCTGTTGATCGTCTAAGAGTCCTGCTGTGGTACCTGATGCTACTGCTCTGATTCCTACTTGTATTTCTGTTGTAATAACAAGACAAAGCAAAGTCAGAGTGTTGGGGCACCTTGTGGCAAACCCTGTATACCAAATGAACTATAAATAAAAAAAAAACCAATGTGTGTTAAATGCTACGCAAGTTCTCCTCAGACCAGTGTCCTCTTAGGTTACTGACAAAGATCGTGGCTCCTCCAATTAAGAAGTATGTTGGCAGGAAAAGGCAGATCCAGATGGGTGGACTCCAGAAGTGACATCAGAGGAGGAAGTGCTATCAGTCCTCCTTAGAGGCAATTATCACACAGCACCATCCCCTAGATAGGCAAAGGACTGCCATCACCAAAGCCCTTAAATTGTCTTCAATGTGCATGCACATGACACTTCCCATGGAAAGACAGCTGTGGTATGTACTTGGAATCAATAGGATGGAAAAATTCTGTCATTAGACTCTAGGATGTATTGGGCGACCAGTTGGCTATCCTATGTGGGACTCTGACTGTCTCTGATTTTGCTAAACAATAGCATTTCAGAAACTTCTTTGCAGACCGATATTAGATTGTGCATAAACAGGCAGCCCTGTTCTCAAAATCAATAGCCTTTGTAACCACAAGGGGGCGCCAGATATCCCCAAACCACAAACACAGTAATTAAGAGAGAGAGGGTGCAAAAAAGGGATATCTTTAAGTTGCTTTAAAATGTAGCTTTCATTCCTAATATACATTTCAGTATAATCTTTCTTATACATACAAATACAACCAAAGTGGAGCCATTGGAACAGTGTCTTGCAATTCTTCAGTGGGGTCAATGATGATTGCATTTCCACCTTCAGGAGGAGTATGAAAGCATTCTTCTTGGCACAGAGTTGACGTCACATCTATGCCAATGGAGGTTCTGGCTTTAAGACTTCCTGAGAGGCCTTTTATATGTTCACGTGCCATGTGTGGATTACTACCAATTTAGCACATTCGGTGAGCTATCTGCAGATTTTGTTGACCAATGCAATCTATTGACAAGGCACTCTAAGATCATTCTGTCTTCTTCTATTAGATTGGAACTTTGTGTGACAGTCCAGGTTGCCTTCACATACTTCGGCAGCACTTGAACCTGAAACCGTCACTAATCTGCAGGAGGATAAGATGTTAAATGAGGACACACACATTCAAGCGATGGTGTAAGGTACTCCAGCTCTTCTATTCCACAAAAAAGTTCAAACACAGTGCAAATGTGTAATAGAATCGATAATGTTAATAAATAATTAATAGCACAGGTGCTCATCCATGAATTAAAAGGTCAATTCATAAATATTCCACATGATAAAAGTCAGAATTAAATCTTGCAGTCATTGGGTTCTTTCTTTCTCCTTCCTCCACTTTATTTCCCCAGCTCACCCTACAGGACACTCAGCTGCCAGAGACACCATTAGCTGTGGTTCCCACCTCCAGCTTATACTGACTCCCTCGGCATCTTACACACTGCTCAGAGCTGGCAGTCCTTCTGTCTTCCTCCACATTTACATTAGCATCTGTGGGATCCCCGGGAGGAACATCTCCATTGTACTCCACTCCTCCACAGTCATCAGAAAGGGACGATCTACTTTTGGAGCATCAGATTGCTTGCTTCTCTACCAACCGCTCTGTTTCCTCTCCATCACACCAGCTCGAACAACCCCAAAGTTGCCTTTTCTCTGTTGCTCATGGCTTTATCTCATCTCTTTTTGTTCTTCCCCCCGTTTGTTGCTCATGCTTCTATATACCCTTTTCAAGTGATGCTGGTGCTGATTACAACCTCCAGAGTGCTAATGAGGCAATTGATTGAACCATGTGTGTCTACACGTGATTGCACATTCAGCCAATCACCACAATTCACACCCCTACATCTCTCCACCACCTAGCCACACATACAGACACCCCACATAAGTCTAAGCACTTATTTATTTAAAAACAGCACAATCGCCATGGACCCCACTATATCACATACCTCCCCCCACAAACCACCAGTTGCACAGGAAGACCCCACACTCTCCAACCCAGCCAGTGCAACTAGGGGATAAGGTTTGTGGCACCTGCATTACTTTAACACCAAAAAAGCAACTAAAAATTATTGTAAAAGCATTGTCGAACCCCATCACTAAAACAATCACCAAGACCCCTGTTAAAAACAGGACTTTAAAATGAATAGGAATTTTAAAAGACAATAAAACACAAGCAATAAATAAATAGTTCATCAAAAATGTCCTCCTGGCTATGGTATGTGGGTTCTCTAATGAGTCAGTCACCACATCCTCTAGCTGTTTCTTCTTCCCCATCTTCCTTTTTTACTGTCACTGGCTCATCCAACCACTGCCACCAAATGTGATGGCCCAGGTTGACTCAGTGTCCTTTGGCAGCACACAGTACAATTGTTCCAGTCAATAACCTTCATTTACACCTGTCTGAAAAAGATTTTTTCTGCTTTATTTATTTAAAAAAACTGCATGTGTACTAAGCACAAGTAACAAAAACTATGCTCACAAATCACAATATTAATAATTATTTTCCATTCTGGTTACAGTAATTTGCAGTCCATTTATACTTCAAGTCTTCATTTTATACAGCACTGCTCATGGTAGACCCATTATGACATACAGTACTTTGCAGAGCAATTAAAGATAAATTAAGTCCTAAAATATGAACCTATAACCTCACTATTCCAATCCATCATGCAAAGCTTGATTAGAGTACAGAGAAAAGGTAAAAATAAATGTATTTAACTCTACAAAACTGCCTACGATAGACGGTGGAGTATTTTCTTGTGAAACAAAATCACCTTTCATGGACTAACTGTCCATGCAATGTTCTCTATGCCTTTGGGTGTGTCAGTGTCAGGAGATCAATATCAGGAATTCACTTTTCACAAGACATTATGGTGCATCTCAATGTTTATCCACCACAGAGGAGGACCCTACTAAATCTGAAAAGGACACAAAGAAAGCTTACATGTTCCCATTATACTTTGTGGAAAAAAGCCAGCTGTTATACCAGTCATAACAATATGAAGCAGTCTGAATACCCACAACATGGATGCCTAGTGCCCATCTTCTTTTACAAATCAGCCTCTTGACTTCTTTCCCCAAGTTTCAGACTTTCAGAATGTTTTATGAAGCTGAGTGTTTACTTAATTAGCAAAATCAAAGGATTTCTTTTTGTAGAAGACTGAAGAATAAAATCAAAAAGGTGAACTTTTCCAAAAGAAAACTGTTTTTTCTAACCAAATAGTTAGTCATGGTTGTAGTAATTTTCTAATAAAATCCTATTTAAAAACCAGAACGAAATCAGTAAGACCAGAATCGAGTTAAAACCAGAATATTAATTACTAAACACTTTGTGAGCAGTAGTTCATCCGTACCTCAGACAAAGTAGCTGCATAGTAATTTATCAATTCCAAGCAGAAGGCGGTTCCTAGCAGCCAGACACGATCTCAGAGCAATTCATTCCTTGTTTACAGCAGCTTTCAACATGACGATGTGACGCACTTAGAAACAAAATGAAAAAGAATGAAAAAGTTTTTAAAAAAATATAAATGAAATAGTTTGTAATTTTCAAAATCAAAAATTTATTGAAGTGTATAATGTGAAATAATAACAACAACATGTTTCTCATAAAATAAACAGTCAAAAGAATAAAAAATGTAAAGACAGAAATAGCAATAATATACCACCCTTCCTCCACCCATATACATGCATGTCATCTGTTGAGGGAAGGCTGGAAGTCAAAAGAAATGTTTGGGTGCCAGCCAGGCCTCCTGTTTACTTGTAATGTAAAAGAACTGAAAATAATAGGCGCCCAATACAATGTGTTAGCAAAATAAATCCTGTTGACTTCACATCGATAGGCTCTGGAGAGCAGTGGGTGTGTGCTTCCTTAACTTATCTTGTGAATGAGATGCCATTTTCAGGGACAGCCTCACTTTTCAAACTTCTGGACCTGAAGGCATTTTCTCTAAACTGTGGGTGATAAAAAAATAAGAGAGTCAGTGATAGTGATCCATGATGTCCTGGGGTGGAAGTGCTTACCTTGAACGTGCATGCATGAGACCTGTTAAAAAGAAAACTCCCTCAGCAAAACCTAGTAGGGAAACACAACCCAAATGTCAGATCTTATGACAGAATTTAAGAAGAAAGAAGAGGAGAATGACAGCAACAACCAGCCATTTGACTCCACATAATTTCTATAGAGCATACCATTTTGTAATATATGAAGTGGATGATCCATTAATCTCTGCCGCTGAGAGTTCTAGGAGAATAAGATTGAAAAATGAGGCTTGCCAGGAAAGGAGATAGAAACATCAGATTTCCAAGGAGAAGCCCAGGGTGCCTATGTGGCTTTCCAGCTGTTGTGCCTAGAGAAAACTGCTTCTGCTGGATAAAAGTGAGAGAGAGATACAAGAGGTCCATTGAGTGAAAAAGTTAAGGAAAGGAAGGGATATTAAAGTGAAAAACAGTTGAAGGCAATTTAGCAATAGATAACAACAGAGCTGAGACTGGGAGGCACTCCCAAAACATATGCAAGAAAGTACTTAGGATTGTCGTCTGGCAGAAGGTACAATAGGGATCAGTGGACAGACACATGGCAAAATGTTTTTTGGAACTAAGGTAAGTGCGATAAACAATCCTAAATTGAAAGTTTTGAAGATTGGGATTCTTAAATGAAAACAAAATACTATTAAAAATTAATTTCCATGAAAGCAGGAGTGTTGAGGGATGCTCCTGCTGCCAAATATAAAGAACTGGTAAAGGATGATATGAGGCTTTTCACAAACGAGCATATGGAGATGCCACAGGTCTCAAAGTACAGGTTTGATAGTTATAGAAATTGTGGAAGGGGTTGGAAGGAACAGCGCAAGATAGGGAGACATTGCAAGTTTTGAGAACAGACCTTAGTTGTAAGTAAAAGAAAAAAGAGGGGCATGGGATTTTAAACTTAGAACCCACGGAAGTTTGAAAATTAAACTTTCAAAATACAAAAATATCATAAACATAAGTTATTTAGAGAACCAAAACATATTTTAAACAGACAGGACAGGTTTTCCAGTTTTCAACAGCAACAGAATGATGATCCTCCTCCTAAGAAGCACAGAATTCTGGTGTGGAAGAAACAGGTATGAATGTAGAAAACCATTTTCTCAATTGGTAGTTGACGCACACTGGCCAGCAAGCACTTGCCTGCATGGTAGTCTGTGTTCTTATTGAATGTGCAGTGTGCAGTTTGAGTTTTGCAGTATGTGTAATCTACATGTTCTTTCCATGTTATTATGGCCTGTATTGTTCATTTCTAAACATGAGATGTTGCAATTTCAATTTGGAAAGTTCATAGCCAACGCATTTTCCTGAGCTGCGGATGGTTGCAAGGCTCTCAATTTACTTAGTCTTTAAATCTGCAAAGTTGTATTTTATCAGATGATGACAATGTCAGAGGAATACACAATGATCTGATGGCAACTAAGGCAGAGTAGGCACTAGCATTTCATTGTTTGATTGATTTTTGTGACATGAAAGATGTGTAAACTTGTATGCTTTGCTAGTAATTAGTGAAAAAATATTATTAGTTAAGTAAGTTAACATTTACATTAAGACATCTGCACACATAAATGACCTCACCAGACGTTTCATGCCAAAAAGTCATTGATTGCAATACATTTTTGCTTAATCAGTAGAACACCATCAGGCCTATCTCTGAGATTTTATTCCAAATGAATTTATCATCTCCTAAATTATATTCTGTATTACAGTAATTAGTAGAGTTAACAATCTATAACAGATAGAACTGGGTGAATGAACTAGTTCATATTCAAGGTTATTATCATGTGTAAGCCCCCATATCTTGTTGAGCAAAAAACAAAAGAGGGCAACAAAATGCACATAGGAAATAAATTACGTCTTTTCAGACGTGGGTCCATTAATCAGACTTCCGAGTAGAGGTAGAACTCTCAACTGGAAGAGACAGAGACCTCATGGATCTTCAACCTTCTGAGCTTTCGGTCTGTACATGAAAAAGGAGAAGCTGTAAACAACAGTGCCCCCTCTCGATCCAGGGTGAAAATACAATTATTACACCAGCCCCGAGAATGCTCCCTATTCATGTGTGTGTGATGATAGATAGATAGACAGATTGCAAAAAATGAAATCTAAGCCAAGTAAAAAGTATTTAAATCATGACATTAAGTCTAGTTTTTCTTATTGTATGAATTATTGACTTCTCCAAAAATTTATATTTACAGTCATTTAGCTTACTTTAAGAAATCTTGCCAAGTAAATTTTGCTTACCCCTTTGGCAGCAAAAAGTTTTTTTTAAGTTTTTTTTGTCAAGTTTGCATGTGCTTTTTGGCAGTGTAAATAGATAGATAGATAGCATCTTATTTCCAAAATGTGCAACAAGTGACTTTAAGATACATATGCATTGAAATTTATTAAGTTATTGCACCTTTAAAAATGTGCTTAGTCTCATGTTTCTCATATACCTCAGCACTATATAATATAGATGCTGCTCAGAATTTCCCTCATTATGCCTTATTATTATTATTATGCCTTAACGGTCAACTATATGCTTACTCCAACATTGCTGTTTGTGCTTCTCCATGCAGTTTTCCAACAGGTCCTTTCCATGGTAACAGATTTTAGAGCTCATTTGGAATTAAAACCTATCAACCAACAACATCAGCCCCAATGCATTTAGATGGCTCTTTTAAAAAGCAAAAAAGAACAATTCATGTGATCATAAAACATTTTCAAGTTATCTCATCCACATTGACTGTATACATCTTTCATTTCTAATGAAGCTAAGATATAGAATTAAGCTCCAAAGCCTCGATTGGTGTGTGCTTCCTTATGTCTATTGAAAGGAAGCTTTGCCGTGGGACCTCACTGTGTTTTTGGTGTTGAGAGGACTAAAACACCGCTGGAAGGGAATTTTGCAGCTGAATAATCTGCCCTGGAGAAATCCCACACAAATGCAGTTCATTGCATTGCATGTTACTAGCTGCTTGACAGCCAGATACATATTTGATATTAAAGTAGGACACCTCATTTTTTAAAACGCTTCCAGCCAATATAGTTCTTGTTTTACATTTCTAAGAGCTAATAAATATTTAATATTCTTTAAAGTAAAAAAAAATCCTTTTCCTTTGACTCTCTTCCCTCTGGCAGAGCGGCTGTAATTTTCTCCTAGTGTCTGCATTGGATGATTAGAATCATTTATAGAATAATGAAATCCCTTTCACAGCAGATAATTAAGAGAGCTTTTCTTATAAGAGTAAATGATTAATGGGATTTTGGAGAGGCTTTAAAGGTGATTAAAACAATGACAGTTTTTGTGAAAAATTATAAATGACCCTACCTTGTATTGTCCAACTTGGATCAAATACGTTAAACACACTGTTATTACAACAGTAGGAAACTAATAAATACATTTTCTTATTCTAGTTGGCACCTGCACTCAAGCAGTTTACTAAAATTGCTACCATTTATTTTTTGACACAATGTATGTTCATTATGAATTATGATTTGTCAGAGACAGAGTGCCTGCCCATGATGGCAGACCACTTAAAACTGAGACCTCCCTCTCACTGCCACCTGGAGCACTAAGAAACTCATGCTTAGAACTAAACCAAATATTGGTAAACTGAATTATATTTTTTTGTTTTGTTTTTTGTGGACAATCTAATTGAGCTGTCTATGGGGGTCAAACAGTGAATGGCTAGAGGTATTCAACTGAAATGTCCCGGGCAAAGATCTGTGTGAGCTTTAATTAAGCTGAAGATGCAATACATTAAGCTTTTTTTTTTGTTGCTTCTTTCAACACTCCATTACATGAACAGAATCAAAGGAACTGATTAGTGCTGAAGCAAGCTCAAGAAATTAAAACAGCCTAGTCTCTAATGCAAGAGACAGGCTTTAGGCCTACACAGGCCCAATGAAAGGGGTCCAGGCCAGAATATTCAAAATTGTGAAAAAGGTGAGGGGAACTGAGAAAACGTCTGGCCTCAATTACAAAAAAAAGGTGTTCCTTTATATTTTAAAAATTTATAAAAAACAGATGTTCAATAGAGATGTCCTGGGCAAAGATCTGTGTGAGCTTTAATTAAACTGATGATGCAATACATGAAGCTTTTTGTGTTTCTTTCAACACTCCATTACACGAACAGAAGCAAGAGTAGTGCTGAAGCAATATATAATTAATACTGCAATTGAGAGGTCAGAGGTAAGCTCATTGGTAAAAAATAAAAACATAAATGTGAGCTACAAAAATACAAAAACTGTGCCAGTATTGCTACACTGAAGAAATATCATAGCACAATGGGGCTAATGGGTCTTTTTTGTTTAACTTTTTGCATTGTACTTTGACCTGTGGTTCCACTCCCTTTATTAACATGTCAACAAAATCAAATGATAAGAACATGAAACTAAATATGCTTTATGTACTTAGCAACATACTCATGGTTACTGTACATACCAAGTGATGTGTATGGCATTATTCATCACTCCAATTTAATATGAATTGAAACTACAAGGCCTTTTTTTATCTTGAAAGCAGCCTTGCACACTGGACATTTCAGTCTAGAAATTGTGTGTTTGAGGAGTTTAGAATATTATATAGTAGCACCCAGAACAAAAGTGGGAAAGGTGAAGAAAAAAGTGTTTAAACAACATGCTACAATAGTTCATACAGTTGGTGTTAGTTTGGAGGCAAGTTTTGCAGCAATCTAACCTAACAACAAGTTTTGAGAGTTACTTACTTTGCTCATTAAAGCAAAAGATAATGCACACTTTACATTGTCACACATGTCCATCAGAGGGTCACACTCCAAGTCCCTCCCAGGTATGTAGTTCTACCCCAGTTTGAGAGAGGGTGCATCCGATAACTATGTTGTCTTCCATTTCCCCAAAATTGCCAAGAAATCGCCCACTGAGGGCAACTGACTCTGCCATAAAAGCACGACTGCCCAAAAGGAGACATCACTTCATTACCAAGCAACTGAAGAGACGGAGCTCTTCTATTACCTAATAGTAAGATTATTTTGCCCCCAAGCTTAATGAAAGCTACCATTTGTTGTGCTTTTGACTCCATAGTGCGTTTGTTTTCTTTGGTTTTGTTTTGAAGTAAACCGGACGGCAGGGTTGGCACTCAAAAATATAGTTTGTAGAGACCTGTCATTCCCTAGGATGGCCACAACATGTAAATATGGATATACATATGCAGATGTATATTGTATGTGCAAGGAATCTATATCATGTCATGCCAAAAGATAGCATTTTACCACAGGGAAACATTTACGTTCGATTTTTATAATGGGACAAGCCACTAGAAGGATGTCTTAGTATTGTGTCTTTTCTCTTCTTAATATAAATACCTTTTTGAAGAATTACTGTGGCTTTAGCCTGGCTGCATCTTTTAAAACAGCCTTCTGACCTTTCTACTGTCATCTCAAATGAAACAGGAGTTTATCTTAAGTCGGTGACACATACATCAAACTTGACGGCTGCAGTTGCTGATTTTGTCACCTAAGCATGTCCGATTACATGACAAGATATCTCAAGGCATGATAAATTGGAAGACTTTTCAGTACAGTTTCACATGTCCAAAATATCTCAAGCTCACTCCTTTTTCTAACAGCCAATGACAAGTTGCTTGGCAGAGCCAGTGCTGTACAAATATGCCGAGTTCAGCTGCAGTCTTGGCCTTTTTTATTTTTTTCATTTTTTCACGGTACACAAAACACGGGACATCAGACAGACAAGCTTCTCTTCTTTTTGCAAAGCCCAAAACACCCATGTTACTTTTCCCTGTACCTGTATTATATGAACTGTACATCTGGAAGATCGTTCATTGGTTGTCAGCTTCTGCATATATACAAACCTGCCCTATGACTTAAGACCTGTTTGATTTTCTCGGGCTAGTCACAAATTGGTCAGACTCAGTCACTGGGTATGTTAGACTACATGATTGGCTCAAGGTGGAGCACCATGACTGTCTCTGCCTTGCTTAGATCACCATATGTGAATGAGGTCTGCAACAGAAAAATCTTGTAATGTGATAGAGCCTTTACTTATACCTGTGTGACAAAATGGTTGATAGGTGTTTCTTGACAGTTTAGCTTGGCCTCAAGACGTTTTCTCTTACTATATATTTACAGTAGGGATCATAACATTAATTTGACTTGGGGCCAGAGAAAATGCTTGTTGGACTAAACATCCCTCATTTCCCCCTAAGATAAAAGCATACATGTCACACATTTTAATAGACTGTAGGAGATGGCCAGCTGTTCAACCTGGCCAGGACGCCCCTAAAATGGAAGGATGGGGAAGGCAATTTTTCTAGGACACTGTCTCCCCCAAAATGCTACATGGTAGCTCCCCTGGAGTGTATTGGTGCCCCAGATCACCGCAGGGCATCCTGGTACTTGGAGTTCGGTATCTCAGTCCCATTGGGGGACCTGTGAGAGAAACGGAGGAGCCATGTGAAGAAAAAAGCCAGTTCTCTGTCTGACCCAGAAGTGCTAGCAAGTCATGTGAACGGAAGAGGAAAAGCACTTCCGGGTCAAGGGCTATTTAAAGGACTGGTAGAGACCCAGCAAGAAAGCCAGATTCGGGTGGAGGTGGATGAAGCTTGCTGGGAGGTGTGGTGGAGAAAGAAAGAAAGAAAGAAAGAAAGAGAAAATTGTGTTTATTTATTTGTGGCTATGGTGCTTGGGGCACTATACACGAAGAAAGAAGAATAAAAAGTAAGTTCTTGGTGCTTTTAACCTGTGTCCCTGTGTCTGTCTGTTGGGGTTAAAGGGGGACAACAGTGACCTCTAGCGTCCACTCCTTACAAGACATACCTCCTTTATTCATTCCTGGACACACTCTATTCAATCTCCCATTCATTCATACGAGACACATCTAAGTTAAGTTCAAAGTTGTCAAATTTATTTCTTTGCAAGATAAGGAATCATCATGCATATGTTACTCTCTGTTCATTCTGGTTTTATTCTCATTTCAAATGAGTAAGCTCAATCATGTAAATTAATATTTTTATCATGAAAATCCACAGTGGCTACATCCAATCACATATCTTTTATTAGTCAAGAAGTAACATTCAAAATTAATGTTGCAAGTAAGCTATCAAAACAAGTTAATTAGCAAAAATGTCTCTGCCAGAATGTCTTAAGTGGAAAATTGATTAATGTACTTTTGCTGTTGTGAAATTCATGTTTGTGTCAGAATATGGAGGAGTTGTTAACTGGTTAAAAACATATACTGAAGGATAAGTAATAATGAAAAAGTCAAATTCATTCAAATGTCAAATATTACAAGCTTCCTTCTTTTTACCTTTTTTCCAAATTTAAGGCTACCTCTGTGAAATCAGACTTATTAACTTAAGGCTAATGCATGGTTTTAGAATCCCTGTTAAACAACCTTTGATGTATTTTTTCAAAGTGCTGCACATAAGTGATCAGACTTTGCTACTGCTTAGTCTGTATACTAATCCAGAATTAGCAAATGAACTGGATTGCGCTAAAGTGGAGATGGAATCTCATTCTCTTTCATACTAAAATTTTAAGTGTTATACTAATGAACATTAGTATGGCTTCAAAAACCCAACAAACAACACAAATTTACTGTTTGTTGATTGAAGTATGCTGTTTTAGAAGTCCTGCCAACTCTGCACCTCAGTAATTATGAAGTTCCATTAACACATTTGAGATTGCATCATCAGAATGTTCTGTGATTTGCCAGCTCTCAAACTCAATAAGTATGAAATGGCAGAATCTGAAACAAATTAAATTTTAAGCAGTGTTCCTGCCTTGCGCCCTGTGTTGGCTGGGATTGGCTCCAGCAGACCCCCGTGACCCCGTGTTAGGATATAGCGGGTTGGATAATGGATGGATGGATGGATGGAAAATAATCCTTAATTTAAGTTGTGTAGAATTTTCTTTGTTTTAAGACATATGAGCTCAAAAACACAAACACTTTTTAATGGTTGATTTCAAAGTTTTTTAACTGTGTACCACACCCTCTTTTTAAGATATCTCATTGAAAACTGAACTTCCCCATCAATTTTTCTTGAAGAATAAGTTTGCCAGATTTCAACAAAATTAGTCCACAGGCTGCCATGTTGATTTATGCAGTGTGAAATACAGCGGCCCGGACACACACAGGCGGACACCGTTTTAGCCATCACCCACGTTTATTTACACAATTACAAAGTCAAGTGCACCGCCACCAAACCCCCAGTTCCCCAAAGTCTAGGCTCTCACTAGCCTCTGTCTTCTCAAAGTCCAGGCTCTCACTAGCCACTGTCTTCACACACAAACACAAGGGCCTCTCCTCGCCTCCTCTGCCACAACCTTGTCTTCCTCCTCACCCGACTCCAGCCTTGATTGCAGGGCGGCAGCTCCTTAAGTAGGTGGCTGATTGGTGACCACACCCAGCCACCTGCGACAGTACTCCCCCGCTAGCTGGGACCTCCTGGGACCAGCGGACCATTCCGCGAGGATGAAGACACCTCGGCGCCAAGCCGACACATTGCAGGGTAGGCCTCAAGCCTGTAAACAAAATAGAAAAACAAGGGGCGGGGACGTTGCCCTGACGCAGCCCCTCGGCTCGTCCTCTCAGCTGGGCCAACGTTCTCCGCTCCGATCAGCTCTCTGTTGCTCCCTCTTTTGGCTTCCCCATGCGGTAAGTCCACCTCCCGCGCTGCGGGATTCTCCTCTGCCTCCGCAGAGGCCGGCCCTTCACGGGACGTGCGCACCCAGCGACACGTCCTCCCATGTCGGAGGAACTGGCTTCCCCAAGCCGCTTCCTCCGCCTACTTTGGGACGCGGCGGCGGCTTGGATCTGCTCATTGTAAGAGCGCAGACCCGGCCCCGCTGGCGTCCGGAGCTTTACGGGGTCGGTCTCACCTACCTTCCCCGCTGTACCTCTCTGTCCAGGAGCTCCTGCAGTGCACCGATCCTTTCCCGCCTGCGGCGCTCGACTCGACGTCACTGCCATCCCTCCTGAGTCAAGCGTCTCCGCCCGGAGGGCACATCGCTCGGCCGGCGGCGACAGCACAAGGCGCAGTTTGTCTTGCAGCTCCTGTAACACAGCCGCCAAGGAGAGAGAAGCAGCCGGAGGTGGGCTTACCTTGTGCAGGGTTCCACTGACGGACTGCTCTCTATGGGCCTTTCCCTGCGGCCCACTCGGGTTTCCTGGGTGCATGGGACGGACATTCCCTGCTCTCGCCTTCGACCAACCGCTGGCGAGAGAACAGGACACGCTGTCCAATCCTGTGCCTGTATTGAGGAGGGACTTTTGGTCGGCCTTCTTGCTGTCCTCTCTCACTGGAGAGCGTCTTTCTGGGCAGCTCCGCTGCTGCTGCGGCTTCCGCAGCCACAGCCTCTCCTTCTCGGCAGCTCCTCTCCTGGGCTCCGCGTCGGTGAGCCGCCCCTTAACTACAAAGTCCATCAATGGACCCCCAATGGTCCATACAGCACGTGGGTGGGCTCCCCTGTTGCGCCGGGCCTTTCACAGAACATTTCTGGAATGCAGGTCCCCACCTCGACCCACGTGGAGCATCCTGCCGGCTATGCCACTGTGAAATACAGCGGCCCAGACACACACAGGCGGACACCATTTTAGCCATCACCCACGTTTATTTACACAATTACAAAGTCAAGTGCACCGCCACCAAACCCCCAGTTCCCCAAAGTCCAGGCTCTCACTAGCCACTGTCTTCACACACAAACACATGGGCCTCTCCTCGCCTCCTCTGCCACGACCTTGTCTTCCTCCTCACCCGATTCCAGCCTTGATTGCAGGGCGGCGGCTCCTTAAGTAGGTGGCTGATTGGTGACCACACCCAGCCACCTGCGACAGCAGACAGTCAAACTTGCCAACCAAAGTAGGTGCTTTTCACATTATATTTAAATACACCAGGTTCATACGCAAAAACTAGGCCTCAAAGCTTTTTCAAGGTGTAGAAATGAAAACAGCCTGTCCCCTAATGCAAAAGACGGGCTTGAGGCCTACACAGGCCCAATAAAAAGGGGTCCAGGCCACAATATTCAAAATTGTGAAAAAGTTGGGGGGAAGTGTGAAAACCCCTGGCTTCAATTACAAAAACAGTGTTCCTTTGTAATTAAAAAGTTTATTAAAAATAATTTAAAATATGGTGAACAAAGGTATGCCTAAAGTGCAGACCTAAAAGGAAGCAAAGCAAATCTGAGATCTAGAGAACTAGTCCTTTACTAAAGCCAAAGTTCAAAACCCAAAGATCAAAAGAAGGAAAAAATATTTACAATGAAGAAATTGAAATACATCGCGAGCCAAACAAAAGGAGAAATGACTAATGCCACAGCAGGGCTTATTCAGACTTAAATAGACCTTTAGAATATTATTTGTCCACAGGGTGAAATTTGGCTTTATACAGAAGTTTTATAGATAGATAGATTCTGAACACACAACAGAATGACCAAAAAGGATGAAATTTAAAAAGAGAGAAAACACCTGACCTGCCTGTCACAGTCACACAGAGGCATTATGCAGGTGTATTTTGGTTGGTATAAAGGTGCTCCAGCAGCATTTCTTGACACACTTCTGCTGAATAATTCATTAGCCAAAAGTCTTCTGTGTTAGTGTGACAGGGAGAGGATGTGCATCAATGTTCATAATGACACTCAGCTTGTTTATTTCTCTTTTTTGCTCCTTTGTGTGTACTATATCTGAGCTTAACCTTATAATTAGCTTGTTGATTCGGTAGGCCTCTCTAGGAGTGATGTCACCATCCCAGCACACTATAGTGCAGAAAATCACTCTGGCTATCACAGAGTTGTACAGGAGGTAAAGAAAGTCACCACCCATATTAATGGAACACAGTCTCCTAAGGAAAATTAGCCTGATCTGCCCTTTCTTATATACAGTAGTTCCTCTATTTTATGAGACTGGTCCAACCTGTTAGGAATGCGGACTCCCAAGTACTTGTAGGAGAGGACCACCTCTACATCTGCTCCATGAATTGTGACTGGGCATAGAGGTTCTTTGGTGCAGTGGGAGTCTTTTACTAGCTCCTTGGTTTTGCTGATGTTTACTTGCAGACAATTCTTTCTACACCAAGAAACAAAGTTCTCTACCTGACTCCTATACTCCGCCCCTGACTTTGATAATTATGGGGGTTCTCCCATAACTGGATCTATCACCTTCAGTTCAACATAATGAGGACAAGGCATACAATACAAAAATTAATAAACATAATAAATACATAATTGACATAATGTGACAAAGCAATAAAATACAAATGAAAAAACAAAACATGTTCATTAACAAAAATGTACAAAATATTGAAAGGAAAATAAAAAATAAATATAATGAAAACCCACCAGAGCCAGAGATGAAACCATGGCTAGTTGATAACACTGTGGCTCAAGTTTCATTTTGCCACATGAATGTTTGGCCCATGTAAAAGTTTTGAAACACGATACTAAATTAGGTTTTATTTTGGAATAAACGTATGGATCAGCCGAGGTACAGAATACCATAGCCATGGTATGGATAAGCAGGGGTGAGAATGGATGGACAGTTAAACAGACAAGTGAAGCCATGTTTATTACATTTAGATGAATACAAAGCATCCATTCATTTACTGAGGCTGTGTATGGTGCTGCAAAAAAAAGTGTTTATTTTATCATTAATAACTCTCTCATTCAAATACAGGGTGCAATTACAAGTCAAAGCTGATTGGACACATCATCAAACTCTCAAAGCAAATATAAATTGTGTATTTCTATTTTTGGCAGTAACAAAAGCCTTTTTTTGCTTTGAAACAGCTTTGCAGTTTAAAGTTAATTAAGATAACCAAGTGGGATTTTTGAATAATCACCTCCATACCTGCAATCCCATTATGCATTTCAAGAACTGTATAATCAAAGCGGCAAACCTGGAATGAATTATTAAATTTTATTATGAATTACATCCTGTGCCTTATGTGTATTGTAAACATGACATAAGCACCTATCTCTTTCACACTATTCAAGTGCCTGATTTTACAGATGCCTGACAGTCACAGATTCAATTTAATTTTAACATAACTGAAAAATAAAAACTTGTTTAATGAAGATAACTGCTTGAGACCAGAGGAAACATGCTCATGGGCCATGAGTTGATGATCCCAGAAGTGCAGTATCTAGATGTCCACATTCACTATATGTAGATATCACGGTGTATGTAAACAGTTGGAGATGGGTGGAGGCAAAAGGAACACCCCTTCTGGTCACATTCCTCATGGGGATGTAAAAACGTTTTGGAGAGGAGGAAGATCAGTTCTCCAATCCTCATTAGGGAAGGGAAAATTTCACCTGCACCACTATTCCAGGCATCCTTGAGGGACCTCAGTCTACACTGTTAACAGGAAATTGAAAGGAGAATGATGTGCATTTGTGTATACTTACATGTACATTTAAGTGTATATGTATGTTTAAATGTTTATTTATTTTTTGATACACAGTCTTGAACAAGGAATGGACTTTTTCCTCAGTTTTATCAGTGATGTTATTATCCAGCATGATAATGAATAAACCCATTAAATATTATGAATGTTCCAAAACCAGGGGGACAAAACTGTCCCATTTTGTTTAAAATTTTGCTTGAACCAGTCATGTTTACCCTACAGTTGCCCTGAAAAGCAAGTGGCAAAAATGTATGGTTCATGAAAAATACAAGAACAGTAACATTAAGCAGTTTCGAGTATAAAATACAAGGAGTGTCAGAACTGATGATGTGAATACTAAATGATTGAGTAAATGACTGCTTCTGAATAAATGCCTCAGTAATTTAGCTCTCAATAAATTAGTAATGAGTCAGTTATCTAAATTTGCCCATTGCAGGTCACAGTAAAGGCAGAATGTTTTCATATTTGGGTTCTTTATTTCACAGTTAAGTGTGAAAGTTCATCCCAGTCAGGTTTTTTGTTTGAGCCCTGTCATCTAGGGTTAGAATAAAGTCATCTATTTGTGTATCTTTAAAGGTGACTGAAGGACGTTATCCTCATAGTGGGCATATAGCCTTAAACATTTCTGCTTCAATACCTCCTTGATGATAAAATATACAAAATAGTACAGCCCATGATACTCCATAGGAGGTGATTGTAATGGATGGTAACTTGAATGGGCATATTGGAACCAGTGCCAATGATTATGAGGGAGTATTTCACAGGGGTCTTAGTTTTGGTTCTGGATTCTGGAGTTTAGAGATATAGTGGGTGATGGACGGCCGGCAGCTCAACCCGGCCATGATACCCCTGGAATGGAAGGATGGGGGAAGGCAGCCAGTTGCTGACACTGCTTCCCCCAAAACACTATATGGCAACTCCCCTGGAGTGTAGCGGTGCCCGGGATTCCCACAGGGCATCCTGGGACTTGGAGTTCAATTTCTCAGCCCTGTTGGGTGCCGTGGGTGCCACCAGGAGGAGCTGTCAAAGGATCTGGGGACGTATTCCTTCCTTATAGCCCAGAAGTACGAGGTGGTCACAAGGACAGAAGCCCCAAAGTGGGGCTTCTGGGCTGAAGAAAATCTCAGTTCTTCATTAGACCCAGAAGTGCCAGCCAGTCACGTGGTCGGAAGGACAGAATAGTCAAAGACTATTTAATGAACTGATGTGAACTCAGCAAGCTCAGCCGGAGTTGGGTGGTAGTGCACAGAGCTAGCTGGGAGGTGTGGAGGAGTGATGTAAGGAACATGGAAGATTATTTCTTGATGGAGAGAGCTGATCTGAGTTTGTTGAAAATGATGACCCTTGATAAAGATTATGTATTATAACCTCAGTTGGTTGCAGACAATCTTTTATTCAGGGGCATGAAGAACAGTAAGGAGAAGTATGTAGCATGGCTGAAACTTTGGAAGTTGAAGATGTGAGAAGTATTATTGCTAGCAAGAGTGAAAGAGGTTTCTATAGCATCAGGTGTGAATGGATTATATATCTGGTATAAAACAAACAAGGTATTTGATTTGAGACAAGGGCTGCTCAAACACAGGGAAAGACAACAGTGGAATGCTGAGGTAGAGATGGCAGTTGAGGACTTGAAAATTAATTGAAAAATTCTGACAGGAGCATTGTAATTGTTATTAATCATCTCAAGGATAAATGCAGAAGTTGTTAAATGAGGAGACCAAATGGGATAATAGTGTCTGATTTGAGAAAATGGAAGGCCTGAGCTGTAAGTTTTCAAAAGCAGAAGTAATGATAAAAGTGAAGATTTATAGAGGTGTGCAACATGTTGTTGTGTGAAGAAAGGATTCCTTAAGACTGTAGAAGAAGTGTACACATTCCAGTATACAACAGAACAGACGATCCATTGGAGCGTGTGACAGATGTTTGGAACTGGTGAAGACAGTGATTCAGGGATTCAGGTCAAAGTTAGTGAAATATAGTTTGGTATCATGTATGGAAAGGGAACAACAAATTCAATCTTTGTTGTCAAGCAAATGCAAAAAAAAAGAGCAGGTGAAGCGAAAGAAGCTATTTTAGGTATTTGTAGATCTGGAGAAGGGTTTAGATAGGTTGCCACAAGATGCAGTGAGGAGGGCTTTGAGAAAGAAAGGTGTGAATGAATGGTTAGTGTCTGTAGTGAAGTCAGTGTATGAAAAAGCACAAACAGCTTTCAGGACAGCAGATCATCACAGAGAAAGGTTTGAGATGAAGATGGCGTTGCACAAGGAATCTGATCTAAGCCTGTTGCTTTTGTGATAGTGATGGATGTGTAGACTAAAGATATCCATGAAGAACTACCATGGGAACTCTTTAATGCTGATGATCTCATATTGATGACTACAAGTAAAGTGGAACTGAAGGAGAAGTTGATGAAATGGAAGGCTGTTTTGAAAGTGCAAGGCCACAAAGTCAGTTGTTGAAAGACCAAGGTGGTGGTTGGAATCAAAGGAGCAGAAAGCATTAAAGAGTTGGTTGCACACCCATGTGGTATGTGTGGTAGGGACTTTTGGAAAAACTCAGTCCATTGCATTGGCTTTTAGATGTGGGTGCATAAAAAAATATATAGTGGTGGGAAAGGTAGTCAGCAACCAATAACTGTGACCTTTGTTTGTAGAAATTGTGCAAAAAGGGAATGGAATATTAACGGTAATTGAAAATTTATAGATTAGCAATGGAGTTATTTTAGAAAAAGTAGGGAAATCCTGCTTTTTAGGTGACATGATGATAGTGACAGAATATAGCAAGGGTTAGATGTGCATTTTACTAGTAAAGGAGCCTCTCTGGCATTGAATGTAAAAGATTATGAGAGCTGTGTAGAATGAGACATAGCCAATGAAGGAAGATGGAGTAAAGACCACAAATGAGAATGTCAGATAAATGTATTGAACGTCATAAAGTGAGAGGAAGATGACTGTTGAGTTAAGAGAAAGACACTAAGGTACACTAAGGTGTAGGTGGAGGGGATGAAGTCCAAAGGGAGTTGGAAGCATGCATTTTTGGAGGTGATGTCAAATGACACAGAAAACATCTGTTTCACGCCAAAGGAAACCCAGGACTGTGGAGAATGAAGGAAACAAGTTTGAGCGCAACCATCTAACCTGATCAAACTGGGAAATAGCTGTTTAATTACTGATGATGATAATGATGATGATTATGCTGCTGTGGTTTGGGGGCAACTTGCATCTACGACACTGGCTATATGAGACAAAACCCATATAGACAGACAGAGTGCACTTGGGTATTAGTTTATTTTCATGTAACCTTCATACATGGTTTATTCCAAGTGCCGTTTCCCTCCCAATTGACTGGTATAAGTGAACAGTTTTGTGCATGTGATGGCATTCCATTTAGTATCAGTTTCTGATTTTTGCTTTAGCTGTTGCCTACTTTCTGAAAAATGATGAATGATTACAGACATCTATCAACTTCATTCATCCATTATTCAACCCGCTGTATCCTAACTACAGTGTCACGGGGGCCTGCTGGAGCCAATCCCAGCCAACACAGTGCGCAAGGCAGGAAAAAAACCTTGGGCAGGGCGCCAGCACACACACTCACACCCCAAGCACACACTAGGGACAATTTAGAATCACCAATACACCTAACCTGCATGTCTTTGGACTGTGAGTGGAAACCAGAATACCCGGAGGAAACCCGCGCAGACACGGGGAGAACATGCAAACTCCAAGCAAGGAAGACCCAGGAAGCAAACTCAGGTCTCCTTACTGCGAGGCAGCAGCACTACCACTGCGCCACCATGCCGACCCTCTATCAACTTGTTAATGTTAATTTTTCTGGAGTACTGAATAAGTGTCTAAGCAGAATTCAGATAGATAGAATTTTATTTGTCCACAGGGGGAAATTTGGCTTTATACAGAAGATAGATAGATAGATAGATAGATAGATAGATAGATAGATAGATAGATAGATA